>JAINUG010000006.1:8622096-9822096 GCA_029706075.1 Aldrovandia affinis
CCAGATCTCAACCCTTCTTGACAGTTTTCCACCATCATCCACAAAACACCAAATTATGGAATTTCTTGTGGAAGAATAGTGTTGCATCCCTCCAATAGAGTTCCAGACACTTATGGAATCTATGCCAAGGCACATTAAAATGGTTCTCGCTGCTCGTGGAGGCCGAATCCCATATTATGGGACACTATTATGTTGGTGTTTGTTTCATTTTGGCAGTTACTTGTGTATATATTCCTTTTTCAATTTCATTGATTTTCTTTGCAGGTTATTTCTGTAAATGTGGTGCCTTATTCATGGGAACTCACTGTGAAATATCCATAAGCCCCTGTGCTTCAAACCCCTGTCTGTATGGAGGAACCTGTGTTCCGCACAGGGGTGACTTTTACTGCCAGTGCAGGGGACAGTATTCTGGACAGAGGTATGTGTATTCTTGGCTGTTGGATCTGCTGTACATTTTATGTGTCTATAATGGTTTATCATGATTTCACAGCTCCTGCCTATTCTATACTGTAGGTTGAACCAAGAGGATTGTGCCATTATGCCTAGAACACACAGTGTGATTTTAGCCCTGATGGTAGTTATTATGGGTTTGCTATGAGTTTGTGGAAGCTACTGCTGAATCCCATGTTGTCCCGTGCATAAACACATTTTACATTACGTAAATTGTGTAGCATCCCAGGAGCATACAAGCTACATTTATTTATCTTCTGAGCTCCTACGAGTTACACTCATGTCAGGTTTCACAACACAAGCTCACAATAACAGCTACCAACAGCCATTTAAAAATGTAGTGCTCTTGAATCAGCAGTAATGGTGTAATTGGTAGTGGTAGATTTAGTAGTAATTGTAGATTTCTGGTACAATCACAACAACAAAGTATATTGCAAAACATGAAAGAAAAAGGACACATTCATAACAAAGCTTGAGCACATGTAAGTGGCATCTCTGTAAACTCAATTATGTTTATCTCCAGGTGCCAGCTGGGCCCTTATTGTAAGGACAATCCCTGTAAAAACAGTGGAAAGTGTATTGACAGTCTGGATGGGCCTGTCTGTGAGTGTGAGCAAGGTTTCCAAGGAGAAAGGTACACATTAATCGGATGTACAGATTACATTGTCTGTAATTACCCATAGTCTGTTCACTGACATGTCACTCTTTACCTTTCCTCAGGTGTCTCAGTGACATTGACGAATGTGCAAATAACCCCTGTGCCAATGGCGGTCAGTGTGAGAACACGTACGGCTCGTACAGCTGTAACTGTTCCCTAGCATTCCGTGGGAAGCTCTGCGAGCTCAAATCAGAGATCAGAAACAAGTTCATCTCCACCTCCTGGAACATTGGCCTGGAGGAAATCATTGGAATAGTCGTCTTTGTCTTGAGCATCTTCATCCTGGCTCTGTTCTTCGTCCTAATCCGCAAGGGTTGCTGCCACTCCAGCAAGTCGAAGGCAGAGGAGGACAAACATGGACCCAGCAACGCCTTCTTTCACGGACCTTACTTGGACCCCAAGCTCAGCAAGAACATCTACTCGGACGTCCCACCCCAGGTCCCGGTGAGACCCATCTCCTATACCCCCAGTGTTCCAAGCGACTCCCGCAACAACCTGGACCGGAACTCCTTTGAGGGATCCATAATCCCAGAGCACCCGGAGTTCAGCACCTTCAACCCCGACTCCGTGCACGGCCACCGGAAGGCTGTGGCAGTGTGCAGCGTAGCTCCGAACCTTCCCCCTCCCCCGCCTTCTGACAGCGACTCCATACAGAAACCCAGTTGGGACTACGAATATGACGGTGAGCTTTTCCTCTATCATCTTTCACTGTGTATTAATGCAGAGGCAAAGGACCGTAGCGGGTCAGGAAGAATGCGCTTCCCCTCTAATTTGTGTTTGCTCAATTTGTTCTCATTAGATTATCCGTAGTGTTACTGTCCCCAAGGTTTACTGCATGACTGATCTGACTTTCCTCACTGCTGTGCTCACTCTTGGACTCAAAATCACATCTTGGTTGTCAGATTAGTTTTAGAGGCTGTGTAACTATAAGCTGCTCTCTAAAGTACTGATGCCGAGTACTTGTAAACCCAGGGTTTGGCAAGGAAGTCTTGAGAATAATGTTTTGTTACATAGTTGAGATGTGAGGTAAGGATACCACAGTGTGTCCTTGCTAGAACATGTGGGAATGGGGACTACATAGTGTTATTCCTACATCACCCACCCACTACTCTGCATAGTTCCCTAGTGTGACATGACACATGAAGCAAATGTGTTTATGTGACATTTGGGAGCAGGATCCATCTTGTAGATCAATGCTCTGTCCAATGTGGCGATAAAGCATATCACCAGTGTTGAGTGCATGCTTTATGAGGTTTATTTTCTGGTTAAAGTTGTGGAATTGGATCCTTGCCTGAATAAGAAGGCCATTGAAGACGCCTGCAGGAGAGTGTCTGGCGTCCATTCGCTAAGCTCCTTCCATCCCGAGGCTTACGACGAGAACGGTACGTGTGCAGATAGGGCCCCTTGGTTTCTAAGTAAATGCTTCAAATGAAATATCATGATTTTGCCAGCCTAAATGCAAACAGTTTGCTGAAACAAAGTGTACAAAATGTGTTCTCAGTTGTAATAAGAATAATTCAGTAAATCCATGTGAATGTTCTTATTTCTCTCCTCTCTGAATAATTTGCTCTGGCTGCCAGAGAACTAGGTGCATGTTAACCTTTTTGCCATAGTTATTCCTCTGTTAAGCTCTGAAATGGTGTAATTTTGTGAAAGGTGGCTGTGGGTCATTTGTTCTCTTTTCCCCTTTGCTGCGACCTCAGCTCCCATATGGATCAAATCGGTCCACAGGACCAGAGCAGGGTTTAACTAGGGCCAGCTTGTAAGTTTTGATTTAAATCGGTTAAGAAGGAAGTGGTTTAAAGAGGCTTTGAGATTCTGGGGCTATAAAAAAGGCTTTTCCGCCCCATTCCCCCCCCCCCTTTACATCCCAGTGGAGAAATATGAACTCGACTTGATCTCTGAATCTCTGTTTTCATGTAGCCGCTAGGTTATTGTGGAAAGTCTCTGTGGTATAAAGGGGAAAATATGAGATTAACCTCACTCCGTTTGTTCTCGTAGCTACGTTCTTTCAAAAGTTATTTTTTGATCCTGTTTTTTTTACGTCTTTCTTTTTTCAAAATTAATTCAAGCTATAGACAAACGTTTGAAGAGAACCTCATGAAACCTTAAATGTACAAACAATGGTTCTGGGTTATCTTGTGGGATTTTGCTTTACCCAAAGACTCACAAAATGTGCTGAATTTTATGTTGCATTGGTTTTCATAAAATAAAGGCAATTTTAAATATAGGAAGTGAGAACTTCTCACTTCCCTTAAATAGTTTTTGAATAATAAACTCCCATGGGGACTGCTCAGCTGAAGATGGAAGTTCAGAGAGCGCAAAAAGGCCAGCAGCACGATGCAGTCACCTCGTTGCCCTGGGGCAGGAAAGGCATTTTTATCCTCAGGAATTTCACTGCTCCTTCCTTCCCTAATGACAGTACCATCCTGATCATCTCAGTGCCTGTCAGTGTGTGTCACAGTATTTTGCACAAGACCCGCCCATCCCTCGTGGTCCACTCCTTTCTGTGTGTGTGTGTGTGTGTGTGTCTGTGACCGATTGTGAAACCCCATACATTCTGTAGATGGCTTTCATTTCATTAGAATTGGTCAAAGCCAAAGTTGTGTCCCCTTGTCCATAACATCAAAAATGATATCCATTGTGACAAGAAAACGACTCGTAGGAAAATGATGTGTTTAGCCTGTAGCCATTCTTTCCCCTTATTTGTCATTCCCTTATTAGTGTTTGCACTATAGGTAAATTTCTGTTTTTCCTCCTTCCTGCGTTTTGCAAGCCTCCATAGTGACTGTTATACACCCAATCAATTATTTTAAAGGTATTTTTTAAACCTAATATGTAGGTGTCTGTGGTCGTCTGTGTACAGTGTGGTCTTTCGTTTTGATACATAGAATGCATTTAAAAAATGCCATTTGCTTAGTTGGATGTAGACCTGATGTAATGGGTTATCCTGGGTATGTGGTTGTAAGTGTTATTCAATGTGTTGCACGATGTGTGGCCTCGATCCACATCCATGTGATTGTAAGTGCTATTCAATGTTTTGCAAGATGTATGGCCTAGATAGTTGAATAACAGCGATCCACATCCAGTTCTATCTATTCATGTAATTTGAGATAATATTTTGCATGTAAAAGAAAAGGTGAACCAAAGAAATGTCATTTCTAATATTTTGTACCACTAAGTAAACGTGTAACTGTCATGGCCTGTCACTTGCTTGTGCAGAGGGTTGGTATTTTTTCCCACCGCTCTCCCAGAAATAATTCTTCTTGATTCTAAACTTGAAATGTTTCTCTTTCTCCTCCTCTTTGCCTTCAAGAGTCTCTTGTGGCTCTTGCGCTAAAGAATCCAAGAGGTGACTTGTGCATGAGTTTTTGCTTGATGAATTTCCCTGCATATATATAAACCCGACAATAATGTTCTTACATCCTTGTGCCGTTGGAATTTACACTGGCACAGGAGTGATTAATGGCATTTAAGATGTTGAGGTTTGAATGGGCCTTTAGTAACCAGGGTCTGATTGCATCTTTAGTAATCACTAATTGGCCATATTCACAACCAAGTTCACACCGTCAAAGATTCTCCTTCAAATATTCTCCAAGCAGCACTTCTAAAATCAGCTTTGGGATCTTCATGCTCCCCTAATCAGTTTAGTTTAGTGTGTGTGTGTGTGTGTGTGTGTGTGTGTGTGTGCGCGTGCGTGCGTGCGTGCGTGCGTGCGTGCGTGCGTACTGAAGGAGCTTGAATTGATACAACTCATTGTTTGTGAGATATTGCATGTTTGTATTAATTGTTTGACTAACTTGTTATTTTGTTGTTTTGGGGGGATTTCTTTACATAAATATTATTTACCCAAACTCATGTTTTATCACCGTACAGTGCAATACTGGGTTATACAACAAAAAAAGATGCTAAATAGAATGGCATCTAACTCTAACAGTATTCGTTTCATGGAACAGGTTATCATTGGGACACATCAGATTGGATGCCGAGTGTTCATCTTCCTGGAATCCAGGAGTTTCCATCGTACGACGCTCTGGATAGCCCAGCCCCTTTGTACATCGACCCCAACGTCCTGGACGCAGACTACTATCCCGGAGGCTATGACATCGACAGTGACACACTGCCTCCGCCAAATGACTTCCCCCTCCATGATGAGCTTCCCCCGCTCCCGGAGCAGGGAGACCAGTATGGGACTCTGGAGCCCCCCAGGGACACGTCCCCCCTGGCCAGCCCTAGCTCCTCCACGCGCAGCCAACAGCAGCTGTACGCTCTCCCCCCGTACCAGTACACCACACACCTCGCGCAGCCCCGGGACCCAGCCACGGGGACCAAAGGCCACGTACGCTTTCCCGCCCACCCCCCGGGCCGCGGGCGAGATCTCGAGGCGCGTAACGTGGACAGCGCGTCCCTGTCCATGGGCGCCTCGGCGGCCTCCTGCTCGGACGTGTCGGACGTCATGCTGAGCGATTACGAGAGCGGGGACGAGGGCCGCTGCGGTCGCGCGACCGCGCCCGCCTCCGCCCCGGCCCCGGACACCACACAGCACACTGAAGTCTGACACTGTATCCGACCTTTCAAGTGCCTCGACTGTACCAACGTCGGTTTGCCAAACGCACATGTGCACCGCGCCGATTCCCGCTGAAGGAGCAGAAATGTGTTGTTGACCCTGTAATATGTGTGTGGTGAGATGGCTCCTTTTCAGCGACCACATGAATGCACTGGACCCCGCAGTCTGCTCTCTCACTGCACTGCAAACAGACTCGGTATAAAAATGGCTGTGCTTTAAATAACTGTCATGCACAAATCAACAATGCAGGAACAAAAGAAAGACATGTACAATTATCGGAGGAAGAACCTGCAAAGGAATGCTGGTGTTCGTATGTGTAGTTCCAGTGATGCAGACTATTTTTTTTAAGCAAATCCTCAGTCATTTAATGTTAATGTACAGCTTTGGTTTCAAATCTTACTATGTTTTGTAGATATTTTGTGCTTTTTATTTCCAAAAACATTACTGTAAGTGGTGTGACATCAGCCTTACTGTATATCACAGAATCAAAAAAAAAAAAAGAAATGTGTGTCAAACACAAGTTGAGTATCAGTAACTTTTTGCTGTTCTTGAGGGTCTTAAACAAGTGACTGCATATCCATGCATTTTATTTGTATGAAAATTTCAACTGTAAACCTTTTATTTTTTCAAACATGGGACCCGTTATATGTATAGTATGAATTAATTAATGGACACATGATTTGTCTGTGTCTATATGTGCGAGATGCAATGGTCTTGTGGTTTCTACTTCATACTGCCACTAGTCTTTCCTACTGGCAATAAATTATTCATAAAATGTGCAGATTTGTTTCCCCCATTTATCTTAGGAAAAGAGTAGAAGTGATTCCTACAGAATACTGTAATACTCTTAACTTGAATTCCAAGTTTGGCTTATATGATCCGTCTGTGTAGATTAAGATGAGACTGTCAGATTCAGAATTTCATTGTCAGTTTGTGTGTTGGTTCTTGCTTGATGGGACGCCACCATTTACAGCTGGCTTAATCCTCCTGAAAATGTTTCAATAATGTCTAATGTAACATCGCCACATGCTCAGCATTACAGTCCTTGACATTTCCTTGTGACACTGTGTTTTCTTCCTTTTGGGGAACGATTTGAATGTCTGTTGATGTGTTTAAGTGTAAAAAAAAACATATGGGAAAAGCATACACACCATTGGTATGCAAATATAACCACAACATCCTTCTCTTCCCACCAGTCCATCCAAGGCTCAGTTTAATCTTGCAGTGACATCATACAGGCTTTGACTGGCAGTGTCCAGCCTACCATGCGTGTGTATCTTAGTGTATGTTGTAGAAAATCCAGTTGAATTTATGGGGAGTTAAAGAATGGGATAAGCATTTCATTGTTTCTGCGTTAAAAAAATCGGGCAGATGCGGATAGGCAGGTTCAAAGCATCGGCTGTCTTCATCTTATCCACTCCAGTCTCTCAGTAAAGCAGAGCAGAAGTATGAATTATGCACGTCTAAAGTTTTAATGGAATTAAAGGCCAGTGTTACATTAATTCTATTAAAACAGAATAAGTTGTGGTCGAGAAGCTGATTTGCATGAAATGTGACACCGTTAATAATGTATTTTATTTCATTTTGTCTCATGGTGGTACAGAGAATGGTTTGAACAATGTTTACACAGAAAATGGTATATAATTAAAGGAATGCGTTTTCACCACCTCTGTCAGGAACTTGCAGTTCCCTTCTCCAACACCAGGAGGTCGATGGAGGACTTTCTATAGCTACTTGTTAAGCAATCAAAGCATTACAATCAAGTAATCATGCAATTACCGCAACTGAGGTGCGTATTGCAGTGGAGCAGACTAGTCAGCAGTTGGTGATGCACACACCCACACGTAATCATACTGATTGATTTGTAAGTAGGCTACTGCTTTCAATTGTGAAAATATGTCTGTTGGCACTTCTGTAGGACATATCATGCCCATCCTGGAGCAAAGAAACTGATATGTTGAAATGAGTGGGCAGATATTTTTAAACTGTATGAACGTATAACAACAAGTGAAAGCAAAAGGAAAATGTTTTTTTGACAGCCTAAAGGCCTTGAGGATCAGAAAGGAACTGCAGCTTCTTGAATGAGGTGGTGGAAAACACATGCTCTTATAATGTATGGATATATAGTATGGGGACATTGGGCACTTCTGTGTTTCATTGTTTTGGTCAGGCTGTTAGGTTTGTCATCGCTGTGAAGAGCACACATTGTCCCTTGAGATGAATTAGCATACTTCTCAGATTGATGCCAGAGATGGCTTTGGAAAATGACATTTGAAGTCGGCCGATGCGTGCATGCATGGTAAAAGCAGCTTGTCTCTGGAGCCCAAACACTCAAGCTTTCAATGGAACCGATACTCCTGGTGTGTACATTTTGCTGAAGTGGACTTTGAGCCAGAAAGAAAAAAAAGAAGTATACTTCCTTTGGCACTTGGTCAAGAATTTTCATTCAGAGAATTTGAACATATTGAGGATGTTAAATGTTTCACATCAAAGAGATTTGGTTGGTTTACATGAGATGCTGAGGGGTCGCCACGGTGTCCTATAGTGCAGGTTCAATGTTGGTCGTAAACATTATGTCCCAGAAACAATGTTGGGTTTAATTATCTTTCAAGAAATACAAAGTAGAGGCCCATACACTGTGACTCACTATAATGTTAAGCCTTACGCTTCAAAGCTGCTTACTCTAACTCTACTAAGAACAAAGAACATGGATGTTGTATGAATACTGATTTAGTTAGTCCAGCTTTGTTTCAGTCACTGCAATCGACTTACATTTTCCCAGATGTGAGAATGTTACATTCCTGAGATTTTAACACTGCTACAGGAATATTTGTGGTGACTCTCATTCAGTGGGATGAAATATAGAACCGCATGTTATCTTTTTTAAATGAATGCTTTATTTAGTAGGGTGTGGGCAGTTCTTTAGGGGCTTGATGGACCACACAGTGTCTCTGGTCAGTATTCTGAGTGATCCTCGACCTCTGTGTTTTGACGAGGCGCTGGGTGATGGGAGGGGACCAAGGAGAGGAACCAGTCAGGTAAGCACAGTATATCACACATGGGGGAGGAAGGAAATTAATTTACATTGTTGAACCACCCAAAAATGTTTCCAGAATGTTCCACGTTCTTATAGCTGTGTACACAGGTTACACCTTGTTTTTGTATCTTCATACTTTTCATTTCACTGGCACAATTCCCTTGCACCTGTATGTAAGCACTGTCTCTCTCTTTCTCTCTCTCCCTCTCTATATATAATAGACTCAATTTTTATTCATACCCTTGATAAAGATGAACAAAAGACATCTTATAAAATAAACTATATAAGTAATGAGGTATATTTTATGCTCAAAAATGCAGAAAATTCCAATCCTACAATACTAATACAATTGTTCAGAAAAACAATTTGTTTTATTTATATTTTTTCCAGAAAACATCTTGATTACAATTATTCACACCCCTAACTATTCTTTTAAATTTAATCCAACAAAAATAAATCTTCATAATTACTTGAACTTATTTGAAGTTCATTGTAAGGTTATGGAACTATACAGTGGCTTACAATGGTTTTCTGTTTCCCTATGGTATAAAAAGGAGGGAACACATGTTTTAAATACTGTGGTCAGCCATCATCATGGTGAAAGGCAAATAACTCCCTGAAAGCATCAGATAAAAGGTTATTGACCTCTAGATCAGGAGATGGCTACAAAATGGAAATGGCTACTGGAACAGTGGTTAACCTGCCAGGTAGAGGGCTAACCTGCCAGCTAGAGGACGCAAATCTATCTTACTTACATGTGTAGTGAGACGGATGGTTCGAGAGGCAAAAATAAGTCTAAGGGGCCCATTTCAAGATCTCCAAAACAACCTGGCATCTTTGGGTTACAATGTGTCTAAAGCTACCATTCGACAATGCCTACATGACAATGGCCTTTATGGTAGAGTTACAAGAAGGAAGCCTCTGTTGAAGACAATTCACTGAAAAATTGGCATCTTGACTTCACCAAACTACATCTGAACTACAATTGTAACCATGTCCTGTGGTCAGATTAAAAAAAATTGAGCTTTTTGGACATGCACATCAGCATTATGTTTATGCATAACATGCAAGTAATGTTGAAAAGAACCTCATGCCTCCTGTGAAACATGGTGATGGACTTTAATGCTTTTTTTTTTTTTTTGCATCCACAGGTCCTGGGGCCCTTATTAAAATAGATGGAACCATGAACTCCAGCATGTACAAAGACATTTTGTCCTGAATCCAATTGAACATTTGTGGCAGCCCACAAACGTCCACCCAAGAATCTGAAGGAACTAGAATAATTATGCATGGAGGAATGGTTGAGGATCCCCCCCCCCAAGAAGTTCCATAACCTCGTACGATATTACAGAATGTGACTACTTGCTGTTATAATCACCAAGGGAGGAAACACAAAGTACTAATATACTTGTGATTCTTGATTTTTCTGGGAAAAATATACATTTTATATATTTATATACACTACTGAGTGTATATAGAACAAAAGTTTTAGAACACCCCTATTTTTCCAGTTTTTACTGGAATTTAAGTGAATAACCTGAAATGGTACAAAGGTAAGCAGTAAACTGTCAGAGGTTAAAAAAGTTTAGGTTACCAAAAACTGAAAAATAATGTAAGTTTCAGATTTATAAAAAAGGCCCTTTTTGGGGAACAAGTAATGGGTTAACAACTTTACTTACTTTCCTGTAATAACAATTCCTACAGGTGTCCCAACTTTTGTTGATTACTTACAAACCCTCTGTCTGTATAAAAGCAGTGTTGTAACAGACTGCGTTACTACACCTTTTGAAGCATTATTTGTCAGTGAGTACAGTTTTCTACACCATCAAAAGGCACTTGGAAACTGGAGGAAATTAACAGGAAGAGGTCTGGCAGACCCAAAGCCACAACAAAATAAGAGTCAACAGCTTGCATGATAGGCAGCTCACAGGACAACAGCTTCAAGCACAGCTTAACACTGGTTGAAGTAAGGAAGTCAGTTTCAACTGTGAAGAGAAGACTTCGAGCTGCAGGTTTGACAGGTCGAGTGGCAGTAAGAAAGCCATTGCTAAGATGGCAAAATAATAAAAAGGCTTGCCTGGGCCATGAAGCACCACCAATGGACTACTGAAGACTGGAAGAAGGTCTTATGGACCAATTAATCAAATTAATCATGCAGGGTTTTTGTACTCCATCAAGTAGGCGAAAGGATGGTTCCTCAGTGTGTGACACCAATTGTCAAACATGGAGGAGGAAGCACAGAGTGGCTGGCACCCTGAACCAAAAGGCACAGAGTGGCTGGCACCCTGAACCAAAAGGCCTACCACAGCATTTTGCATGCCATGCAATACCCTCTGGTCTACGCCTAGTTGGTCAGGGGTTCATCCTACAGCAAGATATGACCCAAAACATACCTCCAGGCTATGTCAGAACTACCTTAGAAGAAAAGAACAAGACGGTAGGCTTCAAATCATGGAATGGCCAGCACAGTCTCCAGCAAAGCAACCTACAAGTGCAACACATTTGTAGGAACTTCTGCAACAGTGTTGGGAAGAACTTTCCGAACAATATTTGATTTCCATTGTAGAATGAATGCCACGAGTGTGTTCGGCTGTTATATCTGCAAAAGGTGGCTACTTTGCTGAGTAAAAAATTTAGTTAAATTTAGTTAAAGAAAATGATTCCATGATTTCTTTTTTATCTTCAATTGTTTATTTATTCTATGTTTTAATTTCAGAGTACATTGAACCATTAAACTGCATAAATGTAAATAAAAACTGGAAAAATTGAGGTGTTCTAAAACTTTTGACCAGTAGTGTATAACCATTCATTCAATAGTGGTACATGCCAAGCATTATTGTTAAAGAATATAATTTTCTGAATTTTCATATACAGTATATATATGATCAACACAAAAATACTCAATGTCAAATAAAACAAACAACTCAAACTTTTTAATTCCAAATAAAAAACAGACTATTTTCAAGAAATCCCAATTAAATCCATTTTGATTCCATGAAGTAAGAAAGTAAAATATGAAAAAGGGGTGAATACTTTTTCTACCCACTGCATATATACATATACAGTCAGTATAAATTGCATCAGTACAGTTATCAGTGAAATATAAGTAATCATGGTTAAAACATGAACATTATTTTAAGCCTGTGCATTCTGAACGTGAATTTGGTGATTGGCCCTTTATTAAAGTGTTTATAAATACTCAAATGCAGATAGAAGGACACTGAAGAATCCATCCATTATCTAAGCAAATTATTTATCCCAGCATGAAAGGAATACACCCTGACAGGTTATCGTTGAAAATATTTGTATGCTTGAATGCTGTGTGGGAGGAAACCCACGCGGACACGGGAGACATGCAATTGCATAGCCTCAATTTAGCACCACCGTGCCGCTCAACAAAGTATAATTTATACTGAAACATTGAGTTGGCTGAAATATTTGGTGTTCACATAATTGCTGCTCAATTTAGAAAAAGTATAAACTGCTGGGGTTCTTGCTGGAAAATAAACTGCTGGCTTCTTTCCTGCATATAAAACAAGTTGTGCATGACAGTTCAGGCAAGGCACTTGTTAGAGATATTTAAGGCGCAAATGTTGCCTAAAAATGTTCTAATTGCTTGCGCTTTTAATCTCATGCTTCATGATTCCAATTACCTTCTGAAATGGCATTAGGCTTATTTTCATAAAGCAAAGGTAGTCATTTTACAATGTGTGATTGTGGCTGAGAGCACAGTGATGCATAGGCACCACAAGATGGCACTGCAGCCCCATATAAATGGAAATACACCTTCCAGATGAGAACATATTTTCAATCGAAGTGATAATTTAAGGAAAAACAAGCATCATCATTGCCAGCTATGCAATGTATTTAATGAACTCTTTGTAAACTATGAATCTCTTGTGAAATAGTCAGTTTATTGTCATATTTGTTATAATTTTTATATGCCAGTACGATTTAGAGGAATCATTTATAAGGAAATTCTAAATGTAACTATGTTAGTCATAATAGTATTGTGTTGAAAACATATTGTGAAGGGACTCTAGTGTCACATGTCACTGTTTGTGAACATATTTCTTGATATGAAAAAAATTATATGATGAAAATTCAGTAGCAAAATTCAGCTGTAAACTTAATTCTCACATAATTCTCACATGAAGTTCAGTGATATTTTTAAACCAGACATAGGTGTTCATAACTTTAACACCATGCCAATTTGTCTGGTTTGGGTGAAATGGGTCTACTTTGGGGGTTTAAAAGATGTTCCTGTTATGTGGGGACAGCACACAGAGGACAGGGAGCATATTTGTGACTGTAATGCATTTTGGCAGGTATGTATTGGCAGAGGGAATGGTGACACTCTACTGTGGAAGACCAAGGGTAACCATCTCCAGAACTCCACCCAGCCCAGTTCACTTTCCGCTGATCAAAGCCTTCATCCTTCATGATACCTTTCATCTTATGTCTGAAGAGGTCCTTTATAGTCCCTTACAGTGAATGCTAGTATTTGTAAATGCGTCAAACAAACTCATGCATATAAAGTATATTGTACATTTTTAGCTTCATCAGGGCCCTTCTGGGAACACAGATTGAAATGTGCCATCATATAATGTGAAAAAACGAGCTCTCAATTTGAGATAGTTCTT
Source organism: Aldrovandia affinis (assembly GCA_029706075.1). Lineage (NCBI taxonomy): Eukaryota > Metazoa > Chordata > Actinopteri > Notacanthiformes > Halosauridae > Aldrovandia > Aldrovandia affinis. The sequence goes on from JAINUG010000006.1 coordinate 8,635,452, forward strand.
GGGGCATATAATAAATTCCATTGAGAAATGAAGGAATGCTGGGCCTTTATTTCTTGTGGGGATAAAAAAAATGTGCCGTCAGTCTTGTTAATCAACACGCTGGAGAGGAAGTATGCTCACCTCGCTTGTGGCAGCCTGGATAAACTGCAAGTGTAGGCATAGTTTCGTTAAACATGTTAAGTAGGAGCCTAGCTGGTCTACTTAGTCCCCACTTGGTCCCCACTGTGGCCACATATACTGAAAAATGTATGCATTCACTACTGTAAGTCGCTTTGGATAAAAGCGTATGCTAAATGGCATATATTATTATTATATTATATATTATATTACTTAGTATGTCCTGTCAAATTAGTGTGTAGTGTATCTAATTGCCCTACGCAATGTCACACCTGGCCACGGTGAAGAGCGTCTTGTCCCTAATTAAACCCTGATGAGATGCAAGCGCTGTCACGGGTCTATTTTTGTTTTCTCTAAGACGGAACGGATGCATTGGAGAAGTGTAACCCACCCATCTATGCTTCCCGCGTGTTCATAAACGACGCACCCCCACATACCTACATTTCTGAATGGGCTGCAGGGGGAGATGGTCATAAAATGGCCCATTTCAATAATGTATTTCCTGATTGATGACTTGGCAGGTCTGTAAGTCCGTTTTGGCGCCAGACGAAAAAGGAGCCCTTTTAAGCACAGGAATGTAATCAGACCGGTGCTATGTGATGCTGCCAACAGAGAAAAGGGCTCCAGCATACACATTAACTATTTGATGCTGATGGCTGCCTGAGTTTCGCTTTTTCATCATATTGTTCCAAAAGGGTATTTTGAGCTGTTGACTAAAATATCCACCAAGTTTTGTTTCACATGTTGGAAATGATCTATATACAGGTACCTGCCAAAATAAGGTATCCCTTAAACGGATTCAGTACCACAAGTATTCGTCCGGCGGGTGCCACCATTCTCAGATGCCTCGAATGGAGGGTTCCAATTTATATGAAGTGGCCTCTATGTCTGTGTATAAAACAGCACTTCTCTGCTACTTTAATGGCACTACGCATCACTCAGTTGCTCTGTCAAAGGAGGGTGTCACTGTATTTTTGTAAAAAGCCTCCACTCTCCCAAAGTGATTTAAGTGATTTTTTTGAAAAGCCTGATTTCATCCTTTCTGCCAATGTGTCATCTCCACCAGCCTTTATCTGTATAAAATACCTTTCATTCTTTCCCCCACCCCCGATTTTTGACGGTTGTTTTGTTTGTTTAGTTTTTTCCCTGCTATTTTCACAAATGAGCTTACTCACATTTACACTGTGTTCTACAGCATCAGCAGGAGTCCCCACATGCCAATCTGCCTTGCCTGCTGTGTATGCTCATTCCTCATTCTGTCACATTGCAACATGCATGACTGCCTTTTGATGGCAATCCTGCTGCAACCGTAGTCTGTTAAGTGAATATAACTTTTCATGACATTCACTTCATTCTATACCCAAATAACTTTTCTTTTTAATATCTTCAGATACTGGCTGAAACTTTACCTTCCTGTGAAACTCGAAGGACATTTTACATATTTTCAGGGAGGGGTTCAAATGTACTCGGCCGCATTAATCAATAGTTGTGTAATACCTTTGGTTGCTGGATTACATTTTCTCTGCTCTAACTCTGTTCAGTTGGCTCTTTCTCAACTGAGAAAAACACTGCAATGCCATGCCTGCTTCAAAGATTTATGTTTTGATGGCCTGCCAATCTGATTCATGGATATCTGAATTGTCTCTCTCTTACTTCACACCATTACTGTGGAGTTTTTCCAGTAACTCCAGTAAGGCTGGCAGCGCTGCAGTTAAACAATTTCCACCATTCTTGGCCACTTCTGCGTAGGTCATCAGCCCCAATGGAACATTGTGGCTACAATCCAATCCAATTTCCAAATGAATCAATTATTTCCGCTTCCTTAAATTTAAAGTGGCCAACACCTGCATAGTGACGCATATGGTAGACAATTTATATCCTGAATACCACCGAGTGCATCATTTTAACCCCGAAGGTGACATACAACATTCATTCAGCATGAGCTCCCACAGCTATAGCAGGAAACCTGTTTCAGGGTAGGAACATAGCGTTCTCCTCATGATGACAAGACATTCGTACTGTGTCATGATGGGAACCATCCATCAGACATGTCAAACTGTTATTTCATATTTAAGATGTCAATGAGTTCAGGTTCATAAACCAGTCCATAACGTAAGCTTTAACTTGTTGTACTCAAGTACAAAATGGATGCATAGGTATATGACTGCAACGTAACAACACTGATTGTTCCCCATCATTAATGAAATGGGTCTTTAGTAGACCCATTGGATAGCAGGTCCACATTTGATAGCAGGTCTACTTTTCCCTCCGCTCACTAACATATACTAAACTGAGTGCTGAGTGCAGTACTAGTTACCTGGTATCTGTGAACTATTGATAGAACAAGGAGGCTGTTGCACTCACTGTCGGTTGCACGGCTGATATTCGACAGCTGAGATGGAAAGATGTGCAGTTTTCGGACTGCACTACATTGCACGTTTGTGAAGCTGGCATAATAAATAAAATATATTTGGAGAGGTCTGATGAAAAGGGTCTTTTTAAATGTGCTCATGTTTAAAAGTTTTTGGGTTTTTTGTATGTTCCCATATGCTAACCCCCCCCAATTTGAAAATTTGTGGGGTTATTCCTGTTTATTTATTCTCTGTTGACAGCTGTTAAACCAAGAGTTTTTAGATGTCAGGCAGTTTCTCTCTCTCTCTCCTCCCTCTCCCCCTCCTCTCTCTTTCTCAGCATCCAACCATTGTAAGAAGCAGAGGGTGTGAGGTACTGGTATCATGTGTTCTATCTGAAACATTTTCCTCATTCAGGTTTGATCAGGGGAAGCCTTTAAACATAAACGCTCTTTAAACATAGAGCAGGGGTGTCAAACTCAGTTCATCGAGGGCCAAGTTCATGCTTGTGTTTTTCGTGATTTCAATTAGTTCCCATCCTTGATTGAAGAAATGAACTAATTAGTCAAATCACCTGGTGTAGTGCATCGGTTGCAGCAAAAATTTGCATGCCCTCGGCCCTCGATGGAACGAGTTTGACAGCCCTGCTCTATGTTTAAAGATCGTTTATGTTTAAAGGTTTCCCTTAGATCAAACCTGAATGAGGAAAATGTTTCAGATAGAACACATGACACCAGCCCCTCACACCCCCTGCTTCTTACAACGGAAGGATGCCGAGAAAGAGAGAGGGGAGATGGAGAGAAGAGAGAGAGAGAGAGAGAGAGAGAGAGAGAGAGAGAGAGAGAGAGAGAGAGAGAGAGAGAGAGAGAGAGAGAGAGAGAGAGAGAGAGAGAGAGAGAGAGAGAGAGAGAGAGAGTGAAATCTGCCCCTTGCTGAGGATGATTTCACCATCACGTGCATGTGCAGTGTTTCCAAGCACCGCGATCCGGCAACATTACATGTGACATTTGATACCAGTAAAGGAACACGTGACTTGAAGTGAGAGCAGACAAGGAATGCATGCTCAAAAGAGAGTGAACCCTCCAGGCAAAAGAAGCATCAAGGTGAGTCTCCTGTGTTGCTGGGGTGTGTGCCTCACGCAAAATCTGACACTTAACCCTGATACACATGTGCACATGGTTATCTTACCTCTATATCAATGTTATTATTATCTAAATTGTTGAACTTGCATGTATGAAATATTCATACATAATTTGAGTATTTGTATGAAAGAACAAGTTGTTAATACAAGGTTTCTTCCTTACACAGGTGCTGAGTGTTAGACATTACGCAACACTTGCAACACTTTTCCCATTCTGTATGATAATGATGATGAGAAATTGGAGCACAGTGCATGCAAGAAATGCATAATGTAAATGCTTGCTAGATTGCAGTCTTGATTAATGAGCTAAAGCTTGATTGAATTAAATGGTATTGTTTTGCTTTATGATGCTGTCTCCTCAAAACCATCGCCCAGTGATCTGCTGTTTCATAATCCCTGATCAAATACATACTTTGTGGTAATCATTCCTTCCTATGACATTGAACATTATTGCTATATTTTAGAGGGTGCCTGTCCTTGCAATGTAGAAGGAATTCAACTTAAATCTATGGCTGCACCATAGCTACACCAGAGCAGCTGGTGGTTAAAATCTGTCATTTTTTCTTCCCTTATACAAATAAAGGTGAACTGAGGGCTAGCATTCACTAATTGCCCTTCTTCAATAGAATAAACGTTTTGGAAAAAAGTTTGATTGTGTTGGTTAATCATCTGTACAACAGCCACAGCAATAATTCTAGTAAGAAAGCATCTATACTCATACTAATTTGTGTGTACACAATTCAACTCATCCAGATTCAATAGATGTAATGTTTATTTTAATGTGCAGCAGGATTTTAACATTCTCACGATTGGCAAAATATTACATATGCCATATCATAACCAAATAGGTTTCAACCCTATAATATTTGTTCAAACTTTTCAATACTAACAAACACTGAATGAGAAGGGGACTCCTTCACAGTACAAGGAGGTTACATGCATTAGAAGGGAATACAAGATCTTCATGATCAGATATTAGTTTTTAATATTTTTATGATTATTTTATTCAAATATAATCACCAAGGTCAGACTGGACCTTGACAGTTCCATTCTTTCAACATTGGTAGAATAGTATTGTCAGACAATGATTTACAATTTGTAAATGTTTCATGCAGTCTTATTTGTTTACCTTTAAAATCTGAGAATGTCACATTCTCAATACTATCAAAATATTACCCTTCAATTACTGCATGCTTTTCTCTCTCTCTCGTTGTCTCTCTACAGTTCCTGGACAATTCCCATTAATTTACAAATGTGAACGATTTTTATTTATTTATTTATTTATTTATTTTAAATACATTTTCATTTTGTATCTGTGTTGAATCGTTTCATATTTATCAATCAAAATGTATGCACATAATAATGGTCAAAACATGAATGATTAACAGAATAATAATGAATGAACACATGAAGATATGAACGATCCATCACTTGAAGGTTGATATGAATGAACAAGCAACTACACATCTGACGAGTAGGTCGTTGAATGTCTCTTACCGCTGCTATCCATGTGGGGGCAGCGTTTCTGCAAGAAAAGACTGACCATGGCATGCTAGGAAGGAATTAAGTTACCGCTGGATGTCACATACCAACAATGTGATGGGTAGATACAATGCTATAAAAGTGTAGACACGTGCATTTTGGGCAAAAAAAGTTATCCGCTCAGATCAGGACTACAGCATGGAGAGAAGAAATACACGGAACATGACTGCTACTTTGTAACCAAAATATAGAACACCTATGGACCAGCAAACCTGTTATTTATATTGCTGTGTGAGAAAGTAAGGGGCTAAGATACAATGAGAATAAATGGAAGTCATTTGAACAGTTCTTCGCTGGACCCACATGAGCTGAATCTGAGTCGTCCTCCGTGGGTTGCTACAACTTTGGGAAGCTGTCTGATATTTACAATTGTGGTTGACATTCTGGGCAATCTTTTGGTTATTTTTTCCGTTTATAGGAACAAGAAACTGAGGAATGCAGGTAAGAGAGAAGCTTAAACGTAGAAGTAACATTTATTTGAGAGCCTAACATACCGCTTTCGGTGATATCATGCACTACATTTTTTCATTTTTTTGTTAACAATCAACAAAAATGAATTGCATTGTTGAATGTTGCCTTTGCTAATAGTTGAAATGGCAGCACTTGCGCGCGAGTGTAAACAGGCTAGACGCACCTTACTGATGGAATGCATTTAAAGTTAGAAAGTTGATGTTTAGTTATTTATTAGGATTCGTGTGTGCTTGTGTGTGAGAGAGAGTGTGTGAGAGAGAGAGACGATAATACGAGCGATCACAATACACATCATCTAAATGCGTGCGGTGTCCAATATAATTACGTTATTTATGGTTTTATAGCCTGAACAGTTAATTTAATGTTTTGTGTTTAGAAAACTACACTATGACATCAAATGCAGGTACAAAGCAAGGTGTAACTCCCAACGTGTGCATCATTTCATATCAATAATCCGAATACTGCGTTTAGCTCGTATGCTTTTAAATCTGCTCTGTTTCAATTAAGAATTGTTTGTTTTGTCGATGAGTGTTAGGCCAAACTGATTATCTGAATACCTGATATAGAGCTGTACCATGATATCATAAGCTGATGGTGTGTAATAAATACTTGTTTAAATAATGGACAAAGATGTCCGAATGAGTTTAGCGTCAGGGTTGAGGAAATACCGTGTCTGTTGGATGCACTCGTAGTGTAGGCTACTTTAAGTGTAGTAGTTAGAAACTCTAAGGGCGATTAACTGCTGTCAGGGCTCACTTGTTTATGAGCAGGTGAGTTTGTATAAAGTAACGAGGGGACTTGGGCAGCTTTAGTCACATTACGTTTTATACTACTTAATGCTCTGTTGCTAATATTGGCGCACGTACGTACTGAATTGTGTTTTATGTATTGTTGATTATTTTAAATAGTGGCGGAATTTCACGTATTAATTTAAGCATCCATTTGTTATGTAGGCTATATACATTCATGCCATTCGTGACTTATGAGCTGTGAGTAAATGTGTCAGTTATTACAATATTATACGATATTATTATTATTATTATTATTATTATTATTATTATCATCATCATCATCGTCATTAGTGCCCTGTAAACTGTTGAGGTAGCTTCTCAAATCTGAATGCGTGCAAGGTGCGTACACAATGTGGTTCTAGACGTGAAAACGTGATATGCAAAATGTACACTTTGCCGCATTACTTTAGTCTTTCCTGAATTCCATCACACGTTAGACATTACATAACATGTATTACATGACAAAACAAATAACCTCTCATGTCCTCGCAGTTTATCGTCAACTCTGTATCAGTCTTCTCAATGAGCTTTCGCGGTATCTCCTTGTATGTATTGTATCCTATGGGGAAGAATATAAAGGCACAATGAGCACAGCTGTTAACATAATAAAGGTAGAACGGTTTACAATTAAAACACACAAAAAAGGTTAAGAGCAAGTCTTAAAAGGTCACATGGTAACATAAACATGAAACATACTCGGATCACATAATTAAAAAAATATTCAAATTTGACTTACAAGATGGCATTTCATTTTCAAAACAAAATATAGTATTTTATTTAATTAGATCTACAGGCTAAAACTGCTCATTAAACATGCAGATCCAGCAGTATAGGTATATAAAGGAAACGTGAGAACTGTTGACATTTTGAACCACCCCCAGTTCACTAAGCCCCATGTTACCCCTTGTGACTCGTTCATTGTATAATTGATATGCCATTTAGCAGACGCTTTTATCCAAAGCGACTTACAGTAGTGAATGCATAATTTTTTTTAGTATATGCGGTCCCAGTAGGAATTGAACCGACAACCAAAGCGTTGCCAACGCCATGCTCTACCTACTGAGCCACACAGAACCACACTTTGTTCACCTAAGTTCATCACTTACTAATTGAGGAAATCACACCATAGCCTTCTCCATTGACTTAGATCTTTTATTATTATAATTATTATAGGAAACTTGCTTCCATGAGTAAAACTAACAATACATGCATACATGCATGCATCAACATGATACTACATTAGTTAACATTCACTGATCTGCACTGCAGTAGGTCAGGAGTAATGCAAACGTGTCAATACATCAAATAAAATAAATCAGGGTCATTGCTGTCTTATGTGCAAGAGATGCTGTATTTATCAGCTGTGCCTCCATCAGTCACTAGAGCCCTTTCTCCTGCCAATGGACCGATGGGTTTGAGTGGATTTATATTGTGCATACATCTTATTTGACAGCTCTTAAGGTTGAACAACTTATGAAAAACATTGGATTTGTATACAAGCAGTTTCATTCAAACCACCAGCCAAATGTGTGGCAAAAAAATACCTTAGAAAATCTACTTACATTTAGTCATAAATAACACAAAATATATATTTTTCTAAACAAAGAAAAGAAAACTTGTCATCTAGGCCATCAGTTCCAATGTCATTTTGTTAACCTATTTTTACTTTAGCTGGTCCAGGAAGCGAGCTAATTAGTGATCAAGATTAAATTATCCCGATCTTCACAGGAGGACAAGCATATCCATTTCAAATTCTCACACACTTACACCTGCAGTGTACAGACCTTTGTATTGTAGGTGAAACTGATCTCCCTCATTGATGTATACAGCACATATTTATTCAATTACCGGGTAAGGGATTGGCCCATGTCTTACTTGTGCACTTGGCGACCATGTGGAAATACTACTGGACTGCGTACAATATATGTGCTGACTTCTTGTTTTGTTTATACCTAATGCAAATCCCTGTCTGTAGTACTGTAGATGTTTTCTTTCTTTTCTATATTCCAGTATCAAAGTAGAAAGCTGCAAAAACTTCAAAAACTCAAAAAGTTTAACGCAGGTGCTTGGAGAATAAGGGATAATACTGATGAAATGAAAACTCCCACACACTAGCAGTTCTTGTTAAACTTCACGTTATAATTCCTAGACAAAAGGAATGTACTGTACATAGATTCATTTCAGACAAAATGAGCTCCCCACAGGTCTGAGAGGTGGGTTACTGAGGATTTGCACACAAAAAAACCTCAAATATTAGCGTATACGTTTTTTAACCTTTTTTTAACAGTAAGTTATGCATCTAAACAGGGCATAATCACTATTTGGTATGCATCACATAACTCACAACTATAAACATAACTCAAAACTAAACTGTTTATGTCAATTCATTGTGTGATTTTGAAGGTGAAGTGTAATTTGTGGACTAGCAGTACCGGGATATCTGATACCAGCTAGCTTGCAAAAGCATATACCATAGCAATTGCTACTCATTGTGTTTGTAACTAACTCATGTCTATAGACATTATGTTCAATCATGGCAAATGCCCCATTCCTAACAGCTAACAATATTTATCACATACTCTTGATTCCACTGGGCATCACAGGATCATCAGCTGCTAGTCTCTATTTACGTTTTTTAGCCTTAAACCCAATTGCAGTCAACAGTTGACTAGATTTGTTCATGTGAAAAACCTGTGCTAACCCCTTGCTGTGTATCTTTCATTCCCAATTGAAACAGTCTCTATATTTCATGCTGCCCCTAGAGGAGACTACATTACATTACATTACATTACATTACAGGCATTTAGCACTTATCCAGAGCGACTTACACAGTTTCACATTTCTTTACATACAATCCATTTATACAGCTGGATATTTACTGAAGCAATCCAGGTTAAGTACCTTGCTCAAGGGTACAACGGCAGTGCCCCACCTGGGATTGAACCTGCAACCTTTGCGTTACAAGCCCAGTTCCTTAACCATTATGCTAACACTGCCGCCAAAATACTAAAATACTAAAATACTACACTCTGGAGCATAGGATCTTTTCAGGATGGTAGGCTAATGGGGTTTAAGGAGAAAATCCTGTGTATGGAGAGAGGTTTCAAAACAATACCCAGAATCCAAATGCACAAATTCCACAACATATCCCCAGTGCAGAAACGTAGTCAACTTTCTGACTGAGGCATCATTTCTCATTACACTTATGAATGATTTGACATTGTTGTCACACGCCACGTGACAATCCCTGTACGGAACAGAGCAGTCTGGAAACAGGGGTGGAGTTTTCGGTCTACGGACCGGATTCTTTATTTATTTATCCTTTCGTTCCCGACACGGGCAGAGAACCAGAACGGGAGGTTTTTTCAAAACAAATAAACAAAATTAAATATCACAAAACATTAAACCACAACCGGAACTTTCTAGTTCCCGGTTTACTTTCTTTCGCTTTGCTTTGCTTTGCTTTCTTTCTTTCCTCCCGGTCTCCTACGCCTTCTCCTTCTTGTTCCAGCCACCTACTGAAGAGAGCAGAGCAGTTTTAAAGCACACCGATGTGATTAGCAACACCAGACCGGTGCGTACGCTGGCTGCTCTGCCAGTAGGCGTGGCCGCTAATCGCCCTGATCCGCTGCTGAGACCGACGCCTTCCACAATTGTATAGCTACTTTAAAAAAAAGTTATATTGCACTATAGAGCACTATATAGGCCAATACCTGCTTCCATTCCAATAAACCTTTTTTATATACACACTACCAAAAGGAAGATATTATATTCACAGCTAGCTAACAATTTAGGCCCAGTTATGCCAATGTTTTAATTGTTCAGTTTAAACCGTTAAAACTGTTTCAGTGAACATGATATTTAAACCTGCAATAACAAGACAGTTTTATTAAAAAGCATATCAATTGATAAAAAAGCAATTTAACATGTATACATGTCAAATATGTATAAGGCTAAATCATTGCATATACTGTATTTTTAACAGGTCGGCTGAACTCAGACACACCTCCTTTAATGAGCACGGAACAAACGTGACCGTGTTGTCAAACAAGTAAGGTACTAGCAGGGTTTAAATATACTATAAGAAGGAAATTTGCCAATTGTTGGTTGCAATTAGTCTTCAAGAACGAGATGATCGTGTGCTTGTGATTTAGTCCCATCTTGATCCCATGCAAATCCTGTTGTTAGGATGCTGTTCAATACTTTTTAACCCAAATAATCAATACAAGTAGTCCATTAGGTTGTGTGGGTGAACCATTTGGTGGGTCACCTAAAACAGTTTGAAAACCACTGTTCCAGTGTTACTAGATAAGTTGACAACACAGATATCTGAATTAGAGATTCAGATACAGTTATGGCAGAATGTGTTTTTGAAACAAGCATAAGGAAGAGAGGAGGTTTTTAAATATATTATTATGTAATGTCATGCCCCTTTGTTCTCCAGCATCAGATTAATCTGGTTGTTTCCTCCTTGCCATCACAAGTGGTCTGATAATGTTAAAGATACCCTGCTGCACAAGGGAAAGGTCACATATGTCCTTTTTTAATATATAAATATATCAGTGGGGATTTCTTTAAGACAACGAGGGAAGCTCGGCTTCCCCTAAAATTTTTGTCATTTGTAATTTTCCCCTATAATTACAGCACTAATAAACATTTTTACTTAACATCTATTTGAAAAAATACCACAGATAGGGAGAGGTATTTCAATTCCATGGTATGTCAATTAGACTGAAATATTTTGTTTAAACCAGCACTATCGATTGCCTCACACGCTTTAAGCGGTCAGTGGAAGCTTGGCCGGTCGCAGTTGTCTCTGGATTTCTATGGACTTACTGTATGGAATAACATGGAATAACATGTGTTGGGTTTTGGGGAATTTTATTGGACAATATTGACCTGCATGGAAGCTGAGCTTCCGAGCCCTACGTCCAATCAGATTTTTACATGCCTCCGTCAATCAGGATCTGTCTGTGGCTCCATCCCTGTACAATAGAAGATAGCTACAATATTTGCAGTTTGGCACAGGAGTTTTTGGATAGTGATATCTGTTACAGGTGAGGTTGGCAATAGTTTGAATTATTTTGTCTTTATTCCTCCATTATTGTAATTCAGCATTTTAATTGAACTGTTAATCATTTCTGTTCTAAATTGATCACTTAGAGTTTTAAGGTTAGCCAGAGTAGCTAGCTTATGTCAGGTAATTGCATTGATTTGTCAGTCTGCTAACTGGCTTGGGCTATTTTAGCTAATGTTAGCTAGCTAGCTGGCATTTGCAGCTCAGATCAAACATGAGCTAGCTAGTTAACATGACATTTTAGAAGAAAGTCTTTGTATATTCAACATGTCAAATAATCAGCTGTGGTTTTGTTCTAGCTAAAGTTAGCTACTAGTTAACATTATCTAGCAAAGAACTAATCTCATCTTGCATGTTTCAATTGAACTGGGCTAACATCAGCTAGCTAGCTAACTGCTTGAGATTGTGAAGTCGGAGAAAAACCCTCATTGTGTTAGATTGATACTAGAGGGAACTTTGTTAGGAAATAAAGGAGATTAGATTTTGCTTACAAGGTAAGGGGACGGCCCATAATATTAATTTTGATATGTTGCAAAATTAATGTGTTAGCTTTTACCTTATTTAGGGAAATTATTTAGCTACCATACCCTGTATTGTTTCTCTATAAGAGTTGACATTTAAAGGTAAACAATTTATTTGTGAGGGTAGTACTATCAAGTGTACCAAAATGTATTTACTGTTATGTTGAATAACATTTGCATGACCTATGTTCCAAGTCTAAAATATACTGCCAATTTATCTCTTTGTTTCTAATGTTTCATCAAAGTACTAATTTGATCCAGGGGCAGGGAGTTCATCATCATCATCATCATATCATCAGAGCAGCAGGGGCAGTGAGCAACCATATCACCAGAGCAGCAGAGGAGGTTAGATCCCCCTCCCAATTTGTCAATATGTTATTGAATGAAGATGGTAGGATTGTCTTAAATGATATGATGTCAGTGTTTCATATGAGGATAATCACTATTTTGCAGTAGTGAGGCAGGCAGCATCAGGGGCAGTGAGCACATCATCATCATCGTCATCATCATCATAACATCATCAGAGCAGCAGGGGCAGTCAATATTATTACCGGCGCATCAGATATGGTCAAGGTCAGATCAGATCATATGTCAGCTGCACATTCATGTTGCGAATCTCCTGTTCCACCAAATCCCAAAGGTGCTTTATTGGACTGAGATCTGGGGCCTCATTTATAAAAAGTTGCGTAGAAACCATCCTACATTTGATCTAAGATCATTTCTGAAATGTGCGTATGTGTGATTCAGAGAAACTGAACGTACGCACAAAAAAACGTGCGTATGCCACTCCCCCAGATGTGAAATCTCTAAATCACAAATGATCTTGAAATTGTGCGTAGCTGAATGGTTTTAGATCTCCGCTTTGTAAACGCCCCCTAATTAATATCATTAGCATATAAAGGAGCTCGAATCAAAACACAAATCCTCTACTTGATAATGGCGAGCTGCAAGAAAAATAATTTTAGCGAGGCCGAAATCGAGGTCCTGTTGGCGGAGGTGCAGATGCGTGCAGGGACGCTGTTTCCAGTGGCGAGTCTTTCCAGTGGCTTTACCAGAAAAGCCAAGAACGTGGCCTGGCAGTCTGTAGCCCAGGCTGTGAACGAGGTGGGGGGGCAGCAAAGGTCCCTGAAGGACGTAAAGAAAAAGTGGTCTGATTAAAACTGAGGTCAAAATCTCTAATAACTCGTTCCCTTCTTATTGCGCGGTTGGCGATATCTTCGAGAAGTGACAATGCTGCCATTCTTCCTCTTGCAAAACACTGCATTATTGGACATTTTATAGCCTATAGATTGACCTAAATGTTTTACATGCGTGGAACCATAATATGTATTAAATACATTTCAAGGATGTGTCCAATTATGCTAATTAGGGTAGTTTTGGAAAACCAATGTGTGTTTTTGTTTTGTTTTCCACAAGTAGCCTAGCTTATGTTGTTTTAATTTATGAATAAAAACTTTATTTTTGCAAACCATTCCACGTATAGCCTAAGCAATGTTTAATTCAATCTGGTAATACTACTACTACTAATAATAATAATAATACTACTACTACTAACAATTAGGCAGCAATAATAATAATGTTGGCGCGCTTAGATTAGTAAAAAATGTTTTTGTTTTAATGGAGTAAGCAGGGGTAGCCTATATAGTGTTGAGCAAGTAGGCAGTGGTGATGACAATTAGCTAGATGTACCGAATTCAGTGGTAGTGGAGTCTGAAAAGGTGGGTTTTGAGTCTCTTGCGGAAATCGCAAGTGATTCCGCGTTCCTGACCGATTGCGGAAGGTAGTTCCACCGCGAACACCTGCAGTACTCCAACATTGCCACAAGGAAACGTGCGTACGCCAAGTTGAAACCTGACATAGAGCTGAGTACTTTTCCACGTCAATAAATCGGAACTTTGGCGTGGATTTGAGCATACACACGTTCTAAGATCAAATCTGTGCGTTAAGTACATTTTATAAATAAGGCCCCTGGTGACTGTAGAGGCCAGTGGAGTACACTGAACTCATTGGCATGCGTGGAACCAGCTTGAGATGACGTGTGCTTTGTGACATGATGCAATATCCTGCTGGAAGTAGCCATTAGAAGATGGGTAGACTGTGGCCATAAAGGGATGCACATGGTCAGCAACAAGACTCAGGTAGGCTGTAGCATTTAAACAATGCTCAATTGGTATTAAGGGGTGTTGGATCAGTAATGATTGTGACAATACGCTCCTTAAGGCTAATACTAAGGTCAATAGTTACCCATCATATTCAATAAACCCTTAATTATTGCCCACTTGAATACAGCCTCAATTACTTACAACTAGCCTAATAATGGTCTAAATACTCTGAATACTTAGATCTAGGAATAATTATAGAATAATTGTCATTACTTCCCAACCTTCTTAAATATGGTGTTTCTACTCAAATAACTAAAAACACCCTTCAACTTCAGTATATCCCAAGGACTTTGTCCATTGATCACTATTTCAACAGTATAAGAGAGAAATCATACACAATCATTTTATCATCAATGGAATGTTTATTCAACAGAAATTAAGTATTTAATTATGCCTGATTTTATTCTTTTGAAACAGCGAAAATTATGATAAAAGACCATTACATGAGTAACATTCATTAATTATCTTTGATGGAAGTAATTTCATATGAAAAAACTGATACATACTAGAGACAATATACTTAAAGAAGACTGACAGAATCTAGCGAGGAAAAGTGGTCTATTAACTACAACAGGCCCACTTGATCCAGTCATGAACCATTATAGAGATATGAAGATACTCTGGTTACTTACGGCTCACCAAATGAGGAATTGCCGTCAGGAAAAATATATCCATATAATATATATATATATATATAGGTTTCTAAAAAGGGGGAAAACCACACTATGGCCACGGAAGAACCAACGGTAGTTAGGAAGATAAAAAAAGCATCTAGCACTTGCGTTCTTTAGTTTTATTCTTCTTTGGGTCGGTAGGCGTGTTCAGGATTTTATTGGTCGCCAGACTTTCCCCCTCTTTCGGGGCGTCAGGCCAACACCTTCGGTGGGCTGTACTGGGTTAATTGTTGATATTTTTAGGGAGATTATTTAGTTGGTTAGGTGCTTCATTATGCTAGTTGGACACATAATTTTATAATATTTAAACTTGTTGGGACATATAGAACAAGAGCATACCAAGAATGGCTAGGTAGGGTTGAGGTGGATCGAATTACCGAAAATACTAATTGAAACTGTATATGAGCCCAACCGAACACACATTAACGGGGCTTTATGATAGTTACAATTATTGACAATAATAATCATGGCTAAAGCGCGTTCATTAGTCGTAGTATTTTTAAGATAATGACTAGAAGGCAATGTGGTTCTGTCGATACTAAAGGAATTCAAACTATTTATGTTTGGATCAACGCCTAATCCGATAAGAGCCTCTTGGGATGATAGTATGACAATAGTGTCCACATTTATTTAGGAGTTTGATTATTTGCACACTAGGGGAGGCATCTGGCGAGGAGGCGTTATAAAACAGATACCTACTTATCGTTTGATCACCTTGTGGTTGACAGTTGACTTATGGTTGGGGCCAAGCTCGCACCCCTGTCAGGCGGGGGAGAGAAGGGACTTTCCCTGGAAACGTGATGTCTGGCATCCTACATTCTAAGGTGGCGACATTTATGACTCCGGGGAAGTTGGTAGATTAGAAAAAGCCAGGATAGAAATATATATATATATATATATAACATGAGAATACGTATAACTGTAATTGTAATAGAGCTAAATGCACTGTACTGAATGTACTGGAGTAATATTGTCAATTGACAGGGGCCTAATGTGTGCCAAGAAAACATTCCCCACACCATTACACCACCAGCCTGAACTGTTGACAAGGCAGGATGGATGCATGGATTCATGCTATTTACCCCAAATTTTGACCCTACCATCTGCATGTCATATCATAAATTGAGATTCATCAGGCCAGGTGATGTTTTTCCAATCTTCAACTGTCTAGTTTTGGTGAGCCTGTGCCCACTGTAGCCTCAGTTTCCTGTTCTTAGCTGACAGGAGTGTAACCCAGTGTGGTCTTCTGCTGCTGTAGCCCATCCACTTCAAGGTTCAACGTGTTGTGCATTCAGAGATGCTCTTCTGCATAACTACTCTGTTGTAACGCGTGGTTATTTCAGTTACTGTCGCCTTCCTGTCAGCTTGAACCAGTCTGGCCATTCTCCTCTGACCTCTCTCATTAACAAGGCATTTTCGCCCACAGAACTGCTGCTCCCTGGATGTTTTTGTTTTTTGTTGCTCTAGAGAATGTTGTGCGTGAAACTCCCATGAGATCAACACGTTTCTGAGATACTGACTTGCTGAGATACTGATATTTTCTAACTTCATGGAATGAAAATGGATTTAATTGGGATTTCTTGCCACTAATCAACACAAAATCCAATAACTATGATCTCTGAAGACAATTGATTGCACCAGATTTGAAAAGTGCCAAAGGGGCAAATACTTTTTATACCCACTGTACATGTATTGTGGTGCGACTTGGGGTGGGGTGACACTCAAGGACCTTTTCAGAGGGTGTGATCAATTGAAGAATCCGGAGGCAGTATTCAAAACAAAAAAATGATCGTTGTCTTTGTCCGTAATCCAAGTCGTTAATCCAAGTCAGGTCCTTATACAATACAAAATCAATACAAACACAGGGTTTTCACACATCCAAGTCAATTCTCCAAAACAACCCTCTAGCACACTCACTCACTCACTCACTCACTCACTCACTCACTCACTCACTCACTCACTCACTCACTCACTCACCACGCGGACTGCAGGCTGCTGGGAGCTGTAGTGCTGATGGCTCTAGTGGCTCACAAGAGTTAAAGGGAGAGGCAGCCATTTCCCTGTGCTTCCCCTTGGGATGCCACAATATATATATATACAGTATATATATATTGTTTTGTTTTATTTACACAATATATATATATTGTTTTGGTTTATTTTTTGTACCCCTGTGTATATATATATGTATACACAGGGGGTAGAAAAAATAAAACAAAACAATCCTATGAATATTTATCAAATAATAGGGAGTTGGGCGGCCCTTTGCCTTCAGAACAGAACAGCTTCAATCCTTCTTGGAATGCTGTTATTCTTCAAGAAGGAAAGCCTCTACTTCTTTGAGAGATGAAGGTGGTGTAAATCTCACTCAGCAATTTAGGTTTGGGAATTTCCCATAAAGGTTCAATGATTTTTATATCTGATGATTGGGGAGGCCATGGAAGGTGCTCGACTTCATGCTGGTCTTCATGAAACCACTCTTGAATCCATTTAGCAGTGTGTATGTGAGCATTATCATCTTGAGAATATAAGATAGCTTTCTATTCCTTGGCCATAATTCCTTGGCCATGCAGAGTAATAAACAGACCAAATGACTCCTACAAGATGGCTGCCAATATCATAACAGATCCACCACCATGACTAACAGTTTGGAACAAGCAATGAGGGTTAAAGGCTTCCTCTGGCTTTAAACACATCCAGATGATGGAAATGAGTAAAAGACAACTCATCAGACCATATGACATTCTGCACTGCTCAGAATTCCTGGTTTTGGCTCATTACACCAGGTAATGCTTTGTTGTGCATTGGCCTTAGTTACAAGCAGTTTCTGAATGGCAGCCCTACCATAAACATCATCTTTGTGAAGCTCAAAATGTACAGTTTTTTGTTGAGACTTAGTCAAGGAGGTGTAGATTCAGTTCTGTGGTAATTTTTTTATACCCTTGCTTTTTGGTTATTAGCAACTATTCTGTAAGTGTCTGTCTACCCTTGCTGGTGAGTTTCAACTTGTGACCACTGTTCCTCTTTCCTGATTTCCCTTGTTTAGTATATGCCGTCATGATTTTCTACACTGTACCCCTTGACATATTAAATAATTTTTCCAATTCTGTGATTGACAGAATTTTGGGCGCCAACCTCTTTCTAAATCTATTAGATCTCTCATGTTGCTTGGAAACTCACATATTAAAGTCTTAAATCAAAGTTACCATAAATGTGTACCATACAAATTTTGTACATAGAAAACTGTAATGTTAGCTATCCACAGGAGTTCTCTACAACTTAAGTTTAACAGTACGACATTAGTGGCTTGCTCCAGTTCTGGAGTCTAAGATGCCTGGCACAGACAAAGGCAAGTAAAGCTCTCATGATCATAAGTCAGTCTAGTGCTGTTACTTTTATTAATTAATTTCCTAACGTTCTATTTTTCTAACAATTAATAACGAGGTGAGTGAAATAAGTTTCATGATCCCTCAAACAGCACATTTTAATTGCACAGGGCTCATCTCTCACATCCAAGTACTTTTGAATTTGAAAAAATGTATTTCCTTTAAGTCTTTTGCAGATTGGAAGTGTATGGCACAGTAGCTAGGATTAAAATGCATGTGCTTTAACAAAATAGAGCTGCTAGAACACCTTCAGTGCGCCTTGGCATATATTATACATAAATGTCTGGAACTCTATTGGTGGGATGAACACCATTCTTCCACAGGAAATTCCATCATTTGGTGTTGGAATGCCTCAGGCACTGCTCCAGAATCTCCCATAAGTGTTCGGTTGAGATCTGGTGACTGAGACAGACATGGCATATAGTTTACATTGTTTTCATGCTCATCAAACCATTCAGTGGACTTGTTTCCTGTGGATGGGGGCATTGTCATCCTGGAGGAGACCACTCCCGTCAGTACAGAAATGCTTCACCATAGGATTAAGATGATCATTTAGAATGGCTTTGCATTTATTGGCATTTACATTGCCCTCTAAGGGGTTGCGTGGACCTAAACCATGCCAGGAATATGCACAATATGCTCAGTGTAAATACATCGGTCTGATGTAATTAACTAAATCTACCTAGTTAACCACACTTAAACGCCAATATGCAAGCCTACAGCTGACAGAACATTAGGTGCTTTTAGCTTATTTATGCATATATACCACATATAGCTGTTAACTAATCTAAAAAATTAGACAGTTACAAATTCAGGCATAGCTAATGACATAGGTCATAACCAGCTACCTACCTAGCAAAAAAGTCATAAAAATGTAGCTACCTACCTAGCAAAAAAGGGTGGTAAAAATGTAATAATTGAAGCTTCAGAAATATCTCGATGCAAGTATCAATACGAAAGCTGCTGCAACTAGATGGTTAGGATACAAACCTTTTATCTGGTACATTATTACATACTAGCTAGAGGTTGATCCATTTTCCCAAATCACAAAACTCTATATATATAATATAGGCTGTTCATATGGCTACCTTGCAAGATAAAGGCAACACACTGCTGTTGTACTGTGGTTTGTGTAAATAACTGTGGTGCTTTCGGATGATGACTAACGAAGTGCAGACAAGTGACTGTGTTCAAATTAAATGTGTCATGCTCAAGCCTGTGTCCTCTCCCTCACCCAGTCACATATGGCATCAGTAAAATTCCACATTAAGCGCATACTCTTGGTAACGTGTAATGAGATTCAACTTTGGCATCGAGCTTCAGGTCACAAGTGCAGATTTGAGGGGGAAAGTGGGCAAGTGTAGTTTGCTATTGATCCGGTTTTAACATTGATAGTGTGATTCACTATCTTGTGTTTGCAGAGTTGTTGTTTTTTGGTGTTCTAATACAGCTTTCATGCCAGATCATTTTAAAATACAAACTACTGAGGGCTACTGTAAATGTGCTTAGTTTAGTTGGTGACCCTACAACCATTTCCAGTTTCTGTAGTTGGTTTGAATGGTATAATTATTACAGATGATTGTTTTAATGTTAATGGATTAGAATCATTATTGCTGACCCCATGTCAATGCTGTTCACTAATTTCAATAGCTGTAGACATAATAAGGGGAAAAAAGCATTGTTACAATGTTAATAAACAAGCAATGCATTGCATGAAGTGTTTATAGCCAAAGGCTCATTTCCAACACCTGTCCCCTATGTATGTGTGTGTGTGAGAGTATATATATATATATATATATATATACACACAGAGTGATTAAGGCAAAAGGCTTATGATTCCTATTTATGTTGTCCATATGACATGTAAATGTGTTTTCAATCATATTGCAACTGTGTAAGGTGAACCTACATGCATGCATTTATTCATTTATTTCTCCATCTGTCCCATTGGCTATTGAACAAAGAAAATATGAAAAGATAAATAATATTCTCTTTAATTCATATGTGCATGATTTCATTTTTTTATACTGTTATTGATACTGAGAATTTCAAGCAGCTTTGAGATTTCCATTTTCCATACTGTATCAATGTGCTGACATGACATTGGCGAAATGAGTAGAAAATTAATGGGGTGCATGGTTTACATAGATAATGCCGTATCTCTTAAGGATGTTCAAGGGGTGAAGTGGCTTGCCTTCTAGCTGTGAGCTGTGCAGCATGTGTTCAGATTAGTAGGTCATATTCACTCTGCGATTGTTCCATTAGCCTTATGCAATGCTTGCTTCATTATGTTTTTTTCTGCAGTGTGTAGGCATCCCATCCCAGTTCGCTGACCCAGAGGGAATATTTAATGAGTATTACAAATAATCATGACACACATAAAAAAAGGCCCAAATCACGCATGCACGTACAAATAATTCAAAATGCATTGTTCCTCAGTGGCACGCCACAGTTGCTTTCTTCTCTCGCTGTGTCTTTCTATTTTATTAAACAAATTCAGCGTCTTAGAATCCATACACTGTGACACCACTGTCAGTTCAAATCACTCAAGCTCAGCACTCCTACTGTTAGGAAAGAATCATTCAGTGCCATGTATCTACATGAGGATTCTGACAATAATACTGTTTTTCCTTCCAAACCACAGTTGTACTTCAGAAAAATATGAATACAGTTTATGGTTAAAAAAGAGAAAAACATACTGCAATAAAGGCCTGTAGGTAAATTAATTTAAAAAACTGTTAAGCCGAAGTGGGTACCTTTTTGTGAAAAGAACATGCTATTGCTTTTTGGGTAATTTTGCATAATTACAATGCAATCACATATAGCCACCCTTTGCACTTCAAGTAAATTGTAGTGGCATAAGAGGAAAGCTTCATGCTCTCATCTCAAGTTAAATTAATGCTGATTCAAGGCGAAGAGTCCTCAACACATTATGCATACTGTATACTGTATGTGATAGGGAAAAGCAACCATTTTGTGCCACTGCAACTGGGATTCATGTGGGGAAAATTATATTTCTTATGTGGGAAAAATCTACTTGAATTAAATGTATTTTTGGTGATAGTATGGTTGGCTATTTAAATGCATTGACACTGTATTAACATGAAATTAAGGTATGGTATGAAGAAAATCTAGGTATGATGCTAATGAAAGCAATTAAAATGAACAAACAGAAAGATATGGTATCAGTAGTGACTTCTATAATGTTGTGTGGCCTAGTCTCCATGCACCTAATCATGATTAAAAACAGAATATTTGTTATTAACATGTCAATGTGGATAAACAGTAGCATTACTCAGACTGTTACATGGAAACTCTGCTACTAGATGAACTACAGATGTTACAGAATAACTGGCAAGGTATGGTATTATGAAATTACGGTATGATAGTTGCAATCATGCTAAACAACAAACAACACTGCCAATGGCCATCAACCACCCCATCAATGATTATAAAAAAATCTATTTACATGCAAATTAAGGGGTAACGTTTGTTGATGTACCTATTTTATGTGAAATTGGCATTTTTCCCTGTTAATTTCCCTAATTTTCAAAAATGTGAAGCTTGGGATGTGTGCAAAGAAATTAAATAATGATCTACCATGCTATATACTAGTAATCAGCTTAAAATGATTATATTTAATTTGCAAGCCTTCACAAATCTATTAAAAATAAGTAGAGGACATCCTGCAAGAGCACTGACCTGACCCAAGGGAATTAATTATATAGTGATGAATATGTATTTCTCAGCCTTATTTATTGGTTAGCATTTATTTCATTTTAGCATGAAATTTGTGAAGGAGTAGTCCAATGGAAATGGAGAAAGTAATTAAATCTAAACCTAATCATCCTAGCATGCAGAAAAGGTATTTGATGTATTTAATTATTTAAAATCAGAACCCAGTCGAACATTAATTACAGAATCTAGAGTAGTGGAGTGGCTCCAGCTGTGGTTGAGGCAAATTTGATTAGATGTATTTATGGTGAGGTACATTCACAGGTTTTCAGTCCTATGTATTCCTGTGCATTCAATTCTGTAGTAAATATGTGAACCCTAAATCATTAGAGAGTCTAGGACAGGGGTCGGCAACCCATAACACTCAAAGAGCCATTTGGACCCGGTTTCCACGGAAAAGAAAATACTGGGAGCCGCACCATTTCCGACGGGGGGGTAAAAATCATTTTCTGTCAGAGAGTCTAAAAAAATGCGATTTTGCGCCCGATTCAATGATACTTATTATTTATTTTCTGCATTACAAGGCTGATGATGTCTGTTCTAGGAGTTTTGCATGAACATTTTTCAATTAAACTTGATGTCTGTTGGAGTTTCAGCATTTCAATTAAACTGAATGTAAAGCTCAATAATAACTATGTCTAAAGTAATAATGTAAAATGATTTGAGGTCATGTCCTAAATTCAAGGTAGATCATTTTTGCTATTTTGGCAAAGCTAAGATTAGGAAAAATCTTAAAATGCTGAATAATATATTTATGTATTTATTGCCTTGTGTAGCTATAGCACCATATTGCAATATTTAGAGGTTGATTAATAATCCCAGGTCTCTGGGATTATTCAAAATACAGGGGTTGATAGGGATCTTGGAGACACAAACTACTGGCCACCAAAGGGCAGGGAATATTCTCTTTATTTTGAAAGCACACTCTCCATTAAGCATGCCTGTATGTGTGCTTCAATTCACATTTATCTTTTCCGCTTCGAAGCTGTTGCAGCTCTAAATTAAAGTGTTTAGTTAATAAGATCAATGTAATTCATGGCCAGAACCAACTTTGACCTGCCTACTAATTTGAAATTACAGGCCAATGCTTACCGTCGGTTCCACAGCTAAATGGATCATCTTGAATCAACCACTTAGCGGAGAATGCATGATGATGCATTTTCTGTTTTATTTTATTCCATCAAAGAATCAGGACAACAAAATAATACAGTTGCAAATTAGGGTAACAACATGGTAATTATAAATATGTAAGCCTTGCTAGTAATCAGCTTTGCACATACATTTACTGGAAAATGCATGCATACAAGAAATCTTTACATTTCCTGGAAATATTAAGGGCTTGCGTGTCATTTTCAATGTTCTCACTGATGCCCAGGGGAACAAAAAAGGAAAATGAATAAATTAATTATGTCGTATAGCTATATAAGCTGAGGCCTGTCTTTTCCTACCTAAGCAATAGGTAGTCCTTTTAACAGCATGCAGTATGTCGAGGTTCAGTTATTTTTGTCATAATGTAACACTAGATATTCCTATGAGATACGTTGGAGAGGATTCTGTAAGGAAGTTTCAGGAAGTATGAACCACATTTAGTGCTGTGTTCAGAAAAAATAATTTTAGTGATTTGAGATACATAGCGGGCATAAAAGCTAAGATCATTGTCAACAAATGCACATCATGTAGGGCCAACAGGTAACTGCCAAAATTAAGGAAACACTTGAAGGGTGAAGGTTCCTGGTGGTTCTGCTATGGTGTGGGGTACATTTTCCTGGCATGGTTTAGGTCCACTTTATCCCTTAGAGGGCAAGGTAAATGGCAATAGATACAAAGCCATTCTGAGTGATCACCTTTGCCCTATGGTGACGCATTTAAATTCTGATGCTGCACAGGGCATGGGTGGTCACTGGATAATTTGAGAGCATGAAAATGATGTAAACCATGGCTGTCTCAGTCACCAATTCTCAACGCAATTGAACACTTATGGGAGATTCTGGAGCAGTGCCTGAGACAGCATTTTCCACCATTTTCTTGGCCCAAGACCCTATTAAGACACTTTATATTGGTGTTTCCTTTATTTTGGCAGTTACCTTTATTATCGTATACAATTTGACAGGTGAAGAGATGGTCTCTCCCACTTGAGTGCATTGAAACACTCCTTACAAGTGCAAAGCTCAAATACTTTGAACTGCATCATTGAATACAGATTGCCTTTCAAATAGTTATTTATTCAATAATTTGCCACTGCTTAGTTGAATATAGATTCCATTTCAAATAGTTGTTTGTTGAACAATATGCCAGTTTTAGCAGTTATCTGTAGTTGTTGGAAAAACACATAAGTCTTACCTTACCTTACTCTTACCTCCTTAAAATCAGCTTCAAGGTTTAAACAAACAATTATTTTTTTATTGTCCTAGAAGTGAAGTAAGGTTACTTACTATATATAGATCTATTGTATACGAGGCTGGCTGGCTGTACGAATTATGGGCAAAACAGGCTTTGTATTGTAACTTTATTAAATTCATTTTATGTAACGATAAAACACAGAACTAGAGTAAAGACTTAAAAAAGAATTAAGGGAATAAATATCAATGTATCTGGACTGGAGCTAAGCCGAGAAACAAGCTGCAAAGGCATTTCCCTAGTGGAGCTGGGTGATATGGCAAAAGTTCCACGTGTTGACCCTGACCCCATATCACACTGGCTATTAAGTGTTAATTGCATCCAGGCCTTTGCCAGTTATGTATTCAAGTGTTACCTTTTTTCATGAATTCCTTTTCATGATCATTTGCCAAAAAACTAGTTTTCATTTAATTGTGAATTGTATAAATATGTTTTATTTTTTGCATTTTCGCATTTGGTGATCAATTGTTTTATTGCGTAAAGAACCAGAAGATTACAATGTACATCTTCAATCTTCCTCCAACCCCCAAAGGAAGTCTACCTAGCTGCTGTCATGTGCACTCTAGGTTGTTTCCATTTTTAAAAAGCAGGAAGAGTGTATGGAACAGAAAATCATGAAAATCATCAAGTCATGTGAACATGGTAACTGTCATATTTCTGTAAAGACAAAAACAATATGGTGAGTGACATTTTTTTGACAGTGAAAATAAAATACACAAATCAGTCATAATGAAGGTCTTAAATTGTACCACAATTGATTGACATGTTTGATGAAATAGAGCTTAAATTAAGGTAGTCCACACTCTAGTAGAAGTATTTTCTTGTTGCTATTGTTGTTGTTGGTTTAAGTATGTGTTTTTAAAGCGCAGTAGACAGTTGAGTGCTAAACCTAAAACTTGGCTTTGTATGCAATATCTACAGGTGATAGGGAGATATTAATATAACTATCAATGTCAAGATGTTATTCTGAAATGTTAATGTTAACAATATTGAGTCATTACACCCATTACACCCAAAGTTATTTGCAGACGTCTTTGTCATTGCTATTTAAATGTATTTCAGGTTAAATTAACATCCAGTTTTCCAAAGGCGAGCTATTTTTCCTCTGCATGAACATAAAATGACTTACTATTCTATATGCAAACTTAATCAGGACAGCAGCTGCCCTCGATGTTGAGCTGTCCTTTTGCCAGTTTAAAAATAGAATGCTTTATTTTTTCTTCCTTAATTTGCATCGAAGGCTGATTAAAATGCCAAGGATCAAATTCTCCATATCATGTGTTATAAAATCTCCATAAACATATTCTCTTTTAGTTTGTCAGATGTGATACCTCTGGGCTTGTCTGTCCCAGACAACATGTCATCAGTGCTGTATAAAAAATGTTAAAAAACTCACATCATTTGTCATTATCAGTTGTGTACCATTTCATGGTTCTGTAGCTAATAAAGTTTATAAATAAAAGATCATACACAGAGTACACCAGCTTCCAAAAGTGATCTCTGCTTGAGGTTATGCACTGTTACACTGCTTTCTAAATCTTCTAAATCAAGATGTTCTATTTTCTCCCCTTAAAACTATGGTACTGCCATTGCCATGTCTTGGAACATTCAGTGTAATTGTAATTGTTTTGTTTCCCATCTTTTGAGAACAATAAACAAACTGATACAATAGATGTTGCACTATCCCTATGTATACTACCTACAGGTAATTGTCAGTAGTCAGTAGTAAGTAGCAAGTGTATAATATTGTGCACTTTTCTTCATGTGGCAGTTATTGTCAGTGACGTAATATTGTTACGGTACAGAGAAGTACATTGACAATAGTAGGAAATAAGTTATTTTTTGTATGTTTTGTATTCTGTACAGTCCACATAGCTACAATAATATTTCAATGGATAGCCATTTGCTTGGACGTCACAGCAAGTGATAATAAGTGGTGATCCCATAGGTTGTTACAGTAGCACAGATAGTACTACAAAAATTCAATTTGCCATTAAATAGACCAGAGAAAATGTCTTAGCCAAGATGACAGTGTCAAAGTTTACTATTTTATTTAGATTTTGCTTTAAAAAAATTCCAGCATCGTAGTAGCTGTCAGGGCTTCCTACTGCTTAGCGAGGGGCGAGCTGACATCAAGCATGACACCTAGTGTTTTGTCAACTTGGTTTCTTCCAGAGAAACACAGAATGTGTTGGACAGGTATTTTCACAGTGCATGATCTTCAAAAAAAGAAAAAATTATAATAAAATAGCCTTGACGAACTGGAAATGAGAGGAGATAGAATTAAAACAGGCACTTTAACTGTTTCTGAAGTTGAGAGGTCTGACACTTAATTACAGAGAACAGATTTTTGAACCTGGACAGAGTGAAAATGTAGCAAGGAGCTGTATTGTAAGGGAAATAGAGTACATACAAATTAAATGATTTATTCTCAAATATGTCAAAACAAATGTATTCAAAGTGGTCTATAATAAATTAACTGTTGACAGTACTTAACTATGGCTTTTTAATGTTCTCAAAATTTGTATTACTCTTTTCACTCTTAGAAATATTTAGTCAGATCAACCTGTCTTGTATGCTCCTGACCCTGTATCAAGAAGCATTGAAGAGTGAGCCAATCTTAATGAATATATTTATTTTGGCAGTTACCGGTACATTAGGGGATATTAACATAATGATATTAATATAATGTGTAGCCTATACATTTGTAAGTGAAAAGACAATTGAGTCACAGCATTCTATTAAAAATCTATATTGATTTGGTGACAGGGTTCAATTCCACCAGTCGCGCCAGTTTTGGCTCTGGCCGGGGGTGCCGCCAGGGGGCTCTATCAAACTCTGCTTAGTGATGTCACCCAACCTGACAGGCATGATTGCTACACAATGTTTGGATGATTTAAAATTGGAATTTGTACCTGCTAAAAATTTAGGTAGGGTGAAATTTATAGGGAAAGGCTGGTGCCCATTTCAGGGGAAGGTAAATAGCTTTTGTTTGTGAAAATTACAGATAATTTTCCTTTATATTTAAATATGTCTTTGCTCACTTCATATTTTGAAGGTTCCTGGGATCCCCAAAAAACATACAAATAACTGTAAATTAATTGTGTTTTGTTTTTTGGTTCTGATTTTAGGAAGATGTAATTAATTTACCTTTTTAGTTAATTTCCCTGAACCATTTCTATACTCTGATCAAAATAAATGCCATTATTTTTTGCTGGTCTAAAAAAAGTGCATGGCTGTTTTGAAGATATAGCAATTCTTTGTTGTTCATTTAAATTTGGTTTTCTTATCTCTTACAAATATATTTTACTATCACAGGTTCCTGACTGTATTGTAATATTGGTTTTGTATTTCTTTTACAGGGAACATATTTGTTGTGAGCCTTGCTGTTGCAGACCTAGTGGTGGCTATTTATCCCTATCCCCTGGTTCTTACATCCATCTTTCACAATGGATGGAGCTTGGGAAACATTCACTGCCAGATCAGTGGATTTCTCATGGGACTCAGTGTCATCGGGTCAATCTTCAACATCACAGGCATCGCCATCAACCGCTACTGTTACATATGCCACAGTCTCAAGTACGACAAGCTGTACAGCGACAAAAACTCCCTCTTCTGCGTCCTTCTGATCTGGGCCCTAACTATTATTGCCATTGTGCCAAACTTGTTTGTGGGATCATTGCAATATGACCCCAGGGTGTATTCCTGCACATTTGTGCAGTCTGCCAGCTCGGCTTACACCATCGCAGTGGTCTTTTTCCACTTCATCCTACCCATCATGATTGTCACCTACTGCTATCTGAGAATCTGGATTTTGGTAATTCAAGTGAGAAGACGAGTCAAACCTGACATCCGGCCAAAGCTTACGCCGCATGATGTGAGGAATTTTGTCACCATGTTTGTGGTATTCGTTCTCTTCGCCGTCTGTTGGGCACCCTTGAATTTCATTGGTCTTGCAGTGGCTATCAATCCAGGTATGGTCATGCCCCTCATTCCTGAGTGGCTTTTTGTATCAAGTTACTTCATGGCCTATTTCAACAGCTGCCTTAATGCCATTGTCTATGGACTGCTGAACCAGAACTTCAGAAGAGAATACAAAAGAATAATTGTCTCCGTTTGTACTGCAAGGATTTTCTTCCCTGAAAGCTCTAATGATGCCGTTGAAAGAATTAAAAGCAAGCCATCCCCTTTAATTACAAACAACAACCAAGTCAAAGTTGACTCTGTTTGAATGGCCAAACTTAGTTATTGTAAACACTGTGAAAAACATGCCAAATATTATTCTACACAGCTTCCAGTTTCAGGATCAGCTGAAAACTCCCGACTGATTGCTTACACACAATGAAACCAACAAGGTATATGTACTTTCTTACAAATTACTTTGACAGTTCTATGACCCTTATGTCTCAGTGTGGAAGTGATGGTATCAATAATTTTATGTAAAATTTATGAATTGCCAATGAACATTTTTGGGGTTTATTTCACCCAAAATTATGGAGCAAACGACACACAGTTTACAGATATGATGCCATTAAATAAAACCTTTAAAACATGTTAAACCTTCCTTACAAAAATCACAACGGAAATGAGTTGTTTATTGCAGAGGTTACTTATATAAATGCTCCCATTTATTTGAAAAAGCTATATTTTGTTTATATTACCTCTGTTTTATGTTCCCTTGAATAGCTGTTCCCATCCTTAATATTTAATAAATAACTGATATTTCTGGGACTGTGTGTATGACATGAATAAATTGTTCATCTGTAAAAATACACATGCTGGAGGATATGCATTCATGGATCTACACAGGCCTGTCTTTGATAGAATCAACTCCAAATACACATGATGATTGTGTAAAATTGTAATAGTATTGTCATTTAACTGCTCCCAGTTACTGTGTGTGAACATATCATTTACAATATACAATCTGACATGTGGCTGAGAATGGATTGGCTTGTTTATCAAGCTTTGAAATGTTAATAAACAATAATGAAATAAACACAGATGAAAAGACTGTAACCTCTGCAGGTGTTCTGTTCCATGTCCAGTTTTTCATTGTCTCAAACAAATGCCTTCTTTCAATTTTCCTTTCCAATTTTATCTTTGTACATTTCAGATGCCATTGGCTTTACTACTAAAGTCAGAGTTTTATGAACAAATTCAGTATGTTCAGTATAAACAAAAGGCAATTGAAATTGTATTTCAATGGCTTAAATTCAACAACAACACAAAAAGAGATATTTTTTCCCTAATGGCCTATTCACTATTGGTTACACATTGACATACTTCAGAGATATATACTAATATTACACAATGAGGGCCATATTTACTAAGGAAACAGTTACAGTGCGAAAACAGCAGCTATAATGCAGCTATATTGTATGTCACAGCCACCGACACATTAAAGACCAATTTACTAAGAGGTTCTAATTAAACAACTCATTCACAATTTTGCAATAGGAGACACCCATAAAAAAGGATCCAAAACAATATGGCATGCTTACACGTCCAGATCATAATGCACTAAGAAATGGATACAGAGCATAAGAAACAAGGGAACCATGAGAAAAAGGTATTACAAAATGAGGCATAACAAAACTAATAGTAGATGATTTCAAGAAAAACTTTTTTTTTTTTTTTTACTGTCTTTCAACATAATGCAGGAAGCATACAGGCAGAGGTCCAACTGAGGAAAGGATATTAGAACATAAGAACATAAGAATACATAATGATGTTCGGCCCATCTAGGCTCGTCATGTCCTAATCTAAAGAGTATCTAGTACTACATCTAGCCTGGACTTGAATAGCCCAAGTGTTTCTGCCTCTACTACCCGACCTGGAAAGCTGTTCCAGGCATTGACAACTCTCTGTGTAAAGAAAAACTTCCTAATATCTGTGCGGAATGTGCCTTTAACTAATTTCCACCTCTGGCCTCTTGTTCTGCTGACCCCACCTATCTTAAAAAATCTTTGGTATTTCACTTTGTTAATCCCTTTTAGGAATTTAAAACCTCAATCAAATCCCCCCTAAGTCTCCATTTGCTAAGCTTAAATAGATTGAGTGCCTTAAGTCTATCATCATAACTTTTTCCTTTCATACCAGGTATCAATTTAGTTGCCCTTCTTTGGACTTTTTCAAGAGCTTCTATATCTTTCTTGTAGTGCGGTGCCCAGAACCAGGGGCGTAGCACACAATTCTGGGCCCTATACATATGCAGTCTTGTGGGCCCCCTTACCCTCCATCCATGACTCTCACGCATCTTTAGAATGTTTTTTAATTGAATCAACAACTATACACATGAATCTGTAGTGGTTATTAGGTTAATCGCTAATGAACTGCTTATACCACATTTAAACAAATAATTAGTAAGATTAGTAAGATTCTCTGGCCATAGTCCTGGGTCCTCTGGCAAATACCCTTCTGCATTCCCCTCACTTTTTTCCACTTCCTCCTCTGTCTTCTCCTCATCCTTCTCACTACCCTCAGAGCAACCTTCATTTTCCTTGCTCTCTTCACCTCCATCATCCTCTTCACTAGTCCTACTGCTACTCTCTGCCTCTTCTTCCTGCTCACTCTCTGCCTCGATCACATCTTCTTCATGCTCACTCTCTGCTACAAGGACAGGCCCCTCTACAAGCATGAAGCATACAGGATTGATATTAGCCTCTTAACCTGCTTATAATATACAATGAAACAGGCTACAGGCTAGATTCTGCTTAATATACCAGCTAGCTAGCTAACTATCATAATGTAGCTAGCTACGTTAGCTTGTCTTGTTATAGAACTGGATCAAATAAGTCTTGAAAAACAAAGTTTCAATGCATTTCACCATCACCAGTAGTATGTTTGCCCGCATTTGCGATTGCTTTCAGCCAGTAGCGAGAGTGAAACTGAAATGATATTAATTGCAATTTTAAGAAAATGAACGCGTTATCCATTTGAACTTAATCGCATGCGTTAATGTGTTAACGTTGACAGCCCTAGTTCAATCGAAACAACGTACCGATATTAGCTTAAACCACTCTTAAACAGTGTTAGCAAGTTGCTTACCTTTCTTTTGAAAGAAATTAGTGAGCAGTTGTTTTCCCTCAGTTTGCCTTTTTTCTCTTTCTTTTCTTTTTTGATACCCCGACTTCACTTTCTTCTGGAAAGACATGATTGACGGAAACTTGCGGGCTCCAGCATCAGCACCAGTGAGCGTGATTAGCCGTGATTGGCGACGAATCTTAGTGTAGGTATGTTATAAAAATTTGAGATGTTATAAATCTAGCCTGAACAGCACTTATCCCACCAGATACAGCATGAAAATACCTTTAATTTGATACCTTATTCACTCTCATATCTTATGTTTTAAGGAAGTTATGGTAATGTTTACACTCAGAAATGTGCATATTGACCCCTATTGTTTTTCAATAATCTTGAAACAAAAGCTGCGATTCAATAACATAATTGCCCATAACTTTCTTAAAAATAAAGATAATTGCATGAAATTTTCAGTAATTACAGATTGAAGCATTCTAAAAAAGATATGATATATCTTAATTTGAATTATCTGAAATTACATTACATAATCAATTAATCACATAATTACATGTTGCGCACACGCCGCAACACGGCAAAAACCATGGCAGGCAGTGAGCATTTGGGCAAAGATATCTCACATTCCAGGTCAAAAGTATTGCATTTCGCATCGACAGATTTCAATGAAATTTCACCAGAAACAAGATAAAATGTTAACGTCCTGGATACCTTTTATTTATATAATATATATATCATTTTGAAAGCACTAAACACGAGTCTGACTCTGATGTGTAGCATATGACCAAACCGAGCAATGTTTAATCAAATTTCGGAAACAAGATGGAGGATCGAGTTTTCAACTACGTTATATCGCAGACATATGGTGAAATAAAAACCCGACAGCCCTTGAAAAGCCTGCATTTTTGGGGTACGGCCATAGTCTCTCGTAATCGCTCGCACAGGGATACAGGCACATCTAGACCGCCGCTGCGCATGGGAATTGTAACAAAGTTGATACAAAGTTCAGTCTCTCAACCTATTTATTCAGCCAATATAATTGAGTAAAGACACTAATTACTGAGAAATTTAAAATTGCAGACAAATGTTTTTTTCTTCATTCCAGGCTTTTCAAGGGCCCTCCCCCACTTGGGGCCCTAGGTAGTCAGTTCCCCTTTTCCCCCCGCTGCGACGCCCCTGCCCAGAACTGCACACAGAATTCTAAGTGAGGTCTGACAAAGGCATTATATAACATTAATATAACCTCCTTTGATTTATACTCAATACTTTTTGTTATGTATCCCAGCATCCTGTATCCCAGCATCCTTTTTTCACTGCTGTAGCACACTGCTTTGATGCAGATAGGCTTTGATCAACTACAATTCCTAAATCTTTTTCAACTTGAACACCTACTAACTTTTCTCGTCCCATAAAATACTCCTGTCTAATGTTTCCCACATGCATAACTTTATATTTAGCAATATTGAATGTCATCTGCCATGTATCTGCCCATTTTTGGATTTTGTTTAAATCATCTTGGATTACTTTAGTCGATTCCAAACTGTTTGCCAAAGTTTAGTATCATCTGCAAATTTAACTATTTTGCTACTAACGTCCATATCAAGATCATTTATGTAAATAAGGAAGAGCAGAGGTCCCAGCACGGGACACCACTGCCCACAGCACCGAGGTCAGATACGGCCCCACCTACTGTTACTCTTTGTATTCGCCCTCGCAGCCAATTATGAACCCACTCTGAAACGACTCCTGCAATTCATACTGAATTCATTTTAGCAATGAGCCTCTCGTGTGGTACCTTGTCAAATGCTTTCTGAAGTCCAAATATATAATATCATAACCCTGGATCAGGTCAACACACTTTGTAGCCTCTTCAAAAAAGTCCAGGAGGTTTGTTAGGCATGACCTCCCTTTGAGAAAACCATGTTGGCTCTCCCTTAAAATACTATTATTTTTTCAAGAATGATTCCAACTTATCCCTAATAATACATTCCAGCATTTTACATGCGATGCAAGTTAAACTGACAGGCCTATAGTTCCCTGGGTCAGTACTATTAATAATATTATAATATAACATAATATTAGTAATATTAATAACAATAAAACTGTAACGACTCGACCGGCAAACAGAGATTTCCCCCAAACCCCTATCAGGAAAAGTAAAAGACACACCAGGAATGCACCTTGCCTATCAAAGTCATTACTGACAGCTGTGAACACTGGGAGGATATGGCTGGCATTTTCTGTTTGTTGCTTGAACATTGTCTCACATTGCTTTGATGTACTCGCTTTTGTTTGATGTTCTCGCTTCCATGAAAAGTTGGTTCTTGTTCTTGTTTGTTTTTTAGAGTTCCTATGTTTAGTTTATTCCGTGCTTTGGAATACGTTTTGGATTTGCTGTTTAGCTAGTTTTGTTTGTTCCAGTTCGTTTGTTATTTTGGTTTGTTTTTCTTCACAGACACGGTTTTGCTTCCGTTTCCTGCCTACGTTTAAGGATAATAAATACCTTAAACGCATCTCCGCATTCTGGGTCTCTCTCTCGCCTGCACTTGGTTCCACACCTACCACACTCCTGACAAAAACAACAGGTGTAATAGTCACAGAGCGTCTGAAGGTAAAACTGTATTCATATCCTTTCATTAAAACAAATATCATTTTCCTATTACATCTACGCTTCAGTTCATTGAAAGGGTAATT
Organism: Aldrovandia affinis; assembly: GCA_029706075.1. Lineage (NCBI taxonomy): Eukaryota > Metazoa > Chordata > Actinopteri > Notacanthiformes > Halosauridae > Aldrovandia > Aldrovandia affinis. The sequence goes on from JAINUG010000006.1 coordinate 8,669,546, forward strand.
CTTGGACAAAAGACCCTCTCCTGTCTTATTCTGTTTTGTCTTTGTCCTCTGTGTCTTCTCCTGGCTCGAATGTTCTTAAAACGATCATTCAAAGTGGAGAGTCACAATTAAGGCATGCTTTAGTAAATCTGACAGTATAATCGGCCTAATTTACAAAATCCTACATTGCTTTAGTACATTCACCCCAGGTATACATATGCCTGAACAGATTTAACTATGTATTGTGGCGGGATCTGGAGTGATGGGTTACAATGCAGCCAAAGAATAATAACAAAATCCCCATACAACAGAAAAATAGGAAACAAGAGGGATTTATTATGGGAATTAACACAAACAGGGAATATAGGGAAGCAATCAAGTACAGTCCGTGATCCATTCTCTTGGACTTTATCCGCAATCCGAAGTCGTTATTCCTATCCAGGTCCTCAAACAACCAATGGTCAGCACACAAACAGGGTTTTCAAAACAATCCAATCAATCCAAAGAACAATTCTCTCTCTTTGTCTCTTACTTACCAGCGCGTTTCCCTTCGGGAATTTTGCGATTAGACTGTAGAAAAGGTGCGTCTTTTATTTCCTGCGTCATTACTTGGTTAACACATGTCAGGTGTGCCCCATCAGCCCTGGACTTCCCATTAAGGTGCAGGCTACTATGCCAGCGGGCTACTATGTACTACCCCTCTACTACCACCCCTCGGAATGCCTCCAGACAGCTTCCACAGTATCTAATGGAAAGTTGCAGAGTGACATAACCCCATGCAAATTACATCCTAACAGCAATTTGACCTCTTGGACCATTTATAAACCCAGCACAGATATTGTGACATTTTGCATTCAAAAAGCAGTCACAATCCTTTTGTAAATCTGGCCCTGATACTTAATGCCTCCAAACTGCACCACATTTCCAACTGTGTCACACTAACCCATTAGAACAGGGGTGTCCAATCTTATCCGAGAAGGGCCGGTGTGGGTGCAGGCTTTTGTTCTAGCCCTGCACTAAAACAACATGATTCAACTAATTCACCAATCATGGTCTACAATCAAGACCTTGATTAGTTTAATCAGTTGTTTAGTGCTGGGCTAGAACAAAAGCCTGCACCCACACTGGCCCTTCTCGGATGAGATTGGACACCCCTGCATTATAACTAATGTTCTCACCTCACTCTGAGTCACATAAAAAACTGTGCAGAACAGCTTCAATGCACCTTCGCATAGATCTCAGGCGCTGCTCCAGAATCTCCCATAAATGTTCAGCTGGGTTGATATCTGGTGCCTGAGATGGCCATGGCATATGGTTGACATCAGTGTCATGCTCATCATTAGTTTTTTATCTCCACCGTGGGGGGGTCTATTCAGTGACCACTCGTGCCCTGTGGATGGGGGCATTGTCATCCTCGAAGATACCACTCCCATCAGGATATAAATGCTTCACCACAGAATGAAGGTGATCGCTCAGAATGGCTTTATTTACCTTGCCCTCTAAGGGGTTGAGAGGACCTAAACCATGCCAGAGAAATGCACACCGCACCATAACAGAGCCTTCATAATCCTTTGAATGTTTCCTTTATTTTGACAGTTACCTGTATGTATGCATAGGGCCATGCACAGACTTCTAGGAGGGCAGATGCTCAACTGAAAAAGGACACCACCGCTACAGTGGCTGGTGAGAGGGGGCCACTTTATTATTATATATAATCTTTTTTAAATTGATTTTTCTTTTCACATTTAACACAAAGCATACAATATATTCCATCATACTTGCCAACTGCGCACATCACCAAAGTAAAAAAAACTTAACAAAAAAAAAGACAAACATGGAACATTTAAGGACATAGTCAAATACACTCAAACTCCCAGTCAGCCAACACTCATAAGTCACTCCCACACCCAGCACATGTGCATCTGTCCGTAAACACTCTATAGTTTGTTTATTATTTTATTCCACACACTATCAAATTGATTACATTTATTTTTGTCTTCTGCTAGCGATTTTTCCTTATTTAAGTAAAATGCCATTGAGATCCTCCACTGTTCCATCATTGGCGATGTTGGGTCTTTCCATTTCTTTAAGATTCGTTTCTTTATAATCAATGATGACAATAGTATGACCCAGCCATTTGGATATCTTAAGTTCTCTGTATTTTGGAATATACATATGTTAGGTGTAAAAGTATTGGAAGTGTTTCAGATAGCCATTTCTCAAAACTTAGACTTAAACGTAAGGGAGGCAAACAAATAAAAAAATATATGAAAAAGATTGTGCTCCCTCACAAATGCCAATGTCACAGTTTGAGGTTAGGGCTAAATATACAGCATGTGGGTAAAACATATGCTAATACATGATGCTTAGATGTAAATCTAAAATAATGTGCACCACACATCTTCCTCTTCCTGGTCCTGAACAACAATTATGTACACTATTTAATATGGCATGACAAAATTGCCAGGTCACTATGCGACTGGAAAAAATCTGATTGGCCATAATTAAACCAAACCCTCACCACACTCACAGGTAATTTATTCTTCTTAAGCCAACGTCTTTTATGACTGAGTCAGTGGTGCACTACCATTTCCTGTCATGAAACAACTGGAATAGAGTGTTGGGCATGCTGTAATGTGCCACCATCCTAGGCATTGCACTTTGACAACAAAACTAGAGCCCTGTGTTTCTTTTTTTCTGATGAATGTGGCAGTGACTCAGTGATTTAATTGCAGGAGCTGCAACCATTTGCCATGGGAACCACCCTTCTAATTCCTTTGAAAAATTAATATTTAGAGAATCATCTTCAGGATCCATATTCATAATGTATTAAATCTGCCCTTGACCCCCACAACACTTCCTGAAGTGACCATGATAATACATAATGATTGTTGCCACAATTGTCCAAGGAGTTTTATAATTCTGTTTAAATGGCACATAATGTTCCTAGTACATGTTGGGTGGGGCGATGGATAATTGGCTATAGGATCGCCGAGAGAGGTAGGGGTCTTGTGGCCACCTCATCGCTCACCAGTTACTCCTCTGGTTGACTGAGAGCTTGCAGTCTACCTGTGCCAGCTGCATCAGCTGCAGTAGCTTTCCGGTACCTCCTTTACCAGCTGGCAGAGCGAAGGCAGTTTGCAAGCTACACAGATGTTGGAAGACAGTAATGCTAGTGTACAGCTCTCCAGAACTGACAATTGACAATCTTGCAGTGATGGTGCAGGCCTACAGTAGCTATTGGATATGTAATTTGAACAAAAACTATGCTAATATTTTTAGTGTTATCTGGGTCATCATTCACTCACCTGAAAATATTTAAAATCTATGGATAATATTTATTAACATCAGTATTATTAGTACACTGTATGCAAGGTAATGTTTGATTCGTGTACATGGTACAGTTTACACATTTTCTTTTACTTTCTCCTGCCAATGATTTGTAAATGTTCTGTCAGAATGATCTCATGAGTTTGATGGGAATCATTTTATTTTTAGTTAATCCAGAAGATTAATAGACGACAGCCAGCTCTGGTTATAAATTATATTTGAATTTTGTCATAAACAACATTTATACCTGGAAGAAGAATTCTCCTGAAGCATCACAGCCACAAGGATTCCTGTACCATACCTTCATCATCTCAATCAAATAGCATCATGCAGTGACATTTTGGAACTTCACACTGACAGGTTATTGATCCCTAAGCAACGGTCATAGCACTGTCACATACACTGTATATGCAGTTGTATTCCATTGAAGTGACATACTTGCTTACTTAATACCATTTTCATTTCTCAAAAACACCATGACCCAGTATACTGGAAGGTCATACAGCTGTTGTAGGCCAAATTCCTAAAGAAAATAAACATTTTTACCTTTTGGGTTTATAAATTACCTTTTAATGTGGAATTGATTTAGGATAGGTTTAGGGTTAGGTTTTTAATTTGATTTAATTCGATTTCCTTGAGAATTATTATTTTAGCTCTAAAATGTGGATCATCTTTATTGAGTTCATGAAATGCTTTTCCCTTCTAAATTCATAGATAATTGAGTTGAGGTAAGCGTTGCAATATTGAGGTTTTTACACTGTGCACCCCAAACCAGATTGCAGATTAATTTTATAACACATATAGCTGCTGCACAGTTCATTATTGTGTTTAATAAAACATCAGAGGTGCTGACTGGACTTTAAAATTGGTATTTATTGATTTTATGATATGAAGCTATGCAATATATGGCTCTCTCAAGCTCATTCCCTCCTCTACCAAACCAAAGGCATATGTTCACTCTGTTCTATAATGTATTGATGTACTGTACTGTAACTCCATACCACCCACTGTGTCAAAGAATGTAAAAAATACAGTACTTCGTATGTATTGTATATTCAGTTCAGTCCTGAAATGTGTTGCCTCGTATGGAGTAGATAAATACAAAGGATATATTTTACATCTCTTCTGGGTCTTACAGCTGTTTCCTACACAATCCACAACCAATTAAAACAAGGGAGATTTAAAGATTATTTCTCAGTGAGTTGTATTTGTTTTTAAAAACGGCAGCCAATTCTAAATCCTTCTTGCATAAAATAATGCTGTTGATATGCATGTCTTTCAAACAGCTTTCATTTGCTACCTCTCCTCCACTGTGGCCATGACTAGAATGGCATTTCTGTGGCTCGGCTGGTTGAAGTACCGCATGTCTTTGCGTGTTTGTGGACAATGTGGCTTTGTCATTCCTGCAGGGCCATAGAGGGAAATTCAAGAGAGGTGATTCACCACATTGACTCCAATGTGAACTTTCTCAGTTGCTCGGTTCAGCAGATTGGCAATGTCCACTATTTATGTTCATTTGAGTGAGAAAAGCAGTGCAGAGTATGTGGAGATTCCACGATCAGCAGCCCCCCCCACGTCCCCCTTTATACTGTGGCACAACAATAAGGGCAATGTTTGATTTTTCTGTGGTACCAGAGAAACATTAGTATAGCCTATTGGAATTATCAACATTTACATGTTACTGTTTTGCTTGGAAATAAGACTTCACGCATTGTAGTGTTTTCTTTGGTATGAAGGCATTGCCTTCATTTTGTTATTTTAAAAGGAATTTCCCTCTGATTATATATGTATATATATATATATGCACACAGTGCTCCTTTAAAGTTTACACCCCATCTCAAAGATTTCACCTTTTGTTGCCTTACAGCCTGAAATGAAAACATATTAAATCATATGAAAAATTAACCACCTTCAATTCAACATTTTACTGTATAACTTCCAAGTGAAAAAAAATCTGAATTATGAACATTAATTAACAATAAAAAATGGTAATAAACCAAATTAAAAAATCTAGGACTGAAACTTTTCAGTTCCTGGTCAAACTTTTACTTTTACTTTTCTTTCTTTCTTTCTTTCGCTCCTCAGTCTCTATCGCCTTCTCCTTCCTGGTTACAGCCCCCTACTGAAGAGAGCAGAGCAGTTTTAAGCACACAGGTGTAATTGTTAAACCCTGGACTGGTGTGTGCACTGGCTGCTCTGCCAGTAGGCCGCCCCCTGATTAGCTGCCAAGACCGATGCCTTCCACACCCCTCCATCGCCAGAATGTGGCCAGGGCCCATTCGGTTCGGCCAATGGATCACTCGGAAGCAAAATGGCTGTAACGCAAGATACCACCGAGTGATCCTGGAGTTGCTGTCTTTCATTGTATGCAACCACTGGAGGGGTGCATGGTCGGTATAGAGGGTAAAGGCTTTGCCCAGGAGGTAATACCGGAGGGTGAGAGAGGCCCGCTTGATTGCCAAACACTCTTTTTTAATTGCGCTGTAGCAGGCCTCTCTCGGAGAAGGCTTCCGACTGATATAACAGACCGGGCGCTCTTCCCCCACATGCTCCTGGGACAGGACTGCACCCACCCCCTATCCGAGGCATCGGTTTGGAAAATGAAAGGCAGGGAGAAATCAGGGCTGATTAGTAGAGGGCCACCACATAGAGTCCCTTTTATACTCACAAACGCTGCCTGGCACTGCTCCGTCCACTGGACCGGATCTGAGGCTTCCTTTCGGGTGAGATCAGTTAGGGGACTAGCTAGTGCCGAAAAGCCAGGAATAAACCGACGATAATAATTTCCCAGTCCCAAAAAGGATCTCACCTGTTTTTTAAACTTGCTGTGGGCAGGAAAAAATGGCAGCGGTTTTATCAATCAGGGGTCTGACCTGCCCCCCGCCCAAGAGGAACCCCAGATACCGTACCTCTCTCCACCCAATAGCGCACTTGCCTGGGTTAGCAGTGAGCCCCACCCCCCTCAGTGTCTGTAGGACGGCCCGCAAATGCTGCATATGATGCTCCCAATCATTGCTGTAGATGACAATGTCATCCAAATATGCCGCGGCATATGCAGCATGCAGTCGAAGTAGCCTATCCATTAGCCGCTGAAAGGTGGCCGGAGCCTCATGCAGACCGAAAGGCAAGGTCATGAATTGGTGTAAACCAAACGGAGTAGAGAATGCCGACTTTTCCCGAGACAAGGGAATCTGCCAGTACCCTTGGTTAAATCCAGTGTCGAATAAAAGCGAGCAGTCCAGCAGCTTGTCAACGGCATTGGATAGGCATCGAACTTTGATACTGCGTTAACTTTTCTGTAGTCCAAACAGAATCGAACAGACCCATCAGGCTTAGGTACAAGCACAATGGGGCTGCACCAGTCACTATTAGACTCCTCTATTACGCCCATGTTTAGCATTTTTTCCAATTCTTCCTGAACCACTTTTTTTTTGTGTTCAGGCAAGCGATATAATCACGGTGACTGGCGGGATCTGAATGTGGTGTTCAATCAAGTCTGTTCGCCCGAGTAAGGGAGAAAACATTGCTGCAAATTACTTACCTCTGCCCGCTGGCTCGGCGTAAGATGGCTACCAATGGGGACCGGAAGTCTCATACTTTCAACTGGAATTTCCAGTCCCAGCTCATGTTGTGTATTTTCTGGCATGGGCCTACCACAGGGTCTACCACTTCCCACCATTTAAATAAATTTAGGTGGTATATCTGACGTGATCCACCTCTATCCGGGCAAATTACTTCATAATCAACATCCCCCACTTGCCGTGTAACCTCAAAGGGTCCTTGCCACTTTGTCAGCAATTTAGATGCCGAGTAATAACACCAGGACTTGATCTCCAGGTAGAAAATTTCGCAATTGTGTCCCCCTGTTATATTGCCGTCTCTGTCATTCCTGGGCCTGGAGCAAATGTTCTTGTGAAATTAGTCAGAGTGAGTGCAGCTTTGCTCGTAGGTCCATCTTCTTTCGTGTAACGTCAGATGTCCAACTCGGTGTCGCGTAGCCATGCCCGCATCTCTGGTCCTAGGTCGAAGAGGCTGGCTTCCGAGGGTGGTCCATATAAGGGGCAGATGTTGATTATATGGTCGGCGGTCTGCTCAGGGTCACCGCACTCGCATGCCGCACTGTCCGCCAAGCCCCGTTTTCATTGATGACCCAAAGCGACCAACCCCAGTCCGTAGACGGTTCAGCGTGGTCCATTGCCGGCGTGGTAGGTCGTCTCCTCAATGGCGCCATCTCCTGGGTCCCAAATGTAGCGGTGGACTCGGGAGGGCCCGGCCGACTCCCACTCCTGCTTCCAAGCTGCTGCCAACCATGCATCTCTGGAGATGTCCTCAGAGGTGAAGTTGAGCATCTCTTCTGCTGCCTTGTTGTAGGGGTGGCGGGACTTGAGTCTGCTTGGAGGTGCTGGTGTTACTGTGGTGTTGTGCAAGATGTGCCAGTCATATTTTTGTGCCTTCCTGGCCAGGGCGAGGTGGCAGCCTCCCGTCGGAGGCCGGCCGGTGCTATTCCCGCGAGGACCGGCAAGAGGAACACAGGAGTAGGCTTCAAGCATCCAGTTATTATCCGGAGGGAGGTATTAATAGCCACGTCGACCTTTCTCGCATGAGGGCTTCTGCTCCAGACTGGGCTGCAGTATTCCGCTGCAGAGAAGACCAGGGCTTGGGTGGATATTCGCAGCGTCTTAGCGGAGGCTCCCCAGGTTGTTCTGGATGCTGTATCAGGCAGGTCATGGATGTAAACATTGAACAACATCGGCGAGAGAACAGACCCCTGCGGTACCCCGTTCCTCAGTCTTCTGAGCCTACTGCACTGGCCACTGCTGGTCTGGAGGATGAAGCTGCGGTTGGAAAGTGTCTCCATGATGAACTTCACCATGTGCCGGTCTGGTATTGTCCTCAGCAGCTTCAGGTGGAGTCCCCGGTGCCACACGGTGTCATATGCAGCAGTCAGATCCAGGTACACTACCCCAGCTTTCTCACTGTCCTGGAAGCTGTCCTCGATGTCCTGACAGAGTAGTGTTACCTGGTCTGCTGTTGATCTTCCACGACGTAGGTCCATGACGTATTGAATTTCATTTTTGCTGGGATTTTGCTGGCTAGGATTTTCCTCCCAAGTTTCTTTTAATAAATCCAGAATACCCCTGGGACGTCGCCCATATAACAATTCAAATGGGGAAAACCCGGTGGAGGCTTGGGGAACCTCCCTGGCGGCAAACATCAGCGGGTCAATTAGTTAGTCTCAATTCTTTAAATTGGTTTGAATTAACTTCCGCATCATGGATTTCAACATCTGATTGAACCGCTCTACCAGCCCGTCGGTTTGTTGGTGGTATATGCTGGTTCGAATGACCTTGATATCCAATAACGCGTACAGTTCCTTCAGTGTTCGTGACATGAATAAAGTGCCCTGATCAGTGAGAATCTCTTTCGGGATTCCCACCCGGGAGAAACTCCTCCGCAATAGTCTTTGCAGATATATTGTGGATATATTTGCAGGTATATATCAGGGTATCACGTTGCATAGTCTACGACAGGGGTCGGCAAGTACATTTAGCCTTGGGCCAAAACATTTTTTGTAGATGGTGGATGGTGGTTGGATAGTAGTGCACATCCCCGTGTACGCACCTTATCGCCACCTTTGTGAGCCTGTCCAATGTCTCTGGTTGAACCAGACGCTGATGCACGAGGGTGCGGCAGCAACATGTGTCCAACAGTGCCTGAATTGTTTCCCCTTTGATACTTACAGGTATCAAAAACAACTCTGCTGGTTCGGGGGAATAGTGCTGGACAGTGGGACGTCCGGCGATGTTCACATCCATCAAGGGGCAGTCTCGATGGATGTGGCCAGGATGCCCACACTGCCAACAGTCCTGCCCCGCCATTCGTGCCAACCCTGTGTGACCTGTAACAGACAGGTTAGAACGATTTAAGGCGTGTGCTCGGGGGGGGGGTATGGGTTCGGGACGGAGTTCAGGACGGGGTTCGGGGAGGGGGGGGTATCGGATTGGGAAGTGACTGGAGAAGACGGGGAATAGGGACGTTGGGGCGGGAGCTGTAAAATGGGCTTTTCAGCCCTCCAGTTCTCTGAGGAAGTCTCCCTGTATCCCCACTGACCGCCAGGTGATTCTCCGCCAGCTGGACACCTGCAGCCAGGTTGGCAGGTTGGTGGCATTGGAGCCAGTCAGAGGTCCCTTTCGGGAGCCCTGTGGTGAACTGCTCCAATGCCACCTCTTGCACAATTTAATCTGCGGTGCGGACTTCTGGCTGCAGCCACCGCCTGCAGGAGTCGAGGAGCTGTTGGGCGTGGCGAAGGGATGTCCGACGTCCGTGAAGCGCAGATCGCGGAGTCTTCGGCGGTGTCCCTCCGGCTTTAACCCCACTCTCTCCAAGATGGTGGCCCGGAGGGTCGGGTAGTCAGCCACGGCAACGGCCGGCACACTGCCAGCTGGAAGAGGCTTTCCCCGGATAGCAGCTGGGAGGGCTCTGTCCACTGCCCATTCTGCCACCGTGCCATCCGCACCTCTTGTTGGCTGTTCTTTGGATGAGCTCCATGAACGCCTCCTGAATGGCGGCATCCGAGTCCCATTTTTTCATCCGGATTTTGGCCAGTGGTCAGGATGGAAGAGGGGGTTTCTGCCTGCTTTTCAACAGCTCCACAATTGTGGATCTATCCACTGCCTGGGTCAGAGTGATTTTTGCTGGGTGCCCTCAGCACCTCTTAATTAATCACGGTCTTCCTGGGAGTGAGAACGAGACCGGAGGGTAAAAGAAAACACAAACTTCTTTGTCCGTCGCCCTCATGGGTTCGGGACAAAAACAATAAACTGAAAATAACAAACCAAATTAAACAATCTAGGACCGAAACTTTTCAGTTCCCGGTCAAACTTTTACTTTTCTTTCTTTCTTTCTTTCTTTCTTTCTTTCTTTCTTTCTTTCTTTCTTTCTTTCTTTATTTCTTTCTTTCACTCCTCGGTCTCTATCGCCTTCTCCTTCCTGGTTCCAGCCCCCTACTGAAGAGAGCAGAGCAGTTTTAAGCACACAGGTGTAATTGTCAAACCCTGGACTGGTGTGTGCGCTGGCTGCTCTGCCAGTAGGCGTGACCGCTAATCGCCCTGATTAGCTGCCGAGATCGTCGCCTTCCACAGCTGGCTAGGGAGCTATTTAAAAAAATGTTGCATCTACAGCAACACTAGCTAGAATTGTCATTGGGACAGGGAACATTTCATATTGACATTTTATCCGTTATGTTCATAGTTTTGCGATGATCTTGTTATGGAAAGACATTCTCGTTAGACAGCTTGTAGCTTACTAGGTTGTCTACCTAGCAAAAAGCAACACTTTTTTTTCTTGATAGCTAACAATTCACTTACTAACATGATTAAAGTTAGATCTAGTTAGTGGTAACTATTACTAACAATGAATACATTATTATTCATTTTTTGGTCCTCTTTATTTTATGTGTATTTCACTCAAAACTACTTCCTCATCATTCTCCAATTGAGTGTCCCTGGATTATTATTATCACACCAAATCTCCACAGTCTCATCTGAGGTAAAACAGCACTTGTTCACTACAGGACATTGTTCTGTTGTATTTTTTTTAAACACTCCAATGTGGCTTTTGCTGTATGCTTTAGGTCATTGATCTACTGGAATATAAATATTCTCCCTTGTCCCAGTTCTCTTGCAGACTGCAGCAAGATTTCTCTATATCTTGCTCTATCCATGTTGCTTTTTATTTTGACAAGTCCCTGAAGCAGAGAAGTATCCCCATAGCATTAGGCTCCTGTCACCATGCTTCACGGTAGGGATAGTGTTCTTGGGATGATGCCCAGTGTTAGGTTGCATGTTACATGAATGTTCACATGTAGAGAGCATTTACATTTACATTTTTACATTTTAAGCATTTAGCAGATGCTCTTATCCAGAGCGACTTACAAGATGTGCATTAAAAAATGGTAAGAACAATCACAGATTGATTGCATTTCTGCAAAAGCAAAAATGTGTCCTGCAATTGGCAACAAGTATGAACAGATGTTGTTATTGGTAGAAGTAGTTCTACAAAAGGTCAGATCTTTAGGAAAGACTTTTGGCGGCACTCTCATAAATACAAGTAAGAAACCTGGTCAGTTCAGTGTTACCGATGAATGCAACACACACCATGAAGGGATATAAGGAGACCACAGAGGACCTCAGCAAGAGAGTAGTGAGTGCCCATCAGTCTGAAGAAGGATATAAAATCATATCAAAAAGACTTGGACTACATCAGTCACTGTGAGACAAATAATATACAAATGGAGAGCGTTTAACATGACAGCGACTGCTATGGCAGGATCTGAAGTGAGCTGTTTATGCCAGACCACCCTCAAACCTCACTGATTTGGCTGGGTTTTATAAGGAGGACTGGGCGAGAATCCCTCAAAGATTCAAAGCTAGTTTCAAATGCCATCTCTATCATACGTTGTAATATTTACATGTATTAAAAAATGTATCCACGTGTGCTGCTTAAAAATAAACATTGTGTTCAAAGGCGCTATAATTATGGCTCCATAAATATTTAAGAATATTCAGGAGGTGAGAATATAGTCTCACGACAGGCGACAGGCTTGAATGTAGTCATCCAGACAAATATTTGCATATTTCTAAAAATATCAATCATGACCTAGAAAATAATGTTTCTAAGATATATGTAATGTTAAAAGCCCAAATAAAAAATTACTGTAGCATATCAAAGCAAAACTTTACTTGTAAGACATTCAAATCCTTAACAGGAGAAGCAATGTTTTTGTAAATACACATGAAGATATACACTGTTAACATTAACAGTTACTACTGTTGAAATAGATCAGAATAAAGGAAATGTATTAAGCACTAACATGTCTTAAATGCCAAATCATGAAGACCTGAATGAACAAATCAATCAAAAGAAGAGAAAAATATTTAATATGGATTTGCAGCTGAAACTAAATTGGCACTGAACTTAAATCCAGAGCACATATTTTGTATTTGTAATACAGTTTTGTATTAAATGAAAAGGAACAATGAAATTGTATCCTTCGCCAACAACTTCAGAGACAAGAGGTGAATAAAGACTTTCACAAACCTGAGCACATTTACCACATAAAAATGGGCATCATCTTCATAAAATGTATGACCTTTTCATCAGTTTACTGTACTGTATTTTAAACTGGGTATATATTTTTGCTTGTACTCCTTTTCAGTTTTGCTTGATTCTTTCTACAGATGGATGGAAACATTGTGAATGTTGTCTTTATACCTGGGTAAAATACATACACATTTGAGTACATATAATTGCATGGCAAGTAGCTTTTAAACTGTACACATTGCTACAGTCTCTTTGAAACTCTGTTTGAATTGTAACAGTCACACGCCACGTGATAATCCCTGGACGGGAATAGAGCAGTCTGGAGACGGAGTGGATTTTTCTGGTCCATCAGATTTGTATTGTAATCAGGGAGTTCTCTGATCCCAGACACGGGCAGAGAACGAGACCGGGAGCTTTAACTAAAACAGAAACAAATTTGTCCATCACCCTTACGGGTTCAGGACACAAAACAATAAACTCGAAAACACAAACCAAACTATTATAAACTAACCAGAATTTTTTCATTTCCCGTTTACTTTCACTTTTCTTTCTTTCCTTTCTTTCTCGTTCGCTCTCTCTCTCCATGGTCTCTCACGCCTTCTACTTCCTGGTTCCAGCCACCTACTGAAGAGAGCAGAGCAGTTTTAAGCACACAGGTGTAATTGCCAAACCTTGGATTGGTGTGTGCGCTAGGCGTGGCTGCTAATCGCCCTGATTAGCTGCCGAGAACAACACCTTCCACAGTAACATTGCAGGGCTAATATGACTTTGCCATGAATCAAATCTGCTTGTGTATGAGGCAAAGGGACCCACCATGGTACAGAAATACTTTATAGTGAGGTAAATGGGAACCATGCGACTTAGCTTGTGGCAAGAACATGTTGCTTAATGGACCCTGAGGGTATTGATCATTCAGTTTTTCGACCCAGTTTTGATTATGGACATGGAAAGTCAGGTGACATTGCGTAGACTCTGATGCCTGGTGATTCAACATATTCCAAGTATTATGTAACTTTTTGGTGCTCTAGTTTCGTTGTCAAAGTGCAATGCACAGATACTAGCATTAGTTCAGGATGGTGGCACGCAAAAGTGTATCAAACTTCATTCTTGTAGTTTCGTGACAAAAGACGGTAGGGCTGGGTGTGATAAGGGTTTGGTTGCAATATAGCCAATCAGACCATGTGTGGCTCAGTAGGTAGAGCACTGCTTTGGCAATGTTTAGGTTGTGGGTTCATTTCCCACTGGGACCACATATACTGAAAAATGTATACATTCACTACTGTAAGTCGCTTTGGGTAAAAGTGTCTGCTCAATGGCATATATACAGTCTGTGGCCACTTTATTTGGTACACCTGCTCGTTAATGCAATTATCTAATCAGCCAATCATGTGGCAGCAACTCAATGCATAAAAGCATGAAGACATGGTCAAGAGGTTCAATTGTTGTTCAGACCAGAATTGGGAAGAAATATGATCTAAGTGACTTTGACCGTGGAATGATTGTTGGTGCCAGACAGGGTGGTGTGAGTATCTCAGAAACTGCTGATCTTATGGGATTTTCACACACAACAGCCTCTAGAGTTTACAGAGAATGGTGCAAAAAACTAAAAACATCCAGTGAGCAGCGGTTCTGTGGGGAAAACACCTTGTTAATGAGAGAGGTCAGAGGAGAATGGCCAGACTGGCTCAAGCTGACAGGAAGGCAACAGTAACTCAAATAACCACGTGTTACAACAGTGGTATGCAGAAGAGCATCTCTGAATGCACAACACGTCGAACCTTGAAGTGGATGGGCTACAACATTAGAAGACCACACCGGGTTCAACTCCTGTCAGCTAAGAACAGGAAAGTGAGGCTACAGTGGGCACAGGCTCACCAAAACTGGACAGATGAAGATTGGAAAAACGTCGCCTGGTCTGATGAATCTCGACTGTTCCATGCAGATGGTAGGGTCAGAATTTGGCGTAAACAACATGAATCCATGCATCCATCCTGCCGTGTCAGTGGTTCAGGATGGTGGTGGTGGTGTAATGGTGTGGGAATGTTTTCTTGGCACACATTAGGCCCCTTAATATCAATTGAGCATCATTTACATGCTATAGCATACCTGAGTCTTGTTGCTGACCATGTGTATCCCTTTATGGCCACAGTCTATCCATCTTCTAATGGCTACTTCCAGCAGGATAATTCACCATATCACAAAGCACAGGTCATCTCAAGCTGGTTCCACGAACATGACAATGAGTTTAGTGTACTCCAATGGTCTCCACAGTCACCAGATCTCAGTCCAATAGAGCACCTTTGGGATGTGGTGGAACGGGAGATTCGCAACATGAATGTGCAGCCAACAAATCTGCAGCAACTGCATGATGCTATCATGTCAACATGGACCAGAATCTCTGAGGAATGTTTCCAGCACCTTGTTGAATCCATGCCATGAATAATTCAGGCTGTTCTGGGGGCAAAGGGGGGTCCTACCCAGTACTAGAAAGGTGTACCTAATAAAGTGGCCACTGAGTATATATATATATATATAGTATATATATATATATATATACACATAGATCTGCTTTTCCCTTTAATACCAGTGCGTTAATGCCATAGCGAACTGGCAATTTCGGCATGGCTTGTTAAGAGCAAGTTATATAGCTCCTTAACCAGACTGATTGAATGAAGCTAAGTGTCTCACCGGGTATAAACTGTCTCTCTGGCACCAGTGCATTCACAGGATAGAATCCAGATGACTCAAGTGTGCTATCGGTTTAATGTGAAGTACCATACACAACTTTTGGGGGGAATTATGTAGTACAAGTTAATATCCTTTTAAAAGAGAACGACCCTTATCCTTGCCACACAGACATATTTAAATTCACATAAAACCCAATCATCTGCTGCTCTATACCTGACCTTAATTACACATCCTTGGTTTTTAAAGTACACTAATAGCTTAATGAAGAGATGTATTCAAGGACACCACATCCCAAATCTTATTATTCTCTGGAGAGGATAAGATATTCAAGCCTACCTCTCTGTCATCCACGGTGATGAAGTGCTGTAATTGTCTTTACTTCAAAAGGGGTCACAGTTCTGCAAGGTTAATCAGACAGTAACCTCTCTTCCCTACTGATTACCATATGAAAATAATATTGGGCAAATAGAAACCCCCCTACTCCACCCACACACATAAGCACAGACACACATGCACACACATACTTCAATCCTCTTCTCCCTTCATTGATTACCATTTTCTGTCTGAATCCATTTAAAATGTCTTTCCCTCAATCTAATCTTTGTGCCTTGGTTCTGATTGCTGTGTAGGTAAGCTTGTACATACGTGCTTGTGCGTGCACAGTTAAATTGCCATTGAGGGGACCCATAAATATTTCCTGTAACTCAAACCCTGCTCAAATGTCTTCTTAGCTATTTATGAAAATGTTGTGGCACCTATTTTGACCTCCACTGAGTCATCACTGGCTTTCAAATGGCTTTGCTTGTACTTCAGCTTTCAGGTATCAAAGGTACCGTATTTATTTATTTATTAGTAATTTGAATCACGATATAGTGTTTTCTGTGCATGCATTTAAATTGTTCTGCACTTACTAATTGTATTGCCTATTTCACCTATTATTTCTGTTGTTTAATGATCTCTGATTTATGTATATTTATAGGACAGTAACACTGCTTGTCACAATGCTGGTTGCCAGCAGTGTTACTGTACATTATAACCAAATCCATCATAGCAGAAATAAGTGCACGAATGCATGATATACTGCATGTAAAATGGCCACAGTTTCAGCCACTTAACAGCCATCATTAGAGCGATTCATAGAATATGAATTGACTATGCTAGAACAAGTAGGCCTTGGCACTTTTTCCCATTTTGGACAGTATTGGTTATCAGTTAGATTTATTCCATTTTATTATTAACTTTAATAAAATTAATATTTGGTAGATTCATGCATCTGCAAATTTAACTAATGTTGGTATTTTTATGTGTGTGTAATTCCTACTGTATTCTGGAAAAATGTCGACATGACCTACCCTTGCAAAAACCATGCTGGCTTTTATCCAGCTATTGCATTATTTAGAATAAGCTGCAGTCATATTTCATTTAGCAGTTGTGATGAGTATTTTAAGTCTCTGTAAATAGCTTTCATCACAGGTTATTTAGGTCACATTCAAAGAAATGTGGCCCCATCTCTGATTGGGGCTTCACCTACAGTGGGTATAAAAACTATTCACAATCAAATTAATATTTGGCATGCTTTTTGGATTTTTATGCATTTTTCACATTTTCTTATTCTTTTTTTTTTCTTACTTCATGGAATCAGGAATCAATGTATTTAATTAGGATTTATTGCCACTGGTCAACATAAAACACTATAATGTCAAAAAAAATAAAAGCAACTGTAAAGATTGTTGATTAATTAAAATAAAAAACAGACAATAATTGATTAGGCTACATATTGTCACATGCCAAATGACAATCCCCGGCTGTGAACAGAGCAGCATGAGACCGGGAGTCTGCGGTCTACGGACCAAATCTTCATAGAATCTCTCTCCCAGGTGAGCAGGATAAATAAAATAAACAAAATCTTTGCCATAATTGCCGTGAAGCTTTCTGGCGAAAACAATAAACAAAATAACAAACTAAATAAAAAGAGCTGCTCTTTCTTCCAGCGAAGGGCTCCCCGATGATTGATGCTTCAATCACCATGGAAGGCTCCATAGTGTCTCCGTCCCAGACTGCCAGGAGCCTTGGAGTGATCCTGGACGACCAGCCGTGCTTCTCGGGCCACATTGCAACAATCACCTGGACCTGCCTATTCTCCCTCCATAACATCTGGAGGATCTAACCATTCCTCACCCAAGGCCACACAACTCCTGGTCCAGGCCCTGGTGATCTCAGACCTGGACTACTGCAATTCATTGCTGGCAGACCTGCCGGCCTGTGCCATCAAGCTACTGCAACTGGTCCAGAATGCTGTCGCACGTCTGGTGTTCAACCAACCCAAGTTTACACGTCACCCCTCTACTCAGCTCTCTGCACTGGCTCCCTATCGCAGCACGCATCAAATTGAAATCACTGGTGCTGGCTTATCAAGCTGCTAGAGGAACTGCTCCCTTCTACCTCCAGTCACTCATAACACCCTACACCTCAGCCAGACCCCTCCGCTCTGCCTCCTCTGGCAAACTGCCTGCCCCTTCCCTTCGGACGCCCGGCAGCCGCTCCTCGCCCGATCGCCTCTTCTCTGCCCTGATCCCTCGATGGTTGAACAATCTTCCCCACTCAGACAGGACCGCGGCCATCTTCCGCAAGAGACCCACCTCTTCAGACTCCACTACCACTGACTGTACATTTTTACTAATTGTCATCACCAATGCTTTGACATTTAATACTGCATTTTGTAATATTTATCTATGTTGATGACTGTCCAAAAAAATAAAATTCTAGAACTTTTCCTTCCCTGTGTTACAGGTATGGTATGCAGCTGCCAACGATTATGTCTGTTACTGTATTACGACACTGATCTCTTGCATTTACTATGATTGATCTTACCATATATTAATGCACATCTTGTAAGTCGCTCTGGATAAGAGCGTCTGCTAAATGCCAAAATGTAAAATGTCCCCTACGCACACTCATCACACATACATCTACACACAGATATATCGTGACTTTTCAAGTGCTTCCACCTCACACACGTTCTGCTGCTGTCACTAACCCAGACACACAGAGACATTCACCACTTTTCAGTGCGGGTTCTTTCTCTACACACGCACACAGGAAGCACAAAACACATACAATGACAAGACACCTACCAATCACAGCAGCTACACACCTGCACTTAAATACCCTAAATTGGGTCAGGTGGAACTCGTCAGGCAATCAGTCACTCTGACGTTCACACATCTAATCACACTCACTCACAAACACAAACCGTCAAGTGAATTGTTGACTTGACATCCACACCAATTAACACTGGGACTAGCATTCCTGGCCAACAATGCATAGCCTCTCGCAATCTCGCAAACTGCAAATTGTCAAATCTGGCCACGGAAAGACCAACTGTCCCAGGATTATCCACAGGAGTCCTGTGGCAAACCAGACAACTTTTTGCCACTCCCCACCATTGTGGAGTCTGACGCTTTCCACACATATGTATTCACCCCTCTTGACTTAATACTTCATAGAAGCACTTTTAGCTGCAATTGCAGCTGTGAGTCGGCTAGAGCGTGGGCACCATGGCTGGACCAGAAAAGCAAATCACCTGGGATATTGCATGTCCCACACATGTTGGAGAAGAGTTTTAGTCTGTCCACTTGTTGCCTCCAAACCTAAAACAGTTTTTAGGTGTTTTTCTAATGACCAATGGACTTTAAAGGATAACTGTACTGGAAATTAACTCGTAAGTGAAATGCCTGAGAAAATGTTTAAGGGGAAACTTAAGATGCTTTTGTGCAGCTCGGTTAGAATTAAGGGGTCCTTAAGAAAATAGTAATGGGAAATGTATCTTATGGTGCAAGTATTCCCACACTCAGTCCTGGGGGACCACCATGTATGCTGGTTTTTGTTCCAACCATAATTGCAGTTACTGAAGTATAATGAGCTGTTGTGAATGTAATGAATTGTTTTTAATTATACACTTTTTAGCGTGGCATCTCAGACATAATGTGGCATCCCTTATTACAACAGATATTCATATTACACAGAATGAATATTCCATACTTATTTAAGGACTTTTAATCAGTCAGATCAGTTCTCAGACAATTAATGCTTTCATTTTCTGAAATGTGCTATATGGCAAATTATTCACTTTGAAAGAAGGGACATTTTTATTCATTTATTGATAGACCTACAGCTGTGGCTGTGCTTTCTGTCTGATATTAACAGTTGGATGTCACTTAACTTCCTCCAACTGAACTCAGATAAAACTGAGGTCTTGTTTTGGGTACTGAACCACAAACGTATCTGCTTCATCTAAATCTTGACTACCTAACACCTAATGTTAAGTCCTAAATGCTGAACGTTTGGACACCAGGGCCCGTATTCAGAAAGCATTTTAAGGGTAAAAGTTGGTCGTAACTCCGCAATTTAGGAGCAACTCTGAAAAATAATGGGCGTGTCATTCATAAATTTAGGACGCCTAAATTTTTGGGATAAGAGTATTTCACAAAGGGTTTGAGAGCTAAAAACAGCTCCTAAGTCCAGGAGAAGTTAGAAGCAGTCCAGAGGACTTCTAAGTTGCTAAAGACCTACTCACGGCGATCCGAAAATCTGCTGCTGCTGGCAATCGTTGTCGCAATCACGTCAACACTGGAGATATTGAATGATACAGAGCTCATAAAAGGTACCGCCTCAATCGCGAGGGTAATATATATATAATATTATATATATTATATATAGATACCCGCTGATTGTTTACGAGATGCAGACATGTAACCAATTGACTAGTCAGTATTCTTGGTTTCATGTTAAATCAGTGACACGTAGCTTACATTTGTATTTTAGAATCTTTATTAGAATATAATAGGGGTGCATCGGATCATTTTTCGGATCAACAAAAAAATAAATAACGGGGACCAAAGGCGCGTTTCCACCAAAAATGACCAGGAACTATTCTCAAGGAATTTAATGAATGATAATTTCAGTTTTTCAATTTAAGTTATTTCACAAAATCTTTATTCGAAAATTTCACAAAATACATTTTTAGATTCAGTACGCCTTAGGCGATTTAACTAGGGTGGTCTTATGCCTGAATTAATTTAATAAAACATTTAAAGATCGCTAATGTTTAAATTTTATTTAATTCGGTCGCGTTTCTAAAAACCTGCCTCCCAGAAAGGCATTTAGTATGAAAAACAAAGCAAACCAAAACATACATGGTTGTCTATCTCTTCGCTGTAACTCTGCATTGAGATTTAGGGAATTGTTACTTTAAAACGTGACAGCGGCTGTATTTCTCTATGATGGTTCAATTTAGCTATTAATCAGCCAATCGCTGTGGGCATTCTGAGTAAGCTCGTTCATGAGAAACAACGTCATCCATAGCAACAACGTCAACCCCGCCCAAAATTCTAGGAATTCCTTAGTATGAGTTTGTCTTTGCAGCTTTGTGAATAGGTTTTAAGGTGGGACTCCTAACTAAAAGGTTTTAGTGCGATTTAGAAGTACTCCTAGTGGTAAGATAAAATTATTTGTGAATACGGGCCCTGGTCATTGAAACTAAACAGTTTGTGGAAAATGAAGAGTTCAAGTATAAAGCAAATCATAATGAGCCTAATCTGCATTTTGTTCAAATCTGTTAAGCACAAAATTATAGATCTTAAACATGTGTTTTCAATAACCTTAATTAATCAAGAAATTGGTTGGAATGAAAACAAACATACACATACACAGAGGTCCCCCAGGATGGAGTTTGTGCACTTTCAATCTAGTCTTCTACTGTCAGTGTTGTGCTCTGTTGAAGAGGAGAAAGTTTGGTACAAAAGAAAAGCATGCTTGACAAACTGGTAATGTCAAAATCAATTCTATTTTTGAAGGAATGGATAGATTAAAGCATCAAAATCACTTGTTCTTTTTGTCAAAATGTTTTAATCTAGAATTCAGTTGCTTTCAACTAATTATAAAAGCATTCTCCCCAGGAGACCCCTCCACTCTGCCTCCTCTGGCAAACTGACTGTCCCATCCCTCTGGGCCCAGGCACCTGCTCCTCATGGTCTCTCGCCTCTCGTAGAAAAAAATCGACAAACCTTTTCCTTCCCGGTGATACAGGTTTGATATGCAGCTGCTAACAATGATATCTATTGCTGTATTAGTGCACTGATCACGAACAATGATTATCATACATGTATTAATGCACATCTTGTAAGTCGCTCTGGATAAGAGTGTCTGCTAAATGTTTAAAATATAAAAATGTAGAAGTCACACAGCTACTGGTTCAAACTTTGGTAAGCTCACGTCCATACTATTGCAATGCCTTACTAGCTGGCTTACCAGCTTTGCCATCAAGCCCCCACAACTAATTCAAAATGTAGCTGCATGTCTGATTTTCAACCTACAGAAATTCATGTTACTCCATTACTCACCACACTTCACTGGCTCCCTATAGCAGCATGAATTCAATTCAAATCACTGGTGCAGACATACCAGATCACAAGGGATACTGCTCCCTCCTACATTCAGAAACTGATAATAATAATAATAAACCTTATTTATATAGCACTTTCAAACAGGGTGCTCAAAGTGCTTCACAGCAAATATATAACAGAGAAAGCAATACAGATATAAAATAATCCAGGTTTTTATCTATCTCTGGTGTCGAGCCTTCACAGGTGCAGAGTGGCCAGGACATGGTGCTCTGGGCCCCCCGACCAGGAGTGGAGGGGGTGGAGGTGTGTACCATGCAGGCACCTGTGGGAACAGGACGACACCTGGAGCTGCCGTGGGTGGATGGGCTGGCCCCAGCAGAAGATAAAATAATATAAAAACCAGGACAAACTAAACACGAACATAAAAGCAAATGACTTTGCTAATATTTCTCAATTGCTAGTTGCATGCTTGGGTTACTTTTTTCCAACATGTTTTCCAAATCCTAGACTTGCATCAAAGCTAAAACAAAGATTCCAAACATCAGATTTAACTTAACATTAAGGTGTTAGGTAGTCAAGATTTAGATGAAGCAGATATATGTTTGTTGTTCAGTACCCAAAACAAGACCTCAGTTTTATCTGAGTTCAGTTGGAGGAAGTTAAGTGACATCCAACTTTTAATATCAGTCTCCTGACTTGATTTACAGTAGACTGTTTTTATTCACACCCTTGATAAAGATTAACAAAAGAGATCATATAAAATAAATAATAAAAGTAGTGAGGTATATTTTATGCTAAAAAAATGCACAAAATTCCAAACCTACAATACTAATACAATTGGTCAGAAAAACATATATTTTGTAATTTATATTTTTTTTCCATAAAACATCTAGATCACAATTATTCACACCCCTAGCTATTCTTTTCAATTTAATCCAACAAAAACAAATCTTCATAAACTGTGACACCTGGAGGAGTTGAGGAGGAGTGGACAGGGCCACTCCACCTCTGGCTACTGTCCTGTTTCCTCCCACAGCTTGGAAAATCTGCAGGACCTCAGACAGTAGTGGCCTTACCAACAGGCACACACAACTGAGGTTGATATGTAATGTAGCCTTCATCAGGCCCCAGGCCTCTTATTAAAATAGATGGATGCATGAACTCCAGCATGTACCAAGACATTTTGTCCATTTTGTCTCTGCCAGGAAGCTACACCTTAGCCACACCGCAGATGGACCTTCCAACAAGACAACGATCCCAAAGCAGCTAAGATTGAGAGACATTAACTATGGTTGACAGAGCACAAGATCAGCATCCTGACATGGCCATCTCAGTCTCCAGACCTGAATCCAATTGAACATTTGTGGTTTGAACTAAAAAAAGCAGTCCACAAACGTCAACCCAAGAATCTGAAGGAACTAGAACAATGCTGCATTCCAAGTAATATCCATAACCTCGTACAACACTACAGGAGGCAACTACTTGCTGTTATAATAGCCAAGGGAGGAACCACAAAGTATAAATAACAGGGGTGTGAATATTTGTGATTCTTGGTGTGAATATTTGTGATTCACGATTTTTCTGGGAAAAAATATATAATTTGTGAACCGTTCGATTGTGGTTCCTGCCAATTATTAAAGCATGGTATGAAATGCCATGGCTAAAGATGATGTGTCCGAGACACAACATGTATGCAAATAGAAAATAAGTTTGGCCCTAAGATAGATCCCTGGGGGACAACTTATATTAAAATTTCAATATATAAAAAAATATTTAAATTACTTAAATTATATGAGTGGAGTATGTTCCTCAACCAGGACTGAACACTGCCTATCAGATAAATATGAACAGAACCATTTCAGG
Source organism: Aldrovandia affinis (assembly GCA_029706075.1). Lineage (NCBI taxonomy): Eukaryota > Metazoa > Chordata > Actinopteri > Notacanthiformes > Halosauridae > Aldrovandia > Aldrovandia affinis. Next base: position 8,692,912 of record JAINUG010000006.1, read on the forward strand.
ACAATATCCTCAAGACCCGCCGGTTTTTAAGTAATTAATTCAAATTGGGTGACAGCGTCAAATGCTGCACTCAGATCGACAAGGACTAAGATAGAAGCTTAATTTGAGTCAGCATTCAACAGCAAGTCAACAGTTTCAGTGCTATAGTCTGAGCGAAAATCTGAGTGAAACTTCTCAAATAAGGTGCTGTCAATGCTGCTGCTTCGAATGTTGTCAATTGTTTGAGGATAGTTTTCTCTAGCACCTTTACAAGAAAATTGTACTCAATACTCTTGGGTTATTCTTGTTGTTGGGAATGAGAGTATGAAAATACTGGGATCTTGTCCTTTTCACAGCTTTAACATAAAGTCTTTAATTAATCAAAAATGAATATGAAGTCTAGAAGCCTTCCATTTTCAGTTGTTGAATATTATGATTTAACCAAGGAATTGTTCCTTTAGTCTTGATTTCACAAGAGCTATTTGGTCAAGAGTATGATTACATTTTGAACTAAATTTGTCTAGCAACTCCTTTGTTGAATTTTCATCAACTGTTTTCACCTTTCAATTTTCACTTTTCAACTGTGGGTGGAGTTGCAATACATGTCTGCACAGAGGAAATGTGCTTTCTACCAAGTGAGGGTAACAACAAATAATATCACATAATAATGCTTAGGTGGTCAGAGAATATTATGTCACTGAATTCAGGACAATGCGTCTGGAGGCCTGGATTCAATATGCATTTGCCTCAAGTTTAATTTAAATATAAATGTAAGTTCTAGCGTTTTTCTTCACAAGCATACATTTGGCGAGTTAATTTTGCTGATTGCCAATATCTGGTCAAAGCATGCATCCACACGCTTCAACAACACTGGTCCATATTTAATTAACAGAGAGGTCTGTTAATTTACGGTATTACTCTTTAATATTCGTAAAATCCATTAAAGTTAATGTGCAATAACTCAAGAGTGTTATGTTTACTTTCATACTTTATTACAGCATACTGTAATAAAGTGACAGCAGTGATGGGATGTATATTTTTTACAATGCATTTTCATGTGTGTCCTACAATGGTGTCCTTCAATGCTTGTACCCAAATGGGCTTGTACTCAATAGGCACCTTTTGACACAAATGTCGGAAGGTAAACAATGTAATGGGCAAATTGGAGACCCACGGGAGGAATGTGAGTGAATGGTTAAACCTGTGCACAGATGTAAATTGAATGATTAAACCTACGTGTGAATGTGAACGGTGGCAGAAGGGGTGTGTGTATAGAGGAGCATACACCCCATATATATAGAGGACATAGAGGGCATAGAGGGGAGGGGGAACTGATAAAAAGACCGGTAGGGGAGAGAAGAAGAGAAAAAATGAACAAAAGTTGCTTTATGTGTGTATTGCTGGTGGGAAGTGGGAGAAGGCTCCCGGTCAACACAAATTGGATTTTCTGCCAAGCTAACACAGAGGTGCTGAAGTATGGGCAGTGGCGAGTGGATATGAATGTGTTTTGGTTTCATTTTCATTTTTTTGGTTTTGGATCATTTGTTTTGAGTTTAGAGAGTGCAACGACAAAGGCGTACCTGAGTCTAACCAGACGATGAGGAAGAATGACAGTGCTGGAGTGCGGAGGATAAAGCGAGCGAGCTGTGACGACAGAAGCGAGCGGAAATACTGGGGTGGAGAATTGGCTGATAACAGAACTGTGCTCCACCATGACAGGGAAGTGCCCAGCTGTGTTGTGTGTGTGTGTACATCATAGCACAGCAAAATCACTGCTCCTGAAAGCGCTGTGTTTTTCTGCCTGAACTGCATGCAAGCGTGGACCCAGAGAGGGCATGGCCAGACGAGAAGGAGAGCCCACCTGTCACCGGAGTAAAACGGCTGCGACTGGAGTAGGAGAGGCCAGCTATAAAAGCCTGCAGTTTCTTTTCGGGGGAGCTAGGGCTGGAAGAAGAGGCACACGCTACCTCCCCGGGTGGTTTTCTTTTCCTTTTCATTATTTTTGTGTTTCTTTGCTGTTGTGTGTTATGTGGCTGTGGGTGTGAGTGAGGGCCCCAGTTGTTGGTTTCCAGGGGAAAGGGGATTAAGGGGTGGCAGGAGCTACAGGAATGGTTGGACAGGGTGGTTTTCAATGGGTAGTGGGGGGGAATTTGATGTGTAAATACCCCTCCCTCAAAGTGTGTGTGGAACAGGGGAGTGTGCTGTCTGTGGTGAGAATGTGCTTCTTCCAGTGTAAACAGGAACAAGGGGAGACATGTTGCGGCTGCGAGAACTGGAGGGAGAGAGAGCCAGCAGGGGGAGATGATCAGGGTATGCTGCTGCGTGACCAGTTCTTTCTGGGTTTCAGTACAGGCCCCGTACACCAAGAATTACAACAGCAGGTGAGAAGGCATGCTGAACTCCTGGTGTTCAGGGGTCGGTTGAGGACTGGTGTGTGGGTCGGTTATTGGTGCAGGTGCAGGACTTCCCCAGACGGAGGTACCCCTCCGTCTGGGGAATGTGCACCCATACCCTATACATGTTCCCAGCGGGCATCCTTTGGCGACTATCTAGGGATGAAGAATAGCAGTTTCAGGACCTGCTTCAGCAATGGTTGGGGGTGTTCGCAGCCTATGAGGAGGACTTTGAGTGCACAGATGCGGTCCTACATTACATCCCCACTGGGACCGCTCCCCCGAGCCGGGAGAGGTATTAGCCTGTTCCTCCTAGCTTGTACCCAGAGTTGCAGTCCCTTCTGAAGGGAATGCTTAGTAGTGGGGTCATCACCAAGAGTTCCAGCCCTTGGGCCACCCTCGTCATGCTGGTGCACAAGAAGGATGGCGCTTAGTGGTTCTGTGTGGACTACCGCTGCTTGAATGCAGTTACCCACAAGGATGCCTACCTTCTGCCCCGCATTGAGGATCACTGACAAGTATGAAGCTGGCGGAGTGACATTCTACCCTCGATCTGGCGAGTGGGTATTGGTAGGTAGCAGTGACTCCACAGGACCATAAGAAGACTGCGTTCACCACCCGGTGGGTCTGTTTGAGTTCAAGCGGATGCCGTTTGATGGATGCCCCTGCTACATTCCAGCAGCTGATGCAGACTATGTAAATGAGGCCTTGCTAATATATCTGAATGACATTTGACTTTGAGTCCCACCTGTATCACCTCAAGCAGATCTTTTCCCGGCTCCAAGACCACGGCCTGAAATTGTAGCCTCAGAAGTGTCGGTTGGTGCAGCAGGAGGTGAAATATCTCGGACACATGGTGAGCCGGGATGGGATGGCGACCGATCCAGAGAACACTGCAATGGTTCAGGACTGACCTTGACCGGAGATGGTGCGGCAGGTGCGGGCATTCCTACGGTTTGATAGTTATTATCGCTGGTTCATCCCTGGATTTCTGAGCATCACTGCACCACTGCATCACACATAGTAGGGGACTGCGGCTCGGGGTTGGAAAACACAGCTTGTGAGGTGGATCGAAGAGTGTCAGCCGGTCATTTGCAGCTTTAAAATCTGCCTTACTGACCACTCCCATGCTTGCCTATGCTGACTTCTCCTTACCATTCAGGCTTTACACAGATGCAAGCTTTGAGGGTTTGGGGTCAGTGTTGAGCCAGGTGCAGGAGGGTAAGGAACAGGTGATTGTCTACGCTAGCTGGAGACTGCATCCACCGGAGCAGGGCAACCAGAACTACAGCGTGTTCAAGCTGGAGTTGCTCACCCTAAAGACTATCTGTGGGGCACACAAGTTACCACCTATACAGATCATAACCCTCTGGTCCACTTGGGTATGGCTAATCTGGGAGACACAGAGTAGCGCTGGGTGGTGCAGCTGGAAAACTACGACATCAAGGTGAAGTATTGGCCTGGCTCCCAGAACACTAATGCTGACATTTTATCTCGGCTACAGGTAGCAGGCGAGGTGTGGCTGACCCAAGGGGAAAGGTGAGTAGCTGAGGCCTTCTGGGATTGAGGGGCCCTCCAGCAGGGGGATGGACATCTGCAGGCTCTGGCTGAGCGAGTACGGCAGGAGAAGAGCAGAGACTGGTGACGGGTGGTGGAGGGAGTGGGAACACTTTTGTTTAAGGGAGGGGGTCGCTATTGCAGGGTTGAAGACCCAACCATCAGGGAGCTGGTGTGGCAAGTGCTGGTGCCCTTGAGGATGGCTCGGGAGGCACCAGGGATTCTGTATGTGCTGGTGTGGGATTGGCCCGGTGAGTGTGGCCAGTGCACCATCTTGAAGGCTAGACCCTCTCCACCTCTTACCCATTGGTTGTCACGCCATGGACCTGTTGCTGAGCCATCCTAGGGATTGTTACCGCTACCTGCTGGTGCTGACGGACCTGTTTTCCTGGTATGGATGGGCAGTCCTGGTGAAGGACCAGGTGGCCCAGGCAATGGTGCAGGCAATCTGGGAGGCAGAAGGGAGAAGGAGAGCCCAGCTGTTGCTGGAGTAAAGCAGCCGTGATTGGAGTGGGAGAGGCCAGCTGGAAACCTGCAGTTTCTATTTTTTTATTTTGTTCTTTTGGGGGAGCTAGGGCTGGCAGAAGAGCCTGACACTACCTTCCCTGTCTGGTTTTCTTTTCCTTTTCATTATTTTTGTGTTTTTTTGCTGTTGTGTGTTGTATGGCTGTGGGTGTGAGTGAGGGCCCCAGTTGTTGGTTTCCAGGGGAAAGGGGATTAGCAGGAGATATGGGAACGGTTTGGGCACGGTGGTTGCCAATGGGTAGTGGGGCGGGATTTGATGTGTGAATACCCCTCCCTCAAAGTGTGGGTGGAACAGGGGAGTGTGCTGTGTGGAGTGCAGTGTGCCTTTTTGATTAAGCGGGTTGCCACCTTGTGGTGAGAGTTCGGTGGAGCTTACCAGCCTTGCCTTTACGGTTCACGGGCCTCGTCCCTACAGTGGGGTAGGGGGAACCGAGTGCATTGGGGTCAGAGTAGGAATATTGTCCTACTTTTTCTGAATTTTAATCAATAAATATTCTACCTTGTTTTACTTACCTGTCTGTGTACTGTTTAGGTCATCCTGGGGGTGGAATCCTGACATGAAAAGGATAGGGAATCTTAGTGGAGGGTAGCTGGGGTTTGTCCCGCACCTGACACCGACACAAACACAGATCTAGAGTTTGAACCTGTTTGCACATTTACACATTAGCATTTAGCCTAAGTGAAAAACTGAAAAAAGAGAAACCAAGGAAAAAGTATGTACACAAGATAGCGGTAAGACATATTTGTTCATTTATGTAGCTACTGTTTTAGTCAGTATAGCTTGATAGCTAGCTAATGGAAACTATTGAAAGCCAGGTACCTAATACCTAATGTTAGCTAGATAAAAGATAAGCTAGTCAGCTATTTTTATTTTAGCTTTATCTATTTCAGGGTTGATTTAAAAAAATATATCATGTTGAAAATGTGTCTCTTATGTTAAGAATGTTAAGAATCCATCTAATATAACATTATTAAACATAAACATAAACATAAAGATTAAACATAATATAAACCATTTTGTCATTCATTTTCTGTGCCAGAGTCAAGCTATTCTTTCACTTTCACACTCTGCAAGAGGTTCTGGATTGTTTTTATTAGTTCATTTCTACAAGGCTGCAATGATTTAGCTAGTCACATTTTTGCTTGGGGATGACATGGATTACTGTTTACACACATTTAAAACCTTAAGAGGTTTCTGTATCAAGTCACATAATATTGATTCCTGGTAGTTTTGTGGCTAGCAATTCACACAATTCAGTCTATTTCACACTACTTTGCTAAACCCCTCAGTTTTGTATTATTGGCAAATTAAACTATTTTGCTACTAACATCCCTATCAAGATCATTTATGTAAATAAGGAAAAGCAATACCGATCCCTGCAGAATCCACAGCCCATAGCACCTTGGTCAGATACGACCCTTCCTACTGTTACTCTTTGTATTCTACCTTGCAGGAAATTATGTACCTAGTCTGAAATAACTACTATAATTTCTAATTAATTCATTTTCACAATGAGCCTCAAATGCTGAATCAAACACTGGGAGTCAGTGTACAGAAATGCTCTTTCACTTCTCACTTATTATTATATTACTACCAACAAAATGTAATTATTTTTAATGTTGTGACTTTTTTCAGACACAGAGGAACAAATACATCTGGAACAAATAATTTCACACACATCGTGAGATATTTGTTTTATACACACACTGTAACAACATTAAAATGACATGATCTTGCTACTGTCCTCTCAACTGATTTATTAAAAAATGTTGTCAAGCATGTGCTGTATATGCATGTTTTCTATGATGCACTCCTGTTGGCCTCAAGCTAAGCAGGGATATATACATATTGTATATACTATAGGGGTGATGTATGAATGTATTCTCCATACCTCCATCACTCTTACATTTTAGAGAGACACTTGTAACAGGTATTCTCACTAATAAATGTGTTGCCATTGTATAAGCAATGAGAACAATAGCATAGTATGATGCACATTCATGAATCAGAAGAGGGACTCATGTTTCCAAATGATATCACCTCATATTTTATTTGGTACATCAGAATTTGAAATCAGGAATAATATTCTTCAAATGATCCTCTGTAATATATATATATATATATATATATATATATATAAATATAACATCTCACCTTATCATGTCTATTATCTACACCATTATTATCATCATCCATCCAAAGAAGTCTTCAAGGTTATTACATTTCCAGTTGAATAAAGTTTCAAATTAGCTCAAATTAAATAGTGTCAATCACATGCCAACCCAAGCACTCCCCAATCCTAAACACAGTGAAGGCAGGAAGGTAGGACACTTTGAATCTGTTCTGTGAATCATGGAAACTCAGTATCACATTTTCAGTGTTAATATAAACTGCATTTTTAATATGAGAATATTATATCATGTTCCAAATTTTCTTTTTTTTTTATTAAGAGATTTGTTTGTGTTTTACGCTTTATTTCCATCTGGAAAAATCATCCAAATCCTCCTAGTTCCACATGTTATGATAGCTAAGACCAATCCTCGGTCATACACCTTTTCACACAAATACCTCTCTTATTAGAAATTTGGCTTACATCAAAGCCAGTATCAATGAGATGATAATAGTAACCAAATAAAACATGTTTTTCCCCCCATTAAAGCAGATAATGTGGTGTGTAAATGCACAGTAGTATTGTTGAGTAGAGTGAAATTCAGTCTGTCTGAAATTGTTAAACCATTGTACCATCAATGTAAACAAACATATATTTTACCATACAGGGACTTGACATACGTGTTTGTTTTTTTCTTTTGTCTTAATTTCCAAGCTGTGAAAGAAAATATAATCACAAAATGTCAACAGAATTCTGATCTTCATAAGGAAATGAGAAAAACAACAAATGCTCTAACAACCGTTCTTCATTGTCTTATAAAAGTGGCCATGGCCTGAAAGGGCAGGAAATGAGCTAAGAGCACTGTGTGTCTGAGCTACCACAAATCTCAGCTCAAGTGTATTAGAATGAGATACTTATTTATGCACATCTTGTTAGTCGCTCTGGATAAGAGCATCTGCTAAATGCTTAAAATGTAAAATGTAAATGTAGATACTAAAAGGTTCATTTGGAAGCCAAGAAAGCTGTGAAATAAAGGGTGGGAAGGTGAAATTGTGAAAGTTAAGCATTTATAGTGGAACATTTATAGTGTATAGTATAGAGTTCCCTTCCTACCACCTTACCCTTGTTTTGAGTTTTTGTTTGTATGTTTGTTTTCGAACTGTTTATTTTCTTTCCTTTCCCAGCATTTTAATTACCCCTACCATTTTCACAATTGATGTCATGATGTTGAAATGTGGCTGTAGTTTGGTTATTTGTCAAGGACCAGTGCAGAACCTTTTAATAAAATAAAATAAAAATAAAATAAAAATAAAAATATTGAAAGCAGCCCAGTGCAGAACCTACATTCAGATCTATAAATCCAATGTCCAGATAGAGCCAAGCTGAGTGCTGTCGAAAGAGATAGAGAAAGAGATAGATTATGAGTTGAATGCAAATGAATGTTGCATTTCATGTAGGTGCAATGTGCCTTTCCATACAAGGCTAATCACTTGAATACTCAGTATGCCCAGTGAAGCAGCATATCCTTGTAACTCACTAGTGAGGAGAGAGGCATGTGAGAGCAAGTGAGAGAGAGATGAGGGAGAAGAGACCAGAGGCAGCAGCTAAGAATAACATTTGATGCCGGGCCAGTTGTTTCATTCATTGCTTGGCTGACGTATTCTCAGCTGAATAAACATTTATGTGAAGTCATCGAGCATTAACCTCACACAACATAACCCACAAGGCACATTTTGCATACTTAAAGCACCTGTATTATGCTTTTAATGGAGAACATTTTATCTGCAGTGGATCTTACTGAGCAAAAAACCTGAGCGAAAAACAAATATGCTGTAGCTGCAGACCTTGCCATGTAGAATCTTGCTAAACATATACAGTAGGCTTTCCAGACATCCATTGGGTAAACTGAACAAAAATAGGAACTCCAATATTGATTCAATACATAACCAATTATTTATAGCTGTAATTTACTTTAAACAAATTATATTGAGACAAATATTTCCATCTATACAGATGATACCACTTTCCTTATCACTCCTCAGCTATCTATTTTAAATGCCCTTACAGCAGATCTAAACATATTTTCCAGTCTGTCTGAGCTGAAACCAAATTATGAAAAATGCTTCTTAAGATTCCCATGCAAAATGGGACTGATGGTCCTGTAAATGTTCTTGGCATCCATATTCCTGGAAATATGGAACATCTGTTTTAAATTAATGTTGACATAAAAATTGCCAAGATTGATACAATCTTACAGCAATGGATAGGTAACTACCTATCAATTAATGGGGGAATCACTTTAATCAATTCATTGCCCTGGTGAAAAAAGTATATACTGAAATGTATTTGAACTATATTGAAATGATTTATAATACACTTCAAATATGTTAGTAATTTTTATGATATGATCAGAACTTACACTAAATTAGGAAGGTGTACTTTATTGTCATACATTTAAAAGTACACTTATTTAAAATGTAGTTCATAATAATTTAATTTAATTAATAATGTAATATACTAATTTATAGTATACTTAAAAGTAATCTAATGTAAAGTACTTAAATACACTGCCCGTCCCCAAAAAAAGTCACACACTCTAATATTTTGTTGGACCGCCTTTAGCTTTGATTACGGCACGCATTCGCCGTGGCATCGTTTCGATAAGCTTCTGCAATGTCACAACATTTATTTCCGTCCAGAGTTGCATTAATTTTTCGCCAAGATCTTGTATTGATGATGGGAGAGTCAGACCGCTGTGCAAAGTCTTCTCCAGCACATCCCAAAGATTCTCAATGGGGTTAAGGTCTGGACTCTGTGGTGGCCAATCCATGTGTGAAAATGATGTCTCATGCTCCCTGAACCACTCTTTCACAATTTGAGACCGATGAATCGTGGCATTGTCATCTTGGAATATGCCCGTGCCATCAGGAAAGAAAAAATCCATTGATGGAAAAACCTGGTCATTCAGTATATTCAGGTAGTCAGCTGACCTCATTCTTTGGGCACATAACATTGCTGAACCTAGACCTGACCAACTGCAGCAACCCCAGATCATAACACTGCCCCCACAGGCTTGTAAGGTAGGCACTAGGCATGATGGGTGCATCACTTCATCCGCCTCTCTTCTTACCCTGATGCGCCCATCACTCTGGAACAGGGTAAATCTGGACTCATCAGACCACATTACCTTCTTCCATTGCTCCAGAGTCCAATCTTTATGCTCCCTAGCAAATTGAAGCCTTTTTTCCGATTAGCCTCACTGACAAGTGGTTTTCTTAAGGCTACACAGCTGTTTAGTCCCAATCCCTTGAGTTCCCTTCGCATTGTGCATGTGTAAATGCTCTTACTTTCACTATTAAACATAGCCGTGAGTTCTACTGTTGATCTTTTACAATATGATTTCACCAAATGTTTAAGTGATCGCCGAACACGATCATTCAAGATTTTTTTGCTTGATACAGGCCAATAATTTGACCCTTCTGAAACAGATTAACATCTTTTCCACGACCACAGGTTATGTCTTCTGACATGGTTGTTTAAGAAATGAGAAGCTACTCACTGCATAAGTTAGGGTTAAATAACTTGTTGCCAGCTAAAACATATTAATCACTGCAGTAATTATCCAATGGAAGGCTCTTACCTATTTGCTTAGTTAAATCCAGGTTTTTGGCCAGGCAGTGTATATTATATAAAACATGCATGGGATTAATATAATTGAATACATACATTACTTTATATTTTCATAAAATACTTTTTTTTCCCTTATAAAGAAATTGTATGTTAGTGTATTTAAAAATATATATACTTTAATTTCAATGAATTTACTTCATTTTAAATGTACTTTAAGTAAATACAGCCTCATTTAAAATTGCATATATTTAATCAAAGTATACTAAAATGTCCAATATGTTAAGTAGCATTTACATATTTATATTGATAATATCCTCTAATCTTATTCCATGTGATTTTATCAAAAATGTACTTTAAAAAGTTTCAGATTTTTCCCAGTTTTTCTCCCCAATTTAGAATACCCTCTATTTATTTCGACTAACCCTAATTAAATATAACTTAATTTACATTTTAATATGCTTTGTCCAAATATATTCATACAGTCAGGTCCATCATTTTGGCTCTGCACGCCCAGCACAATGGATTTGAAATGAAACAATTAAGATATGCTTTAAGTGTAGACTTTCAGCTTTAATTTAAGGGTTTTGTCAAAAATATTGTATAAACCGTGTAGGAATTACAACCATTTTTATACATAGCCCCCCAATTTTAGGGGCTCAAAAGTAATTGGACATATTAACATAATCATACATTAAATTGTCATTTTCAGTATTTGGTTGCAAATCCTTTGTAGTCAATGACTGCCTGAAGTCTGGAACCCATAGACATCACCAGACGCTGGGTTTCTTCCCTGGTGATGCTCTGCCAGGCCTTTACTGTCGCTGTCTTCAGTTCCTGCTTGTTCTTGGGGCGTTTTGCCTTCAGTTTTGCCTTCAGCAAGTGAAATGTATGCTCAATTGGATTCAGGTCAGGAGGTTGACTTGGTCATTGCAGAACATTCCACTTATTTGCCTTAAAAAAGAATTGGGTTGCTTTCACAATATGCTTCTTGTCATTGTCCATCTGCACTGTGAAGCGCCGTCCAATGAGTTTTGAAGCATTTCACTGAATCTGAGCAGATAATATAGCCCTATACACTTCAGAATTCATCCTGCTGCTTTTGTCAGCAGTCACATCAGCAATAAATATGAGGGAACCAGTCCCACTAGCAGCCATACATGCCCACGCCATAACACAACCTCTACCATGCTTCACAGATGAGGTGGTATGCTTCGGATCATGGGCAGTTCCTTCCCTTCTCCATATTCTTCTCTTCCCATCATTCTGGTACAAGTTGATCTTTGTCTCATCTGTCCATAGAATGTTGTTCCAGAACTGTACAGGCTTTTTTATATGTTTTTTGGCAAACTCTATCTTACCAATGGTTTACATCTTGTGGTAAACCCTCTGTGTTTACTCTGGTGAAGTCTTCTCTTGATTGTTGACTTTGACACAGATACGCCTACCTCCTTGGGGGTGTTCTTGATCTGGCCAACTGTTGTGAAGGTGTTTTTCTTCAGCAGGGAAATAATTATTCTGTCATCCACCTTTTGGCGTTCCTGAGCTCACCAGTGTGTTCTTTCTTTTTGACAATGTACCAAATAGTTGATTTGGCCACACCTAATGTTTTTGCTATCTCTCTGATGGGTTTGTTTAGATTTTTCAGCCTAATGATGGTTTGCTTCGCTGGCAGTGACAGCTCTTTGGACTTCATATTGACAGTTAACAGCAACAGATTCCAAATGCAAATGCCACACTTGAAATCAACTCTAATCAACTCTTTTATCTGCTTACTTATAAATGAAATAATGAGGGACCTCACCCCACACCTGGCCATGGAACAGCTGAGCAGCCAATTGTCCAATTACTTTTGGTCCCTTAAAAAGGGGGGGACCACATATAAAAAGTGTTGTAATTCCTACACCGTTCACCCAATTTGGATGTAAATACCCTCAACTTAAAGCTGAAAGTCTGCACTTTGAGAAGACGTATATTCATGATGTAACTCCAATATGCTGTGGTAGACAGCTAAAATAACAATAACTTTGTCAATATCCAAATATTTATGGACCTGACTGTAGGTAGAGAAGTACAGCTGGGGGGTATATTACCCCGAGGGACTATGAACAGTGCTCTTTATTATAAGATGCAGTTGCAGACTTGACAACCTTCAGCACCTGAGCAGGAGGCTCACATCTGTAACAGGGCTCCAGATCACTCATTTTGATTGTCATAAAGGATGACAGTGTGCCATCAAGTGTCAGTCTATTCCGTGTATCTGTCTTGTTCAATCCAACCACAGAGAAAGTGCGTTCAGCATCTGCATTAGAATGTGGCATACTCAGCACTATCTGTGCCACCTTCCACAGTCTTGGGAATCTTGGAGTGCCACCTGCATGGTTCTTGACAGTGCCAAGATGTGCCCAGATGCGGTCCATCCTGTGATACTCTGCATCCTCACTTACTCGGACCATGGCTTCCCTCCAGATAGCGTCAGGGATGTTTCTATCCTACATGATCTGGTACTCAAAGTATTCGTCACACATCCATATTCCACTGACTTTTTGAAAAAGTTCCTTGCTGCAACAAGGAACTTTTTCCCAGAGTCAGGGGAGACATGCCCGATTTCAATGAATCTGTTCAAGGTGGTCCTTGTCGTGGAGCCAGTGCGAAGCTGTGAATATAAAAACATCAAAGTATGCACAATTTATTACTAAGAGTAACTGAAGACCAGTATTAGAAACATTTACAAACCGTCATGTTAACTCTTGTGTTCTTTGTCTTCTGATATTCACCTGTCAGTTGGCTCTCCTCCTTCCTGATGTCCACAGTGTCCACGTTGGTGGCTCTGAAAGCTCCTGGCTTTAGGAATTTTGACATCAGCTTCTTGATGAAAGATCTCATCCTGAGTACAAAAACAAACAATACTTACTCTAATTGAAAAGTCTGAAACAAATACTGAATCAAACATACATAGGTAATGAACTAGATGCAAAAGTGTCATTGACCTGTCCATGGAGGAGCTAGACACAAGGGTCTTGCCACTGAAAGAGTAGGTTGAACTGTGTAAAGATGATCAGGGTGGATTGTTACAGTAGATGGATCTTTGTCATCAGGTCCTCAAACATTGCACACAATTTGACACACCTGACCTAGCCAGATTAAGATTATTTCAATACAAGCCAGATGTCTGGTTTAAGGGATGATAGTCTCAGTCGAAGATCTGGCTCAACATTCAGTTTATTCCTATATTTTGTCTTCAGTGCCACGAGTGCAGAAAATCCTGTCTCACAGAGCTACGTAGTTCGGAAGGGAATCAGAAATCTCACAGCTATGTTGAACAGATCGGGATACTCAAAAGCAACATGAAGCCAAAAGTTTGTTAGGTACTTCTGTGAGAAAATCAATGCGCTATCACAGGAGAGATCCACAAGATTGTCTTGCTCTTTTACACTCAGGTTGGCCTCGTCACTTTGGCTGGCGAAAGGGTTTTGTATCCAGCTCCACTGCACATCAGGGATGTGGAAGTATTCACGCAGCTGGGTCCTCAAACCTTGCAGGTGCTCTCTGATATCATTGATCATGGTGATGGGAAGGTGCATTTATTCCTTTGTCAGAAAATCTGACAGATTCTCAAATGAGTTATAGTTTTACTTTTCAACTCACTTGGCCCACACATCCATTTTTCTTAGGGTCAGGTGAGTTCATCCTTGACACGTTGAAAAGGAGCTAAGTCGTCGGGAACTTTAGGGGGCAAGCCCTGTCTGATGGAAACACTGAGCTGAGAGAGCACAGGGTCCTGCTCTGGGGCATGTTGAAACTCCTGGAGCGACACAGTGGCTTGGACGGGCATGTGCAGCAGCTGAATAAGGTCAGGCTCTCCCATGTCCAAACCAGGGTCGGTGACTGGGGCAGAGATGGAGCGGGACAAGAGATCGGCCACAATGTTGTCACGGCCAGGGGTGAACTGCAACTCAAAGTTATACTGCTGGAGGCGCTCAGACCAGTGGTATAGCCTTAGCGGCCTGTGACCTGTGCCAGACATGGCTAGTAATGCTGTGAGGGCCTGGTGGTCAGTCTGGAGTGTGAACGCCTGGCCATAAAGGTGCATGTGCCAGCATTCGCACCCCCAGACACATGCCAAAGCCTCGCGCTCACCCACTGAGTATTTCTGCTCTGTCAGGCTGAGGGCACAAGAGGCAAATATTATGGGCTTTTCCACACCCTCCTGAAGCTGAGACAGCACTGCAACTATGGCAAGAGTGGAGGCATCACAGGTGACCAGGGTGGGGCTGGAGAGGTTGAAGTGAACCAGCACAGGTGGCGAGGTGAGCTGGGCTTTCAGGAGGCGGATGTCCTCTGTGCAGGCCGCTGTCCAGGCAAACGGCGCATCCTTTTTTAGGAGCTGGCACAGAGTGGCGGTGGTAGCTGAATACTGGGGCAGGAAGTCCTGCAATGCTGTTTTTCTACCACAAGGAAACGTTCACGCACCAGCTGTAGAGCTGTTTGTTCACGTTAAAATGGATAAATCAGACATACTGTAGCATTTGAACAAGGTACTGTATTTTAGTAGTAATAGTAATACTAATAATCTGAAGGGAACATGGTCACCACTAATGACAGCATGCTTCTATCACAAGTGCATGTTACTCTAAATATTAGCAAGTAGTGTGGGGGGATTCAGCTTTAAAGGAATCGTGAATTAATTGTATGGAATCACATACTTTTTGTCCCAACATGCCTGTTTAATTAATTTCCATACACCAAAATATCTTGGGGCAGACACTCATGAATGATAAGAGGACCACGTAAATCAATGAAAGGGATTGTTTTGAAAAATACTTAGCTTTGATGTGAAAAGAAATTAAAAATCTGTGCTTCGATGCGAAAGAGACAGTGCTATGAATTGTTCCGATGTTTGCAGTGGAGGCCTCTCATGAGAATCCTGAACTACACAGGAATTACAGCCTCAGCCCATAGAGAATTCATTTACATTAAAAGTGTTGTGAGGCTGCACGTCAGTGAGGAGCCCTCAGAACTTGACTGGAGGACTTCAAGAATAATTAATATTTCAATTTGCTCAAAGCTACTGGAGCACATCATTAAATTGGGGATGTTTCCACCAGAATGTGTCTTTAACATTGCTGTATGGGAGCTGTACTGAGAGCTGAAAGGGCACCGTCTTATTCAGTTATATTGAACAATATACCTGTAATTCAAAGCCTTGAACATGACTGAACATGACTTGCATCCAGATGAGAAACAATAATACCTGAATGTCCCATGAGCCTTTGTCATTTTCATTACAACATTAAAAAAGTATACAGTAAGGAAACAAAATATGGTCATATCTAATCATGGTCATATTCAAAACATGTTCATGAACACACCTCTCAATGCATTATAAGGTATTGTAGTAGTCTGGCCCTTTTTTTGTAGTCAAAATGACCAGACTTTCAGCAACACGCAGAGTCCCATTATCCACTTGCAAGTAACTACCCTGTATCTGCGTATTATAGATATTGTTTGTCCATTCACACAGTGGTGTCTATTCAACACCTTTCTCCAATTTTTCACATAATGAATGTACCTTTGGAGCTGACAATTTATCCTACTAGAATTCTGCTGAATTAGAACTCCAAAAGTACAATAAAATATGTCCACCACTAACTCTGTCTCAAATTGGGCTTTGTTATATTATTTTAAGCAAGGTCTTAGTTGGGGTGGGGTTGTGAATGTCAGATTGAACATTTAAAACTGCACGTGACCCTGTTAAAAACTTGCAGAAATAAGCATGCTCTGTCTAAACACACTGGCCTAGATAGGCCATTAAGAAAAAACCTGACAGCACGCATGTGTGGATGGCATAATGTTTTTGTAATGCTCAAATGTGTGATATCAGGTTGGCTATTGACTTATTTAGCCAAATTGAACCAGTTTATTCATAGATCCCTCAACAATCCATTTATTATTTTTGGCACAAAGAGTTTTGCTCTGCTTTGCTTTGTTATTTTGATTATCCCACATTAAAAAAAAGTAAGATCTTTAACAGATATAAAATAAGGATATGCTCAACAATATTATAAGCGTCTCCGCTTCATTATTTTATTATTACTCTCCCATCCCGCAATGGCCCAGGAAAAATACTAATTGTCTTATTTGCCATAATGAAGCCAAACCCTCACCAGACCAATTGGCCTGTTTAATCTTACTTCTTCCTTGTTGCCTGAAGAAAACAAAAAGCTTTGTGTGCTCTGCTTATAAAGTTACCTTCACATTCATCATGTCATTGATCGTATCATCAGCTTTGCAGAATCACAAGCTGGGAGACAATGGGATGTAGACATAAATAATTATCATGATCCTAATCCTGATAGAAGCATAGTTGCTGTGCAGTGATAAATATATTGTAAATGTACTCTAGTATTTGCTGTAAAAGAAGGCAACACTGACCGAGGCATCCTTTTTCCTGGTTTGTGTGTCATTAAATATGACACATATGTTATTGGCTAGATTTTTAAGGTAATTCGTCATTTTAAATAACACTACAGGCAAAATATTATAAATAAATAATGGCATTGCTGTGCACTCACAAGATAGCAGCTTGCATTTCTGCTGTAGCAGAGCACAGAGTATGAAGTATTGTTTCTTCAGCGAGCAAGATCCACTTCTTTGTTGAGACAGGACACTGCTACCAGTGCTACATCAATTGTTTGTAATGACCTTGTTTAAATAGTTAATTTTATTGCATAGGTTCCCAAGATGACTTTTGCCCCCTTCATTCTATAGCAGAACTGGGGGTATGCCTTTGTAAATCAATTGAGCAGTTTTATGTCTCTGTCTAGTGAAACAATCGGGTGTAGCTTTTTACTTTTTGTTTTCAGTAAAATGATCAGAACTGTTCATTTCTATCCCTGAAACTCATGTCTTGTGAACATTACAGAGTTTGTAATTGATTTGGGAAATATCAGTAAATTTCTAAGTGATAATACATTTGACTACAGTGTATTTAATAAATTATGGATTATTTTTGGAGCAATGCATGCCAGCCATGCAATTGATGTGATATACAAATGAGGACATTGGAAAGCAAGGCATGCAACCACGAAAAACAATTAAGAGGAGAACATTTGGAACCAATACACTCAAGAACATGGAAATTCAATTCAAATGGGTATATTTTATTTTATTTTTTATTTTGCTTGGGCGATTAATGTCAAAAGGTAAACATAAATGCATTTTATTTTATTCAACATTTTATTTTTCATGTGGCACAAAAATGTATTCAATACTAAATCACTGCGGAGCCTATGGATTTAAGCTATGACACATTTTCATTAGAAGTAATGATCTCACAGCCATAGCTCAATATACTCTTTAAAATATTTTTTCCTTGATATGTGCAGAGCTGTGCCTGGCAGAGGTACTGTTATATTTTTCAAAAGCAGCAAAGGCACATATTGTATCATTAAAATTGTATATTCTGTGGAATAATTTCAACTTCCAATCAGGAAGTTTGGAATTTAAAGATTGTACTAATGAAAACCCATCCAAATCCATTAATTATTTTCTTACCAAGTTTTCTGTAGGCCACATAATGATCAGGACATCTTAATGAGAGCATAACGGGAACACTGCAAAAAAAAATACAAAAAAAATAAATAGGCCAAACTTTTATCTACCCTCATGCCAGTTCCATTAACTATTGAATATTATAATATGGCATTTGAAGCTGCACAAACCTTTATAGGCATATGGATATTTCTATTTTTGGCAACTGAATTATGTATATGTTCTGCTGTAAGTAAATGAGTCAGCTCTGTAACACACAAAGCATTCCCTCCCCATTTCAATATTTTGCATTTCAAACCCTGAATTAGAAAAGGTGACACCAATAATTCCTCCCCTGACAGCTTGGAACATACATATTGTAGTAATGAGGTTTTTAAAGCGACTATTCTTTTTTAAGCCAAATATCTGGATATTAAAAATAACAATAACCACACATTTATCCAAAAGGAAAGTATGACATTCTAAAACATACTTGATTAACATAAGAATCAAATCTTTGCAAAAAATCTACATTTTAATACTATGTTGCTACTTAATATTGTCGCGCCACCGGGGGTGGGGTGATGCACAAGGACCTTTCAGAGGGTGTAAGCAATGGAAGAACTCCAGAGGAGGCAAGATTCCAACAAAACAAGGATTTTAATAACACAAAAACACAAAATAAGGTAATCATCAGTAATTGGCTGACTTAGTCTCTTACTCAAAATACCACTAAACTCCAAACATTCAACCATCACTCTCAACTCTCCTCTCTCCTCTCTCCCCTACTCCACCACCCAATGTGACACAAAACAGTCCTTTTTATATCAGCTGCCTGCAGTCCTCATTGCTTTACGTGCTTCAGGTGTGGGACTGTAGGCTGCTAGGAACTGTAGTCCTCTTAGCTCTAGTGGCTCTCAAGAGTTGAAGAGGCAGGCAGCCATTTGGGATGCCACACACCCTCCTCCTCAGGTCTGATCTAGGGAGGGCTGAGCAGCCAGAGGCGACCCACAGATGCCTCCATCTCCAGTTCCACTCCAGAAGTGCCCCACCTGGGTCAAAGGTCTGACTTCCACTATCCCCTTGTATCTCCTGTGAAGACATCTGAAAGATGTTAGGGAATAGCACAAGTTGCTCACCTTGACTGCCACTTAATGGCTACATGCGGATACGGGATCCAGGCTCCAAGGACAGACGGACCACCCCTCATGTCCTGGGCCTCACCAGCCTTCCATGGCTCTGCCAGCAAATCCCGCGCAGCATCGCAATCCCTGGCCCTCTCCCCAGCCCCTTCTGCCCCTTCCATTCCTCTTACAGGTCGTCAGGTTTAGCAACCAGAGAAAACATGCTCCTTACAACACGGTTAGTTTTATCCTAGTTTTATCGTCTGTCACAGTTGCCTCTCCTCTCCATAGATGTGGTCCTCCCATGGTCATTCTATTTGTACATCAGCCTATTCTGTTTCTTGTTTCTCTTCAAGTGAGAACCTCTAATCTCCTTTTTCCTTTGCTGACTTTTAAACTTTTTTCATGAAAATGAAATGAAAATAAGATCAACAAAAACAAATTAAACACATGCAGGGAGAAAAATGTCCAAAACGGGGAATGTCCACAAACAGTCAAGAAAATCTTTCTGCTTTTTATTACAAATCAATTTCACATTCTGTTTTGGGCCCAGTGGGAGAACACAACTGAGTTTGTTTAATCATTAATTATGGTTTTCTAAAAAATCTTGCTAAAAATACCGTGGCCAATCCTGTTTCATATAATGGCTTATAGAGCCTCTTTATGGATAAAAAAAATTATTATTTTAGACAATTTTAAGAATTAAAATGTAATTCTGCTCCTTCACTATAACATATCTGCAGCTGCAGTGCCAGACAATTATGACTGGGGGTGCTATGGGGTAGCTGAATTATTTATAGCAATATCGCAGGTGCTTTTTTTGGCAGAACAATGATAAAAAATAACAACACTAACATTACAGACAGATGCTATTCAATCGGCTCAGGCTAAGGTAAAGTTATTGTGACTTGGAGAAAAACTGGACCTCCGGTCATGTATGGGGGTATCCTAGATATAGTGGGTAGTACAGCCAACAATTCCTGACTTGTTGACATGCCGTAGGGTGAGGCATGTCACTCACATAAATAATATGGCTATCCCATGGTATACTCCCCAACTCATCATGTTGATCAGTTGACTGAAAATATCAATTTAGGGTGTGATCAAGCAGTTTCATCAAGAACAGTCCATCAAGAACTTCACAGAGAGGGATTCTATTGTTAGGTTGCAATGCATAAAACCCTTATTATACCTAAAAATGCATGTTTGCACGTAGTGCAAGTGTGGCGCGCTCCAAATTAAAGCTACAGGCACAAGTGCTTGTTTCCCATGGTGAAGGGATCTGGCCGCTCAGTTCTGGTGTGGGGTGTATTTTCCTGTCATGGTTTTGGTCCAGTCAACCCCTTAGAGGGCAAGGTAAATAGCAATAAATACAACACCATTATGAGTGATCACCTTCATCCTATGGTGAAGCACTTCTATCCTGATGGGAGGGGTTTCTTCCAGGATGGTTTGGCCTGCAATGGTGTGTTTGAGAGAGAGGTCTGGTGGGGCATACCAAACAGAAGAGCTTGTTTTGCTGCTGTTCAGTTGCAATAAGATGTGTGTTTCTCTTTATCTAGCCATGAACTGTGCTGCCAAAAAGGAAAAGTTGGTGGTGACATCCAGGAGTTTTTCCTGCATGGGGTTAAAATAAGTTTTGCCCTTTGACTGTAGAATTTATATTTTCAGTAAACAAAATGTATACTTTCCTTAATGAAACAGATTTTTTCATTTTTATTTTATAAATATTTTATTGAGCCATGACTGTGAAACCATTACTTCCAAGGAGAATGCACCATAGTGTAACTTAACATAAATCCATAGTCTCAACAGTGATTTAGTACAGAATACATTTTTGTGCCAAATGAAAAAGAAAATGCAAAATAAAATTAACTGCATTTGTGTTTTCCTTTTGGCATTAATCACTCACACAAAAGGGAAAATCTAATAAAATGTACCGATTTGAATTGAATTTCAGTGAGGAAGAACTGATCAGGCTCAAAATTGTGTTGTTACCTGTAGGCTATGAGTGCGAAATTGTGCAGGTTTGTCAGATATGATTTTATGCATTATGGATTTGTGACGAGTCATAATTATCTCACCAGTTCCGAAAAAACCTCTAGGGGGCTGGGGATGAAAGGTTAAAAAGTTTATTGAGCCATAGCTGTGAGGCCATTAGAGCCATATTTATTTGACCAGTACCAGGGGGGGGATACTTATGCAATCAATTATTGTCTGCTTTTAATTTGTAATTAATTAAGAAAAAGCTTTAGTCTTTTTTTTTACATTATAGAGTATTTTGTGTTGAGCTGGCATGAAATCCATTTTGATTCCATGAAGTAAGAAAATAACACGTAAACACTTCTTATACACACTGTACCTATCATTTGTTTTCAGCGATTCGATTCACTGTTTTTTAAGAGCTCAGCACAACAATGATGGTATCACATTAAGCTAATTGCAGTTGGCAGATTCAGTTCATGCTTCAACTGCTGAAATAACTATTTTCACTAACTGCTAATGATCTTGATATTGCTTTCAGCAACTTTGTCGTCACTGGCATTGCGCTTTGCAGAATTGCCAGTGAATAGCATATTAGAGATAACTACAGTTTCCAACAGGTATTCTTGTTGGCAGATAATATTTGTAAAGGCAAACACTGATTTAAATTGGAAAAGAACGAGCTTTAAAATTACACTGCAGTAGGTAAAACCTTTGATGATATCTCTGATTACATACATATTGCAACAATTAGGGTGATATCAGCTAAATTGGGCCACTTTTTGGTTAATCGCTTGGGAAACTAAGAAAAAAGCAATGTATGACATTGAATTGTGTTTTTATGGTTAATAAGGACTGTTTTTAATATGTTTGTGTTGAATTGATGTAATAAAATATAATTGTTCAGGTCCTACAGCTTTTGAAAACATCAGCTGCCACATTTTTTTAGATGAGCAGTGTTCAGGTAAAATGGGCCGGCTGATCAGCTAAAATGAGCCACTCAAACTGTAAAGCGAAACAGAGTCATTTCTCATAAAATAATCGAATCATCTTTAATCTCAACACACTAAAACATTGCATTTAAATAACATTAAATGAACTCATGAAGAATAACATTAAAGCATTAAGAAATCATAAAGAATAACATTAAAATTAATTAATGAAGTACCAATTACTTTAGGAACTCATTTTTGAACATGAATGTGTCTGTGCATGTGTGTGTGTGTGCGTGTGTGTGTGTGGTGTGTGTATGCCTAACTATGCAGGCTTACACATGCATATCTGGAATTAAAAATACTCTGTACACTGTAAAGAAAGTCATATTAAAACGGGAGACAAGGCTACTCTTTTAGACTGATGCTTCAGTAAATCACTCATTCATCACAGTGTGTGTGTGTGTGTGTGTGTGTGTGTGTGTGTGTGTGTGTGTGTGTGTGTGTGTGTGTGTGTGTGTTGTGTGTGACAGAGTGCTAGATAGTGAGAGCTAGCTCACGATGTGCCCTGGACCAGAGCTAACACACACATACATAATTAGAAGGGAAAATGTGAAAAGAGGCATGTAATATATACAATAATATAATATAATAATCTATTAATAGCCTACTTTTAATAAGAGGAACCATCAAAATATCCGCTAAAACTAAATTCAGAAAGTGGCTCATTTTGGCTGAAATGCATGGCTCAATTTACCTTAACACATTAAGGTAAATTGAGCCACTAACAAAAAATGCTTTTTTTATTAAAAATGCTTTTTTTATTAAAAATACCGCTTTTTGCTGGAAAATATTTTATCTCATAATTGCAAACTATCAGCATTATATCTGATGGAGGCCATCAGAGCATGTAGTATACATAATCATTTATAGATGTACATTTGTTTTTATTGATTTATCAACCTTATTATTGACAAGTAAATTTTCATATGTCAGGCCACTCACCTTGAAGTCCTCCTGGGGAGTCTCGATGTGAGGCATTGTCCCGACCACCATAGCAACCATAGACCACTCAAATCAATTATTGTTACATGTCAAGTACAGTTGTGGCAACAGTTTAATATCATTTGCAGTCATTGGCTGTTAAAATTTAAAGAGCTGAGATGCTCAAACCTTAAATGGCTCATTTTACCTGATGGCCCAATTTAGCTGATATCACCCTATATATTTTGGCCTTTTATGGATTTGGGGGATTAACAAACCATTTTTCTCGCTAGTTATGTTCTCTATTCACATTACTTTACATTTACATTACAATAGTACTACATTGCAAGTCAATCTGAGTTATGTTGCAAATGCCAAAGTTGATTTATTATTATCTGTGCTGGACTTATGCTGACCATAGTCACCAGTGCCACATTAAGAAGAAGCATTATAAAACAGATAGTTCCGGTCCGATTGTTCATATTGGTCAGTTTGTGTTCCATCCATGACCATATTTTTGTTTTATTGAATTGAATTGAACATTGGATTTATAAAGCGCCTTTCAAGGTACCCAAAGCGCTTTACAACGACAATACATATATACATATATACATATATATATATATATATATATATATATATATATATATATATATATATAACAATGTATATCTAACTAGCTAATGCGCTTTTGTTTTTGTAGTCTTCAAAAAATGTTCTGTGTTTTGGGTTGGCTAGCTCGCTAGCATTCCATTACCTAGCTAGCTTTAACTAGCCAGGTCCAAACAAAGGAATTATATAGCTCCTTAATAACCACATTAATTCAGTGGAAGGATATATTTTAAAGTTGTGTTGTCATTCTTTGGTGAATTCTTACAATATATATGTAGATACCTTTTTATAAAAGCGAAATGGAAGAAGCAATATCATGAATATTGGCACGGCTAGGGTGTTGCTGGCAGGTGGTTCTTCAATATCGCTTTTATAAAGTGGTATCTACATATACTGTATGTTGTCTTCCTGACATATTGCTTTATATCACTTTGTTGTGTAGCTCTGTGTGGTTCAGAAGGTAGAGCATGACACTGATAATGATTAGGTTGTGGGTTCAATTCCCATTGGGACCACATATACTTAAAAATTTATTGTTTCAGTTAATATCCAGCTGTACTGTATACATGGATTGTATGTAAACTCTGTCACTCTGGATAAGAGAGTCTGCTAAATGCCTGTAATGTAATTAGCACATCAATAAATCATCCAGACCTAATAATAATAATACACTGTACTATTCAAATAACATGCTTTTAATGTTATATTAAGTGAAGTGTATTTACCTGTATGGATGGACCCTAGATTCAGGGAATATACATTTTTTATTAAACCCTCACTTTCCTGACACAAAACATGGGTAAAAATGAACTATAATGCACATTTTTCATCAGACAGTATTACATTGCACAGGATGAATTTACTTGTGCATCTCTGATAGTGAGGAAAACAATACAGATAGAGTACAAAAAAGGTTTACATGTCTTACAGAGAATCTAAAATGGGATCACTGGATAATGTATGGGACACAGTAACTTCCTTCTGTTGTTACTATCTCTGGTAAACAGCCAGAAAGTTACTGTGGTAACAGATTTAAATGTTTAGTGATTTAGTAAAACATTAAATATGCACATTGTATATTGCAAATCCTCCTTTCTGTGGTAGCCTCCAGAGTAAGTAACATCATAATGCACTATCATGTTTCCTCTGAAGCAGGCACGTGCACAGATCAGGCCAAAGGGGGGCTTGAGCCCCTGCCCTTTTTTGGCTGGTGTTAATTGTCTTTTATTTTTTCTTTATTTGTTATTGAAATTCTATCAAATATAAAGAAGCAAATGTATAATAGTATCCACGAAAAATACACCTTATCAATTTAAAAGGTACTCCACTCTCCAACCCCCTTCCAAATGGTTTATTCCGAATACAACTTGTAATGAAAAGCACCGCATCCCCAGCCCCAGTTCGGTTACGGTGAATGATATGACTCAGGTAGGCACTGTTTTAATTATGAAACCACGATTAAACAACATTTACTTACTTTTAAGTGATATATCCGTTCAAAAAAACTATGAAGTAGGTCAGTAGGACTTGCCACCTTCGCGCTGTAATTTCGTCATTACTAGCCTCGGTACTCGCGAGCAAGTAAACTAGTCAAATTATCATTAAAACGACGTTATCTCCGTCATGCAGGACAACTTATAAATACGCAATTAATTTCTGAAGCAGGTAGTTACGTTTTGCTAGTTTAGTGTAGTCACCCCCTTTTCTTTATAGACAGTTTTCTAAAAACGTGATGTTTAAAAGTGTATTGTTTGGGCATGTACGGCAGTGTGTTTCCCTGTTAAAATAAAAGTTTCAATCAATCAATCCATTTTCATTGGGAAATAAGAAGCAGCATAAACAGAAGAGGCAAATACACCTGTCTCCAATGAAAGGCAAAATACTTATCACCTCCCTGACCCTGGATCAGTTTTTCAGCCATATGCATAGATTTAATAAATATATAAGAGTGTGTTTAAGTAGTGTGTGTGTGTGTGTGTGTGTGCGTGCGTGCGTGCGTGCGTTTTTTGAATATAATATAATACTGGTTTCTTTTCCTCTCAGTGTGATGCTCAAAAACATGTTACTAAAATCAAACTGTAGTTCAGTAGTACCATATGTCTCATTTATAAAATATATGCAGTGTAACAAAATGATACAGAACATGAAAACAGAAGGAAGTTTTGAAACCCCAAATTCAGGGCTTATGTATCAAGCACGTCAGAGTAGGACTGCTGATCTAGAATCTTATCATTACTTATAATGAAAGGTAAAACAGGTCCCATGTTATTAGCATAGTGTGTGATTATGGACGGCGGCGGTGTGGCAACATTAGGGTGGGAATAGTGCGTGTCGGTGGGGTGAGTGCCCTTTTTTTTGCTTGAGCCCCTGCCTCCCAAAATGTCTGTGCACGGCCTTGCTCTGAATCCCTGATTAATCAAATCTGTAGTAATATATTTTCTGTACAGAATGTCCACTTTCTTCAAGACACCTTGCTTTCAATTGATTGAAAGGAATGAACAGGCAGAATGAATACTGCATAGAAACAGTCCTGTTCCATGTTCCCACACAAAGTTACAGAGAATAGCTTTAAGAAGCCTACACTGTAAGCAGCAGGTCATATCTAATCTGTTCAATACCTACAGTGAACGGGCTCTTTTTTTGCCCTCTACCACCCTCTCGACTTCGGGGGTCAAATTTATCATAATTTAATAATGTCCTGTCCTCAAGAAACCATAAGATACACCCTCCCCCACCCCTCATATACACAATGACACAGTATCTATCCCCCATCCCACAATAACACACACACCAGCCGCCCCCCAAAAAAAAGAAACACGCACACTAATCTCACCATCCTATTTCTGTCCCCACTATTATCACCCTTTCCACACATTGACGTGAACGTGCTCTTAAAACAGTGCACTACTGTGTAAGACAGAGATTCACAGTCACAGCTATTGAGCTGCTCATTCATCTGAAGCCCCCAAACTGGAACAGGAATTGGTAATATAATGACTTGGTAATATTATGGAAAAACATTACTATATATAAATGGTTTAACATAATAATTGGTGCTGTCACTGACATTAACAAGACATTTTGTGCAAGAATACATGAAGAGTTCAGATACAAAAGCAGATAAATCAATTTTTGTCATTTTCAGTAAGTCAAGATTTTTTATTGTGCTTTCTTAGTATAAATTATCAATTCCAAAAAGGGTGAACCTAAATGTATGTAAGCAAAGTAACAGAAAGCCAGACTTTCAAAAATCTACAAGACCAATCTTTGTCCTCTTTTGCTCAGTAGGTCCCTGTTCTGAATTGTACTCTGCGATTGTGCAAATTTCGTACGTTGTGTTTTAAGGATAAAATACAGTAGTGGATATCTCAGTTTGTACTAGCAAGAGGACATAGTGTGTATCGGTTTCTGCGAAAAAAAACCATTGAAAAACTACGTAAAGCATGAGATATATTTAGTTTTGCAACAAAACGATTTGGAAATCGCAAAGAAGGCACTGTGATCTCAATCACGGCTTGTTTGGTTTAGTTTTGTCAGGAATAGTGTTTATCATTTTTGCGCATAAACTCTACACATGTAATACTACCTTAATGAAAAGGCTGCATTAATATGTTATTCAATGGAAAGTACAATGTGTTACAGCAGTTAACCTGAATTCCCCCTCTGCACTCTTCAGGAAAATGCTGCTATAGTTTAAAAAAAAACTATTATAGTCCTCATTTGTTGTTCGACTGTGTTAATTTAGAGAATGAATCAACCTGCTGCCATGTCACTCTTGCAGTAGCAGCTCCATTGTGAAACATTTGGAAATTGACACAAGTTGCTTTGTTGAAGCCTCTCCTGTAATTGCTGTTTCCCTTGCAAATTTCCCTTCATTAAATTATTCACCAAATGAGGCAGTAACCCTTGACTGGATTTTAATTATATTGTAGTTAATAATGTTGAATGAAATAAACATGAAAGCATGCAAAACCTGGTGGTAGACTCATTAGTTCATCAATCATAGTCAGCTGAAGGTGTCGGGCGCTTGACCTGAAGCTGTCGCTCTGTCGTGGAATAATGAGAGGAGCCTGAACTCGCCTCCACAGAAAGTGAATCGCAGCAAAACAGGCACGGGAAACCGTGGCAGCGTGAGCTGATTTTCCTGACAGGACTAACTCTCCTCCTGTCTTGGGTGGGAGAAGAAAGTCAAGGTAAATGAGTGGAGTATCGGAGACCAGCTCTCTGCACTGCTTTGCACTGAACCCTCTGGGTCCCCATTAAGCATTTCAGTCACAATTCAGGGCAGAACAGCTCCCCAGTTGCTGGCTCCCATGTTTCCCTTGGATGTTTCAGAATTTTGGCTCATGTTCTTTGACGTAGCCAAGCATGGTCCATGAAACAGAATGAGCAGAGGGGTCTCATTCATTGTAAGCAGTGGTTCAATGAATGTATTGTAGAGATGTTGGGTGGGATGAATCCTTAGATTTCCAATAAAACTCTCTGGAACATTCATCTCATGAAGCCAGCTGAAATTAAAACTACGCAGTGATCTGAATCGAATATACAGCGTAGAGGTATATATAATTATCAATGTAACAGATCTCACAGAAAAAATGTCCCTCTTAGCAACAAAATTGGATGTTTTTGAATACAACTGTAACCTACCATGCTAAATAGTTAGCTTTAGTTTAAATTGCAAAGAAATAAATAATGTACACCAGAGCTATTCAATTCCAGGCCTCAAGGGCCACAGTGTCTGCAAGCATTTGCCTAAACCATGCACTACCCCACCTGATTTCAGTGATTAGTTTACCTCCTTGGTTCAGGAGCAAATGCAGTGGGTATAAAAAGTATTCATTTTGACTGGACATTAAATTTTTCACATTTTATTTTCTTTCTTCATGGAATCAAAATTGATTTAATTGGGATTTCTTGCCACTGATCAACACAAAACACTCAAAAATGGCAAATAAAAACAACAACTAAAGCCTTTTGTTAATTAATTTCAAATAAAAAACAGACAATAAAGTATTCACTCCCTTGACTTAATACTTGGTAGAAGCACCTTTAGCTGCAGTTACAGCTATGAGTCTATTTGAGTAAGGCTACGTTTACACCATCTGATAAAAGTGACCCACATATGGCACACATCGGATATGTATTATGAACATGTAAACAGGAAAAATCCGTTTTTAAACAAACCCTCGTGTACGCATGCGGGTTGTTTCAAATGTTTCAAACACAGGTATTGGATATGGGTCGCTTTCAAAAGTAGATGTAAACAGGCGGTCAAAAAATTGGATATAGGCAAAAGATCTGAACTGGGCATCCAGGTCTGTAAACATAGCCTAAGTCTCTACCAGCTTTGCAGATCTGAACATTACCATTTTCACCAATTCTTTTGGTTTACAAAATTGCTCAAGCTCCATCAGGTTGGATGGGGACTGGTGGTGAACAGCAGTTTTCAAATCTTTCCACAGATTCTCAGTGGGATTGAGGTCTGGGCTTTGACTGGGCCACTCCAGGACATTGATTATTTTTGTTTTTAAACCACTCCAATGTTGCATTTGTTGTATGCTTTGGGTCATTGTTCCGCTGGAATATAAATCTTTTCCCAAGTCCCAGGTCTCTTGCAGACTACAGCAGGTTCCTTCAAGATTTGTCTATATCTTTCTCCCTCCACTTTGCTCTATATTTTGGCCAGTTTTCTAGTCCCTGAAGCAGAGTAGCATCCCCATAGTTTCACGGTAGCGATAGTGTTCTTGGGATGATGCGCAGTGTTAGGCTTGCGCCAAACAGAGCGCCTAACATTGAGGGCAAAAAGTTTGATCTTGGTCTCATCAGAGCATATAATCTTACTCCACTTGGTTTGAGAGTCGACCACATACCCATGGTAAACTGTAGACAAGATTTTATGTGAGTTTTCTTCAACAATGGCTTTATTTTTTCCAACCTGCCATAAAGCACAGATTTGTGAAGCAACCGGTCTTGTTGTCCCTTGGACAGTTTCTCCTTTCTCTGCCATGGAAGACTTTAACTCCGTCAGAGTTGCCATAGGCCTCTTGGTGGCCTCCCTAACAAGTGCCCTTCTCACGGATGCTCAATTTTGGAGGACGGCCTGTTCTAGGCAAATTCACAGTTCTGCCATATTTTCTTCATTTCTTTAGGATAGACTTAATGATGCTTCGGGGGACATTCAAAGTCTTTTAAATCTTATCTTTTCCCTGATTGGGGCTTTTGAAAAACCTTTTCTCGGATTTGCTTTGAATGTTCTTTGGTCTTCATGATAAAGCTCTTGTTTGGAAATGCACTAACCAACTGTAGGACCTCTCACAGACAGGTGTATTTAATTTGAAATAATTTGAAACACCTTAATTGTATACAGGTGGACTCTTAGGAATACTTTTTGAATTGAGTACTTATGCAATCAATTATTGTCTGTTTTTGTATTTGTAGTTAATTAAGAAAAAGCTTTAGAATTGTTTTTATTATTTGACATTATAGAGTATCTTGTGTTCATCAGTTGCAATAAATCCCAATTAAATCCATTTTGATTCTGTGAAGTAAATAAAATGTGAAAATCCCCAAAGGGGTGAATACTTTGTATATCCACTGTACCTGGAGACACTGTGGCCCTCAAGGCCTGGGATTGAATAGCCCTGTCATACTGTATAGTATCTATGTCCATATAATGTTGTAAAGAAAGATGACATCATGAGCATATGCAGGAAGTGGTCTGGCTTAAATCATTTACCTTCGGCATGAATTACATGAATTAGAAGTGTTCGTTTTTCTCTCTTCACAAACATAGTTTGGCATTTTCTATGACTACCAAAATTAATTTGTTAAACTGTTTTCAAGGAGAAAAAAATATTTAAGACAAATTTAAGGACAAATGTTGATTGAATCCAGGACAGTGCAAACTCAAGCTAGCCATTTCACAAAATGCTTCTAAACATTTCACCTTTATATCACACAAAGAATATGAAAGCTTTGTAAAGATGGGACTTAGGAATAGGAAATGGGAAATGCATTATAGCTACTGCATCCCAGCTTACTGCATTTGAACCCAAAATAGATCATTTAGTCTCATAGCATATAGATAGGTAACTTAAACTATTTGAACAGCTACTTAACTGGTATGTCATTAGGAGGACTGCAGCAGGATTGCAGCAGTAACAAGATGATCTTAGGTCAACTTAAACCCGCCCCACCACTGGTGGGAGAAAGCTAGCTATGTCCCGCCACTCCAACCTCCTGGTCACAGTCAGTTAATAACAGGCTTGAACCTATGATGAGTACAACACTACTGCCAATGGCCAGCATGCAGTGCAATAACTACAGCCCTGCATGGAATCATTTACCTGTTCCACTTCCTGGTCTTGCCCTTCCCGCCCAGAGGAGGATATATCAGTCAGTTAATTTAAATATAATTATGTTTTTTTAATTTGTGAATCTGGTAATACCAGCTGTTATTTGTGAGGAATCTGTCTTACGGGGTTGTGTGGAGTGTCACTTGTATGGGGAGAAGTCATTTGATAGACACTCAGGGTGAGAGCCATGCTACTATCTAAACATGCTCAATGAAAGTAAAGTAACATCCAAGCTAAAAGTGATACTACATTGTTAATCTTGTAGTAAACCGAGTCATGTGTTTCAAGTCAAAAGCAACTGTAAACTGTCTACAGAGGGAAATAACAATGCTTTTCTCAAAGGCATTCTCAAACAACCATATCAGAAATTACATTGCCATAACATTTATGACAGTCTATCAGTTGGCAAACATTTTTTTAATGAATACTACTGTACTATAGTTCTTTCATTATAAGTGATAACAAAATGATGTAGGAAAACATTAAAGAATATACGTAGATGCTACTGGTTCAACTACTGGAGACATTTCAGGATGTGAGAAATCAATTAGTAATTGCAGAAAACAAAACTAATAGCAGAATTGATATTCAAACCTAGCCAAGAAGGATATTACAGCCAAGGACGGTTGTTGTAGCTCAGAACAGGAAAGGAAAGCCTCTTGAGGAATATAAGGGCAACAGCACTTACATTTACCCATGCAAATAAAAGTTTTCTTACCATAAATATAAAAGCTGTGAATCCAACAATCTGGAAATTCCGAGATTTTCATTTGAATTATCCAAAATACAGAAGAATTTGAAATATTGCTTATTTAATTTTGGCTAATTGTCTGAGGAGTAAACTTCCTTTTTTTTAACTTCATTCTAACCCTTGATGCCGGATGTCAGTGGGAAGCCAGTAAGCTGGCTCAATCAGCTTGCATGGATGAACACAGCACGCTTTAAGCTATGATTCACTGCACTTACAGAAAACCTGTAATGAAAACAGGCTATGGTATGCAGTCTCTCACGATCACCAGAGCCTTACACAGTGTGAACTTGCATGACATTCACCTAATATAGAAGCACAGGTCAAATTAAATACACCATCCCCTCCAAAATGAGTTACAATGATACCCTGCAAAATATATTTTTACGAACGACAGTAAGAGAATGTTCTGGTAATGTCCATTCCATGACTCGATGCGAGTGTCTCAATTATGTGTATATTCATTCACCTGGTTGCCTGTTCTATGGCATTGTTTATATTTTAGTATAAGCCCCAATGCACACACATTTTAACAATTTATTTATGTCCACATAAAGAAAAGCATACAAGGACACAAATACTGAAAGTGCAGTAAAGTTGCATTCACAGAATCATGGCACAGATCTTCAAGATACAAAACAAAACAAAACACCACTTATGGGTATAAGTAGCAGCGTCTCCGCCATATATGGCGGCTGCCAATGATAGCAGAGACAGCACAATATTTAGCTAGCCTTTTAGCCCCCTTTTTTGTTGAAACCCTCTAACGACCAACCTGTGAGTATGTCCTAGGCTGCCAAATATGAAAACGGATAGTCTGCACCTATAGACTAGCTCTGAGATGGTATTTAGAAGTGGTTGGTATTTAATGACCATCCTCATAAAGGCTTCCTCTAGGCTAGGGTCAAAGGTGCAGGCTATCTCTAATACAGACACTTCTCTGGCCTCTTCATTAACAACAACAACATCTGGTGTATTAGCAGACAACTGTGTAAAAATGGCTAGGTTACTATCACAGAGATGGAACATGGAAGGATTGACACGGGAATGTTTGTACATTCTCACTGAAGAAGAGAAATGGTTTGATGTCCTTCACTATGAGGTCCACTATTCTGTCGTGACGTGTGCACACACACACACACACACACACACATTTTTTCAGCATGGCAAAATATATTGGCTCTTGCCCAGGGTGGGAATAAAGTTATGCATTTGATCATGTGTTGGGATTCAGAATTTGAAGAAAATAATGCATCTCTTTTGAGACAAAAACTGGAATGTGTAATTATTCTTTTTTTACACATGGGGGGAAAAATCTACCAACACCTTTTACCTATCCTAAAGCCACTTAGTAAAGTAAATATGTTTCCTGAAATCTTTAAATTGCTTTATTTACATTTTTCTAAATTGTTACTTATTTCAAGTCTCTACTCCTTATACAGGTCAGTTATAATTTACAGCGTGAATATGAAAGATCTTTTATTTTTATTTTTATTTTTTAACCTTTTTTATTTTTTATTATATTTAACCAGGCAGGTTAATAAAATACTGCTGTATGCTTTTTCATGAAAATTCCAATACTAATACATATTTTACTACACATCCTCTTCTCACTCATTTCTCACAAATTGCATGCTAGAGCCATAACTGGGACAGATGGGAAAGCTGGAACCAGATTCTGAAGTTATCTGTGAGGTTTAACTCTTTTTTTTCAAGAATAACCAGTTTCAACACTAATCCAAACATTGTGTATACCTGGTCTACTCAATCGGATTAATTATCGCATGTCAATAACATAATTTTACAGGCTTTGTTCAAAAATATGTTTTTGGGGTTAAGACGGGTTCAAGACGTGGTTAGTACCCTGGCAGATTACGTTGTTATGTACAACTTTATCGGCTGTCCGTGGAGAGTTGTGTTATTGAATGAACATTGGAAATTCTGTCAGATGTCTGGACTGTTCGGGTGGAATACTAACATTACAATCTTCACTTTAAGAATAGCTGCATGTGCCAGTGACGTGAATAGATTTTTTTAAGGACACTATTGAATTAAAATAACATCAGGCCATTTATTATTTAACAGTGTCACAAAGAAGTATTTTTTTGTTGAATAACATTAATTGATCCGTTTTATTTTTATATGTATGGTGTGTTGTCTATTTAGGTGCAATGAAAGCTTATTCACACATTACATAGAGTCAGTAACAGTCTCTCTCTATTTACAAATGTGTACCATTGTTACCCTTTATTAGTGGAACACAAGGTGAGCTTCAAGCACTAGCCCATTCTTTAAGCATTAGGTAGCTTACTAGATAGACTGTACACATCATATATGAAATGTACATCAGCTTGGCTATTATATGCTGTGGACTTACTGTGGACATCATTGTGCTTTTATATAAAGCACAATGATGATAATATTGACCGAGGAATGTAACTTAGCTAACGATTAACGATTAACATCTGAGTATCACTGTCATTTATCTTACTGAAAACAGACTGACATCCCCGAACAAGACATTATATGTTAAGTTTGATTTCAGCTGAGCTAAGCGCTGCGTGCTCTCAAATGTATTTGTAAATGAGCCCAAATGTACTTTACTTACATAATTAAACCAAAATAAATATGTTTTAAGTGAGAGATAATGGTTGGCCAAAGTTAAAAAAAGATGGAATATTCACACGAGCACCTCAACCATTATCTTGACCTATGTATTTACAAGTCTTCCAACACACAATGCTTTGATACTTGCTACTTTACTGCAAACAATGTACATTCCACTTGCCAGGCTGCTGAGGATTCAATCAAACTTCCTCTTTGAATCAACAAACAAATATTATACACTATATGGCCAAAAGTCAGTTCAGGTGTTTCAGCCACACCCATTGCCAACAGGTGCATAAAATCCAGCACATAGCCATGCAATCTCCACAGACAAACATTTAGAATTCAGAATGGTTCGTAAAGAGCTCAGTGACTTTAAATGTGGCACTGTCATAGGATGCCACCTTTGCCACAAGTCAGTTCATGAAATTTCTACTAGATGTGCCCCGGTCAACTGTAAGTGCTATTATTGTGAAGTGGAAGCGCCTAGGAGCAACAACAGCTCGGCCACAAAGTGGTAGACCACACAAACTCACAGAGCGGGGCCGACGAGTGCTGAAGCGCATAGCGTGTCAAAATTGCCTATTATCTGCTGCATTACTCACTACAGAGTACCAAACTGCCTTTGGAAGCACCATCAGCACAAGAACTGTGCGTCGGGAGCTTCATGGAATGGGTTTCCATGGCCGAGCAGCTGCACACAAGCCTCACATCACCATGCGCAGTGCCAAGCGTCGGCTGGAGTGGTGTAAAGCACGCCACAACTGGACTCTGGAGCAGTGGAAATGTGTTCTTTGGAGTGATGAATCACGCTTCACTATCTGACAGTCTGATGGACGAATCTGGGTTTGGCGGATGCCAGGAGAACGCTACCTTCTGGAATGCATAGTGCCTACTGTAAAGTTTGGTGGAGGAGGGATAATGGTTTGGGGCTGTTTCTCAGGGTTTGGGATAGGCCCCTTAGTTCCAGTGAAGGGTATTCTTAATGCTACAGGAAACGAAGACATCTTAGCCAATTGGGCGCTTCCAACTTTGTGGCAACAGTTTGGGGAAGGCCCTTTGCTGTTCCAGCATGATTGTGCCCCTGTGCACAAAGCGAGGTCCATAAAGACATGGTTAGACGAGTTTGGTGTGGAGGAACTCGATTGGCCTGCACAGAGCCCTGATCCCATTGAACACCTTTGGGAGGAATTAGAACACCGAGCCAGGCCTTCTCGTCCAACATCAGTGCCTGACCTCACAGATGCTCTTTTGGCTGAATGGGCACAAATTCCCACAGACACACTCCAAAATCTTGTGGAAAGCCTTCCCAGAAGAGTGGCAGCTGTCATAGCGCAAAGGGGGGTCCAACTCCATATTAATGGCCATGGTTTTAGAATGGGATGTCCAACAAGCTCATATAGGTGTAATGGTCAGGTGTCCACTGACTTTTGGTCATATAGTGTATCTATATTATATAAGGGTAGGCGGGCTATGGTCACTGGTCAGGTTCAAGCAGGTTCTTTATTGGGCATATTTTTGTCTAATCCAGATCTTTAAAAGGCAGATTTGTTTTGACCAAACACAAACTTTTATGGGCCAGCCTGGCCCAACATTCAACCCAGCCCCATCCCGCAATCCACAGTCAGGCGCTACTCATCTGGAGAGGAGTGCACCCACTATGTTTCCTGGCTCGCATTGATGTACGTTCTAAACAACAATGCTGGCACTGCCTGGAAGTATGTTTTTTTCAAACGACTTGAAATAGAACATTTTATTTCAGTTTCAGATTTCTTCCCATAGCTGTACCTATTTTATTGTACCTAGCAAAAATTACACCTTGTATATCTTTGTTTTCTGTCAAGGATATCGCCTAAGGTTATTTTCTGTCTCAGCTGTCTTGAAAAGGTGGACCTAGCAGTAAGCTAGCAAACATTTTTTTATTTAGGTTTGATATGGTCATAGCTCTAAGTTAGTTAGTAACATCAAATCTCAGTCTTGAAAAGTCAAAAATCTAAAAAATTGTTTTCAAAAATCTAAATTTTAATGTCTTATAAAATGCTAAGGATTTTCACTCATCTTTTTCATAAAAACTACCAAGCATATTTGAAATTCTGAGGATTAGTTTGAATATTATTTGTCCTTCGTCAAAAAAATTCATCTACATTGGTGCTGGAACATCATAGTTTTTGAATTTTGAATGTAAACGTTGTGTAATCATTATCTAAACACTCCGTGACCGCGCGATGTTTGATTAACTGAAAGGAGATCTGCATTACAAATGTTTTTGTGTGTGTCTGTTTGTGTATAGATGCATTTGTTTATGTATGCTTATAGGGTATAGGATATAGGGTATCTGCTTTTAAGTTTTACTCTTTTTTTGTTTAAGTTTTACTCTAATCATTTTACCAATCAACGTTTCTGCTGAAACCAATTATTTCAGTTTTTGCACAGAGCCTGCCTCATTATTTATTGTTCTTTTAATGTATCCATCGAGCTGGTGTTTCTCTCTGAAACCCATACATCTTGGCAGATAGACTGCAGTCTCGGTCACGTTTTCCTTTAGAGTTCTCAAATCCCCTGGGGGCTTCATTCTGCAGCTCCACGGTGCACTGCTGCTCACGTGTGTCCTTAACCTGCCACAATTGATTGTGTTTCAACTGAGGAAACATGTATTACCATTCAGTAAGCTTTTATGTTGAGCCAAGGAAGTACAGATTTGCTGAAGGCAAGAAGCAAACTGATTCATATAAATGTATAAATGTGTGAATGTGAAGGCTCTAAAAATAGACTTGTTTTTCCCATCTGAAACTCCATTCATCTGAGGCTTGTTCTTTTCAATGGAGAGGCTCTTTATATTGAGGAGCTTCCTGTTGTTGCAGGGAATAATTGCTCAGCCTGTTCTTCTTTCCTTGGAACCTGCCCATGTTTAAATAACATTTAGCAAAAGTAGCCAGGCTGTTTTTAAGACCTATTGACCTATATTAATTGCTCAAGGTGGAAGGTATTATTGGTTCTAAAAAGAAATTCAAGATTTATTTTGCTCAACATTTAATTTTTAAAAAGCAGATTAAGCTTAACATTTTATTATTATTTCACAGATACCGCCTGAATATGCAATTTAGCAAATATGAGGAAACTGTCATAACCACAAATGCATATTTATTGGATTCTTAAGTATCCACCCCAAAAGTGGCCATAGAAGAGCTGCCAGGTATGTGAAAGGAGGAGGACTCATGTTGGGATTTTATCTATTAAGAAATTATTTCCAGCTCATGTGTTTTCATGCAACAATGGCTTGGAGATTGATCTTGACAAGGGAGACCATGCCTCCAAAGTGTCTCTTGTCCGCTAGATACTGACGTTAACACATCATCTTTGATTTATTATTATTTATTTATCTTATTCATGACCAAGTTAAAATATTCATATGGCATAGATTTAATTCATGTCACAGTAAATACAGTTTATAGGTATGAAGCTGAAGTGTATCTTTTAATTACATTTGGCATTAGTTTTATGTGCCTCTATCAGTATGTTATGCTTTATATTTTTAAAATAAATATATTGTTCTCCACTGGGAGCAACTGAATGGCTTGATCACAAGCTTGATCGACCTATTTCAATAGTTGCAGGCAGGGGCAATTCTACGATTTGACCTCTAGGGGGGCTCAGCCTCCTATGAGAATGTGAGATGTACACATGCAGAGCACAAACCTATATTTGTAATTAATTTACTGTTAAATTCCCCAAAACAAAAACACCACAATGGTGGTCGCTCTCAAACTGGTGAGCTAACAAATAAATACTGACTCTCCAAATGCCATGAAAAAGGGGTTGTAAAATGCCAACTGCCAACTAAAGGTTGTGAAATCACCACCATCCAATCTGCAGCAACTGCGTGATGCCATTGCATCTGCATGGACCAACATTGCCGTGGAATGTGTCTATGTCCAATACATTTATCAGTGTTTGTCCATGCTGCAATATGTCCGTAATAGCAAAGACCACAACATTATCAGTCAACACTTTTATTTTCTAGCGTTAAATAAAACCAATCTATATGTTAGCTTACTTGTGCGTAGGGTTGCCAACTGTCCTGTTTTAGCTGGGACGTCCCGTTTTTGGGCCAAACAAAAAACAAATGTTCCTTGTCTCGTATAACAAAATACCAGGCAGACATCAAAATAGAATTCCATCATATTGTAACTGTGTAAATAAGTTCAGTAGTAATGAATGTTAGCTTAGCCACATCGTATGCTAAGTAAGCTTGGGGGCTGCCATTGTTATTGTTATGTGTTCAGTCTCCCATGATTCCTTGCGTGTCAGTTCCCCATCACCCCTTGTGTCATTGAGTGGATTAGTGTTGTAACCGTGACTGTGTTTGTTCATCTAAGAAGTGACCCACCGTGAGTTTCTCGTGTTCTTGGTTCAGCCCTGCATCTATAAGCTTTGTTGTAGTAAAGCTAGTAGCGCGATAGTGGAAAATCTAACTTTCCTGAGTCTTCCTTCAGCAGTCTTGATTTCCATCTGTGCAACACCATACCCACTTCACCCCCAGTGCCCTGCCTTCTGTCCTGTATTTGGATGAGAGAAAGTTGGCAACCCTAGCTGTGCGACATCCAAGTCGATTTTAGTCTATATACACTGTGGCCACATCCACAGTTGAACTCAAGCAATTGCGAACGAAAGACTGGGAAGGGGAAGGGGAGAGTTTGCTTTGCGTTGTTTCTTGCTGCCGCTGTTTTCAGTCAATCTACCAGCCCGCACACTTTGGACAAGAGCCCAAAATCCGAGGGGCTTAAATGAATTTTAGAAAAGAATGACTAAACATTTCCAGATAAAAGACAAGGGGGCTAAAGCCCCCTGGATAGGGTCTAAAATTGCCACTGGTTGCAGGTTTTCCACCTAGCCACTAGGTGTTAGCCCAAGTCTCTTGAGTTACCACTATATTATTTCCTCCTATTTAGGTCCTGTAGTGTAGGATGTGAGCAAATAGAATATATATTACAACAATAGGGTTCACTCTTGCCTACTTGTGTGTTCTGGTCACGTTGCATCTTAGAGCCATTGGGAATAACAGGAACATAGAAAGCAGATGCGCTTTCTATCAATACGTAACAATAGGACTGGAATTTTC
The DNA here is from genome assembly GCA_029706075.1 of Aldrovandia affinis. Classification (NCBI taxonomy): domain Eukaryota; kingdom Metazoa; phylum Chordata; class Actinopteri; order Notacanthiformes; family Halosauridae; genus Aldrovandia; species Aldrovandia affinis. The sequence continues at coordinate 8,732,101 of JAINUG010000006.1, forward strand.
AATGGTAGAACACGGGAGTGAGCCATCACTGGCATGCAGGAGTGCACACACTTCAGCCACGCTACTCTTCATGTGTGAGTGCGGGGGGCAAAGTAGGGGGGGGCGAAGTAGGGGGGTCAAATAAGGGTCATCAAGTTTGGTTAATCAATAATTCACATTTAAAACCCAGAATGCCTGAATACAAAATACAGATGTATTGTTTGCATGTTCTGCACCCTGTCATACAACAAGATAAGACAGGAAGTGGCTTCATGTCTTTCCATTTATCCTCATTGATGTCAAATGATATAATAGAATAATCATAATAATCATGTATTGCCTTACAAAGCAGTTAAAGCAGGACATATTTCTTTCCCATGATCCCTGAAGCTGCTTTGTGGCTTAACTGCTATAGTCTTTCCTGATCATAGGGCAATGCCTTTACATCTTTTCCATGCATGTAGTGTTGTAGTACATTAATATTCTGTATAAAATATATTGGGGATGTCATACTAAGTAACCCCAATTTCATAGTCATGCTGAAAACACTTGGATCTTTATATCAATAGTGGTGTCAACAAAGCATCCTTGATGTAAATCATTCAGATTTGCTACCAGAAGAGAAAGATAACTAGCTTGTCCCTTCTCGCAGTACACAAACTTTGTTGTTGTGTGAACATGGAATTATCCATTATATAATTTTACTTAACAATTAACATTTTTATTCCAGAACATAAATTACAGTAATTAAATAGTCATAGTCATATTCACAATTCCCTGAAACAGTTATATTCCCTAATTCAGTGATCATTTTATAATTTATATTCAATATCACCCATTATAAGGGGTTATTAGTGTATTAGTGGTTTAGGACAGATACTACAAAGCAGTTATCCTATGCTAACATCCGTATATGTTGTTTATGCTTTATTTAGGGTTAATGAATGGCACCTTAATATAACGTGTTATCGGTCCCTATTATTTGATAGAAAAGATCTGACTGAGAGACGGCATTGCTATTGCGATATGGCTGCCATTAACAAAAAGGCTCCATGCATCTCACAGTAGTGGATTCAATTACTGGAACTAGCAGGGGCAGGTGACAGGGAGGACGATCATCCTCTAAGGTGGCGATTCCATGAAAATTGGTTTCCTCTGATGGTGACACTTGTCATGAGGGAATTGTCCATGTGTCCTGCCAGCACAGACTCTAAGTGAGTATAGACTGTAGAAATAAAGGGAAGATGACTCAGTGACTGTTTGGCTATTTGAATTTCACATAATATTGTAAAAAAAATATTATATATGCGTATATATTATATTTCTACTATAGATTTAGAACTAGCTATGTTATTCATAAGTAGGGCATTTTCTAAGTGCTATAAAAGCAATGCAGAGTCAAAAATATCTTAATATGTTCACATAGTATGTGAATTCAGTCCATAAAAATAATCTGCTCCATATCTGTGAAAAGATAAAAGAAAACACAGATTCCACACACACACACACACACACACATACATTTGAAATAGCTCCTTTGTAAAAGCCTGTTTCTGTGACAGCATTTAATCAGACACCTTCTATGACAGCTGGAGGTACTGAAAGGTGTCCCGGGGGACCTAGATTGGGCTGACGACTACCGCATAGCAAATTACTTTCAAAGATGATGCTAAAGATGTACACATTGTTAAAAATATGGATGATGCCACTTACATTATGGAACGGTGTAAAGATTACACAATTCCATATGTAACAAACAGGACAAAACAGGGTTTTAATGAATTTCCGTACTTATAAAAACATTGAGGAAAGATTGGCTGTGTCATATATCTTCAATTTTCCCACGTGCAATTAACAGATATTTATATTTGGAGGTGAAATGATTTTCTTCTTTTCCTTCAGCATCTGCCAAATTGGCCTGTGGCATTCAAAATCATGCATATCAAGTGGGGCTGTATATGTTGTTTAAACCATGTTCGGTAGTTTAATTTGTAATAAATTACCACTGTGAACATTTAAGCATATATATAGGCTATGTACCATCCAAACACAGATGCCATTTAAAAACTGTCATGCTGTGTGATGTACATACAGTGGGTATACAAAGTATTCACCCCTTTGGCATTATTCATATTTTATTTTCTTACTTCATGGAATCAAAATGGTTTTAATTGGGATTTATTGCCACTGATCAACACAAAATACACTAATGTCAAATTAAAAAACAACAACTCTAAAAGTTTTGGATGCGGATGAAATGTACCAGCTTTCCAGCTTTTGGGCATTCCAAATTTGGAAGGAAAATATGGAAAAATTTAAAGCCTGGTTATCTCTAACTACTGTGTCCAATTCCTACTTGGATCTTGAGGATAGCGAAGCAGCTGTCACACTGATCTTTTGATAGTTCAGCTGTCACACATGATCAACCATCATTTTTCATTGCCATTTATAATTTTAGTTAGCCAACGCAAATGGTTAACTCAATGGCAAATAATCACCATTAAATCAGGCCATTGGCATAGCTGGCGAGCAGGACATTTCTCTGCTTGCAAAATAATTATTTATCAAATAGTGCATAAGTTGAATGTTACTGTGCCATTTTAACCCAGCAGTCTTAAGGAGTTAGTGATTACTACTTTTTTATCCTGACTAGCAAATTGAAGCTTGTTCTCATATCAGGCTTTTTGAATGTGACCTTTATTTTGTCTCTACCTGTATCACATTTACCAAAACAGGCAAGTTGCACATTTTTTAAATAATTGTATTTAACCTTTAAGAAATCTATTTTTCAAGAGAGACCTGGGAAAGAAAGCAGTAATAGATTACAGACACTACAAAAATGACAACATTTAACATAAAAGCAACAATGTTCACAGTATCACTGTGACACAAGAACAGTCTAAATATGTGGTGCAACTATGGGTCAAAGCATTTACAATTTTCACCATAGCTTTAATCCTTGCTTTAAAAACATTTAGTGAGACAAGCTCCTGTAGGTTAAGCTCTTTCTGGGGCTCATTCCCAAACCTTAGCAAGAACTGAAACTTTAGAAATAGGCCTGTAGTTATTCAGATTTGAGAGTTCTCCTCCTTTTAACAGGGGAAGAACAAAGGCTGACTTCCATACACTGGGGATATCATTTAGTTCAAGAGTGAGGTTAAAAAGATAAGGTAGGGGCTCAGCAATAAAATTAGCAGACAGTTTCAAAAGATGAGGATCCAAATAGTCAGGACCAGCTGCTTTTTTCGTGTCTATACCTTTAAGAACGTTGTGTACATCGGGTACAGAAAGGGGGAAAACAAAAAATATATCCCATTCTCTGATCTACATCAGCAAATACCTGATTGTAGCCTTAAACAGAAACAAAATGCTCATTGAAGCAGTTGAGCATTTCAGCTCTGTTTTTCAGCATTTTTCAGGATTTTGATTGCTTTCCAAAATTTGAGAGGGTTATTTACATTTTCAGTTGTGGTCGATACATAGTAGTCAGATTTTTGCTTCTTAGTGAGTTGAGTATACTTATTCCTCAAAGACCTAAATATTGACCGATCAGACTCTGAACCTGTTCTCCTAGCTGTAGCTCAAGCCTTGTTCCTCTCATGTATTTGATTAGACAGCTCTTCAGAGAACCAAGGATTTTCCCTGCCCTTAATCCTATAGGTTCTTATAAGAGCATGCTTCTCTGCAATTTCCAAGAAATTGTCACTAAAGAATGCCCATGCCATTTCAACATCAGGAATAAAATTGATCCTGCTCCAATCACAATAGTACATGTCATGTAAAAACCCTTGTTCTGAAAAATCTTTAAAATTATGCATTTTACATTTACATTACATTTTAAGCATTCAGCAGACGCTCTTATCCAGAGCGACTTACAATATGTGCATAAATACATGGTAGGAACAATCATAGTTAGCACAAGAGATCAGTACAGTAATACATTGATATACATCATTGCAGGCAGCTGCATACCATACCTGTAACACTGGAAAGGAAAGGTTAGTAATTAATTATATATTTTTTTCTTCTTCTTTAAAAAAAAAAATTGAGTAAGCAGGGGTATATAGTGTTGAACAAGTAGGTAGTGGTGATGACAATTGGCTAGATGTACAGAATTCAGTGGTAGTGGAGTCTGAAAAGGTGGGTTTTGAGTCTCTTGCGGAAGATCGCAAGTGATTCCGCGGTCCTGACCGATTGCAGAAGGTTGTTCCACCAGCGAGGGGTCAGGACAGAGAAGAGACGAGACCACGAGGAGCAGCTGCCAGGCGCCCGGAGGGATGGGACAGTCAGTTTGCCAGAGGAGGCGGAGTGGAGGGGTCTGGCTGCAAGCAAGACCAAGCAAGCACCAGTGATTTGAATCTGATGTGTGCTGCGATGGGGAGCCAGTGCAGAGAGGAGAGTAGAGAGGTGACGTGGGTGAACTTCGGCTGGTTGAACACCAGATGACCGACAGCATTCTGGACTAGTTGCAGTGGCTTGATGGCACAGGCCGGTAGGCCTGCCAGCAAGGAATTGCAGTAGTCCAGACGTGAGATCACCAGGGCCTGGACCAGGAGTTGTGTGACCTCTTGGGTGAGGAACGGTCGGATCCTCTGGATGTTGTGGAGGGAGAATCGGCAAGTCCGAGCGATCGCTGCAATGTGGCTCGAGAAGCACAGCTGGTTGTCCAGGGTCATTCCAAGACTCCTGGCAGACTGGGACAGAGACACTATGGAGCCTTCCACGGTGATTGACGCATCAATCATCGGGGAGTCCTTCGCTGGGAGGAAGAGCAGCTCTGTCTTCCCCAAGTCCAGATGTCAGCCAGGCATGCAGAGATCCGTGCCGGGATCTGGGTCTCAGATGGAGAGAAAACTGGGCTTGGTCTTAGGGACATTAGTGTTGTGTATAGCTGCAATGGCACAGTGGATCATTAACAAAGATACCAGTTGCAACATATTTGTGTGGAACATTTGTCAGGAGAAGATCAATAAGGGTTGATTTTTCTGGACACTTAAGATTTGGACGCGTATTAATATTACTTCATGTGAATAAAATCCTTACGTTTGTTATTTTATCATTTACTGCTTAATAAAAGATAAACACCATAGAGCAGCAATACACATCGATCCTTGGGGATATATTTATGTTCCTTGGGAAGGAATTTTATGTTCACAGTTTGAGGCAGGGTATTTTTTAGTTTTTAATCAGATTCATTCATTCATATTATTGGTGTATATCAGTGGCGTACCGTGGGGGTTCAGTCAGGGCCTTCAGTAAGCAATTGTAAACCACATACACACATCTTACACGTCTCTGTTACAGCCACACGCAGGCTCTCAACAACACGACAGCTGATCAGCAATTACAACAGTAGGCTAGATTAGGGTGGGTTAAATGCAGATCCCTCACATGGATCAATAAAGTAATCTACTAATACACTTGTGTCACTGTGCACATTCACTTCACTCAAATGACGCAAATAGTAAAGCACTCACCCGTCACTTGTAAATAAAGTCCATGTGTCTGTCTTTTTTGAGAAAGCGTTCAATAACATCCTCATGTAGTTGTCCTTTTTGCTTCAGTTGATTGAGCAGTTCTTTCTCAATGGAGAGAGACGCCAAAGAAGACAGTCTTATTTGTCCAGTTGTGTTCCTTGCATATGTTTTTATGTGTTTGAGAGCCGAAATTTGATTTCCGAAATTTGATTAAACATTGCTCGGTTTGGTCATACGCTATGCTTGAATGTCAGACTCGTGTTTACTGCTTTACGGGTGCGCAACATGTAATTATGTGATTAATTGATTATGTAATGAAATTTCAGATAATTAAAATTAAGATATATATCATATCTTTTTTAGAATGCTTCAATCTGTAATTACTGAAAATTTCATGCAATTATCTTCATTTTTAAGAAAGTTATGGGCATTTATGTTATTGGATCACAGCTTGTTTCAAGCCCATTGAAAAGCAATGGGGGTCAATATGCAAATTTTCGAGTGTTAAAATGACCATAACTTCCTTAACATCTTCATCTTCAGCCGCTTATTCCTAGTTAGGGTCGCGGGGGGGCTGGAGCCTATCCCAGCATGCATTGGGGCGAGAGGCAGGAATACACCCTAGACAGGTCGCCAATCCAGTCTTTGGACTGTGGGAAGAAACCGGAGTACCCGGAGGAAACCCACGCGGACACGGGGAGAACATGCAAACTCCACACAGAAAGGCCCCCGGCCTGGATTCGAACCCGAGACCTTCTTGCTGTGAGGCGACAGTGCTATCCACTGCACCACCGTGCCGCCCCTTCCTTAACATATGAGAGTGAATAAAGTATAAAATTTCATGAATTTTCATGCTCTATCTGGTGGGATAAGTTTCAGGCTCGATTTATAACATTTCAAAAAAATTTAACATACCTACATTTTCTTTTCGCTCAAGCTACGTAGGAAATTCATGACGAAAGTTGGGGGTAGCCCAGGACAAGTTGCTAGGCCCAGAGAGCGTACTGTCATTGAACATCAAAATTTGATTGGCTGATAATTCTGTCACTAATACTTATTATAAATCAGATGTGTGGTTTTTCAACAAAAGGCTAGCAGTATCTGTAGTGCTGGCCCCCGCCAGCTGAAATCACTGTGAGGTGTTTAAGTGAGTTTTTTTGATGTAGGAAATTCCAGTTCAGCCTCAACAAAACTAACCATAAGTAATTTTGTGGATATTACACTATTGAAACTGATAACTAAATACTCAAGAAAGACATTTTACACACACTTAATTTTATTGGTTACAGGGCCAGCAGAGAAGGCCCTGCTGGCCCTGACGGCCCACCACTGGTGTATATAATATCACACGATAATATGAAATATCAAATACACTGCCTGGCCAAAAAAAAAAAAGTCACCACCTGGATTTAACTAAGCAAATAGGTAAGAGCCTTCCATTGGATAATTACTGCAGTGATTAATATGTTTTAGCTGGCAACAAGTTATTTAACCCTAACTTGTTATGTTCTGAAATGTCTGTTCGGTTTGTGTTTGTACTTTGTTTATTTTTCATTCATCATTCTCATTTCATTCACGTTCTGTTCCCCGTCTGTCATTGTTCCTGTTTGTTTCGAGACACTCCTTGTCTTTGTCATGCACTTCGGGAAATTCTAGTTTTCGGTTTTTCTGTCTTAGTTTCTAATCTCGTTTTACTTCCTTCTTTCTTCCTATAAGACTTTGTATATATTAGTTAGATGTAGAGATGCACCGATTGCGATTTTCTTGGCCGATTCCGATTTCCAATTTTTGATTAGTCTGACCTGCCAATACCGATTTTGGCCGATTCCGATTTTTTTTCCTAAAAACAATAATTGACAACTTACACAAACATTTTTGTAACTTTGCTTTAATAGAAAATTAAGATTGACAATTCTGAGGTAGGTCAGAAGCATGAGGTAGGTCTCACTAAAACACATTTCAAAATAAAAAGTGTTCCAGGTTACTGGACAGAGCTTTTCTTTTTTTGTGCAAATTAAATTCAATGATGAATAAAAGAGAATCCAACAACAGTGGCATGTAGCCTTTAAGTAATAAATAAAAAGAAACAAGAGTAGTTTAAATTTACTGACATGGTGACAGACCATTAGTCCGGAAATATTTTTTTTAAACACTAACGTTATATTCTGATGACAGATGACACAAGCCCTTTTTCCATTAAATAATGATATGGCTTCAACTTGATGTGCATCAGAAAGTTATTGCGACAATGCTAATGGAAAACAGGTTAGTTCGAACCTATGATGCGCTAGACTAATTTGTTTGCTAGAGGTGGATTAGAGTAGATCCCAATTCTATATAGTGCAATGGAAAACACTTGTAGCGATATAAGGGCGGATGTTTCAGTTGCGGAGCTTGTCAAAGGCATTGAAACAAGCCGCTCTTCAGCAGAATTTCGTTATTTGCATGAGTCAGGGTAGCCTAACGACTACGACTTTAACTAGCTTCAAAGCCTAGATAAAAATGTTTCAAACTAGGAGTAATTGGAAAAGAGGCGATGCTGCTGTTTCTGAGTTTGTTTGATAGTGGAAACGCACAGCTGGCACCTTCATGCACAACACAGTTAATACACCATTTGTGGTTTAGCTAGAAATCGTTAGATGAATTTATCATTAGGTCTAATAAGTTCGATTTGTATGAGTGAATAGCACTGTTTCATAACGTCACTCATTAGCGAACATAATGATTTCAGTGCAATTCAGTGCTTCAGCAGGGCATTATTACGTCAGGTTTATGCACTAACACTATGTTCTATTAATGGAAAATGGTTCAGAGGAACCGAACTAGCGCAACAAAGTTAATTGTTAATTAACCCGGTACCTACGGTACTGTAGAAAACGAGTACCGTTACATTTTCAGAATTTGGGCATCGACTTGGTACCTGGGTGATGACTTTTCAAGTGTCTGATTAGGTTGGTCGTTCGAACGTTTTCGAGGTTGTTCCTCCGCGGCTTATTTTCGATTGACATGTATGACAAACTGCAAGCTTTAAGTCGTCTTCACTGACTGTGAAAACGCCCATACTAAGGACATGTTGAGGCGTTTTCAGCGCTGCGCTCATCTGATCTGTTTGCATTGGCTCACGGGTGCGCGCACGTCACGTGAAAAGAGGGGGCGAGCCAACCGGCGCACAGAATCGGCAATGTGGAGTGATCGGGATCAAGTCACCGATTGAGGCCGATCAGCTGAAAATCGGCCATTTCCGGTCAGAGGCCGATCGATCGGTGCATCTCTAGTTAGATGTATATAGTACTAACCTACTAACATTAGGGATTTAGATTAAGTTACTAACATTACTAATTACTAATTATCTCAGGCTTCTATCTATCGCTATCATTCTCTCTCTCGTTGTCCTATCCCTGTACGCTTCTCACGTTTCGCTTCATTTGTACGCAGTTTCTCTATATGCGTTCCTCCCCTTCGAACTGTGCACGTGTCTGCCTGCTCTTCCAGGTCGTATATTGTCTATGTGTCTGTGATTCCCAGTCCGTGTCTTTCGTTTCCCCTCGTTATTGTATTAGCGAATCCCATCGTTTTAACTTGTGTTCCTGCCCTTCTCTCCTCCCAGTCACACCTGATTCCTATTGTGTTTCCCTTCCCTGCTTGTATTTAAGTTCCATGTTTATGTGCTATCCTTGTCAGAATGTTGATCTTCATTCCCTGTGCCGATTATTGTAAGCCAGAGTCTGTAAGCATTTTCCCGAGGCACCCCTTCTGTTTTCACTTCGCGTTTGCCTGCCGATTCTGTTTGTTTGCCTTTTCTGATTTATTGGTTTTTACTTTTGGATTGTTTGTTGACTTCTCTTTGGATTTTGATTTTGTACCTTCGCTACCCTGACTTCTGGTTTTGACCTCTGCCTTAATTAAACGATCCTTTTTGCCTAATCCTGATCTGCGTCTGGGTCCTTATCCCGTACATCACATAACTGATGCAGTGAGTAGCTTCTCATTTCTTAAACAACCATGTCGGAAGACACATCCTGTGGTCGTGGAAAATATGTTAATCTGTTTCAAACGGGTCAAATGATTGGCCTGCATCAAGCAAAGAAAACAACTAAGGAGATTGCTGAAACTACTAAAATTGGGTTAAGAACTGTCCAACGCATTATTAAAACCTGGAAGGATCGTGGTGAACCATCATCTTCGATTTGCTAGGGAGCATAAAGATTGGACTCTGGAGCAATGGAAGATGGTCATGTGGTCTGATGAGTCCAGATTTACCCTGTTCCAGAGTGATGGGCGCATCAGGGTAAGAAGAGAGGCGGATGAAGTGATGCACCCATCATGCCTAGTGCCTACCGTACAAGCCTGTGGGGGCAGTGTTATGATCTGGGGTTGCTGCAGTTGGTCAGGTCTAGGTTCAGCAACATTATGTGCCCAAAGAATGAGGTCATCTGACTACCTGAATATACTGAATGACCAGGTTTTTCCCATCAATGGATTTTTTCTTCCCTGATGGCACGGGCATATTCCAAGATGACAATGCCACGATTCATCGGGCTCAAATTGTGAAAGAGTGGTTCAGGGAGCATGAGACATCATTTTCACACATGGATTGGCCACCACAGAGTCCAGACCTTAACCCCATTGAGAATCTTTGGGATGTGCTGGAGAAGACTTTGCGCAGCGGTCCGACTCTCCCATCATCAATACAAGATCTTGGCGAAAAATTAATGCAACTCTGGACGGAAATAAATGTTGTGACATTGCAGAAGCTTGTCGAAACGATGCCACGGCGAATGCGTGCTGTAATCAAAGCTAAAGGCGGTCCAACGAAATATTAGAGTGTGTGACTTTTTTGGGGGGACGGGCAGTGTATATGAAGCATGTCATACAGTAGTAGTAAGTAAGAGCATGGCTCCCCATTAGTGAACATTACATTTAGCTGCCTCATCCAGAGTGATTTACAACAAGTACTTTCTACTAAGTGGGGTGAGACAGCACATAAATAGTCAGTACAACCTTTTTTCCACAAAAATTGCTGTTAGAAGCACAGACAGCACAGCTAGAAGGGAAAAAATCAACTTTTTTTATTTAAAGGAGATAGTTAAGAAGCTATAGTTAAGTTCCTATATGATCCATGTTGGGGAGGTGCTAAGGGGAGGGATGGGAGTGGGGGAGCCAAAGTGCATTCTGAAGAGATTGGTTTTCAGTCTGCAGCAGAAGATGAGCGGCTGCTGTCCTGACAAGGAGATCATTCAACCACTGAGATGCCAGGACAGAGAAGAGCCGCGATCAAGATGAACAACTGCTGGCTCCTCATAGGGATGGGAGAGCCAAGTGGCTAGAGGTTGCTTTAATAGGAAATTACACATTTTGAGTTTGAACAGCATAAATGTGGTGGCTAGCCAGGAGGGAGTTGCAGTAGTTCAGTTGAGAGATGACGAATGCTTGGACTAGGAGCTACGTTGCATCCCTTGTTGTAGAGGAGAAACCTACAAGAGCAAGTCGTTGATGCAATATTAGGATGGTTAGTTGTCCAAGGTCACCCCAAGGTTCCTTGCAGTCTGGATAGGGGACACAGTGCAGTTTTAAATAGTGATGGAGAAGCCTTGGAGCAGGTAGTCCTTCCGCTTTGCAGGAAGGAAGAGCAGCTCTGTCTCATTTAGGTTGAGAAAGAGCTGAGTATCATCAGCATAGCAGGGGTAAGAAAATGAGGATGAGGATACATCACCATGAACACCCCATTGAAAGAAAATAGGTAAGACGACTTAGACTTTTCCTTCAGATAAATGTAGGTAGCTCCCCTGGCACAGCTGTCATCAGTCAATTGTTCAGTGGTCCTACCACTGATTACCTCTCTTTAATTTTAGGAGTGTCACAGCCCTCCTCATCTGATTGAGTTTCAACCCTCTGTCATGTACAGTACTTTGAATGTGGTTTACGTGACAACGTTTAGACACCTGAAATATCACCTATGTCTGACCTAGTAACCGTTCTTGTGCTTGTTCTTGTGCTTGTTTGTCTAATGACAGCAACAACATCAACATGTATATACATAACATTTACAGGGGGTAGTCAAATTTCTGGAAAAATCAAACAATATATGAATATTTATTAACTAATAAGGCTGCCCTTTGCCTTCAGAACAGTTTCACTCAGCTTAAGTAAATGAAGGGTACATTGATCTGAATTATACATGCTTTATTATTGTCACTCTAGCAGAAAATAATGTCTTACATGGTACATATAATTTTAGCTGATTGCATTTCATTGAAATCCAATGGGGGCTCCAGAACAAGAACTGCAAGGGAACAAAGCCTTTTTCTAATTCTTGCAAGCAATTCACAGCAATGACAGAATTGTATATACTTCAAAAATATGAGTGGTGCCATATGAGCCATGCTTACAGGAATAATTTTGATGTGTCGCAGGCCCTTCCCTTTGGCACTGTCACAATTTTTCATTCCCTCTATCATCTGCTTATTCCTATTAACGTCAATGTTGCTGCAGATGCCCTCACTAAATTAAATTTTGCTGTCTTTTGAAAGGAGTCACCTCCAATGAAATTGCAATTGTATGTTAGTCATTCTCATAAGCTAATATAAAATCTAATTATGACAAAAAATGTAAAAACCTATATTATATAAAGTGGAGCATACATTACATTGTAGTTTAACTGTTCACAGGTAGAGTTCAACTGAACCTAGTTCACATGTGAAACGTTTGCTGACTTGACAATTGTCTTCAAGTGTAGAAACTACTGTATTCACATGCACACACACACATATTATATATACTGTATATATAATGAATCCTGGTCAGTTGTCCTGGTCGTATTCCATGTCTTGTCACTTTATTGTGAGGTGGGCAGTGACCTATAGTTTGCTAAAGTATATGTTTTGGGACTGAAATGGAACAAAAAACAGTTTTTTGGTTGTCAAAACTGAACTGAAGCTAGTGGTATTGTTTTACTCTTCTTCTTTTTTTACCACTTATACAAATTATATATTGCATTTTCAAATATTCTCCATACTGACCAGTATGATGTGTAGATTTATGGTCAAAAGGATTATTTTGCCGTAGGTATGAACTACTGGTGAAGATATGGATTTCAAAGACTTGAGGAAAGGGTAACTTGTGTCCAATTGATTTGATGTGTGGGGAAACATGCAACACAACTTATTGCTTGTATAATATGGATTTGTATATATATGTAAAAAGGACGTTTAAATCATTTAAAGAAACTAGTCTAAAAAGCCTAACCTTAACTGAAGGGCAGAAGAAAGCCCTAATGATTTCAGTGTTTGTGAATTCATTCAAGCCCTGAGCTGAATAACAAATCTCATGACACCTTACAAAAAACATAATGTCCAGTGATGAATCCGTGTACTTGCTTTCAAAATATACAAAAAATGTAAACTGTAAAACAGTATTCATTGTTCAATTGTGCTGACATTACAGAGATATATTTTCTAGGCTTTTATGTATATAGACTTATACATATTTGCACTTGGAAGTTGTACAAGAGCAGCTGCATCAGCTTTGGAGCTGTCACATTTAAGTGAATGATTATCTCGATTATATAAGCTTTGGTTACTCCTGACTGCACATAATATTGCTAATACTAGCAACTGTTTATTTGATATTTGTTAAAGATATAATGCTGAAATTGACTAACATTTAAAAAGCAGATACATTTACTTGGAGATATGTATTGTATTTTCTTTTGAATTTGATGGTGGAAACCCTTGCTGATGCAAGACCACAATATCATCAATGTACACATATCACACGGAAGTGCTTATTTTTTCAAATGGCCAGAGGCTTCTTCTAATTTGCTCAATTACTGCTTTGCATATGTCAGGTATTGTTAAGTCAGAGGGGAAAAATGAGATGGGAATGTACAGTACAGTACACAGGGTTGTACAGGTCCCATACACTCCACATTAGAGTAATACTGTACATCTAAAACCATCATCTTACCAATACTGCAGATGCATTAATCTTTTTTATGTAGAGGACTCTACATTGTTGTTTTAGATGCATAATGTGCATACAGATTTTGACAACATTAGGGTCCAATGGGATCAGTGAGCCAAGCCCAAATTAAAATATTTGTCTGAGTCCAAACCCTTCCACAGAAGAGAGGTTTGTCTCAAATTATTATTACTATTCCATCTACGTTTACTAGTGCAGGTAAAAATAATAATAACAATGATTTCCTTGGTTTAATGTTCTAGTTTTACTTGCTGTGATAGGTTTAATTGTGTGTCCAATCAATTACTATTTAGGAATGGCTTGCTGCTGTGTTTCACAGGAATTGCTGAGAATCTTGAATAGGGAACAGAAATATCCACTGTCACTAAACCAAACCAAAAAGCTTAATCTGTAAAAAACAAAATCCCCTGTGTCAGCATGGATATCATCTTCTGCAGTGTAATATTTTCTGCAATGACCTTGTGGTAAAGCCCCTGTATAAAATGTAACACTAGAGACAAACAGGTTTTCCTCTAGACACAGGCCTGGATCAAAGATACCTGTGCACCTTTAAATGTAGCTCATTGATTAAATGTCGAAGCGCTGCACTAAACCAAGTCAAACACATTGCTTTACAACAGCACACTGTACATACACTCCTCAGTTTACACCTTCTCTGGAGCAAATGTGTAACAACTCCCACTTTCTCTTGCCTGGAAATTTTGCAGTACTGTACTGTATTATATTGTGTATCCTTGTTGGGGAGAAAAATAATTACATTATAAAAATAAGTAACATTAAAGGCCATGTAGATCTCTAATTCAGATAAAAAGACTTATTGCCAAAAGGACATGAGTCAACATGATGGTCATGTCTTACCTAGAGGAGCAAATAACATTTTTCAAAATGGTTCAACTATTGTCAAAAACACATTTGAGTAACCATAAGCATGGAGGAGCTGGGAAAGTAGGGGACTGCAATTAAGAGTGCCACAATACTCTTACTTAACCTATATCATGTTTTTGTGGCTGCATTTCAGAAAAAATAGTGACTGACAAACACAGGAAATTTCCTTCACACCTAAACTCAGAACCTCACCTGAGCAACAAATGTATTTTTGATTGCTGTCAATGGATATAACTGGATGGATGGATGGAAGTTAATTTTCTGCTTCAGTTGTGGTGAGAAAGTGTTCCACTTCATCCCTTTTGGACTTCCTTGCAATGCTGATCCTAGTGAAATCTTGTGTAACTCAAAGCTACTGATGTTGGAATACATGGGAAGCATTGCTTTGGAACAGTGGTTGTTTAGTTTCTGTTAAATATAGATAGATTAGAGTTGTGATTTGGAATATTTTTGATATCAATAATGCAGAGACATTTTAGGAATTGTATCTTATAGATGTGCAGATAGTATGCTTTGTGAGTAACTTGGGACTTTTTACATTTAAATGTTTTAGTTTTAGTTTGTTTTTGTTTTTGGGGACTATTGTATATCACGTTTAGCCAGCAGGTGTCAGCACAGGGACTTTTGTTTTGATAACAGCAGCTTGCTCTTGTTTATTCATCAGTGTCAACCTAACCTGCCTTGTCAAACTGCTTCGTGTTTTTAAAGGAGACCAGTTGCAAGATCAGCAGCCATTTTAAAGATGATAGGCAACGGTTGTTTCTTTTTAAATGATCAAACGCATTGTTTATATGGCATATTAAGGCATAATACAGTCATGTGCATTAGCATTTTTAAATTACATCTGTGTCCTTTAGAAAAACAATCAAAAACATATAAAAGCCTTAGATGCTCTGAGATGCGCTTGTAATATTACATCAGGTACACTCGAGAAATGCTGACCTTCCTTTCTCTCATTCAAATACAGTGCATTCAAATGCATATCAAGCTGAAGAAAGGGTCTCTAAATTGTACGTCAACATACATGAAGTGTATGAAATGGTCTGAAACATGGTCAATAAACGTAGCTGAATATCAACTTGCTTTATTGTTATACAGATGTCACCTCGATAACTTGAATGTTTACAGTTAGTCAGCTCTCACAAACTGCTGCCATAGTTAACATAGCAAGATAGGCAGCTATCTTCTCCACTACAGTAATGTAAGCACAGCGACAGCATATAGAGAAGAAAAAGTAAAGCTAAAGAAAAAATAGGACAGGGATCTCGCGCCAATGGGTGTCAGTGAATTGTCAAGAACCTGTAAGGACAGCCTGCTGTGCAACCCTTCATGATCTGACTAGGTGAGACTGAGTTCGCAGCAAGCTAACAGGACTGTTCTCACTAAGATAACCTTATGTATCGATCATTATGCCATGTATTTCTCTCAAACAAAAATCCTTGCTTTGTACCTATCAATATTTTAGCTAAGGTTAGTTCATGAGCCAGTTTGTGCATTGGCAGGCTAACGTTAGGTAACTACATTAGGTAATTGTGTATTTAGCTAGCATTAGATTCCCATCAATGCTATCCACACAAGCTAAATTGTAAATAATTGACCATAGCCCCGTTTCCACATATTAGCTATTATGGTAATATACACGATTAGCCGATAGGTTCCAAAATAAAATAAAAAAACTCCAAGTTATTGTTATTCATGAGATGATTTGTGATTGTGCTTAGTCTGCTGGGTATCATTATGATCGATAAAGCTATCCAGCACCTTGCACTTGAAAAAATTTAGCTAGCTAGCTATTTTATGGCTGAATATGACTGATTACTTTCAAATGCATATTATTTATATATTTGCTAAGATAACAAAACAATAAAAGTAAAATATAACTTCTCAGTTTAAGCCATCATCTAGGTCAAATAATAATGCAGTTTGGTACATAATGCATTTAATTTCTTCCAGATTGCATTCTAATGCATTAGTTAACTTGTGAAAATGGCATCAACTGGCAATGAGATGCCGATTTCATAATAGAACTTTATTTTTTAGAAAAGTGGTCAAATGTATGAGATGAATTCTGGGCTTTGTTCGAAACCGCTCACTCGTTCACTCGTTCCCTATTCCCTATATAGTGTTTACTATATAGTGTACTATGTAGTGAATGACAAACTGTTTTCGGATACTACAACTGAACGTAATTTGCGTCCAAAAAAAGTGCCGGATATTCAGGTGATGCAGCGGATGCGCCCAGTATCGCGTAAACAAACCCGAGCACTCATGGCAGCAGGTTGAAATGTACTCAGGTGGTATCGGGTTTGCATGTTCAGTTTTGAATGTTAAATCCCAAATAAATTGTTGAAATTCTAATGATGTGCAAGTGTGGTTTTGTCAACTGTGGTGCTGTCTGCTAGCCACTGCTTTAGCCACCAATAGCTACCGTTATGGAAGTTGTGAGCTAACTAGCTTGTGTGCTAACATTAGGATACCTCACGAGCTCATGACTAGCACCAACTCCCATAGCGATAATAACGGTAGCTATCGGTGGCTAAAGCAGTTAGCTAACGTTACCACCATGATTCCTGTTTCTGTTTTACTGCTGTTGGCTCAACTTTTGTTCTTGAGGCATAAACGGAAGTGTATGTATGACGGAATGACACTACCGCATTGCATTGTGGTACACGGGATAAATTGTAGGGTACATTCGCTGTTCACTACAAATCATGGTGAATTGTGGGTATTTTCTCGTTCACTATATAGTGAACAAAATTAACAGTTTAGAATTTGTTGCACACTACAAAATGGCGTACACACTATATAGTGCACTATATAGTGAATAGAGAGCGGTTTCGAACACAGCCCAGGACTGTGTGGAACTCCCTTGAAGTTCCCACGGCCCAGTTTATGCCTGGGAATGAATTTGTAACCTTAAGTGCGCATGTTCCTACATGTGACATGTACATTGCAAGGCAATCCATGTGAGAAGGAGATGATCTGTTTATCACACCCTAGGCTCACGACTCTATAGGTGTGCATCACTGCATAATGTACAGTTTTGATACAATGATTTATAAAGCATATGTCTCACATATCGTATCCATTCATACAGCTGGGTATTTGCTGAACCAGGTTAGGTTCTAAGCAACTCATTTAAACATATTCTAAAAGTAATACTTAAGGGATAATATATTGCAGACATAATCAAATTGTTGAAAATAACGGAGGAAGTGTGAATTGGGCTGCCTGATTCAGTGCAAAGACAATAGTTATGTTGCTGTGTTAATTAAAATATCACTATTATGCAAGAAAGTTTCAAAATTTAGGTAATAGGTAAGTAATAGGTAACTTTCAAGCTGAACACTATTTGATATAGAGAGTATTCCCTTTAAGAATAGGAAGTTAAAACTGAAGTGAAATAAAAGGCATTTTTTTCAGTTCAGCAACATTTTCGCATCATCTCCTCAGTTTGAATGTACCCACACTTAATTTTCAATTTATTCCATAACATGTGTTGTTTTCCTTAAGAATGCCCCAAGGGAAAGTAAGCTATTAATTTGTAGTTTTCATTCATTCATTAACATTTAATCTCACAAATTATGTGAATTAATCACAGCACCATCATTAGGAATTGCAGTTATGCATTGTGACATCCCCTTAAGCCCATTTCATTACTTTGGGTTTACTTTTGTTCTAGTGCTGAAAGGTCATGTTCTATTGTTTGTCAACATCAGTAACATTTCTCTGCACGTCAAAATTTTAAGAAAATGGGTTCTGCTCAAGATTCTGCTAGATCTTTCACTTATTAATGCTCTCAAAATGGTTAAGGTTAAGACTGGCTCTTTTAAATGTCCATCACACATTAATAACCTATTATTGTAACAAATTGCTTGTGGGAAAAAAGCTTCAATCCTTTTTGGAATACTGCTATACAAATTTTGAACTGCTTATAATGGGATATTGGGCCATTGTTCAAGAAGGAAGGCCTCCTTTTCTTTGAGAGATGAAAGCGGTGGAAATGTACTCCGCGCTCTATACTTTATAACTTCCCATGAAGGTTCAATGATGTTTAGATCTGGTGATTGGTGTTTGGAAATGGAAGGTGTTTGACTTCACCCGTTCATGAGCCCAATCTTGAATCCATTTAGCAGTGTGTATGGGGGTGTTATCTAGGGCTGACCCCATTTAGTCGACTGGTCGATTGTTTGATCGATGGACTGTTGGTCAACCGAGATTTGTTTTGGTCGAGCAGTCGCACGAATTTTGCAAGTTGCAGTGTGCATATAGTTTTATTTACTAAAACAAATAGGGTGTGTCATATAGAAGACACCAATCTGAAAAAACGGACGACTGTTGGTCGACCAAGATTTGTTTTAGTCGGGGACAGCTCTAGTGTTATCGTCCTGGAATATGGGAATATCTTGAGGAAACAATGTTTGCAACACAGGGTGCACCTGGTAGCCTAAAATTACCTCATATTCCTTGGCTGCAATTCTACCATGCAGAGTAATAATCGGACCCAATGACTCCCACGAGATGGCTGCCCATATAATAATAAATCCACCACCATGTTTAAATGGTGTTGGAAACAGGCAATGTGGGTTGAAGGCTTCCTTTGGTTTTCTCCAAACATACACCCATCCTAATGTAGGAAAAAAAGAAAAAGATACTCATCAGATCATAGCCTATTACTTTCCACTGCTCAGAAAGTCAGGTTTTGTGGTCATTACACTAGGTTATGCATTTTTGCGCATTTGACTTGGTTACAAACATTTTCTGAATGGCAGTCCTACCATAAATATCAGGTTTGTGAAGCTCACTATGTACAGTTTTTGTTGTGACTGGGTCACAGAGGTGTAGATTCAGTTCCGTGGTAATTTTTGAGGCCATTTTGTGGTTTTTAGCAATTAATTCCTGTTAAGTGTCCGCCTATCCCCGTCGGTGAGCTTCAACCAGTTCCACCACTGTTCCTCTTTCCTGATGCAGTTTTTCCTTGTTTGGCATATGCCGTCATGATTTTTACATTGTTCTCCTTGACACATTAAATAATTTTGCCTTCCTTACTTTGATCAGTGTTAAGCTGTGCTTGAAGCTGTTGTCCTGTGAGCTGCCTATCACGCAAGCTGTTGACTCTCAGAAACTTGTCTTCTGATTTTGTTGTGGCTTTGGGTCACAGTTTGAGTTTCCTCCAGTTTCCAAGTGCCTTTTGATGGTGTAGGAAACTACTCACTGCAAACAAATTGACATTATTTTTCAATTTTTGGTAACCTAAACTTTTTTTTTTTTTTACCTCTGGCAGTTTACCTCTGTACTATTTCAGGTTATTCACTGGACTTGAACTGCTTAAATATCAGTAAAACTGGAAAATGGGGGTGTTTTAAAACTTTTGACTGGTAGTGTTTATACAGTGCATCTGGAAAGTATTCAGACCCCTTCACTTTTTCCACATTTTGTTATGTTACAGCCTTATTCTAGAATTGATTAAATTCATTTTTTTCCTCATCAATCTACACACAATATAGACAGGTGTGTGCCTTTCTAAAGCATGTACAATCAATTGAATTTGCCACAGGTGGACTACAATCAAGTTCTAGATACATCTCAAGGATGATCAAAGGGAACTCAATTTTGAGTGTCATAGCAAAGGGTCTGAATACTTGTGTAAATGTGATATTTCAGTGTTCTATTTTTAATAAATTTGCTAAAAACCTGTTTTTGCTTTGTCATTATGGGGTATTGTGTATAGATTGATGAGGAAAAAAATGAATTTAATCAATTTTAGAATAAGGCTGTAACATAACAAAATGTAATTTACAATAATACAAACAAAACGAATAACCTTCGCTGCACAAACAAAACTAAGGAGCAACAAAACAATTGAATACAGCAAACCCAATACAGCTCGTTCGGTTTGTTCAGCTGGAGGAAGTGTTGATCAGGCTCAAAACGGTGTTGTTAGCTGTAGGCTAGTCGAGCGAAGGCTGTGAGTGAAAAATTGGGGTGGTTTATCAGATATGATTTTATGAATTATGGATTTGTGATGAGTCATAATTCTTTGACCAGTACCAGATAAACTACTTGGGAGCTGGGAATAAAAGGTTGTTAAATACTAAGTGTAACAACATGCATGTTTATAAATATTAGGCTTTATAGGCCTCTGTATACAATGTTTGCATGATGGGTGAATACATAATTTGTCTGCAATTTCACGTCCGCACATTTTCACGTTCCGAGGCAGTCATGCCTTTACAAAATTTGGGTGTACTATTTTGCGTACGATAATATACGCATCAGAGATGAGAGCAGGTTGGCAAAACCTTACATAAAAATAGCAATCTCAGTGCCTGTCATTTTTCACATATTTACACAAATAACCTTTTGCGACCTCAAAACAGAGCCTGAAGAGTTGCAAGGTTTCTTTTTACGCACGTGTGCAGGTCCAAGCCAGATTTTCAGAGGTCATTCTAACCTAGAAACCTTACTACATACCAGAGGAACTAATACTACTACATACTACATACCTTACTATGAACCAATGGCAGTAATCCAGTTGGTATACGAGTGGACTGGCCCTCTGGTTCTGCTTTTAGTGTTTGCACGTTCCACAAAGACTGTGGCTGCCCCAGGGCTTTATTCCGTAGCACTCCCTTTGTAAAATTATCTACTGTGGCTGTGTGGGTTACATCATCCACATTTTCCAGATCCTACTGTCTGAATTTTGCCAACGCCCCCGCATTGTGCTCTAGGGTGTTTGGGATGTTTGACCAACTGCCATGTCAAAATACATTTTATGGATTTTTCAATGGCAGGTGCTAATCTCCAAGTCCGTCTGGGTACAGTCAGCTTGTCTCTGCTTTGGACAGAACCTGTATGAATCAACTCAATTACGTTTACTACGGTAAAGAACCTGAGTAATCAAATTGAACTTGCCCTTCTCCAATTTACAACATCTGCTTCCTTGTGCTCTTGGCCAGTTCTGTGTCTGTGTAGTGTCTTGCTCCTAACCGTGTCATTTTCTGCTGGTCGAGAGTTCTGTTCCGTTCCTGATGATATATCTCCTTCCCTGAGTGGTTTGGCTACAATAAATACATTTTTTAACAAAATGACACATTTACATTTTACAAACATTTATTTCAGTGTGCATTAGTGCAGCACTTGTTTTTCTTCGGGGCTAAATAATTCTAATTTGGCATGGTGATTCATTTACACATATCTTTGTTTTACATGCTCGTACTGAGAAAACACAGCACTTTGTGTTGAAAAAATATTTTCAGTGTGTAGACAAGAGATGCGATGGAAAAGTATGAAAAGTTGAATTAAGTTTGGTTTAAACAAACTAAACCTCACCGCTGCAATTTCAGGATTCTTTTGATTCACAATATTAAGCAAGCTGTTAAATAAATCAACATACATTCTCTGGCTTCAAGCATTTTATGTATTTCATATTTGAAACCAATTTCATGCATTAACATGCTTTGCAATTTTCAGGGTCAGAACATTAACTTAATGTTTCAGCATCCATCACATTTTTTAAGGCCGACCCCCTTTGCAATAATACAGCAAAGCCCTTTCATCAAGCACTGCTAATATGCATGTATAGCTTGAGGTGTTTTCCCAATCTCAAGAGTTGCTCTACCAAAACCGGATTAGTTTGCATTATCATTGCCAAGGCACAAGCAAGCCTGGGGGCAGCTCAAGCTGTTTGCCACAGATGCACAGCATGGTCTGCATGACTCACATTTAAGAATAAGCCTCAGAACTGCTGGTCTACTTTGCCACTGAAACCAAACCTCCAGGGGGACGACAGGAGGTGCATTTAATTTAGGTTATCAAAAATCATGGATCCTTGACTTAATTGATCACATGACAGACCATCATAATAATAGCTATTGAAATAGATGTTTAAAGGCTGTAACTCTGCTCTTCTGTGTAACCTATTTATATTCGGTTTACCAGTTAGTCTACTCCTTTCACCTGTGTGATGTATTGGCATTGCTGCAAGGTGTGAGTCAGAAACAAGCAGCATAAATAACCTGAAACTGGCCAGTGAGTTTCCCTCTGGCTATTCCCACTGTTCGTACTTGCACAGTATATGTAACTTCCTTACATTTCCAATGTACAGTGACTATAAAAAGTATTTTAATGTAATAATTTAATGTAATCAATTATTGTCTGTTTTTTATTTGTAATAATTTAGAAACAGCTTTAGAGTCGTTTCTTTAATTTGACATTATAGAGTATTTTGTGTTGATCAGTGGCAATAAAGCCCAGTTAAATCCATTTTGAATCTATAAAGTAGTAAAATAAAATATGAAAAATGCCAAAGAGATGAATGCTTTTTATACCCCTTATTTACAAATACAACGGGCACTATAGTGATCACCTTATTGGGGTTCCATATGATTTTTTAATTTTTTATTCTTTTTATTTATTTTGATTTTGCCCGTTTTTCTCCAATTTGGTTGCCAATTATACCCTCTATTTATTTCAATTCCCCACCCCCACAAGTCCGCCGCCCATCCTCCGGGAGCGAGACATTCATTCCGGGCCGATTGTTCCCGCCTCTTCCAAGACGGAAATTCTTCCACAGACGCCTTTTACCTTCTCCTCGACGGACTCGTATCGGCTCACCCTCCCCCTCCCCGGAGGCGGACAGCCAAATGCCGCCTCCGATCGGGGCTGGCGACCAGGGCCGGTCTGATAGGGACGTGGGTTTTGAACCGCGTCCCTGACAGGCAGCGCACATCACACCAAAGTGTGGCGCGTTAGACCGCTACGCCCTCCGCCGCCCCTCCATATGATTTTTTTTAAGAAATAAGGCAGTTGATGTTTATTCATTTATAGTACATTACAGTCTATATTCTTGCTCGCTGAAAACACTATCACACATAAAGAACAACAATCACAATACATATATTTGCCCAATATTATAATTCTATGTTGAAAGTGTACAGCACTGTGCATGGATGGTCATTTCATAACCACACCCTGCATGTTTACCCTGCTGTGGAATAAAACATTTTTAACGGAGGACAGTGACACTGGGAGAGGTGGAGGGAGAAGTAGAGAGGGGTGCACCTTTTGGCTGCTGTCAGGTGCTCCTGTTCCCTCCCACAGCCTGGAGAGCACTACAGGACCTTGTACAGCAGGCAGGCTCACCTGAGGCTAATAAGCAATCAACTCAGCTGTGAGCCATTGCCTTCACTAGGCCATTATAAAAGAACAGCCTGCCATGCATGTTTGGAGAGTTTTTGGGGCATGGAGGAAGTAGTGCTGGATTTGGTTACTGGTTTACCTGCTAAAAAGTTTAGATTTAACTTATTATTATTTTTGTGGTTTGTTTAATTTTGTGCAGTTTAAGGAGAATAAACAGGCCAATGGCCTATTGCAACTTTATTTTGGGTTTGTCCTTCTTCTGCTCACCATCTGGCAGTGTGGCCACCCCTGCCACCTTGCTACAAGGACTAA
Organism: Aldrovandia affinis; assembly: GCA_029706075.1. Lineage (NCBI taxonomy): Eukaryota > Metazoa > Chordata > Actinopteri > Notacanthiformes > Halosauridae > Aldrovandia > Aldrovandia affinis. The sequence goes on from JAINUG010000006.1 coordinate 8,755,875, forward strand.
TGCACCTCAAACCATCTCTCCCTGGGGCTGATTCTGCTCCCTCAGCTTTATGTTGTAGCCGGTTTCTGACTCTGGCAGACACAACTGGTTTTTACAGCATTTGTAATAGAAATGCAGCCAAAGAAATGCATTTCCACCCATTTCAGGATGAGCCAGAAAAATAGTTAATCCACATAGGGCAGGAACTAACACTGGAAGAGTGGTGTGTGCACAAGCACAAGTTTTGAAACATTTTACAAAGGACCTCTGTGTTGTACCCCAAGTGTTATAAACATTTATTTTTTATAATAAATGTAAACATGATTTCTCGATGAGTTGTACCAGATGAGTGGTACATTTTCAAATTTGTTATAATTTGCCTTTAATGTGGTTAGTGTAGAAAACATTAGGCTATTTATGGTAATTGACCATAGAAAGCTGACAGAAAGGCGACAGTAACTCAAATAACCACTCATTACAACAGTAGTATGCAGAAATGCATCTCTGAATGCACAACACGTTGAACCTTGAAGTGGATGGGCTACAGCAGCAGAAGACCACACTGGGTTACCACTCATCTCAGCTAAGAACAGGAAAGTGAGGCTACAGTGGGCACAGGCTCACCAAAACTGGACAGTTGAAGATTGGAAAAATGTTGCCTGGTCTGATGAATCTCGATTTCTGCTGCGACATGCAGATGGTAGGGTCAGAATTGGGCATAAACAACATGAATCCATACATCCATCCTGCCTTGTGTTAACGGTTTAGGCTGGTGGTGGTGGTGTAATGGTGTGGGGAATGTTTTCTTGGCACACATTAGGCCCCTTAATACCAATTGAGCATTGTTTAAATGCCACAGCCTACCTGAGTCTTGTTGCTGACTATGTGCATCCCTTTATGGCCACAGTCTAACCATCTTCTAATGGCTACTTCCAGCAGGATAATGCGCCATGTCACAAAGCACACGTCACCTCAAGCTGGTTCCACGAACATGACAATGAGTTCAGTGTACTCCAATGGTCTCCACAGTCACCAGGTCTCAGCCCAATAGAGCACCTTTGGGATGTGGTGGAACAGGAGATTCACAACATGAATGTGTAACAAATTTACAGCAACTGTGTGATGCTATCATGTCAACATGGACCAGAATTTCTGAGGAATGTTTCCAGCACCTTATGAGAATCCATGCCACAAATGATCAGGCTGTTCTGGGGGCCAAAGGGGTATCCTACCCAGTACTAGAAAGGTGTACCTAATAAAGTGGCCACTGAGTGTATGTGCCAAATTTATTTTTTCCAAGTCATCCATTTCCAATCACATATATAATGTTTCCCCATACATTTGTATGTCATATCGTAAATCTTATGAAGTGGGGCAATATCATGTGCTTGTTGGATTTTTTGGGCATGAAGTGAATGTTTGACATGGTGTCGCTTCGCTATGGCCTGACCAGAGAGAGTGTTACGACCCCAGTTGGTCTAGGGGTATTTGGGGAGGGGTGTAACAATGTTTACAATTATATATACGGGAAAAGTGGAATTAATGATATGATGTAGGGTGGAGAAATGGAACTGAGGCAGAGGGTACGGTGCAATCAAATATATTTTGATGTCTATTTACATATTTACAATATATACAACTACACAAACACCTAACAGGACACAAGACCAGGGAAAAGAGTGTTGCCAAATCGAAGATAAACAAACAAAACCAAATAAGGCTAACTAAAGAGGAAGATGGCTGTCTTACTTAAACATAAAGTAAAGAGAAAACAAAAGCCTCTCTACCTGCTCTAGCTAACCAAACCAAAGTACAAAGGTGGCAACCACTCGCTTTTCTAATGTGTCTAAACAACAATGATCCCTACGTGCAAATATACAGAGGCCTCTATCTTACCTTTCCCTTACGTCTCAGGGAACACGGGGTAAACAAAACAGAGGATTCACAAAACCACATGGAACACAAATCTGTACTTGCAACAATAGTTTCATTTAACAAATCTCTTAACCAGGAAGTCATTGCCCCAAACAGGAAGCAGCTGGGGTTTATATGACGGAGGGGAGCGTGTTGATTGGTGGAGGCGGGACCTTCTGATATTGCGGTAATGATGATGGACAAGGGGGAATGGCCAATGGCGTAGCTCCTCTCAGCAGCATGTTGGGGGGGGAGAACAAAGACAGAGACGAAAACACGTAGCACGTAACACTCCCACAAACAAGAACGAACTTCCTGAACAAAAATACAAAGAAGTTGGTTCATAATCAAAAAAACAACATCACAAAGTACGAGAGAGCTACCAAATAATTCAAGAAGATTCTGTACTTCGTGTTTCATCATTTCACGTTTGGCGGCATTTACACGATATGGGTGTTGACGACTCGGGGCGGAACTAGTTAATTCAATATCATGCATAAAGAGTGATGTCTGTGTAGGAGTATCCCCAAAAAGAGTCGGATAAACAGAGATTAACTGTATTATATCGCGGCGCTGTTCTCCCGGCAAGTGGACGAGGTGGGAAGACAGGTCTGCTACGACTTCTGAATTAGACAGCCTAGCACACTGCTGCGGTGCATTTCTGAGCACCAAACCATCCTCATCTCCCGCCTTATCAAGATTGGAATACTTAGTGACAGACCCTACAGCTGTAACAGGTAAACTCTCCATCACCTCCGACACTGGAGTGGTTTCTCTTACATGATACATCTTTAACATGTTTACATGACATATTCGTGACTGACGTCTGCGGTCAGGAGTTTTAATAACATAATTACTTTCACTTAATTTCTCTTCCACAACATAAGGGCCAGAGAAACAAGCGGACATCGCGGAACCAGGAATGGGCAGCAAAACAAGGACTTGATCTCCTGGTTTAAAGGAGCGAGCAACAGCCTTCTTGTCATAGCGACTCTTCATAGCGCTTTGAGACGAGGACAACGCTTCCTTAGCAAAGGAACAGGCACGGTGCAAACGCTCACGAAACTGACTGACGTAGTCCAGCACATTAGATTTGGGTGTCGAATCAGCAGACATGAATTTCTCTTTTAGAACCTTAAGGGGACCTCGCACAGTATGACCAAAGACTAGCTCTGCTGGGCTAAAACCCAGTGACTCCTGCACAGATTCTCGCAATGCAAATAAAGCAAATTGCACACCTTCATCCCAGCATTTCCCTGAATCTAGGCAGTACTTACGTAAAACAGACTTAAATGTCTGATGCCAACGTTCTAACGCCCCCTGTGTCTCAGGGTGGTACGCACTAGATACTTTGTGGGTAATGGACCAGGACCGCATCACTTGCTTAAACCTCCTAGACATAAAGTTTGTACCTTGATCGGTCTGTAAAATTTTTGGGAGTCCGAACGTGGAAAAGAATTTAGTTAGTGCTTTTAACACAGACTGAGCTGTGATATTACGAAGAGGAATAGCCTCTGGGAATCGGGTAGCAACACACATAATAGTCAGCAGAAATTGGTTTCCTGATTTGGTTCGCGGTAACGGTCCCACACAATCCGCAATCACATGGTGGAACGGTTCACCCAAAACCGGAATCGGACAGAGAGGGGCGGGAGGAATGACCTGATTAGGTTTACCGGTAATCTGACAGATGTGACACGTTTTACAGAAATTGACAACAGCGGACTTCAACTTGGGCCAAAAGAAATGCTGCAACACTCGGTTGTAGGTTTTCGTTACCCCCAGGTGGCCAGACCAGGGGTTCTCATGAGCCAAGGACAGCACCTGCTGGCGGTATTCTGTAGGCACAACTACTTGGTAAACTATACCCCATTCCATCCCAGCCGAAACAGGGGAACACCATTTCCTCATTAATACGTTACCCTCTAGAAAATAAGCCATAGATTTTAACTTAGCCGCTTCTGGGGTGATGCTCATGTTAAAACACGGACTTAATGACTGGTCTTTCTGTTGCGCAACAATGAGCTGTTCGCGGGTAACAGGCAGCTCAAACAAAGAAAAACCAACGTCCTCTATTTCCTCTTTAGGACACGGGGAGTTTTATCGTCGCTACTGAACGCGGGCTCCAATATGGACTCCGACAAATCCACCTGATCGCCCCATTTACGCGATTGGGCTCTCGTAAGCGCACAGGCAGGGAAAACACTAGGATTTAACAGCGACTTATCAGACACGGGGCGCTCTTCAGGCTGCTTTAAAACCTCTAGTACAGGTCTCACTTTACCGCCGGCAATATCGTTCCCCATGATAAAAGCTATTCCCGGGACTGGCAAAGCGGGGCGTACAGCCACTTTAAAACGTCCAGAAACTAAATCGGTCTGTACATAAATTTCATGTAACGGCACGGTGACAAACCCCATTTCAATGCCTTGCACTATTATATTACTGCCACATGAGGTTTCTTCCGAAAATGGCAACACGTCAGCTAATATAAAAGACTGGCTAGCTCCGGTGTCTCTTAAAACACGGACTGATTTTTGATTGTTTTTCTCCACCGACAAAGACACAAAACCATCAAATATAAAAGGTTCATACCCAACACTACCTTTAATATTGGGGTTATCCAAGGACAAAACTGTTGGTGAGATGGTCTTAACTAACCCTGTAGGTTTCGGTGCGCCATTTGTTTTCCTTTTTAGCGTTGGACACTCAGCAATGAGATGCCCAACCTTGTGACAATAAAAGCACTCACGTTCTGTTTTGGAGCGTGGAGATGGCGGTCTAGAGCGCGTAACGGGGGACGTATCGGACAGAGCCGCAGACTCCTCACTACGAGGTACAAACACAGTTTTATGCGTGAGCATAAACTCGTCAGCGAAAATAGCAGCTTCGTTTAAGGAATTAACCTTCTGCTCATTTAAATGTACTACCACCCGCTCAGGAGCACACTTTTGAACTCTTCTAATAATATTAATTCCCGTAGCGAATCATGATCCGTCGCCTTACTAGCGCTACACCACTTGTCAAAGAGGTACGCCTTCTCCTTAGCAAACTCAACAAATGTCTGAGGTGAAGTTTTTATAATTTCGAACTTTTGTCTGTAAGCCTCAGGCACGAGCTCAAACGCACGGAGAACAGCAGTCTTTACAACCTCATAATCCAGGCTGTCTTCCAGAGACAAGGTTGCAATAGCCTTTTGGGCTTTTCCAGTCAGTTTACCCTGTAGCAGAGATGACCAAATTTCTCGTGGCCAGTGCAAGGCAGTAGCGAGACGTTCAAATGTGCTAAAATAAGCATCCACCTCGGTCTCCCGAAAAGGGGGAATCGCTACTTGTCTCCTTACATCATATATACCTGAGTGGACTGCAGGAGCTAACTGCGTTGCTGCACTCTGCAGCTCCAACTGGCGCAGTCTTACCTGGGTGTCAGCCTCTATCTCCAACCTGCGCATCGCCAGGTTGTGCTCAAGCTCGAGCTTTCGAGCCTGCGCCTCCCGCGCCTGGGCTCTCTCCTGGGCCTCCAGCGCCTGGGCTCTCTCCTGGGCCTCCAAATGCAGGCGGGCCATACGCACCTTAAGCCTTGCCTCAGCCATCGACCCGGAGGAACCTGGCGAGAATGCCTCAAACCGCGGCAGGGTGGACGGAGGCTTCTTCTCCTTCACCTCCCTTCCGGAGGAAGCCTCAGCGCCCTGCTCTGTCTCTCCAGGAGACAGGCTGGCTACCCGAGATACTTCTAGCGGGCTGACAGGGGGCATGACCACAGGCAACCTAAACACTCCTGCTTCCACTAGTATATCCCACACCCGGGATTTAATCTCTTTTTTTAAAAGGGAAGTTGGAATTATAACACCAAAGTGTTCTGCTATCTCTACCAACTCCTGCTTTTTGCACGTTTCAAACACACCGATGGACGGTTCCCTCAGGAACAACACCAACTCAAAACCAGTAGCCATGTCTACTAATTTTTCAAAAACCAAGCAAAACTGAAAAAACAAACCCAACAATGCCACACACACACAGCTCACACAAAACACACCCCACTAGTCTATATCGCTCCCGGACGAGCCCCCACTTTGTTACGACCCCAGTTGGTCTAGGGGTATTTGGGGAGGGGTGTAACAATGTTTACAATTATATATACGGGAAAAGTGGAATTAATGATATGATGTAGGGTGGAGAAATGGAACTGAGGCAGAGGGTACGGTGCAATCAAATATATTTTGATGTCTATTTACATATTTACAATATATACAACTACACAAACACCTAACAGGACACAAGACCAGGGAAAAGAGTGTTGCCAAATCGAAGATAAACAAACAAAACCAAATAAGGCTAACTAAAGAGGAAGATGGCTGTCTTACTTAAACATAAAGTAAAGAGAAAACAAAAGCCTCTCTACCTGCTCTAGCTAACCAAACCAAAGTACAAAGGTGGCAACCACTCGCTTTTCTAATGTGTCTAAACAACAATGATCCCTACGTGCAAATATACAGAGGCCTCTATCTTACCTTTCCCTTACGTCTCAGGGAACACGGGGTAAACAAAACAGAGGATTCACAAAACCACATGGAACACAAATCTGTACTTGCAACAATAGTTTCATTTAACAAATCTCTTAACCAGGAAGTCATTGCCCCAAACAGGAAGCAGCTGGGGTTTATATGACGGAGGGGAGCGTGTTGATTGGTGGAGGCGGGACCTTCTGATATTGCGGTAATGATGATGGACAAGGGGAATGGCCAATGGCGTAGCTCCTCTCAGCAGCATGTTGGGGGGGGAGAACAAAGACAGAGACGAAAACACGTAGCACGTAACAGAGAGGCTGGAGGGATGAAATGACCTCCATAATCACCTGAGAAGCATATGGTGGCCCCACAATGCTGAGCTTTAGGAGTATGAGAGTTCACTGTTTTGTGGTTTCAGATGCACAACAAACACCCATTAGCCCTTCTGTGTCCTCAGGAGAGAGTCTGGACAGCTTAAGGGACACATAGAGGGGAACTGTGAGAGAAAACGAGGAAAGAACTCATCATTCTGCCGCAAGTCCTTATATTCTGGAGTCTTTTCTGGAGTCTTGTAAGACGTATTCTCTTACATGTTCTGCCAGCATGGGCTTTTCAGCTGTGTCTGCTGTTTATATGAAAGCTCCTGCCTGTTCTCTTTCTTCACTGAACAATAATGATATGCCATGCAAAGAAAGGGAGCAGTGTCCCGCTGCCAACAAAGCTTTTGAGTGTTTGTTCCCCATTTTCCCAGCAAGAGGGTTACGGGAACAGCAATGAGCTCCACAAATTATGGTTGATGTGGAATTTTTTGGATGGGTAGTATTTTAACTGATAAACTCCTTTGGGCCCCCCGAGTGGCGCAATGGTAAAGGCACTCGCCTGGAGTGCAGGTTGCCCACTGCAGCCGGGGTTTGATTCCCGGCTGCGCCAGCCTGGCTCTGGCCCATTCTGGGGCGCCGATTAGCTGTCCGCCCCCAGGGAGCGAGGAGGGAAGCCGGCATGAGCTTGCCACATGTAAGAGTGACTGTGTGTACTGGAGTTACAGTTGACGGCTTAGCGGGTTCCATCTCGGAGGAGGTGGTTCATCGCCTTTGTCACTGCCGGTCCCAGAGCTGTGGCGGCAAGCTTTTAACCCCCTGAGGTCCGTGCTAAGCTTTTAAATGTTTTTAGATTTTGGCATGGTCTGATATTTATCTCAATTTCATCAATTTAACACACACTTACTCCAAAGTGTTTGATATTTTTATTTGAAGGACAATCACAGCTACATTTGTATGCCATCAATAGTTTGGTCAGTATCATATGCAGCTTGTAAATAGATCTACAAACACACAAGTTAAAAATAGTAAATTTTTCTGCTGTCACAAAAGATGTGAAAGCACACACTAAACTATAGTGACGAATTGTTTTGCCAATGTGCGTTTGTTCACCAAGGTCTTGGTTATGTAAGGGTGTGAAAATAGTTTAGCACATCTGAGATCTAAATAGCTAAAAACCTGTTTTTATCAGAACTGGTCACATTTATTTCAGGCTGTGGGAGGGCTAAATGCTAAATACCTGAATATTCATTTTGGCTCTTTGTTACGTTGCAACACGCGGAATGTTTGGCGTCACAACACGCGATATTCATAGGCTATATTTTCACGAGTATTTGAAAACAAGCGAAATAAAATTAATATCAGCATAGACTGTTGCTGGCAGATTGCAAGCGTAAACACAGACAAGATGTAAAAAAATAAAAAAACAAGCGAAATAAAATCAATAGCATAGACTGTTGCTGGCAGATTGCAAGCGTAAACACAGACATACGATATATTTTATAACATTTTACGCTGTTTGAAAAGTATTTTGTGTGCCTATTGCAATTTGTTACATTGCGACATGCGGAATATGTAGTCACAAGACGCGGAATTTATATATATTTTCACGAGTATTTGAAAACAAGCGAAATAAAATAAATATCAGCATAGACTGTCCTCTTCAGTTTGTGTTGTTTATGCCGGCGTTTTCACACATGGCCCGACGCACCTCCCCCGAAATTAGCACCTCGTTAACATGTCAATAGAAGGGGGACGTTACTAAAAGGTAAAAAACAGAGTAAAAAGCAAGGTTTACTTTTGGTCTAATTAAGCTAATTTTAAAAATCCCATTTGATTTGCCAGTGCTCAAATCGGAAAGTCGCGATTCTAAGGTTTCTGTCAATGTTTTTGCCGCGTGTGTATGATAAAATATCGCGAAGTTAGAAATAGTAATATACTTGTATTGCTGCTTGGATCGGCGCCGATCCAGCCGACCTCAGGGGGTTAATACGAGGGGGGGACAGTTTAAGCAGAAAGAGGGTAACATTTGCTTCTAAATAGGAGAAAGGGGGGAATCAGAAACAAATAAAAGAAGAACAAAAACTGATCGGCAAAATGTGTATCCAAATGCAACCACCCCATGCTCATTTGCCTGACCTACAAGAGGAAGGGAATTGCACAGGACTTTTTTTTATTTTTATCTCCTTGTAGACCTACAGTATACATTTTCTGTATGTACTATAGGAAGAAAGAAAGGAAGAAGAAAGAAAACAATTGTGTTTTGTTCAGCTCTGAAAAGACCAGTGTTTTAAAAAAGACAAGCATTAGTAGCAGATGAAGATCACTCTTCAAAAAGAGCCAATAAACAATCAATATTAACGACAGGGGAAGAAAACAACACCAAGAAGATCGGAGTACAAACATATGACTGATGATCAACACATCTTTACTCAAACTTTGTACTAGCCAGTGATTAAATTATGTATACACTTACGCACTATGAGAAGGAGACCCACAGACCACCAGGCAGACTTCTGCAGGCAAGGTCTCTGGGGCCCCATAATGCTGGTACTGCTCATGAATAAAGATTCTGAACCTCTGCTGGCCTAGAGTGTTGCATCTTTCCTTCTGTCTGGATTCCTGGCCAATTTCCACTACACCTGCATATTAATTTTGGCTATAAACACACCTTGATTCATGTTACATGCATTTCATATTGTGTCTGTTTGAACTGTATATGAGCCTATTAAATAAGCTATTAAAAGAAAGACTGGCATGTTTAGATGACACTTACCTAATATGTGTTCGAGTTCAAAGCAAATTGTTAGTTATATGTTTTTATCTACCTTGCAACACAGTTAACTGTAGTTTTCTTGCCAAGTAACAGACCTTTGACCTATAAAGAAATTATTTATAAGCCTGGTTCTAGTGACCCCAGACTTTCAACTTACTCAGGTTTTGTTAATGAATTGTTGAATCGTGGAAGACATTGGATCAAAGATCCAGACATGTTATATTTCTCACATACCTAACATCAAGGGACAGCAAAGGAACTCAAAACACCTGGAGCCAAGTTAAATAGAAATGTTCTCCACAGGCTAGTCAAGTACAATTGCATGTTTTATGTTACCCATTCTGCCACTTCATGGTAATGGCTGTTCTAAAAATGGTTATTGTATGAATTTATTGAGAGTAATTGCTATTGAAACCATTGAATGTGGTTATTATGCGAATATGCACATTTTAAGCTTAATGTGTACATTGTGGTGTCCCCAGGGGTTGGGCGACACTCACAGACCTTGCAGAGGGCGTAGGCAAGTTTAAGAACCAGGAGGAGGCAGTATTCAAAAACAAAATGATAATTTATTAAACAAACTATGACCAACGCTACACAAAACAAAGGGCGGGGTATTCGGGGGAATACAAACAAAGTCCGCAAATCCTTTCTCGTTGTCAAAGTCCGTTCCGTTGTCCAAAATCGAGTTCGTAGTCCACAATCCAGTCCGTAGTCCAAAGCCAAAGCAATCCAATTCCAAACAAACAAACACAAAAACACACTCCAACACTCTCTTTCCTAATCCTGGCTGATCAAACAATTTCACAGGTATAGTCTCTCTCTACTCACACAGCAACTACTCTCCACTCACGTTCCTACTCCTCTCCCAGTGTAGTGGGAATCAACCCTTTAAATAGGCCTTGAAATAGTCTTCAGCTGGTCGTTAGTCCCGTTTGCTTGACTTCTCTCAGGTGTCACTGTGGTCTGCTGGGAAATGTAGTATTTCCTGGCTCCCATGTGTTGGAGGCCAGGCAGCCATTTTGTTGTGCAGCCCCTTGGGCTGCCACACACCCTCCTCCTCAGCTCTGACCTCGGGAGGGCTGAGCGGCCTATGTCCAGCGGCCACCAGGAGGTCCCCCCTCTCCAGGTCCACTCAGGCAGTGCTCCGCCGGGATCAAACATCCAGATTCCCTCTCCATTCATCACCTGCAAGAATGTCTGTAAGCCGTTAGGAAATGGCGAAAGTCGCTCACCTTGTTTGCCACCAACTGGCCTCCAGTGGGTACAGGCTCTGGGCTCCATGGACAGACCGATCACCCCTCGGGCTCTGTGCTTCACCAGCTGTCCATGGCTCCTCCAGTGAACCTTGTGCCATTCCAGAATCCGTGTTCCTCTCTTTGGCCTTTTACGCCACTTCCACTCTTCTTCCAGGTGATTAGGCTTGGCCACCAGGGAAAACATGTTCTTCATAACACTTAATTTTCCCTTTGTCTTTCTGGCATCTCTGCTCCACATACGCTTCCCACGGTCATTCCATCTAAATATCTGCCTGTTCCGTTTCTCGTTTCTCTTCAGTGGAGAACCTCTAATCTTCACTTTTTTCAATTTTTGTGACGGCGACGGACTTACCACATCAGGGGATGGTTGGGCCTTCAACCAGGCCTCCTCAGCCATAGTCAAGAGACTCTCTTCAACACTGTGGTCCCACCACAGTTCATCCTCCACATACTGCTCCTCCAAGCCCCCTCGAAGGTCTGGCAGGCTGAGTGGGACTGAGGACCATTGACTCCACTCCAACGTCTGGTCATCGCCTCCTGCTGGCTCCACTGGCTGTGAGAGCTCCACCTGTGTGCCAGAATCTTTCTTGACTGGAACACATTTTGCACTTTTCAGTTCCTCACTCACGGTTTCCAATTGATCCTGTAGATCCAGCAGAGTGTCGGTTTGTATTTTTAATACTTTCCGAAATGAATTCTCGGTGGCCCGCTGCTGGGCTTCTTTCTGGTCCAGCCTCTCAGTTAAGACCTTCACTTCCTCTCGCAGTAGAGGGAGCTCTTCGTTTCTCTTCTGTTCAGTCAGGAGGGCTGTAGAGACGGTTTGGTGAAGTTCTTGAAAAACAAAAATCTTCTCTTCTTGTTCCTTTCCTTTATACTTCACCTCTTCCAGCTGAGCCTCCAGCTCCCGCCTTCCCTTGCTCTCCTGCTCCACTTGGTTCCGGAGTTGCTCCGCCTCGGACGCATGGTTCTCCGCTTCTCTCCTTAGCTCCGCCTCCTTCTGGGCGAGCCTGGTCTGCACATCCAACAATGCCCTGGCCCACTCTTCTTTAGCCTTGTCCTGGGATTTCTGGATGTTCAGACACTGCAGATGCTCTTCCTCTAACATCTGGGTTACGTTCTTCACCTCTTCTTTCAGCTCCTGTCTGTGGGCCTCCACACATCTCACCTCATTGCAAAGAGATGCCTTTTCCTTCTCGAGTTCCACAGCCATGTTCCCAATCTTCCTCAGGGAGCCGCTGTGCTCCTCCAGCAGTTGCCCCACAACCAGCAGGTGGCGCTCCTCTGAGGTCCCCAACTCCACCTTTGCCCTGTCCAGCTCAGTCTGGGCACTCTTCAGCCTTTGGACCTCCTGGAGGGTGACTCGCCATTGGTCCTCAACAATGGTCGCCCGCTTCTGGTTCTTCACCAGGTCCTCCTTCAGGTCCCGACAAGACTTCTCCAGTTTCCAAATGACTTTATCTTGGCCATTTATGAACATTTGCGCCTCTCCCAACTCTGTCTCTAACCCAGCACACATATCAGCAGTTCTTATTTCACTAGTCTGCTGCTCTTGTGGCCTACCTGGGTTCTTTCCCTTTTCCCTAGGGTGCACCACCGAGCGGGAGTGGCCATTCTTCTTTTGGACTTCTTTTATCTCTTGTCGTCCCTTCAGGGTTCTCAACACCCTCTCCATTTCACCGATGGCCTCAGCAACGTCGGGCGCCATTCCAGCCAAAAAGGAGCATTTGAGGGCTGGACTTGCTTGAAAGTAGACCTTGAGGGAACGTCGGTGCACTTTTGACAGGTGCTTGTGCCCCTCTGCCTCCAGCCAAGACTCCATGTCTGGATCCAGTGTCCAGTCCCCTTCCATCATCAAGTATTGCTTTCAAAAATCACAAACAAAAATCCCACTCACTTGCACTACCTCCTCTTGCCTATAAGTGATGCCCTCTGCCCGCATTCTCCACCATATGTGGTGTCCCCAGGGGTTGGGCGACACTCACAGACCTTGCAGAGGGCGTAGGCAAGTTTAAGAACCAGGAGGAGGCAGTATTCAAAAACAAAATGATAATTTATTAAACAAACTATGACCAACGCTACACAAAACAAAGGGCGGGGTATTCGGGGGAATACAAACAAAGTCCGCAAATCCTTTCTCGTTGTCAAAGTCCGTTCCGTTGTCCAAAATCCAGTTCGTAGTCCGCAATCCAGTCCGTAGTCCAAAGCCAAAGCAATCCAATTCCAAACAAACAAACACAAAAACACACTCCAACACTCTCTTTCCTAATCCTGGCTGATCAAACAATTTCACAGGTATAGTCTCTCTCTACTCACACAGCAACTACTCTCCACTCACGTTCCTACTCCTCTCCCAGTGTAGTGGGAATCAACCCTTTAAATAGGCCTTGAAATAGTCTTCAGCTGGTCGTTAGTCCCGTTTGCTTGACTTCTCTCAGGTGTCACTGTGGTCTGCTGGGAAATGTAGTATTTCCTGGCTCCCATGAACGCTCTTCGTGTTGACAGAAAAGGCGGAGGAGTGGCTTCCATTTTCAGAGACATATTTCAATGCAAGCAAGTATCCTTTGATGTTTTTGCCTCTTTTGAATACCTCAGTATTGTGCTACAAGGTTCTCCTCGAACACTATTTTTAACCATCTACAGACCTCCAAGATACTCTCCCAAATTTATAGATGATTTTAGCGAACTCATCTCAGTAGTTTCCACTGATTATGATTGTTTTGCCATAACTGGTGATTTTAACATCCACATTGACAACCCCACTAATAACTATGCTAAAGAACTGCTAGCAGTACTTGATTCCTTTGGTCTGACTCAGCATGTGATGGGCCCCACACACTGTCGTGGTCATACACTGGATTTGGTAATCACAAAGGTTTAAGCATTGTAGGTATTGATGTGAAGAATGTGGCACTCTCAGACCACTACTGTGTATTTTTTTGATATGCTGACTCGTCCAGATACCCAGTTTAACTTACGCTCTGTTAAAAACGATCTATCAATGAGCATACAGGTGCATTATTTGTCACGGCTTTTTCATCAATACCTAGCATAGTATCAGACTCTGTTGATGTTCTCTGTGACAACATAAATTCCAAAATCGTGAATATTATGGATGATATCGCACCCTTAAAACAAAAATCAATAACTAGCAAACAGAGAGCACCTTGGAGAAACTCCCAAGCAGTAAAAAGTATGAAAAGAGAATGTAGGATAACTGAACGCAGGTGGAGGAAAACGAAGCTGCAAATTCACTATGACATCTATAAACAGAAGCTGCATGCTTACGATCTGGAAATAAAAAGAGCCAGACAGTTATTTTTCTCTGGTGTCATCAACAGAAATACTAATCATACCCAGACTCTCTTTTCTACAGTCGACAGACTGACAAACCCTCCAGTTCAACTTCCTCCTGAACTCTGCTCTGTTAATAAATGCAATGAATTTGCCTCATATTTTAGCATCAAAATTAGTGACATTCGATCAGCCATTAGCTCCTCTGCACCCGGCAACATAGCCGCACCATTCTCTTATCTGCCAAAAACTGCCCTCCTTGTTTGTCGCAATTCAGTGAAATTGACAACAAGGCGCTTGAAGAAATAGTGCTGCACCTCAAACCATCTACTTGCTCTTTAGACCCTGCACCTTCCAGCTTTTTAAAAGGTAACTTTAGCTATTTATCTTCAGAATTACTGCAAATAGCTAACTGCTCACTCCGGACTGGCTTTTTCCTACAGCTTTAAAAACCGCAGTAATTAAACCTCTTTTAAAAAAGAAAAATCTAGATCCTTCTAAATTAAATAACTATCGCCCTATTTCTAACCTTCCCTTCATCAGCAAGATCCTTGAAAAGGCCGTTTCTAATCAACTCAACAACTTTCTAACCCAAAACTGCCTTTTTGACACTTTTCAGTCTGGTTTTAGATCCCACCACAGCACCGAGACGGCACTCATTAGAGTTGTAAACGATATCCGTATAAACAGTGACTCAGGTAGGATCTCTGTTCTCGTTCTGCTCGATCTCAGTGCAGCCTTTGACACTATAGATCATCAAATACTCATAGACAGGCTACACCATTGGATCGGGCTCTCGGGCACAGCCTTAAACTGGTTCAAATCCTACTTACAAGATAGAGAATACTTTGTAAACATTAACAGCCACCAATCAGAACGGACTACTCTGATCTCTGGGGTCCCCAAGGCTCTGTCCTTGGCCCTCTGCTGTTCAATTTATACATGCTCCCCTCAGTCAAATCTTTCAGAAGTACCAAACCTCATACCACAGCTATGCAGACGACACACAAATTTACCTGTCGTTCACTCCTGACGACTACAACTCTATTGACTGTCTATACCGGTGCTTAAAGCAAGTAAACAGCTGGATGTGTCAAAACTTTCTCCAGCTAAACAAAGACAAAACCGAAATTATGGTGTTCGGGAGCAAAGAACCGAGAGAAAAAATTGCTCTCCACCTTGACTCACTCGGTTTACGAACAACCACGCAGGCTAGAAACCTTGGTGTGCTTATCGACTCAGATCTTAACTTTGATAATCATATCAAGTCGATAACCAAATCCGCCTTTTATCATCTGAAGAATATAGCAAGAGTCAGAGGCTTTATGTCTGAACAAGACCTGGAAACCCTCATTCATGCTTTCATCTCAAGTAGGGTTGATTATTGTAATGCACTTTTCACTGGCCTCTCAATAAGGTCCATGAAACGGCTCCAACTAATTCAAAACGCTGCTGCCAGGCTTCTTACAAGGACCAAAAGAAGTGCACACATCACTCCAATCCTTAGATCGTTACATTGGCTTCCAGTCCGCCATAGAATAGATTTTAAAGTGTTACTAACAGTTTACAAAGCACTGAACGGCTCCGGACCAAAATACATCTTGGAAATGCTTAGACAGTATGAACCAAACAGACCACTCAGATCTTTAGGATCGGGTCAGCTCATCGTGCCAAAGGTTAAAACAAAAATGGTGAGGCAGCCTTTAGTTTCTACGCTACCCATAACTGGAACCAACTACCTTATGACCTTAGACATGCTCCTACAATTATGTCTTTTAAATCCGGACTGAAAACTTTGCTCTTTTCACGGGCCTTCGACTGTAATGATTAAACTGTACTGCATTTTACTATATTCTTATTAAGCCCAGTCCAAATCTTAAATCTACTGCACTTTTATCACTTTTATCACTCTACTGCACTTTTATCAGTTTTACTTGTCAGCGAAATCTTATTTCGTTTTTAATTTTAATTTTAATTTTATTGTGTTTTTAAACTGATTTCCTATATTTTAAACTGATTCTAATCATTTTTTTTTTTGTCTCCATAAATTAACTCACTGTTGTTAAAGCACTTTGAATTGCATTAATTTGTACGAAACTGTGCTATATAAATAAACTTGATTGATTGATTGATTGATTGGAGGCCAGGCAGCCATTTTGTTGTGCAGCCCCTTGGGCTGCCACAACATGTAAATAATTTATCAAGAGCATCTCTGAAGTTGTCGGGGGGGGACTCTCCCCAAACCACCCTTCATCCCTGCATCTAACCTAATCAATGTTCTTTTTCCTTTTACCTTTGGAATCCCATCAGCCACCCAAGACAGCACACGGAAACGGTAAGTAAAATGTAAACTTTTACTAACCACTTTTGAAAGTTCAAACAAGTTACTGGCAGCACCCCCTTTTATCGCCCTTTCTTCCCCCTTCTGTCTCCCCCCAACCACTTCTTCCCTGGGATACCCGCTGGCTAATTTTTACAGAACTTTGTGGATGCCAATTGTACTTAGTAGACAGATGGTACTACTGACTGTACTTATGAGAAGCTTTGTTTGCTTAGTCGAAGAAGCTTAGAGTAATGCATAGTCTTTTCACTAAAATAGAAGTATGTGCCACAAACAGGAAGCAAGGTTTTCAGAGAACACATACATTTTTATATTGTCTCAGTACAGAATTAGAAAATATAGTCCCCACAAATTGGAAAAGGGCAACTACAATATGTTTGTAATTACAAATGTATCCCAGCATGCAGTATGCAGGATTTTTTTGATCATTGTTTTAATTACAATCTACCTTATTTCAGCAGTGCATTCTAAAATATAAATTAAATCCAAGGCAGACAAGTCTCTATATGTATGGAGAAATGATTTGTGTTTTGTTTTTTTTCCAAATTCTTTTCATTGGTTATTTTTTGCAATGTGAACAAAGGCATCTTGGCAAGTTTTTTACATATTTTCTCCCGTAACAGGCGCCCATAACAATGGCATATAAAAGGCAGACACATTTGTAATACAAACCAGGCAGTTCTAAACATTAATAAGCGAATGCCTGTATCAATAAACATACACATAACAACCCCCCTCCCAACTTCCCACCCACACATTCACATGATTTGTGTTTTGAGATATAGACGAGTAAACCAACAATCCAAACAACACTTTATTAAAGACCACAGAGGCATTGTAGAAGACAGGAACTATTGTTCACATGTGTCTGGTTTGAATGTGTTGTGAGGGAAACTTTCAGTTAATTTGCAGTGGCACGTAATGCCTGGTAGTTTCCTAATGATTGAAAGTGTAGCTAACCACTGGCTTATTCATGAATAAAACAAGCGTAAAACTCACATAAAAAGACTAGCTAAGTAGCTAGATATATCATTAGTTAGTCTTATATTTATCTAACATCACTTGTTTGCAACCAACAGACAGAACCATTATCTAACTAGCCCAGTAGCAAAGCAGATTGATGATATAATCTCTGTACAGATAGCAGTTTTATTTTTCAATGACATTTTTGAAATGCAATTTTACTGCAATTTTATAAGGTTTTTCAAGATTTTAGCCTTTTTTATGCTATACTTGCTCACATAAAGGACTTTACTCTTCAGTGTTTTCAGTCTGTTTGTAAAGGAGCTTGTTAAAAACCAAATACTCCTCACAAAAGAGAATGGTCTACTGTATAATGTCAACATCACTTTTATTGAATGTCATATGAAACTTCAGTTATGGCTAGATTGTGAACAGGAAGAACACTCCAAAGCTTTGTTTTTACAAATCTTTGAGGATATGACAGTTTGACGAATCGTACTGTTTTCCTTATTCTTTCCTTATTTTTTCACTTTTATTTGATTACCGATTTTATTGCAGATTTGTTTTGATACTGTTACAATATGATAATTTTCATTTTACCCATGTATTTCTAGTAGCTTAATCATCAGTAATCAGGCAATTTGAGGGTTAAATGCCAAATGTGGCACTGCTGTTGTATCCAGGATGTGCTTAAGAATGTATTCAGTAAATAACCAGCTGTAGCAACTGTAATATATAAAAGGCCAACTAGGGACGAACATTGAAAATGACCACAAGCTACAAATGTTTTGATACAGGGCATCAGCGTGTTGTCAATGCAATGTGTTTTTTGTATCTGTCCCAACTCAAATAAACATTAAATAAATAAAAATGTAAGCTACATAAGTCTCCAGAAATAAAAAACTGTAAATAATAAACTTATCCTTGCAAATAAAAAACTTTACAGCTGTATTTGAGCTGAATAATTTGAAATGTTTCCTATGCTCAATGTTTATCAAATCAATGCTGTATTTGAGCTGAATTTTCCCGTGGGTGCTCGGCCTTCTCCGTGGGTGCTCGGGCCCCGGAGCAGGGATACATAACATACGGAAGGATGGATTGAAGGATTTTTGGATGGTTCTTTGGTATGAAACAACAAAAGCTAATCAAAAACCATTATAGCTTTCCTTTAACCATTAAACCACACTGTAATCCTTTTAGCTACTGAGCTGGAATCATGTGGGTTCAGTGTATCTAAAATATTTTAATCCTTTTACAGTCCAAGCTATGAACGATCCTAGAAATTTGACCTTTTGGGATGCAAATTCAGCCTTCTATGATCACTAATTGAAAAGGCAATGACACATTGAAGGTTTTAAAAAGTGGACTGGAAGAGAGTGAGATAAACTGTATTGGACAACAAAAAAAGCACTAGCAATCTATATAATCTTTCCCAGAATCCACATGGAGCACAAGATCAAAAACACCAACTTCACTTTAAGTATCTGCACCAGGTGGCCAGACTTCAAAATAAATGTAAAAGGGTAAACAAGTGCTATCATTTTGGACTGGTTTGGATTAGGTTAAAAAAATCTTTCTGTTTTGGCAAATAGTGTTTCTATTTCTATTTTTGGCAGACTCTTGTGTGGGAGTGAATTTGATCAGGCATTGATTCTTCGTGAAAATGCAGTTGTAACATACAGTACTTTGGCCAACCAGAAGATTCAAGTTATTAATTCCATAATAATTTATAATTCCATACATTTATTTATTTGTACAGGAAAGGTAAAATACAACAATGTAAAAAGATGTAATGTTAAAAATACACAAACAGACCTGGCCTGGCTCAGTTTCAAAATTGTTTTACAGCAGGTTCCTGTTTTCTGATTTGTAGATTAAAAGAGAGATAAAAAAGGAGAAATTAATAAGGGAGATATAGATAGAGGTGAGCGAAGAAGAAAGAGGGTTAAAAGAAGATGGGGGACAAGAGGGCAGCTGACAGGATGAGGAAGAGGGAGAACTGGGCAAAAACATGAAAAGACCAGGTTTGGTCAGGTCTTAGTGACCACAAATTTGGTTTTGGGTTAGCAGTAGTTTGTGTGAATGTTTGAAGTGTGTGAGGGAGATGGTTGTCCTGACGGGTAGGGTAGTCCATCCATCCATCCATTGTCTAAGCCGCTTATTCCTGGTCAGGGTCGCGGGGGGGGGCTGGAGCCTATCCCAGCATGCGTTCCGGGCGAGAGGCAGGAATACACCCTGGACAGGTCGCCAATCCATCGCAGGGCACACACACCATTCACTCACACACTCATACCTACGGGCAATTTAGACTCTCCAATTAGCCTAACGTGCATGTCTTTGGACTGTGGGAAGAAACCGGAGTACCCGGAGGAAACCCACGCGGACACGGGGAGAACATGCAAACTCCGCACAGAAAGGCCCCCGGCCTGGATTCGAACCCGAGACCTTCTTGCTGTGAGGCGACAGTGCTATCCACTACACCACCGTGCCGCCCGGGTAGGGTAGTGCTATTCCAAATTTTTGTGTAGGTGGAGAAAAAGGAGTAAAAGGAGATTTTGTGGTGGACCGTGTGGCACATTCTTGCCTGTTTTCTGGTGTGTCTTGGTAGAAGGTTGCAGATCATTGTTGCAGATGGTTGTCTTGTAACTGGAGGTAAAACTTGGTGGCCAAGTTTCATAGTTGCTGTTTGAAATGCATCTCTTTTCTGAAGATAGTTTATTCACTAGCCTGTGTGGCACTTCAGTCTAAAAGCTTGTGTGACCAACCATACACTAGATAGGCCAAACGGTCTGTTCTCGTCATTCATATGCTCTTATACAGTTATAGGGTGTTTTACCTCTAAGTTGTCTTTAAATGTCTTTATTGTATTTATTTCTACTGTATTTATGTGTACTACTTGCTAAAAAATGTATTTAAATGTAACTCTGATTTTTATTTAATTCTTTAACTTGACATGAGGGAAGAAAAGGATGTAACCTGAGATACAATTAAGAGAAAGGGAATTACAGTCAGTAGGTACAGATTATGCAGCTAATTGGCATGGCCCTTGGTTACTGCTATTTTTGGCACTTCCAGTATTCTATTTCTTTGTTGAAAAGGAGACCCTTTTCACTAAAACTTGCACATATTACAGAAAAAATTAAGAAAATGTCATATTATTATATTTAATTAATGGACATTTTATAGACTTTTTACAGTATAGAGTAAAAATGTGCTGTTATTAGACATTATTATTTGTATGCAAGCTTTTGGGGATAAAACAAAATGTCTATCATATTAACCAACTGTCTTGACCCGCTTAACTTGTGTTCCCTCTTAAACCTAATTCTGCTCACTATCAGTGTTCTTTTGTGCAATGTGTAGAGAATTTGAACTGTGTAGGTAAAGAATTTGACCTCAAGTGCTATGAAACACATTTCACTGGTGATAAATACGTCAGTCAGAAGAGCGTGCTTACTGTTCACATGTGCGCCTATCAATTAGCATGTGCACTGAGCGATTGCCCTGGGGATCATCCATGGAATTTCACACAACAACACAGAATATACACTCAGTGGCCACTTTATTAGGTACACCTGTATACCTTCTCGTTAATGCAATTATCTAATCAGCCAGTCATGTGGCAGCAACTTGAAGCATAAAAGCATGCAGACATGGTCAAGAGGTTCAGTTGTTGTTCAGACCAAAAATCTGAATGGGGAAGTAATGTGATCTAAGTGACTTTGACCGTGGAATGATTGTTGGTGCCAGACGGGGTGGTGTGAGTAACTCAGAAACTGCTGATCTCATGGGAGTTTACAGAGAGTTTACAGAGAATGGTGCGAAAAACAAAAAACATCCAGTGAGCTGCAGTTCTGTGGGCAACAACGCCTTGTTAATGGGAGAATGGTCAGACTGGTTCAAGCTGACAGGAAGGGGCAACAGTAACTCAAATAACCATGCATTACAACAATGGTATGCAGAAGAGCATCTCTGAATGCGCAACATGTCAAATCTTGAAGTGGATGGGCTACAGCATTATAAGACAGCACCAGGTTCCCCCCCTGTCAGCTAAGAACAAGAAAGTGAGGCTACAGTGGGCACAGGCTCACCAAAACAGTACAATTGAAGATTGGAAAAACGTCGCCTGGTCTGACGAATCTCGATTTCTGCTGCGACATGCAGATGGTAGGGTCAGAATTTGGTGTAAACAACATGAATCCATGCATCCATCCTGCCTTGTGTCAACAGTTCAGGCTAGTGGTGGTGGTGTAATGATGTGGGGAATGTTTTCTTGGCACATATTAGGCCCCTTAATACCAATTGAGCATTGTTTAAATGCCACAGCCTATCTGAGTCTTGTTGCTGACTATGTGCATCCCTTTATGGTCACGGTCTACCCATCTTCTAATGGCTACTTCCAGCATGTCAATGCACCATGTCACAAAGCACAGGTCATCTCAAGCTGGTTCCACGAACATGACAATGGGTTCAGTGTACTCCAATGGCCTCCACAGTCACCAGATCTCAGTCCAATAGAGCACCTAGAGCACCTTTGGGATGCGGTGGAATGGGAGATTTGCAACATGAATGTGCAGCCAACAAATCTGCAGCAACTGCATGATGCTATCATGTCAACATGGACCAGAATCTCTGAGGAATGTTTCCAGCACCTTGTTGAATCCCTGCCACAAAGAATTCAGGCTGTTCTGGGGGCAAAGGGGAGACCTACCCAGTACTATAGGGGGGGCCTAATAAATTGGCCACTGAGTGTATTTATCATAGTATTCTCAACTGTCCAACAGATGCAGGACTTGAAATTCAGAAAACAGCCGGGAAGAGCTGCTGTGTTGTTTTGGTTTTGCTGTAGTTTTGTTAAATGGTTTGGAGAAATCTGGCAGTGGACAAATCCTGTCAACACATTATGGGCTACTGCCTTACAGGGTTCCCTGCCACTTCATGCATCATGCACATCTTCCCATCCAAATTTACCAAGAGGAAAGAAAAAAACATTGCATGTTTTTCAAAGCCATTGAGTTTTAAAAAACAGACTTAAAACAGTACAAAGCAACAGACAGAACATAAAGGATGCTACAAACCTGAATAATATGATAGTCTTTTTTATTGGCACACCTTCCTCCCATCGCTTCAGTTTATGGGACCTTCAGGAGGAGCACACTGAAAATTAATGGTAGTGTCATAAATGTATATGTGCTAAAAAAAAAAAACAACTGTGATGACTGTTTTCTGTGATACTGTCAAGTAATGATTGCATGTCTTTGTCTTTGATTCCAGAGTACATTACAAGGTTGTGTCCAAATGCAACCTGCAACAATGTATATCAAGGATGCATGCAACTGGAACCCTCATCATGCATAGTCCAAACACTTTTCCACAGGTGACTGTGTGACCTGTTTGTAATCTGGTGTTCTGAAGCATTGCCAGGAGCATATCACATCATGGCCAGTTAATGTGGGCCTCACTGTGTGTGCTGCATGCTAAACAGCCTCACAACGATCCAAATGAGAGATGCACATATGGAATAGCACTCTTCTGGGGCTTTTGTAATGCCTTTGAATTGCAGAGGGGAAGCGGCACAGCTGTGAAATCATGTTTGTTTTAAATGTGTGCAGCACATATTGAATGTGAGCGCATCCAATAAATTCAAACACCGGCGGAACTGAAACAAGAGGTCAAGGGCTGAGGAGGAAACCTCTGTAGAACAGCAAGAGAAATTTATGGCACGAGGCGATAACACAATTTGACTTGTATCCCATTGTACCATAGTATTATGCAAAGTAAATGCAGTTATGCAAATGAGGACCATTTAATATGAAGGTTACTTGCAGGAAATGTCACACGCAGTCCCAGGAGACCGTTTTCATCAAATGCTGTGATACTTTTCATTCTACGATATGCTTCACTCATGTTGAAAAAGTAAGCAATGATAAAGCTATTTGGAATCCAGAGTCACACATAGAAATATCCTCTTCAAATATGGTATAGCCTATACAGTTAATGTATTTGGGACTTGGGGGAAGATTTATATTCAAGCAGGACAATGGCCCAAAGCATAGAGCAAAAGCCACATTGAGGTGTTTTAAAAAACAAAACAATCAATGTACTGGAGTGGCCCAGTCAAAGCCCACACCTCAATCCCTTTGAGAATTTCTGTAAAGACTTAAAAATTGTTGTTCGCCAATGGTCCCCATCCAACCTGATAGAGCTCAAGCAGTTTTGTAAAGAAGAATGGGCGACCATCGCAGTCTCCAGAACTGCAAAGCTGGTAGAGACTGACACAAATAGTCTCACAGCTGTAATTGCAGCTAAAGGTGCTTCTACCAAGTATTAAGCCAAGAGGGATGAATACTCATGGAATCAATTATATTATTATAATGCCTGTTTTTATTTGTAATTAAGAAAAAGGTTTAGAGTTGTATTCTTTATTTGACATTATAAGTAATTTGTGTTGATCAGTGGCAAGAAATTCCAATTACATCTATTTTGATTCAATGAAGGGTTGAATACTTTTTATACCCACTGTAAGTGTCATAATGGAAAATCTGAATAATTCAATCCTAGGCTTGCAACATTAAAAGCTAAATAATGCTATCAAAGTAAACCTATCCAAATAAAAATTTAGTACCAGGATGTTGGTATGTTGATATTTTGTCTCATTTCATTAGTATTTCTCCCAAGACGGTTGCTGATAGAATTTTAGAACGACTTAGAATATGTGGAATTGCTGTAGAATGTCCAGACATTGCGAAACTGATTTGAAGAATGATACACTAATGTGTATCAAAATCAAAATTATTTTCCTCTTTCATTACATAACTAAACCCAGTGATATTTTCTTTAGTTCCAAATTATACTATATGAACTACAACATAATTCAGCAGCAGTGAACAAATCCTTTGGCTGAATAAGATTTGAAAATACTTCAAACGTCTGACTGAATTATAACCTGCAACACATCTAACATATTCAATCAGGATTTGTCCTTAACTTGGATTTACAAATAGAGTACCAGTCAAAAGTTTGAGCACACCTGCTGGAAACTAGGTCTCATAATAAGAATCTCATAATTGACAATGTTTTACACCGTATACGTTTCTGTAAATACTTGGGCAGGCCCAGTCTGGACACTGGGCAGGCCAGGTGATTAGTTTGAGTTGTCCTTCACGTTCCTCCTTCACCAGATAGTTCTTGCACAACTTCAAGGTGTGTTTCGGGTCATTATCTTGCTGAAGAATGAAGGAGTGCCCGGTTAGCCATAATCCAGATGTAAGGTGTACTGAAATTGTTGACTGGTACTGTACATGCAAGGGTTAGCTTCATTGCAAACATGGTTTCAGAGATCTAAAAAAAATTCAAATGCTGAGAATTCTGTTACAACATTAGTTGAGTTTGTACAATACCAGAACCCTTCCATGTATTGAGACTAACTTCATTGGTTCCTTTTGAACTTAAATTGTACTTTTATAATCAAATTATAATCTAAAGACAAAGAAAAACACCCTTCTACAGTGGACTTGAGTGCCTCTACTGTATGTGGTTGTGTATTTTTTTTAAACAATTTGCAACAGTGTAATGGGAGAGGAAAACCATCTGCAAATTCCTCAGCAAGTTGTCAACCCTTGAAGGCGTTTTCCATTTGCACTTCACTGCAATTTACTGCTTCACTTTCTGAAAGTGTTTTTCATGCACATGCCAGATCAGGAGAGACAAGTTAAAATGACATTACCTTTGACATTTCGTCACAGAGACGAACTGTAAAAACACCCAGCATTATGCATTGTGATTTACCTCCATACTGACAGCCTGAATGTGAATGATTTACATGGAAAATATGGAAATCCAACACTGATACGGTCACACTTCACCAGTAGCTTGCTACATTCTGTTGCACAGTATTCCCTTAACATTTTTATTTTTACGATTCTCAGCTTTTTAGTATTTGCGTTCAGCAGCCTGCCTTATTCCCAGCTGCAAAAAAATAGCATGAAGCAGGAACAGGCATCCTAGCATTGCTTACTATGCTCCCTCTCCCATGGTTTTAATTCAGACGTTGCATGCACAGCTCTTGTGATACCTTACCATGTATGTCAAAAAAGCGTACCGCAAGCCAATCTTGGCAAAACTATAGGACATAGGACACTAGGGGACAGTTGCATGGAAATTCTCCAAGCCCAACAACCGCCCAACATGAAAGTAAGCATAAAACCAGTAAACTTTATAACAAAGTTCAATAAAAGTCCAAACGAAAAATAACCCACAACCAGTCCACCTTCCCAACCCACAGGCAATGAACCGCTACCGTTCCCAGGATAACCTACTTCCAAGCAACAAGGAACAGGTCACAAAAAGTCTGTCCTTCACGGACGACTCGGTTCCCTCTCCATCCTCTTGAATCTTCCACAGGTCATTTCAGCTGGCACCAATGCCCAACGAGAGAGGAGAAAGTGTCGCAAAGGAACTCAAGGGCAGTGGTTTCATGCTTGGATGGTTGCGCTTGCCTGCTATGAGCTGGTGTACTTGTTTTTCTCTCTCACTTGGTGAGCACCCCATGGCAGTTCTGGGACTCATCTAGATCACATGACCGCTTATATATGGAGAGGAGCCACAACCGAGTATCACTGGCAAGTACCAACACCAATCAACACAATTCTGAAAGCTGGCCTTGTACAAACTTTGGGCGTCAACTAGACCCATTACTGGAACTCTGGCCTTCATCTTCAATATACTTGCTTGCTACTACCAGTATCTCTCCAACTCCAGGATATACACTGAGTTCAATGTTGGAGAAAAAACACTCCATGTTAACACTTAAAACAAAAACACCCAGTCCCGACATTGCTTCTCCACCAAAAATATTCTTGCCAAGTAAAAAAATGACCCTTAAAAATCCTGTCAGTAGAAGTCAGGTTAAGCCAATAA
Organism: Aldrovandia affinis; assembly: GCA_029706075.1. Taxonomy (NCBI): domain Eukaryota; kingdom Metazoa; phylum Chordata; class Actinopteri; order Notacanthiformes; family Halosauridae; genus Aldrovandia; species Aldrovandia affinis. The sequence continues at coordinate 8,782,141 of JAINUG010000006.1, forward strand.
CAAGGTGGCCACATTTCACTATGGAATCATTACTTCATTAAAGTCCAACACAAAACAATACTGACATTTTTAAATGATAGGAACCGGCAACATGGAACATGGAATAAAATACATGGTGAAAAGTTAAACACCCACTGCAATCGCGGCACTGCACATGTGAAGTCAAATCAAATAATACTACACCCCAAAGCAAATGCAAATATACAGTAAATAATAAATTTCAAACTATAGTTAACTTACACGTAAGACTTACACATAAATACTCACACCATTGATTGAAAATGATATGCCACATCCATGGCTAGTTTGCGAAGTGATTTTGCTATCCCTTAATGATGGTAACTGATATGCAAGCAACTGATCAAAGATTAAAAAGGAGAATAAAGCGATTCAGTAATTTGGGACAATTTTCTAGAACATATCTCTAGCCAATACAAAGGGATTGGATAATAACAGTGTGTTGAACAGCTTCAGCATTGGCCAGTCTGCAGCAATTTTGTTTATGGTTTTATAGCAGTGAATGCTGGATTCAAATATTTTTTATGCTTTGTAGCTCTAAAAATGTTATGTTTTTCTGCTTTTAATAAACAATTATGACATTTCCAGAAACACTGAATGGAGATTCATGGGTCAGATTCAGCCCCTGGATCAAACAAACAAGTACCGTAAATTTTGGACTATTGAACGCACCTGAATATAAGCCGCACCCACTAAATTTAAAAAGAAAAAAGATTTTGTACATATATAGGCCGCACTTGTCTATAAGCCGCAGATGTCCGCGTTGTAACATGGGATATTTACACAGAAAATGTTACATGGAAAGATTTTTTTAACTTTTAATTAAATGAATGCTTTTTTCCGAACAGTGCCTGTAACACGGCTGGTTAAAAAAAAACACAGTAGCCTACCAGAAAAGTCATTGATCGCTATCTTCATCTTCCTCCTGCTCACTAAAACCACTAAAGTCATCTTCTTCAGTGTCGGAATTGAACATTTTCAAGAACGTTTTCAAGTTCGGGCCATCTGCTTTTCTTGCCTCTGAAAGTTTTTGTCGTCTTTTTGCATTGAGTCAGTTCTTCACGCTGCCGTCTCCAACGTCTCACCATCGATTCATTGATGCCAAGCTTACGTGCAGCAGCTCTATTTACTTCTTTGACAGCCAGGTTGATCGCTTTAACTTGAAAGCTGCATCATATGCATTTCTTCATGTGTTTTCCATGATGAGGGTATGTGCATGAAGCGCAAAATGACTGATCTGAAGAATTGTGTGAGTGCGTTTGATTTAATGCGAACAGTTTCATTGGTCCACTGTGACCTGTTCAGTAATTTCATTGGTCTGATGTGACGAGGCTAAATGTATTGGCGGCATGAGCTCGTTAGCCCGTAAAAATCCATAAATTAGCCGCATCATTGTTTAAGCCGCAGGGTTCAAAGCGTGTGAAAAAAGTAGCGACTTATAGTCCAGAAATTACGGTATAAATATAATTCAAGTAGTTGCTTAATTATAATATACCCAGTGCTTAATTTGTAAAATAAGAGATGCCGGGGCTCAACTCGCCACCCCCCCGGAGGAAAAAGGCTAAAGTTCTCCTACTTCTGTGTCGCTGCATTTCTGTCCCTCCCTCTGGTCTAATGGTAACTTTCCAGTGGTGGAGCAACAAGGGTTAAAAACAGGACCGATGATATGGTTGCTTTTTAAAAATACACTCTTGTTGACGTGCAGATTAGATTAATTTGTGAGAAACCTTTCTCGCACTCTGAGATCCTTCAAGGGCTGTGTAACTTGTTCTCCCGATGTCTCTGTGAACACTCTGAAAGCACGAATTGTTTCTCGGCTGTTAAGTCTGTTAAAATATGTGTTGTTGTCGCACTTTAGATATTTATGAGCCCAGGGCTCTGATTCTGAGTAAAACATTTGCCGGGGCGCAAAATCGGATTCCCAGCACAAATTAAGCACTGACTATACCACACTTTTTTTGGATGATTTCCTTATCAAGGGTAACATACAGTATATAGCATACGTAGCTAGATATTGTTACATTTCAATTTGTACAGCTGGGTAATTACTGAAGTAAGTCAGATTAAGTCATTTGCTCAAGGGCACAATGACATTGCCCCAAGTTGGAATCAACACAACTCAGTCCTTTAATCACTACCCCACTCTCTTTTCACACATTATTAATGATTAAATACATGATAACATATTTATGTAATCAAGGTTGAGGAACATGTAACAAATGTGTGAAATGAATCTGGGACAAACTAAATATAGTATAGTATCAGTATATTAAATGGGTTTTTTTTTTTTCAAAGAAAAGTAATTATGTGGCATTGATGTACAAGGTTTAAAAGGCAAATGTTCCTTGTTTAATGCTGGATCCTGCATCCTTCTGCATTGCATCATCACTCCTACCTTGAATTTTCTTGGCCTATCATATCCATTTTAAGCATGTCTTATCCAGCCCAAGATGTGCTATGCAATCAAAGTTAGCGTACAAGATCAGTGCAGTCAAAAGACACATTGCCATGTGAAACCTCATTGGGAAATTAGGTGTTAATGTGGCTCAGGCAAGTTGAAATAGGCAAGATTGGAAGTGATTCCGTAGTCCTGACCGATTGCGGAGGTCTTCAGGACTAAAGTGTTCAGGTAGAAGTAATGATGTTGAATCCTGTGTTCAATAACCTGAATGTGGTATTTTTCTGCTCCATAACATCAACAAGGGCTTTATTTGTTGATTTTCTGCCAGTGTTTATGTGTCTGTGTGTTTGGGAAGCTTCCTGAGTGATTTGTCAGTAAGATCAGTCAGTGGAGGGAAGGTTTTTAACAGTGATAGGAAAAACCTCCAGGTCCAGAGAAAATATCGAGATTACTCTGTTGTCAATGTCACCCCTGTGTCTGTTGTGTAATTATTGGCAGCAGTCTGCTTTTATGTGTCTGTGTGTTTGGGAAGCTTCCTGAGTGATTTGCAGTAAGCAGTCAGTCGTTTTTTTCCTCCAGGTCCACGAGATTACTCTGTTGTCAATGTCATAATCTCTTGCCCCATATGATCACTGCTCCTCCGTACCCCTCCAGAAACTCCTATCAAAGAATCAACACACTCCTCAGCATGAAGTCTTGGGCAGCTCATTTGTGCTGCAGATTGAATTCCAGCACAGTGGACTGAGTGGACAGCAAATCTAGTCAGTCACACTGTTAGGGATGGGTTTGGAGTGACAAAACCAAATCAATAAATAGGAACAGCTGCTGGGTCATGTGACAGCAGTAAGATGAGCACTTTAATAGGTATCTGAGTTACTTTATTTATTTATTTATTTATCCAATGCCATGTTCTTAATTTCCGCTTAAACCTAAATTCCCATTTCTAAAAGGATCAAATTGTAGAAATAATATTTTGTACTCATTCCAAATGTGTAATTCTTAATGCATTATTTTGCCATGGATTGCCAGTAAGTCATGTGGAACCAATTAGGGCCAGATTTATTAAAGGATTAAGTAAAAGGTTGCAATATCTATGTCAGATTAGGATGTAATTTGTGGGGGTTAAGTCACTTTGCAACTTTCCTCAAGGTTAATAGTTAAATTTGTTCATGCATATACATACATGGGGTAAACATGCTAAAATAGGGTGGAGATTTTGTAAATTAGGTAGATTAAGTATTCCGTCTGATTTACTAGAGCATGCCTTAATTGCGACTCTCCCCTTTGCATGATAATTTTAAGAACCCTTGAAACCAGGCAGTATTTTATGGGTGCTGATATAGCCTATAGGTATTTCACATTTCCCATTTTGTATTTCCCTTTCCGAGGTGCTAGTCGCTGTTCCAGCGATGCAAAACAAATAATCACAAATGCCATTTCTATCCAATATTCTTTCCTCGGTTGGACCACCTTCAGTGTCTTTTTCCTGCATTATGTTGTAGGAAGATTTTTCTTTTGGAAGAAGCTTGTTAAACTCCCATGAGATAAATAAAAAATACAATATAAGTTTTTAATGTTGCAGCTTACACTACAATATTGGAAAATTATACTGCACTTCAGTTTTTCAACTTGTGAGGGAAACCATTTCTCTTCATTGTAGTATTTTCTTCCTCAAGAGGAGGTTACTGTTTGACCCTCTACGTTTTTAAACTCAAGAAACCCTGGCTACCTTAAACTTACCATTCTCTTTCTGGGACAAAGACATCATTTTCTGAACTATGGAGGAATCTTGGTATGAGTCATCTAATACATAGACGAGACTTTAACCTGTGCTGTCTCTAGGGCCCATTCTCTGATTAAGGCCAAGACATTTACCGACCTAACCAAATCTCTCGTGCTTTTGAACCTACAGTTTACATGTAGTATGGAGGTGAACCAATGCCTGGTATACTCCAGAAAAGGAGACATGAATGGCAATTGTTTTTTTTTTCCGTTATATATGCTCACACTTCCCTTTTCCAAATCCTGCCAGTTCAGTCAGAAACAAAATGGTTATTATTTACTCTGGATTAAAGAGGGAAAGACAGACACTCATTTGTAGTTATCATTGGAGTTTTTCGTAATAATAGTGTTTAAACGCAACAGCCAATCAATCAAATGTAAATAGCTAAAAGGATGTAGAGAGATGGGACCCAGGCACAGAGACGAAGCCAGAGGCAGCAATACAATAAACTGAATCTTTATTCAACAAGACGGAACTAACAAGAACGAAAATAGAAATAAGAAATAAGAAAAAATAAGAAAATAAACATGAGAATAAAATAATAAAACACTTACACAAACCAAACACAAGTAGTACGAAGTTCAAAATGGTAACACTGAACACTGACTAGTAAACACAGTGAAGAACCATTTAAGACAGAGCACAGAACAAACAAAACAGGCAGCTTAAATAATGGCAGGAAAACAAGGCACAGGTGGAAACACTCAAAACAATAAAACAATTACTGAATAAAATAATGAAACAATTAGGGAATTAGGGAACACATTTACCGCCCTCTGGCGGCCAGCAGGAACTGTTACAATAGCGCATTTTACAAAACATTTGTCACAATATGCTTTACACCAGACCTCGGCCAGAAATCCCACGAAAAGAAAGTCTAGGGCAACAGTGGCAAGGAAAAACTCCCTAGGTGGAACAAATAAGAAGAAAACGTAGGAGGAACCAGACTTAAGCCCATCTTCCTATGGCTGGCTCAGGGTCTGAGTTTCTAATGACTAACAATGGTCAATCAGTCAATATGCAAAACAATTTCAATACACAGAACAAAGGCTTAGCCCTCGTAGGCTTAGGCACCCTTTAAACAGACACTTGCATCTTATTTACTTCGATTATCCAGATTCTGACTTGGACCAGCTGAGCACAAGACATACAGACATGTCAGTGCACGCCTTGGACACACTTTTGATTTCTGCATACTCTAAAGTCAAAATCTTCCTTAGATTGCTTATGTTACTGAGGAAGGTGACATCCCATAGATGTAGATCACCTTCTTGAGGGGCCATGGAGCAATAAGAATAAAAAACAATCCAGCCAAGTGTAAAGGTCACTGAGGATATCCAACAGCTTTGACACTGCAGCAAGCCAAAGCTGTATTATCTCAGGGGTTATCCAGTATGAAATGGCTTCATATCATGTGTCAAAGTCAGCTGTGCAAATATGAAGTAAGCTATCACTGTATTGATGTTTCCATTTCGTCATCTCGCATGCATGCTTGTCCTTGTATTAATCCAATTTGTGAAAATAACAGCCGACTGTGAGCAGGCAATACACACTGTACAGTTACAGGAGAGAATTAAAAAGACTTCCAAATGTTTCCTACAGTAATGACAGTATTTTTTTCTCAGTCCATTTGTCTCTGACCAGCCAATGCTCCTCATTATGTGATATATTTTATAATTAGACTGTAGATTCATAATTGAACAGATCATTAATAATTGTCCAGTTGGGTCTTACTGAGTGTGAATGATAGGTATTTTGGAGGGCCAGGATTTATTTGGCATACAAAACATGATACATTTTTTCACAGTATTTCTAATATAAATACAGTGCATTGTACTATTCTTATCATTATTGTTAGTAGTATAAGTAGTGGTGGTAGTAGCAATAGTATAAGCAGCAGGAACAGTAGTTAAGTAGTATTTGTTTTTTAGTATTTGTAGTGTTCTTATTTGGTGGACAACACTGCTCAGGGAATTGTACAACGCAACAATAAAATAATGATCATAAACTACAGGTAGCTGCCAAAATAACTGAGTAACACTTGAGTAAATGTGGGATACTGGCAGCTCTGTTAAAGTGCGGCCTGCATTTTTAGGTCCTGGCATGATTCAGGCCCACTCAACCCCTTAGAGCAGGGGTGTCAAACTCATTCCATCGAGGGCCGAGTGTGTGCAGGTTTCTGTTGTAACCAATGCATTACACCAGGTGATTTCAATTAGGTTCCCTCCTTAGTTGAAGAAGTGAGCTAATTAGTGAAATCACCTGGTGTAGTGCATTGGTTGCAACAAAAACCTGCATACATTTGGCCCTCGATGGATGAGTTTGACACCTGTGCCTTAGAGAGCAAGATTGTCACGTCTCGTGTTCGTGTTTTTACTTTCGCTTACCTGTTTCCAGTCTCGTCATTGTATGATCTGTGCAGCCCAAAGGGTTGCACCAGAAAATGGCTGCCTGGCCTCCAACACATGGCAGCCATTTTCACTACATTTCCCAGCAGACCACAGCAACACCTGAACGAAGTCAGGCAATGGAAGCTAACGACCCGCTGAAAGCCATTGCAAGGCCTATTTAAAGAGCTCGCTCCCAGCACCTGGTGAGAGGAGTCGGAACGTGGTTGAGAAGGAGTTACTGTGTGTGTTTATAGAAAGTGTATACCGTGAAGTCGTGTGACCAGCCAGGATTTGGAGAGAGTGTTTGTTGGAGTGTTTTTTGTGTTGGAAATTGGATTGCTGCTTTGGATTTGAATACGGACTGGATTACGGACTTGGAACTGGATTTTGGATTTGGATTTGGACATTGACGACGAGAAAGGATTGCGGACTTTGTGTTTGTATTCCCCTGAAGACCCCACCCTTTGTTTTGTGTTTGTTCGTTTAATAAAGCATCATTTTGCTTATATTACTGCCTCCTCCGTGTTCTTGCACTTGCCTACGCCCTCTGCAAGGTCCGTGAGTGTCGCCCAACCCCTGGGGACACCACATATGGTGGAGAATGCGGGCAGAGGGCATCACTTACAGGCAAGAGGAGGTAGTGCAGCAGGATTTATTTTTTGAATTGTTGACAGGAAAAGGCACGCTCATGGAAGGTGACTGGACAGGAGGCCCAGCCATGGACGCCTGGAACAAGGAACAGGCTCAATTGGCACAAAGTGGTGCCCTGTGGTGCATATGCTGTATGGAGTATGGCCACCAACCCAGTGAGTGTTCCATGAGGGAAGAAGTGGGCTGGAAAGACCCAAAGGAGAGACCAGAAACAAAACAAGTCGGAGAGAAAAATGGCCACCCCTGCTCTGTGGTGCCCCCTAGGAAAAAAAGTCAAAAGATCCCAGGTAGGCCGCAAAAGCAGCATAAAAGTGTCGCAGACAAGTGTGCTGATTTAGAGTCAGAGTTAGGAGAGGCAAAAGCTATAATCAAGGGCAAACAGGAAGAGGTCCACAAATTGGAGCAATGCTGTCGGGACCAGAGGGAAGACCTGGTGAAGAACCAGAGACGGGCGGCCATGGTGGAGGACCAATGGCGAGTCACCCTCCGGGAGGTCCAGCAATTGGAAGGTGTCCAGACTGAGCTGTACCAGACGAAAGCTGAGTTGGGGACCTCGGAGGAGCGCCATCTGGTGGCCGTGGGGAGATTGCTGCAGGAGCACACTGACTCGCTGAGAGTGCTGGGAATCATGGCTGGGGAGCTGGAGAAGGACAAGGCATCCCTTGGCGATGACATGAGGCGGGTCGAGGCCCACAACCTGGCGCTCGAAGAGAAGGTGAGTAACCTAACGAAGAAGTTGGAGGAAAAGCAGCAACAGTGTCTGAACATCCAGGAGTCCCAAGACCAGGCCAAAGAGGAGTATGCCAGGGCCTTGGGGGATGCACAGACCAGGCTCGCCCAGAAGGAGGCAGAGCTAAGGAAAGCAGCGGAGAACCAGGCGTCCGAGGCGGAGCAACTCCGGTGCCGAGTGGAGCAGGTGGAGAGTATCCTGACTGAGAACGATGCTCTCCGGACTAACCTAGCCGCGCTAGAACAGATCCAGACCGTGAAGACGCAGGAGATGAACGTGCTGCGGGACCAGACCATGGCGCTGAACGTGGAGCTGCAGCAAAGGCAGACCGAGCAGGAGAAGCTCCTGGCCCAGAGAGATGACATCAGCTCCCAGCTGCAGGAGGTGAACCGCGCCAACAGCCGGCTCCTGGAGCAACTGACTGAACTGGGCCAAGAGAAGGACAAACTCCAGCAGGAGCTGGAGGAGACCAGGAAGACGGCAGACAAGAGTGCGCTGGAGCACCAGGCTGGTCCAGAAACTGCAGCTAGAGCAGACACAGCTTCAGGGGAAAATGGCAGAGATAGAAGCCCAGCAGCGGGCCACAGAGAATTCATTTCGGGAAGTACTGAATGTCCAAACCGAGACTGTGCTGGACCTACAAGACCGACTGAAAGGGGTGAGTGAAGAGCTGGACTTTGTAAAGTGTGTTCCTCTCACCCAAGACGCTAACACGCAGGTGGAGGTCTCGCAGCCAGCGGAGCTGGGAGGACATGATGACCAGACATTGGAGTGGGGACAATGGTCCTCAGTCCCACTCAGCCTGCCGGACCTTCAAGGGAGCCTAGAGGAGCTATGGGGGACCACAGTCTCCTAATTATGGCTGATGAGGCCTGGTTGAACGCCCAACCATCTCCTGAAGTGGTGAGTCCATCTGTTCAGTTGAAATTGAAAAGACTGAGAAGAAGAGTGGAAATCAGAAATACTCACTGGAAAATAAATTCAGAAAAGAACGGAAGTAAAATGAAAAGGATTAACCGTAACAACCGTTTAGGGAGAGTAAATGCAAACGTGGAAAAGAAATGTAAGGATACAGCTAACCACCTGTCAAAGAGTATGTTTTCCCCAGTTACCCCACCTGACCCCCTGAAAGATAAAGGGACGTGGAAGAAAAGGCCAAAGAATGGAGTACGGAGTGAAATGCTGCACAGGGTTTGCTGGAGCAGCCATGGAAGGCTGGTGAGGACCAGAGCAAGAGTGGGAACCGTTCTGTCCATGAAGCCCAGAGCCAGTACCCACATGTGGCCAGTTGGGGGCAGACACGGTGAGCAACTTTCGCCATTTCCTAACGGTTTGCAGATGTTTTTTCAGACTGTGAATGGAGAGGGAATCTGGACATTTGACCCGGGTGGAAAACTGCCTGAGTGGACCTGGAGAGGGGGACCCTCCGGGTGGCCGCTGGACATAGGCCGCTCAGCCCTCCCGAGGTCAGAGCTGAGGAGGAGGGTGTGTGGCAGCCCAAAGGGTTGCACCAGAAAATGGCTGCCTGGCCTCCAACACATGGCAGCCATTTTCACTACATTTCCAGCAGACCACAGCAACACCTGAACGAAGTCAGGCAATGGAAGCTAACGACCAGCTGAAAGCCATTGCAAGGCCTATTTAAAGAGCTCGCTCCCAGCACCTGGTGAGAGGAGTCGGAACGTGGTTGAGCAGGAGTTACTGTGAGTGTGTTTATAGAAAGTGTATACCTGTGAAGTCGTGTGACCAGCCAGGATTTGGAGAGAGTGTTTGTTGGAGTGTTTTTTGTGTTGGAAATTGGATTGCTGCTTTGGATTTGAATACGGACTGGATTACGGACTTGGAACTGGATTTTGGATTTGGATTTGGACATTGACGACGAGAAAGGATTGCGGACTTTGTGTTTGTATTCCCCTGAAGACCCCACCCTTTGTTTTGTGTTTGTTCGTTTAATAAAGCATCATTTTGCTTATATTACTGCCTCCTCCGTGTTCTTGCACTTGCCTACGCCCTCTGCAAGGTCCGTGAGTGTCGCCCAACCCCTGGGGACACCACAGATTGTTTTCACTTATTCCTCATGTGTCTGATTGCAGTCAGCTGCATTCGTGTTCATTCCTGATTGTTTCTTGTTATGTCTAATGTATATAAGCTTTGCGTTTTCCAATGTTCGTTGCCAGATTGTCTTGTGCTTTGCCTATTCTTTCACAACTTTCCAGCGGTTTCGTCGTTTACCCGTGTTCTGGTTCATCGTGTTTTTGTTCGCGCTCCCGTGTTCGTCTGTATCTCAGTCTCGTTACCGACCCACCTGTTTGTGCTCCTTGTGGTTCCAGCCCCGCATCTCTGTGTTCCCCGGACTGATTTCCTGTTATCGACCTCTGCCTGTCCATTGACCACGTCTTGCCTGCCTATGACACAGCTGAAGCCTGAAATGAACTTTGCCTGTCCCCGACCACTCTTTGGACGCCTGTATTGCCCTGATTGCTCCTGTTTGACCATTGCCTGTTTACGCAGTAAAGGACATTATTGCATTTCTGGGTCCGCGCCTGGTTTTCCGGTACCAATCGTGACAAAGATAAATAGAAAGCCATGATCACCTTCATCCTATGGTGAAGCATTTATATCCTGATGCCAGTGGTCTCTTCCAGGATGACAATGCCACTATCTATATGGCATGAGTGGTCACTGAATGGTTTGAGGACCATGAAAATGATGTAAACAATATGCCATGGCCATCTCAGTCACCAGGGGCCTCATTTATAAAAAAAGTTGCGTAGAAACCATCCTACATTTGATCTAAGATCTTTTCTGAAATGTGCGTACGTGTGATTCAGAGAAAAAGAACGTACGCATAAAAAAACGTGCGTAGCCTACGCCACTCCCCCAGATGTGAAATTTCTAAATCACAAATGATCTTGAAATTGTGTGTAGCTGAATGGTTTTAGATCTCCGCCTTGTAAACGCTCCCTACTTAATATCATTAGCATATAAAGAGCTTGAATCAAAACACAAATCCTCTGCTTGATAATGGCGACCTGTAAGAAAAATAATTTTAGCAAGGCCGAAATCGAGGTCCTGTTGGCGGAGGTGCAGATGCGTGCAGGGACGCTGTTTGGGAGCCTTTCCAGTGGCTTTACCAGTAAAACCAACGTGGCCAACGTGGCCTGGCAGTCTGTAGCCCAGGCTGTGAACAGGGGGCAGGAAAGGTCCCTGAAGGACGTCAAGAAAAAGTGGTCTGATTTAAAACTGAGGTAAAAATCTCTAATAACTCGTTCCCTTCTTATTGCGCGGTTGGTGATATCTTTGAGAAGTGACAATGCTGCCATTCTTCCTCTTGCAGACATTTTATAGCCCATAGATTGACCGAAATGTTTTACACATGTGGAACCATAATATGTATATTAAATACATTTCCTTCAAGGATGTGCGTAAGTACGTTTTATAAAGAAGGCCCCAGATCTCAACCCGATTTAACACTTATAGGAGATTCTGGAGCGTGCCTGAAAGAGCATTTTACACCACCATCAACAAAACGCCAATTGATGGAATTTCTCATTGAAAAATGGTTTTGAATAGCTCCAATAGAGATCCAGACACTTCTAGAATCTATGCCAATGTGCACTGAAGCTGTTCTGATGGCTTGTGGTGACCCAAAGACCAAACAAGATTACTCCACTTAAGCAACAATGTATGCATAGACATCCTTGGGTAAAAACATTTGAATTCCAATAAGTATTTTGCTGATAATTGAGATGAGTCAATAGCCACACACAGGTACACATAGTATTGCAGATGGCATTAGTTTATTGATTATTGACCCCCAACTCCTCACATGACCAGAAAGTAGGTTCCAACCCACAGTTTGTGAAGCACTTGTTATGTTTTGCCACGTTTGTTTTTGTATTTTATTATTTTTCTCATTACGGTTCATTCACGTCTGTTTCCCCGTCTGTCTGTGTTCCGTGTTTTTTGATAATCCACTCCTCGTCTTTGTTATTGCACTATTCGGGTGATCTCGACTTTACGGGTTTTCTGTTTTCCTATCTCGTTTACTTCCTCCTTTCTTTCTAAACACTATATATTAGTATATATTAGTTAGATGTATATAGTACTAATCTACTAACATTAGAGATTTAGATTAAGTTACTAACATTACTAATTACTAATTATCTCACTCTTCTATCTACCGCTATCATTCTCTCTCTTGTTGTCCTATCCCTGTACGCTTCTCTCTTAATCGCTTTATCTGCACGCATTTTCTTTCTATGCGTTTCTCCCCTTCGAACTGTGCACGTGACTGCCTGCTCTTCCAGGTCGTGTATTTTTAATGTGTCTATGTGCTTCCCAGTTCGTGTCTTTCGTTTCCCCTCGTCATTGTATTAGTTATCCTTAATCGTTCTCACCTGTGTTCTTGCCTTTCTCTCCTCCCAGTCACACCTGATTTCTATTGTGTTTCCCTTCGCTGCTTGTATTTAAGTTCATGTTTGCTTTCATTCATTGTCAGAACGTTGATCATTATTCACTGTGCCGATTGTTTGTAAGCCAGAGTTTATTGTATTTTCCGAGACACCCCTTCTGTTTGACTTCGAGTTTTGCCTTCCGAGTTTGTTTGTTGGCCTTTCTGATTATTTGGTCTTGACTTTTGTATTGCCTTTTTGACTACTCTTTTGGATTTCGATTTTGTACTTTTCCTAACTCTGACTATCGGCTTGCCTGATCATTAAACGTTCCTTTACTGCCTTATCCTGGTCTGCATCTGGGTCCCTGTTCGGTACCTCACAGCACTACTGTAAAAACCCTCTTCATGATCCCCTGTCACCCTCATTAAATGGCCAGACCCCTATGAGACCTTCAGGGTTTTTGTCTTGAAGATCTTGTCTTCCTCCATGACCAGAGCTGACCCCCCAGATGGCCACAGCATTACTCTGTCTCTAACATCCCACTCTTATTTGTTTCCCCTGCTCATCCACCCCTTAAAAAAATCCCTCCTCACTGTCAAGCCCAGCTCCCCAATCCAGTGACCAATGTCTGCGGTCAAATGGATTTAATCTTCCTCTGGGACCCCTCCACAACCCCACTTAACATCTCAGATCCTTTCACCACATCCATGACACAGCTGTGTCTTGCCGTCTGTACCAGTGGCCTGCTTTCTGCATCAAACCCTCCCTTTTACACTTTCTCCACTGTTCTCAAATTATTCTTTGCTATGCTCACCCTGAAATATCCAGCAGTAACTACAACTTAAAATTTGTAATAACAATAGAAGGACTGTTATGGAATTCACGTGATGCATTATGCATAATTTTGCTATCACTAACTTTTTCTGCTAGATTTAGATCTACTATATTAAAGATCTGTTGGCCAATAATCTGAAAATGAATTTGAACATTAATTACATTTAGCCAGCTATCCATCTAAAAAAAAAAACTAAAAAAAACAATTTGCATCTTTGCATACTGGATGCAATTCAGACCTTCATGGAAAGTAGAAAGTATATAACTTAAGCTAATGCACTAACTATAACATGAATGCCAAAATGCATGTTTGTGCAATGCTATGTTCTCTCTGTGAAATATAAATTTTCTTTATATGCAATAGTCAGATTAAATCTAATATTCTTTTTTTGTTTATACTGGTGAGTGCAGACTTGTGAGCCAGAGCACCTACGCTTATAACAAGATGCCATTTATTATGCTTGATTGAGTTTTTTATGTTTGTTGGCAATGCTATTGCTAACTGATAACTGATTTGTCTATTTATGCATTTCTTGTGTATGTAACTGTTACGAAAATGCTCACTAGAATGCACACAGTATATTTGATTACGTTTTTGAGCATTCACAAAAATGTACGCTTAATCAATCGCCTTTCGTTATGTGAAATATGTTTGTACGTACAACACATTAGTAATTAAGCATGATGGATGGGCCTGAATTCCAAATGGGTGGGCCAATGAGTTCTAAAGCCCCTGCTTTTATGTCACTCTTTTTGTACTGTCTTTTGGCTGTGACTGGCCACAACATACAGAGAAAACAGTACTGTACACCTCTGTTTCTCTCTGAGGAGGATGGGTTATTAATCAACTGTATATCCTGTAGGATGTGGAATTCTGAATGGATTCGTGTTATTTTGGGGAAGTATGAGTCTCTTACCTTTCACACTGTGTGATGAAGTACGGCTCTTTCTAAACCCCTATTTCAGAATGCAATGCCTGTCCTCTCTGGGCAGCCTGTTTTGATCTATCGTCAGGCTGTGCTTACTCAGTCTATACTATGTCAAAACATTTTTGCCAGTATTTTTTCATCGTTGACATACAGCATTATGTGTATATAATTAGGCCTAATATGACATGGGAGACTCTCTCTCTTTCTCTCTGCCAATATTGTTGTCCAATATTGTTGTCCCTTTTAATCCTCTGAAATCTTGATCTAGACCAATCAGACCACATTCTTTAATTTGAAAGAGACTAGTCCCCTACAGGAGGATAGCTAAAGCATGATATTTGTTTCTTTAAGGTCAGGTCTTGTAATGTGGAGGCATCAGAATAAGGCTCTCTAAGGTTCTCTTTCTGAAGTTTTTTACCAAAAAAAAAAGTTATTTACAAAAATGCATCCACCTCAAACTCATCTAATGGAAGTTACATTACATTACATTACAGGCATTTAGCAGACGCTCTTATCCAGAGTGACTTACAGTTTACATTTCTTTACAATCCATTTATACAGCTGGATATTAACTGAAGCAATCCAGATTAAGTACCTTGCTCAAGAGTACAACGGCAGTGTCCCACCTGGGGATTGAACCTGCAATCTTAATGTTACAAGCCCAGTTCCCTAACCATTATACCACACTGCCTGCCCCATATTGACAAAAGAGATGTGGATTATCATTGAAAGTGTATTTTATTTATTGCACGCATTAAACCAAAGTCAACAATGAAAACAGCCATGTGATTTTATGGTTCTGTTCACATCCATCAGTGTTAAGTTTATTCATTAAGAAAAGTATTACAACATGACCTTTTCAGGTTGGCAATAACAATGCAGTTTTTTTTCTGTTCATGAAAACCGTATCTCTTCATTTATGAAGGGGAAATAAATGCCTTTATACTCTCTAAAGTACTTCACAATTCACCAAGGACAATATAGAGCTGGGCTTTGTGTGAGCTGATCGTGGGTGGCTTCTATTCTAAAGGAATTTGTATTCATGTTATTCTCTTAGAACCTTTCCATCTCATAGTCTTCTTTTTTTCTTTAGTTTATCTTTAAAAAAACACCAATTGTCTAGATATGTACATAAGGACACTATTGATTGAGGTTTACTTACTATATCATTAATATTAAGGGTGGTTAATGTCACAATAAAAGGGCATTCTCCACCTCTGCACTGTAGCCTAATCACTATACCCCTCCCCTGTACCAGTGTGGATATTCTCATTTTAGGAGTGGTGTGATGTGTCCCCCCACCTCTTCTCTATGCTTTTATTAGCACTCCCCAGAAGACTAGTCTCTACTCTCAGTTGTAGTGTAATGTAATACACCCAAGACACACCACATCCTCCCATCTCCCACCTTCCACTATGAGGAAGTTTAAAACAAAGGAGAGAACAAAAAATTCACTTTGGGAAAAGCTCTTTCAGACAAATATAGAGCAGCCTGTCAATGTTAACTTCAAGTATGTGTGTAATCCTGGTTTATACCGACACATGATGTCTCTGAATAAACTGCATTACATTTGTCATGTCTGTAAGTGAGATTCTGATGCAGGATTTGTTTTCGATGTGGGACTGTTGATGATCTCCCAGCTTGAAACATTAGCCATTATAAGGTGGGGGGGCTAACCTGTCAATCAGGTGTGAAAATAGATTACATTCAAGGGAATGACTGAGAATGATTCAAATCAATGGCATGAACAGAGAGTGTGGGCTTTGGGGAGAACCAATCACATAGTGCAGTCTCTATCCAGCTGCAGGGGGGAATTTTGTACATTTTGCTGCAGGGTTAAAGCCATAGCATTTTACTTCACAAAAATGACAGTAGGTAAAGCAAAATCATAATTGTGTTCAGAACAGGTCAAGGGTCCCATACAGGGTCCCATTTGAATCATGAGAAAAAAAGGAAGCACTTTATTTTACAGATCAGAATCAGTGGTAATAACATGGTAAAATGATGGTAACAATTCGTACTTACCAGTAACAAGAACGATAATTTCCTTGCTATTACTAAGTTAAGTGGACTGTAGTTGCTGTGTAATTACTTTAAATAACTGTCTGATTAGCAGGTCTTTACCATGAAACTTGTACTATCCATTAGAAAGGTAATTTCAATGTTATTACCATGTAAGGGGCGCGTTGCTACCCATCTACGCCATACAACTCCACATGAGGTCATGAACCTGCAGGAAAATTTATAATTTTCCATATTATCGGTTGTAGGGGCATATTCAAACCAACCATATGACTCTTACATACCTTTTATAGCAGTGTTGTTGTTGTTTTTTGTTTTCTAAATCTGCAGGATGGAGGCAGAATGCATTTGAATCCAATGTGACAAAATAATAATCAACAATATGAGGAAAGATGCCCCAGCTAAAGCATCCAACTGCTTTTCTCAGAGTGGTCAACAATAAGACTAATTGTGTATCTACAAACTCAAAAAGGAGCTCAAATTAACAAATACCCTTTTTTCTGAATTGAATTTATCATTGGATTTATATAGTGCTTTTCAAGGTGCCCAAAGCGCTTTACAACAATGATAGGGGCAACTCACCTCAACCACCACCAATGTGCAGCACCTACCTGGGTGAACAAGACAGCAGCCATTTTTGCACCAGTACAAACTCACTGCACATCAGATACACAGTGGAGAGGCAAGGAGGGAGGGAATAAATTAATTCCATGTATATATATATTGTTTTTGGTTGGGAATTTGGCCAGGGTTAACACCCTACTCTTTTCGTAAAGCACCATGGGCTCTTTTATGACCGCAGAGAGTCAGAACCTCGTTTTTTACCACCCCATCCGAACGTGTAGTCCCATGGGATCGAACCCACAACCTTGGCATTGCCAGCGCCAGCTAAAGTGCTCTGAGAGAATACAGTAGAATTTATAAAAATAATACTAACTATCATTTTAACGATGGTCACCAAGATAACTTATGATTGTCTACAGTTTGACATGGAATGTCAAAGAAAAGCATACAGTAATTTCAACAGTGATATATCAATAATACAATACATTATACAACACATATGCAAGATACATAATTGTATCCTTGGTAGGCCAAAGGCACCTCTGCATCTCATATAGAGATAGCAATGTGTATAGAGCCACACAACGCAAGCTAAGAGACTATAGACTCTCGTCTGCATATTATACCATTCTATAAGTAACTGTTAACACAGAGAAAAGTTAATATTAATTGGAGTCAGATAAAATAATTGGAGTTAGATTTAATCCTATTCTGGCATCACAAGCTAAGACTACATGCTATCCTTCACCGCTTGGACACTTCCACCATTTGATGTGTTTGATTGGGATCCTACAATTCTAATTCTTAATACCATGTGTGGAGGGCGTCAGTCTCGGCAACAGTGGAGTTGCAGGGTTGCCTGTGTTTTGTCACAGCATGGCTGTGGATGAGCCTTGGAGTAGTTGGACTTTCCAGGGCTGGGTCTGGCAATCTCGTAGGTTTGCGGGATTGCTGTCAGGTACCAGGAGAGCTCGTTCCAAGGCTCATTATTTAAGCATCAGTGTTAATTGGAGTGAATGTCACGTGATTATTCACTTAATGGTTTGTGTTGTGAGTGGGTGTGGTATATGTGGCCTGTCAATTGTGTTGTGTTAATTGTGATTAGGTGTATGAATGACAGGCATGTGATTGCCTCACGAGTCCCAACTGAGCCATGCAGAAAGTAAGCCTATTTAAGAGCAGGTGGGGCAAGTGGGGAATCCTTGTCGTTCATGTGTATGTATCATCAGTGTTGGTCTTGTCGCTCACGTTCACGTGTGAATGTTGTTCACGAGAGTTTTGGTGTTTAATGTGAGTCTGTCATCTGTAATCCAAGCTTCTGGGAGGCAGAGACTGTGTATGGAGTTCTGTGTATGTTTGTTGAAAATGACTGAGTGGGGTGCTTCCTGTGTAATTGTGAAGAGAGGGCACACTGAAATAGTGGGAAGCCTCTGTCTCTGAGACTGAAAAGTTTGAGTGTCTCTGTGTCCATGAGTTGGGAAGCACTTGAAAAGTCACCGAATATGTGTGTGCCTGCTGAGGTTGAAGAGGTACTCCAGACTGAGGAGGCGCAGTGTCTGTGTTTGGTGTCGGTTGTATGTTTAATGGTGTTAAATGTGAGGGAAACACTGAACTTCTGACCTTCCGTGTGTGTCAATGTTGTTCCCCGGAAGGAGATTCCCACCTTGGAGGAGGTGGACTTTAATTTAGTTTGTTCATTTAGTTTGTTATTTTAGTTTGTTGTTTTTGCCCGAAAGCTTTGTGGCAAGTAGGGTGAAGACTTTGTGTGTTGTGTTTGTTTAATTTATTCCTGCTCTCCTGATGTTTCTCTTTTCCATGTCTGGGAGAGAGATGGAAAAATAAGATCCAGTCCAGAGACCGGCAAACCCCACTCCTCTGCCACTCCTTTTCATCTGCTGCTCTGCTCACATCTGGGGGATTGTCATGTGGCGTGTGACACCATGCAACCATAAAATATGTTATTGAACATCACTATATTCCAGCAAAATGGCTGCATCAGCTCGACATAAATGGAATGTCAAGTAATGCATTCAGAGGGTAAGCAATTAAGCAGTGTACTTGCAACCAGTCATGCCACTATGTTGTGTACTTGAAAAAGTGTGGGGAGCCAAAGCCAGTCATGATAAAGATGTATATCAACATTTTTTTGTGTCTGCATAACAGTATGTTTGCAAATAAAGTACCCAGAAGTTGTATTTTAGAGAATGTCTCAATGAAGCCTAGCCACTACAAGTTACCAAAAACACAGAAATTGTGGATTGATTAGGATTGATCAAAATCACAAAAGGATGCCATGGGGCAGAGAGAACTGCTTCTTGGGACAGTCAATGAGAAGGACTTATTTATTCTCCCTGGCCACATGGCCATCCCAACTGAGAGTGGCAGAGAGTGTGCCTTGTAGTTTCAACCAGTGATAGGTGAATGAGGTATCATCACACAAAAAATGGGTAGGTAACTCACTGATTTGAACCAATCATGATTTGTCGTAAAGAACAAAATCTTTTGATTGGTTGAAATTTGCCAGTGATTGACAGCTAATTGTAGCTCCACCCATTTTTGATGATACCTCATTCTCCCATTCCTAGTTTCAACACCTCTATTGCATAAATTAATATACAGTAACTGCACCCACACTCAATGTGGACCATTTCTTTAACTTTAATTTTAGACACAAAATATTAGTGGTTCCATTCAAACCTGTTCCAAAACATAGCCACATGCACATCCAATCTAAGTGGTAGGTGCAGGACCAAAACATTGGAACAAAAGGACTAGATAGATACGATAGACAAGATAGCACTTTTCAAGCAATTCAGCTGACAGTGCTTTAAAAAGTGGTTAAAATTAGGAACAAAAGCAAAGAGTAGATTAAAAAACTGTAAAAAACTAAAACAAACAGTTTAAAACAACCAACACAATGAGAGAAAATTACATTTAACAAGACAGTTAAAATGACATTTTAAAATACAGTGCAATACAGTGCCCTACTCTTGCACTCCTATAATACATTTCCTTTGCACACACACACACATGGGCAATGTTTAAATCCACAAGGATCCATTAAAATGCAATGGTCAGCACAATAGATGAATAGCCTATTCTGTCACTATTGTTCACCCCACATGTATCCCTGCATAGCCATTTATTTATTATCAATATTCTGGTTACAGAGCGTGCAGCTAATCAATTATGTGTTTTCTGTTGTTTCGCTTAATGTATCTTCACACAGGTTTGTGAATGACTTTGGGATCTGTGCATTGTGAGGCTACTGTAAAGCCACTTTTTTATTCATGTCCTGTTGTTTAGGGAGTTCTCTGCATCAAGCTGTAAATGTTATTTAGAGTATATATTTTATCCACAAGGTCTAGGTCATGACATGAGGGCCAAAGGGGACATGTACCGTGAAACATAAATCACTCCCATACTCTAGTTTTTCTTCTGACCTCATTGTCCGGGAGTTACATTTCTGTCCTTACGATGAGCTTTCTGTGCAGCTTTTAGTCAAAGAACAATTCTACAGACACAGTCAAATTCAAAAGCTGTTCCAGCAAAGAGCATTTTGTCACTAAGTTTTTTTTAGCAGGATGGTTCAACTTAATTCACCACTTTAATAGCATTTTAGACAACTGTAAGGTATGGTGGCATTTCCAGGAGGAGTTTGACAACAGTACTATCCAGCCTTTCTAAGAGACCAAACCTTTCAGCGATGTGATGATGTTCATTCAATATGGAGCTGGGAGAACAGGGTTGCCAAAGTCCAACAAGCAAGTTCTCCACAAAATTCGCTGAATCGCACAGTATTCAAATTAATTCATAAGCTATAATGCGTTCTGTGTAAATGACTGCTGTTGTACGGTATGTGATTGTCGACTACAGGGAATTGGAAATTACTTGCAAATTTGTATTCATTATAAGCTATGATAAAAAATATAAATGTAAAGTATAAATATAAAAATGTAATGTTTTATAGGTCATTGTGTTAATTGTGTAAATAATTATTATATAAAACTATTATTCAGATGTTCACTTATCACAGCTATAGATGGGCTGTTTGTCAGTGAATAATGAATTGCATCATTTTATCTAAAAATAGAGCTCTGTTGATTCAAACAAGCTCAGATATGCTATGTATGGTATGTGTTTGATCAAATGAAACCATGTGGAGTTGTGAATGAAGTTACATCAGATAGAGTGGCTTTTGCCAATATTCTGTAACCAGGATACATCTTTGCAAGGCTCTCAGGGAAGCCTTTGGGCCACACAGATCTATATTGTTGTCAAGATCTGTATTTAATCAAATATTAATTGCCAGTCTACAGCCAACACAGGTTCACAATACACAAACCAGGATCATTGCCGTTTAGTTAGAAGCAAAGTGCCTCATGTAGAACCATATTTTTATATAAATGACACTTTGGCTCTGTGGTCATATTTTGTCTTGTGCTAACAAATATTTGTTTTAGTTTTTTTGGGGGTGCTAACTAAGTTTCTAAACCTATACAGACATAGAACTCACAGGCACACATGCGCACACACAAACCAGATTGAGTTATTACTTGTAACATAGTGAAGCTTTATGCCTCTGAGTAATTCCTGCTGCCGGGTCAATTTATTTGCAGGCGCCATCGAGTGTTCTTGCTTCCAGTTTCTTTGATTTGAAGTGTCAATCTTCAAAGTGCCTAGCTGTCTGCTCACCAGTGTTGTTGTGTTTGGTTTATCTGCAATTTTCTGATGAAAGCACGTGTGTAATTTCAGGATGAAAGTCTACAGTTCAGTTCATTTTCCTTTGGGATCTTCCTTCTGTACTTTCCCAGCTTGACAGGGTCTAGAGTGTTTAGAGGTCCGCTCTTAATGCTACACTGTCTCTGTTTCTGATAGAACTGCTGTCATTCTTGCTTTGTAATTATAATGTGAAGAAGGGGCTTGATGGTATGTAGATTGTATGAATAAGTAGCATGAAAATTGTGTTGTGTGTGGAATTTTTCACAGGCTCATGATTTGAGCTGAGATAAAGGGTGGTAAATCTTGAATCAGTTTTCTTAATTTCATTCTGAGCCTGGCGAATGGTGAAACTACTGCTGGCTGTGGAAACCAGGCTCTCTCCGGATTTCTTTATCAACTTTACCAAGCCGCTGGAGCTATCAATCCTCTCCTGAGCCTCTGTATCCTCTTTCTTCTCTGTTATTGTACCCTTTGGATGACACACACTCATGTGTTGGCTGATATAAATGGCTATAGAAAATCCACACACTTTTCAATGTTATATTTTAAATGTTATCTTTTTGCTGTAATGCCACTTTTTTAGGTTTGATTATATGTCTGAAACTCAAATGTAGTGCTGCTGTGTTAATTTGATGTGCGATTGAATTCCACACTGGATTTCTTTCTCTGAGGTACATCCATGAGCCATATGGGAAAATACTTTCTGTTCTTACACCCAATTCTCTCTCACTGAATTTCAAGTTTTCTCCTGCATGCAGTGTTAACTTAACTAATCGTATCTGTGGAACACATGGTGAAGTTGTTAAAACTTGTTTTCCATAGGTTAGTCTCTTAGTTAATGGCTTTAAGTTAATTCGAATTGATTGCACAATTACCTTTGCCTAATTGTTTTAGAGAATTGGTTGTCATTTTTTCACAGACAGCGATTACATTTGACACACAAAAAAATAGGCAATTTGCAGTTGCAATCTGATCTCTGAATTTTCCCCAGAGGGAGTCAAATGTGAAACAGCTTGGGTAAG
Source organism: Aldrovandia affinis (assembly GCA_029706075.1). NCBI lineage: Eukaryota > Metazoa > Chordata > Actinopteri > Notacanthiformes > Halosauridae > Aldrovandia > Aldrovandia affinis. Next base: position 8,804,604 of record JAINUG010000006.1, read on the forward strand.
AAGATTTTTCATGTTCTACACACTCATGGTATATCCGATATATAGCAACTGTGTTTATATTACAACCATTGGAAAGTCTATAAAGTTGTACAGCTGAGAGCATATAGTTGCTGTTTAAGTTTCAAATTGCATATAAACACGTTGAGCAATACATTAGTTGCAATGTATTGCAATTATTTTGAGTCCTCTGGACTTGTTCTTTCAAAACTCCATTTTAGTTAGTTATTTCAAGAAGAGGACCTCCCACACTATCCGCACCCGTAAGTAGATTTGGAGCGTTTGATGAACTGTACTCTTTGAAGAGAGGAACACTTAAGACCCAGCGTTATCTCCCATAATCTCCTTGTACTATAATGGCTGACTCAGATCCAATCCAAATACTGTCACGGGTGACCTGCCCACTCAATAGCACTCGGGGTACTGTCCACTGCCTTTCAGAACAATCCTTCATTATTGATTCTGTGTAAATGTGATTCTGTTGTTATCAGGCCTTTGTAATTAACCACAGTGTTGATTTCTGAGCAGCCCATGGTCAAAATTTCACCCATACCAATCACATATTTAAAAATATGCTGTTTATGACACCATGAAAGACATCACCCATACCTGTTGACAGAAGTTGTCAATAACATTTGCCAGTTATATTATTTCAAGAAATGTGACAGTGTGAAAAATCAGCTGTGTAGGCTACACAATGCACAGTAACAAAGCACCGTGTTACTCACAGCCCTTACTACATGAAGGCTTTGGAGAAAGTGAATGACCAATAAAATAAACTAAATGGTATTTAGAAAGGGATTTCTATCAACTTAGGAAAAGAAAAAGGTTACCACATGTAAGGTAATTTGATTCTAAATATATTGCAGTTTTACTCAATAAGCACTTGGTGATCTTGAAATCCCATCTCTAGAGCATGTACACTATATGGCCAAAAGTCAGTGGACGCCTGACCGTCACACCTATATGAGCTTGTTGTTCATCCCATTCTAAAACCATGGGCATTAATATGGAGTTGGACCCCCCTTTGCGGCTATGACAGCTGCCACTCTTCTGGGAAGGCTTTCCACAAGATTGATGTTGGACGAGAAGGCCTGGCTCGCAATTGGTGTTCTAATTCCTCCCAAAGGTGTTCAATGGGGTCAGGGCTCTGTGCAGGCCAATCGAGTTCCTCCACACCAAACTCGTCTAACCATGTCTTTATGGACCTCGCTTTGTGCACAGGGGCACAGTCATGCTGGAACAGCAAAGGGCTTTCCCCAAACTGTTGCCACAAAGTTGGAAGCGCCCAATTGGCTAAGATGTCTTTGTATCCTGTAGCATTAATACCCTTCACTGGAACTAAGGGGCCTATCCCAAACCCTGAGAAACAGCCCCAGACTATTATCCCTCCTCCACCAAACTTTACAGTAGGCACTATGCATTCCGGAAGGTAGCGTTCTCCTGGCATCCGCCAAACCCAGATTTGTCCATCAGACTGTCAGATAGTGAAGCGTGATTCGTCACTCCAAAGAACACGAGTCCAGTTGCGGTGTGCTTTACACCACTCCAGCCGGCGCTTCCACTTCACAATAATAGCACTTACAGTTGACCGGGGCACATCTAGTAGGGCAGAAATTTAATGAACTGACTTGTGGCAAAGGTGGCATCCTATGACAGTGCCGCGTTTAAAGTCACTGAGCTCTTTACGAACCATTCTGAATTCTAAATGTTTGTCTGTGGAGATTGCATAGCTATGTACTGGATTTTATGCACCTGTTGGCAATGGGTGTGGCTGAAACACCTGAACTCAATAATTAGTAGGGGGTGTCCACTGACTTTTGGCCATATAGTGTATGTAGAAGTGGCCTGTCTGATGCTAATGTTCAGCGTGGAGAATCACGGTATCCTGTGGTATCTGGCACCAAGACATTAGCAGCAGATCCTTTAAGTCCTGTAAGTTGCGAGGTGATGCCTCCATGGATCTGACTTGTTGGTCCAGCACATCCCACAGATGCCCGATTGGATTGAGATCTGGGGAATTTGGAGGCCAAGTCAACACCTTGAACTCTTTGTCATGTTCCTCAAACCATTCCTGAACAATTTTTGCAGTGTGGCAGGGCGCATTATCCTGCTGAAAGAGGCCACTGCCATCAGGGAATACCGTTGCCATGAAGGGGTGTACTTGGTCTGCAACAATGTTTAGGTAGGTGGTACGTGTCAAAGTAACATCCACATGAATGCCAGGACCCAAGGTTTCCCAGCAGAACATTGCCATCTCTTCCCCAGGTAAACGACACGCACGCACCCGGCCATCCACATGATGTAAAAGAAAACGTGATTCATCAGACCAGCCCAACTTCTTCCATTGCTTCATGGTCCAGTGCTGATGCTCACGTGCCCATTGTATGCGCTTTTGGCGGTGGACAGGGGTCAGCATGGGCACTCTGACTGGTCTGCGGCTATGCAGTCCCATAAGCAGCAAGCTACGATGCACTCTGTGTTCTGACACCTTTCTATCATAGCCAGCATTAACTTTTTCAGCAATTTGTGCTACAGTAGCTCTTCTGTGGGATCGGACCAGACGGGCTAGCCTTCGCTCCCCATACACATCAATGAGCCTTGGACGCCCATGACCATGTCGCCAGTTCACCGGTTGTCCTTCCTTGGACCACTTTTGGTAGGTACTAACCACTGCATACCGGGAACACCCCACAAGACCTGCCATTGGAGATGCTCTGACCCAGTCGTCTAGCCATCACAATTTGGCCCTTGTCAAAGTCGCTCAGATCCTTATGCTTGGCCATTTTTCCTGCTTCCAACACATCAACTTCAAGAACTGACTGTTCACTTGCTGCCTAATATATCACTTGCTGCCTAATATATCCCACCCCTTGACAGGTGCCATTATAACTAGAATCCCTAGAATTTTGAAAAGCACAGCTGGTGGTAGAGCCTTCTCTTTTAGAGCTCCTCTGTTGTGGAATGGTTTACCAAGGCATGTTAGGGATTTCAGTTTCAATTTTTAAGTGTAGATTAAAAACATATCTTTTCAGCCTAGCCTACTGCCAAACATAGTCTAGGTGGAGAGATGGAGAAGGCCGTACCCTAGTGTCTTATGGAGTGAGAAACTTTCCATACTGTCACCTCCTCAATGTGTTACCACCACTGTTATGCTGGTTATCCTTGATCAGGTGTGGATGGTTTGGAACTCTCATGGCTGCGTGTTTTCTCTGTCCCTCTCCTAATAGGTATGCTGCCATAGCTTACACCTGTTGGGGCTATCTGTATATTTCCTATGCTTGTGCTCCCCTGCTCTTACATAATGCTACTGGCTATAGGACTGCTTTTTTTCTGACTGCATGTTCTCCTCTCTGCCCCCGAGCCCTAGATCCTGCGAGAAGTGTGAGCTGCCCCCATCAACCCTCACCCCCTCTCCGTGTGGTTTAGCCCCCCGCTGATGACCTAACTCAGGAGGGGCAAAGTCTTTCAGCCCTGAGCCACCTTGGACTGACCATGACATGGTCTTTTTTGGACATACCCTGTGCCGGCCGGAAGAGGATGGGCTCCCCCCCTTTTAAGTCTGGTTCCTCCCAAGGTTTCTCCCTACCAAGGGAGTTTTTCCTTGCCACTGTTGCCTTTAGGCTTGCTTTTGGGGGGGTCTAGGCCTGGGCTCCCCCTCTGTTAAGCGTTTTGTGACAATTCTATTGTGAAAAGCGCTATACAAATACATTTGATTTGATTTGATAACGGGATGATCAATGTTATTCACTTGAATGTGGCTGATCGGTGTATGTATACTTGTTTACATACGATGTCCATCGCTGTATTACTGCACTGATCTCTTGCGCAAACTATGATTGTTCTTGCCATGTATTAATGCACATCTTGTAAGTCGCTCTGGATAAGAGTGTCTGCTAAATGCTTACAATGTAAAATGTAATGAGAATGGGTACATAGAACATTGTCAAAGAGGTATAAAATAGGTGTAATGACCAGTGTTTCACATAGAATATTATGCATATGTTCCTTTTGTGTTACTCACCTAACTAGACAATTAAATGTCAACCCAACCGTTCACCTACTGCCTAGCTTCTGCTGTGTGATTCTATGGGGCTCCTTTAGGGAGTTTACCAGTGAAATAGGAGAGACTGTTGTGTAAAGGGTCTTCCTATCAGCAAGTGTAAACATGCCTGGATGGGCCCCAGTTCCATCTGCAGTAATCACACTGGCCTCCTCAGTCTCTATTTTATTGAGCAGGGTATGTGAGTGGGTTGTGTGTGTGTGTGTGTGTGTGTGTGTGTGTGTGTGAGGTCTCAAAGCCATGAAATCAACCAAAAGTATTGACAATTTAGCAATCAGGATCAAGTGTGGTCGGAAGCGCATAGTCCTGGACCGTGATGTCCATGCATTCCTTTGAGGTGCAAGGCTAAATAGGCGACTCTAAATCAATTGTAAATTGCAATTGCAACTGCAAATTTCAATCTAGGGTGCGAGCACGCATTTTCATCAAGAATGGTCAGTTGGACCATAATCGTATTATGTATATAGCCACATTTTTACCAACTGCCTGTAGCTATTTAATAATAATTGGTAGATTAAGACAGACAAACTAGTCAGTCATTTAGCCAACTAACAAGGCTGCTAGTGCTGATTGCTAATGGAGTCTTTCCAACCTAAGACATTAATCACATTTCATCAGATGTCACAATGTCTTTTAAATCCCCTCCATGGAATGAAAAAGACATTATGTCTCCTTTGATGAAAATCTTGAGAAATATTCCAAGTGCAGACTAATTAGCGATATTTAATTAAAATATTACTGTCCTTACAATTTGAGTAATAGGAAAACAATGGCATTGCTTCAGAACTGTCCATCAATCCAACACAGTCATTACATAACCATCAGAATAATGGTGAATTGAATATCCAGTGCATGATATTGCCATGTGAAATGTGTACCCAAAGTGCAGAATGCATCTCTTTGCTCTATATGGAGCCGGTCATCCATAGTTCATTTGCGTTTGATTAGGTTCTGGGGCAGTTCCTCTTGTCTAGATTGTCTCCACTGGTTTCCCGCAGCTGCTCCTGGGTTCTCACAAGTTCTGCTTGCCTTGGGGATTCCACATTGTGTAAAAATAGATGTAATGTGCAGCATTCATTGGTACACATTGGCAAGAACATGTTGTTAACTGATTCAGTGAACATATACTGGGCACATGCAGTGAGTGCCCTACAACTTACATTGATGCATTTTCAACATAGTCTCAACAATGTTGCACTAAAACAAATGTACACACCACTGCATTATATAAGAAACTATTGCCCCAGGTAAACTCCATCAGTATTTCACCTGAAAACACTAAACTATGTAAGATAATAACTACAACATGTTAATTCACTTTTAGTATCAGAATCAACTGCCAGTGCATCAACCCTGGTATCCTCCCTTCGTCTCTTTGCACTAGAGAGATGTTAATGAGGTACAAGACTGCCTCACTGTGGACATGTAGGACCATATATACTGTATATATGTGTGTGTGTGTGGATTTTTTTAATCTGTGCAACATAATGCATTCACATTTACTGTAACTAACTGTGTGACAGTCTAATATTGATAAACATAGAGGCAGAGTTTCCTTTGGTGGTGAAGATTTATATTCAGTGGATAGAAATGGAACATTCTACAAGTGAGCTAGAATGTTATGCATCTATGTTATGATGATGCTGCATGCTGCTGTGTTGGTCCACATAACAGAATTGCATTGACAAGGCATATCATGCATTTCTATGTAGTATATACATGCTTTACAACAACAAATAACTATTTACTTAGTGCAAGTTAAAGTTGTATTAACAATATTATTGTTTAATAACAAAGCCATAGCATTATTGAACTTGACAACCTCATCATCTAAAGCCACATCTCTTATTTTTATGAAATCTCTTCTATTAATAACTCAAATGATTATACATCTCAAGCATTTGATTCATATTAGTTACTGGGGATTGTTCTCATATATAAAGCATTACCATGGGGGTATTATCACTGCGCAAAGGCATATCGATGTGCTTATCTGTTAAACTCGGTTTGGGAGTGTCTTTGGTGAGTTTGTTTAGCCTGGGGCGTAGCTGGGGGTAGAATACCAGCTAAAACCTGAAATACATTTCTTGCCAGTGGGTAATTACATAGAGTTTTGCAAAGTATTGCAGAGTAGTGTGGGGAGTGGGATGTGTACTGTATGCCTTGCCTGTATGCCTCTGTAAAAGTCTAGCTGATGGAGCTCGTTCAAGGTAATATTCAGTGTTTATGACCAAGGGATTTTGTCTGGGGAAAAAATTTTTTACAATAATATACAAACAAATATTAATCAAATTTATCCAGAGAGCCTTTCTGTTATGGTTAAAATGACAAATACAAATACAAATACATTGTGATTCCAGCTCCTTCTGCATCCACAATATGTTGGGAGAGCTTTTGATGAAACATTCCATAGATCCAGGATCAGAATCCAAGTAAATTGGTTTGAAAATGTCTTATTCAATCAATATTTAAAGTCCAGTTACAAACAGAGAGACTTGCAGAAGCTGTGCAGAGGCCTGTCAGATATGATATGGAGTTTTGGATTTCCAGTCATTTTGCTCTCAATTTCACAGTGTCCTGCTCTTCATAAATCATTGATAATAGCTATAGTGAGTTTATTTCCCACACCATTTCCATTAAATATTTCTCTGTTTCACTGATTCAAGACAATTTATGCAATTGGTCCTAAGACACACGACTATGAGAAAAAAATCGTCCTATTTGACAAACCACTGATTAAATACATCACCAATTTCCAAACAGGCAATTTTATTCTTTGTTACGCTGTCTTTTTCATTCTAGTAAAACATTCATAATCTCTTCCACAGATTAAGGAGCCACTCTTCAGTAACCAAACCAGTACATTATCATTTGCCAAAATGATATTCATTCATAATTGAAACTACAACTACAAATAAGTGTCCCTTATAGACAAGCATAAGATAACTGGAACGGGCTGATGAGATTAACAAATAAGAGGTTCGGAAAACATGGGGATGTGTATTTGTGTGACAGGGACAAATACGAGCAGAAAGGAGGCCTTTGCAGTGGCTGTATTTAATGTGTTTTCTTTTCCAGCTTGATCCAGATGCCGTTCTCTGGGCGAAGGATGAGCTCCCCGAGGGGCCGCAGGTCCTCCCGCTTCTGACAGGCCTCAACGCTGAAGTTACGCAACACCCACGCCAAGACCACCTTCTCCTCCATCAGGGCAAAGCGCTGACCTGCAGCCCAACGTATACATGACAGAGGCACACCAACATGCACACACACACACACACACATGATATAGACACATGAACATGTACACACACACACACAGACACACAACAGGGACACAAAAACATGCACATGCACACAGAGGAAAACCTCTACATGCCCAAACAGAGGTACACATACATTACATGACATTACAGGCATTTAGCAGACGCTCTTATCCAGAGCGACTTACAGTTTACATTTTCACACATATATAAACACACTCGCACAAACACACCATTCCACACACACAGATGCAAACACAAACACACAAACACACCATTCCACACACACACACACGCACACACAAGTTTTAATTTCAATGTGCTGTTATATCTGTGCTAATTGTGGTCAATTCTGTGGGAAACCCTGAACAGTGCCAGGGATGGGGTATGCCCTACCAACCCACAGTTTGGTGGATGGCATACCTACCAAACCAATACTGTACAGAATATGGCTCTACATCTTGTTCTCTTGAAATATGTCCCCACAGCTTTCAATTTTACATAGCATGAGTCAAGGTTTGAAACAGAAAGAAAAGGGGAAGAGGGAGGTCAAATCTTAACCTTAACATACCGATGCAGTTCCTCAGTCCTGCTGAGAAAGGAATGAATGCAAAGGGATGTCTCCCAATAGAATTGTCAGGTAGGAAGCGCTCTGGTCTGAACTCTTCTGGATCAGGGAAGTATCGTGGATCGCGGTGCAATGCATATGGTATGATGATTGCATTGATCCCTTTTGGAACTTTGAAGCCGTCTGCAGAAGGACAACCTTCAATTAATAAATCACAGCAAAAAAGTGTGCTGTGTGATCTTTTAATGTCATATGAAAATGAATATATCAATGGCATGGATATGTTTAACATTTTATCGGGTGAACAGACTAACAAATTCAACATCTTCACTGTATGTTTCAGCTAACAGAAAGACATTAGCGAAAACATTGTGTTTCTAGAATATTTTACATATTTTAAATATCCTAGAAAAAACAATATTTTATGACAAAAAGATTCTGTATTTGCACCTGAAATGTATATACACAGTTGCATTTCTTAGAACTGTTGAAGTGACAAAAAGTTTGACATCTTATCGGCACTTTCATTTAACTTTGCTGGAATTATCTTGTCACGTGGTGCAAAGCACCGACTGCTTGTAATCTGAGATGGAGGATAAAAATAGAAACCCTGACAATGAGATGCAAATGATCTGGCTGCCTTCAAACAGCATACATCCTTGTGATCTCCTCTATTCTCACAGACAGCAGTACTGTTACAATCTACCGCCACCTACTGATGTGACAGTCCTCGCAGATGCGACGCGCGAATAAGGGTACGGCAGGGAAAAGGCGTAGGCTCTCCTTGATGACACACTCCAGGTAGCGCAGCCTCCTCAAGTCGTCTGCGCCGACGGGCCGGTCCGACGACCCTGGGGGCATGAAACGGAAGAGCGAAACAACTCAAGGGTGAGGCCCTAGAAACCGTGGATATCATGTTTGAGACTTTGCGTGGACGGGAATGTCGGGTTACCGAACACTTCCTGGAGCTCCTGCTGGACTTTCCTCTGCTCCTCTGGGTGAGAGCCCAGCAGGTAAAGGGTCCAGTTCATTGACGCTGCTGTAGTATCGTGACCCTAAGAGAGTGAACATAGGAACACTCAAGTATCGGCAACCCCAGTCAAACAGCTAACCTCTTCACAATGTTGTCTGTCTAGGCAGAAGCGTCTGCTTCTGAACTTTATTCGCAGAAAGCAAAAGCAAACTATTTGATTCACTCAGAGGCCTTTTTAGATACTACAATATTAAACACTGTGCTGTCACACAGTATTTAGATAATGGTTGCACGATGTTAACATTCGAAATCCGAAAATCACCAGTCTGTTCCTGATGCCATTCCAGCACCAATGTGTTTTTTTCTTTGGCAAAACAAATACTATTCAAACGAATTGGCAAATTTCTACAAATCTGTTCCCTAGTTTTGATTAAAAAGAGAAGTGAAATTGTTAGCATTGCGTAAGACATTTTTTGCAGCATTATACAGTCTTTTTACAGCGTTATACAGTTTCTCACCAACATTAGAGCACTTCCAACTTTTATACGGACTAAGAAAATTGAGCATAATGGCTGTATCATTCCATTTATACTCTCACTGTAACTGAGAGATATCTCCCACCCCTAAATTTCAATAAAGTGGCATGTGAAATATTAACCCTCCATAATTCTCAGGGCAGTGAGAATAGCCCATACATTCACTGGGAGCAGGACTTGCTGCTCTGAACTACTTGATTAGTGCTTGTGTACCACATGAATAAATTATGTGTAATACACTGTATTTACTGATTATATACATAATTATTTATTTTGAAGTTGTTTACAGCAGATGTTTTCTAGATGGTTCTGTTCTACTCAGTGGTGTAGTGGTGAAGTAAAAGGTGGGTATACTCTCTTGGGGTGGGTGGGTATAGTAGTATTATGGTGCAGAGTGGGTAAATACATATGCATAAATATATAAAGATTGACCTGCCAATTTCCTTCTGCTCCCTTCTAAAGATAAGCATCCACAAAACATTTAGTGAAACCTGTCCAGTCCCTTTGCTACGCTACTGTATTACAGTTCCATCCACAACATTCATATGCACCCTTGTTTTGATTCGTTACTGTTTTTATACAAACATTCCCCCCAACTGTATAAACCAGCTTATAGACCTTGAATGATAAATCACAATGGAACAACAATGCAGTATACAGACAGATTTTATTCTGCTATAACAGAATTCTGATTTTATTTTTGATTTTATTCTGCTATAACAATCAACACCGAAGATAAAACATTAGCAACTTTTGCACTTAGTAGCCTACTGAGAAATGAATTGCTAAAGTACCATGAGGTGATGGTATTTTTACTTTGCTTTACATGCAACATTAATTTAATCGGTCTCCTCGCAACTTTTAAATGGGTGTTATATCCAGCACTTAACTAAAGGGGTGGTGTAGCTTAGCGAACATTAGCTGGCCAAGCTGCTGCTTGAAATATATTACACTGCTAAGATGTACATTTAAGAGTATAAATTTAGTCCTGGGATTTCCACCCTACCTAGTTGCCAGAGTATCTGAGCAATTAAACAATATGATACAGGGTTTGCATGTGAAATTATATGAAATACATTACAGAAATGTTTTTTTCTTTGCTGTAAAAACACATTAGCAAGCAAGCTACTTCTCACAGAAAAGCAATAAGGTGTATTTCAAGTTTTTAGGAGCATGTTTTATTGGCTGAAATAGCATCACATGTACATCCTTATGTCTAAATAAAGATGTCACCTTCTGCATGGCCTACAATGGTCTACTATGAAGAGATTATGTTATTTATTTAAATATATCTGAACAGATGATACTTTTTGTTAAAATAGATATTTGCCAATGGGGACGATTAATAATTGGGTGAATGGAGCATTTCTGATGATGTCATCAGCATGAAAATAAGAAGTAGAAGTTGTATCTGAATTCTGTGTGCTTACATGAGGTCAGAGGGTACAGAAGGACTGAGAGTCTGTGGCCATTGCAGTTATTTATGTGGTAGACCCTGAAAAGTGACACTGAAACATTCGGTTCTGTATAGCTATGGGGTATGTCCCGCCAACCCGGAACTTGGCGGATGGCATACCTGCCATCCCAATAGAGTTATAGAGTTATTTATAGTTATTAAACATGAAGCAATAACTATATAAACACGCTTTACCTAAATGTACTTTAGGCAGTGATTTAATAGGGGCCCAGACAAAAACAGTTTGAGCAGCTATCCTGCACAGCTGCCATAAACTTTGTGAACAGGGACCATGTTATAGAAGGGTAATAAACATTGCAAGTAATTACATTTCTGACTTTCTGGTCCCTATATACTAACAGGAGATTTGAATGTGTCCTCCACCTCAATGATAAGGAGGAGGGAATATTATGTATTGGCCCATTTTTGGTTACATTTTTTACAGAGTGAAATTTTTCAGTATATTAGACGAACAGCCACACGTACTGGCTGTTGATTTACAGTGGCTTTGGGACATTTTGGGGACAGGCATAAGGTTTTTCCTAAATGAGTCCTTTAAATGAGAATTTCCTTATTCTTCTCACATCACAGACAGAGTCTGCTTGTCTGCTGTTGCTGGCACTGAAAAATTGGTTTAGATGAGACCATATATTTCCTGTCACAAGGCCTCAGCAGACCGCTCATTTATGTGGAAAGATATTAGTATGAATTTCCCAAATGTTCTTCTGTGAAGCACACATTCTGTTTTTCTAAAGTTATTCAGAATAACAGATTGGTTGACATTAATCCATTGATCTCATGTTTTTCAAAAAACTAATCATCACCATTTAAATCACATTTAAAAGGTGTAACTGGTGATATTTTAAGTAAACAAAATTGACCATTATGATTTTGTTATAGAGAAATGTGTACAGAGCTTTAGTTCCTCCTCTGTTTCTTTTCACATTCAATGTGTTATTGCCTGACTTTAGTCCCACATTACCCCTACTCTATATTACTGTTACTATTTCACAATACTGTGCAATCACGATTTCCATTGCCAAAATAATTTGCACATGACCTAGGATAACCAAGTTCTCTCCTGAACAGCACACTTGTACATTTATGCTACATGTTTTTGACCAACTATCTGTAATAATGATAGTGAAATGTTAACTTTGAAGGTGTCACATGAAAATCTGCATTATAATGGAAAACTAGGAGGTTTTACAAAGCCACTTTTAAAAATATAAAACATGTTATTTAGTTTCTTGCTCCTGAGCTGCAGAAGTGCAAAGAATGTTTACATTTTAAGAGGATAATGTGTCATGGGAGATATTCAGTCTGCTATATTTTTTCTACTGCTTATATTACATCACATGCCCACCAAAGAAGTGAACTATGATACTTTTGGGGCCAAAACAGAGACAACTGCAATCAGCACCATTTGTTTTCACCTCAAACATGAAGGTGTCCACCTCCTCCTGAATATCTTTGTGGTTCAGACTGTTTCCATCCTCATCCGTGGTTTTCAAAAGCATGTCCAGGAAGGCCCTTCTCTTCCCCGTGGCTTGATCAGCCTCACTGTCAGATTCTGCATTGCTCATGCATTCTGCTCTCTCTCTTATTACCTGCAGAGTGAAGAATTCAATCAATGAGAAGGTCCTGTGCACCTGGGACAATTTTGTGTTCTGTTGCAATGGACTTGGGAAATAATTGACTGGCTTGCTCTCACACTACAAGAAGGTATTTGTGGAGATGTATCAAAGAGATACTTTGGCTTTGGAGATAAGCAGCTTAGGAAATTGCCAGGTTTCAATAACCTTCTGAAACAGTGCTAAAAGAGAATTCTGGATCTGCATGAGTGACATGATATATATATACACACACACACACACACACACACACACAGTGGGTATAATAAGTATTCACCCCCTTTGGCATTTTTATTTTCTTACTTCATTAAATAAAAATGGATTTAATTAGGATTTCTTGCTACTGATCTCTGCAAAATACTCTATAATGTCAAATATAAAAACTCTAAAGCTTATATGTATATATTCCCTTAATTAGGGACTCAACTTCTGTCTTTTTTTACTGTCATACTGTATCTGTATGTACGTATATCTATAGCCAGGACTATACCCAGCCTTTTGTTTCATTATCCTCAATCATATTTTGCCACACAAGTAGTAGAGAAGTACTAGAAACACAATATTGATGTTGGCCCGCTATAGCTAACTAGTTTTCATCACTGTATCTATCAACCTACAAGATTGTATGTCGCTCTGAATCTCTCACTGATGACTGGTAACCTGTTAATGGCTGGTGGTGCAGGGGTAACCGATTTGGCCTACCCACCCATTCACAAATGTTTTCCAAATGACTCCTGGTCATAATTTGGCTAATGATGTAGGCTAGACTCCAACTAGCAGTGTTTAGGCTAGGGCTGAGCCCCATATATTATCATAGAGATATTGGTTTGTTATTATGTCCGATAAAATCAACAATACCACGGTGAGGACTAGCAGCATTTACAGAATGTTGAGTTGCAAATATTCCATCCACACCACCAACAGTGTCTGTACTGGCCAGATATGTTTCAACAATGGACACACTGATGTATGCTTAAACATCAAAGTTATAATAATACATTACTCTACATTACTAATGCAGTACTATTCATAACATGTGCTTTAGTTAAAGTGGCCACTAATGGCAGTCTCTGTGCAGAGAGAGCAGCTGTATTTACTTACACTTTCAGTGAAGGAATGAAGGATCTTCAGTCTTCTGTTGTGCTCTTTTCCTTCCCCAAGCAAATAATAGATGAAATCTGGCCAATACCATGGTGTCCTCTGTCTACGAGTTATGATATCACTCATCCTGCAACAAAATAAAGCATAATTCAATAGGAGCTTGATGAACACATCAATATGTGGCAATCTTGACACAACATGGTTATTGAACTACTTAAGAGAATATTGTGGCACCCAACCAATATTGTGGCACTACAACCAGTAAATTAAATTAATTGTAAATCATTAAATAAATAAAACTCCATATACGCAGGTATAGCTCTTAGTTATAGGTAGCTCTTACAGCAGGTGACCTGAACAGAGAGACACACATTTGACACATATCTTGAAAATATTACTTCCTTAACAAAATATTTTCTCAATTGTATTAGTAAAAAAATATATTTAAATAATTTCAATACTTTTTTTTACATACCGTATAGCTCATTACTTGTATTGTGAATTTTTAGGGTGTGAATAATTCTGGAGGGTACTGTATATATGTAGAAATCTTTTTACAGAATAAATCTGGCGTATCCACTGAGAAAGTATCAGAAGTATCAGAAGGTGTCTCGCAAAATGGAAAACTTCACAACATTTACCATGGTAACTTAATACCCCGTAGTTCATATATAAAAAATATCACTTACTTGTAAACACTACGAACATACTCTGAGTCAGAGTTACTCTGTGCATTGATTTTCTTACCCATTGCTGTTTCTGAAAGATATAAGGATGCGTTTGTAATATTCTGTATGGAAAATGGTTCCGATACATGTGTTGGGATGACACAGATCAGACCCAAATGCAGACACAGACACTGAGGACTCGGTAAAGTGAAATATTTATTATGAACAAAGACTGGGGTAGGGAAGTGATGGTGAGGGCAGATGAGGGAGGCAGGCAGGACAGGTAAGTGGGAAGGCAGGCAGGTGGGTAAGCAGGCAGGCAGGCAGGCAGGAAAACGGGCAGGCAGGCAGGTGGGTAAGTGGGCAGGTAGGCAGGCAAGTGGGCAGGCAGGCAGGCAGGAAAGCGGGCAGGCAGGCAGGCAGGTAAGCGGGCAGACAGGCAGGCAAGCGGGCAGGCAGGCAGGCAAGCGGGCAGGCAGGCAGGCAGGAAAGTGGCCAGGCAGGCAGGCGGGTAGGCGAGGAGTGAACTTGGACACGGAGAGGACGAATAAACATAAAAAACAGACAGAGATATTAAAGCAGAAAAAAACATGATTTAGGAAAGGTCTTGATGCATGTAGCTACCACTGAAGTGGAGATAACGATCTGACGGTGAGTGGATAAGAAACCGGGGTTGATATACACTGCAGGGCTGATGATGATTGATGACAGGTGTGCAGGCAGAGCAGGTGTCGCAGATCCACGGCAATCAGGAGGGAGCCAGAAAATGCCGAGGGGAGAAGCCGCGCCCACAACATACGCACAAACACAAAACTGACAGGGCAAACAGGAGACACAGGGAAAAGGGAAAAGAGAAAACACGAGGAAACAGAAAAAAAAACGAAGTTGCTGCCGTAGCCGTAACAACATGTGCACATTCATCAAGTTCATTAAAAGATTCATCAGAATTGCAACGTCTTTTTCCCAACTTATCACCTGGTTTCAAATTTATAATTAAGGGTTTCACAGTATGCTTGTCTGCTCATCGTTGGATAAAAGGGTTTATTATAACATTTGAAGAGTGGACATGCAAAACTTGAATTATTCTCAATGCGTTCTTGAATGCATTCAAACAAGCTTTATATGTTCATATACTGACCACATATGATATCCAGTGCACAGAGCGTTATGAAGCTAAAGCAGTTAAATGACCCTCTTCCTGCCTGCTTCAACAGTTTCTCGGTTAAGACCTCTGCTTGCTCGTTCATTACTTCGAGAAACTCAGTCAGTATAGAGAAGTGAAACGTCGGGGTTAACATCTTCCGCCTCCTGCGCCACTTGTCACCTGTGCTGAAACCATGGAAAAAGAGGAAGACATGCTCATGTTAAAAAGCGATTCACGTGGAACTACCTGCCCCCCAACAGAACTCCACTTCGGTCTTTTTCAGAAAAATCACTCAAAGGCCCCCAGGCAGTGCCAAACGTTTGTGCCTCTCCATCTCCCCTGCTAGTTTTTTGGGCAGCCTCATTTTCCCCAGCGGGACAGCATAAACAATCCATCTCCAGCACCCCAACTCACTGTGTGAGTAAATCCAGTTGGGAGATGTTCTGAACCACAAGATCTCCTAATGGCAGATTGTGTGCAATTCAGACTATGCCATAGAGTTGGGTGAAAAATATTACATCTATAGATATGACTCACAAGTTTGTTTTGTTGTTGTATTTGATTTGTTATGGTCATCTTTTTTTCAGACTATTTAAAGTAAGTAGGCTCCTGAAATTGCTTTCAGCAGCTGGAGACACTGATCAAAAGGTGAAAACATGTCTGTCACATGTGACAATCCCCAGCTGTCAGCAGAGCAGCAGATGTTACAAGGAGTGGAGTTTGCCGGTCTCCGGACCGGATCACTTTTTCTCTGTCTCTCTCTCAGACACAGAAGAGAGACACAGCAAGAGAGCAGGTTAAATAAAACACACAAAACACTCAAAGTCTTCACCCTACTTGCCGCAAAGCTTTCGGACGAAAAAAAAAAACTAGCTAATATAACAAACTAAATGAACAAACTAAATAAAAGTCTGCCTCCTCCAAGGTGGAAATCCCCTTCCGGGAACAACACTGAACAAGACACCAACACACAGAGAAGGTCACAGCATTTAACATGATTAAACATGTAACAAACACCGCACCTTCTTTGTCCGGATTTCCTCTTTAACTTAGACAGGCACTACATATTCGGTGACTTTTCAAGTGCTTTCCAACCTATGCACACAGAGACACTCAAACCTTCAGTTTCAAGTTCTCCACAATCACACAGAGAGAGAGGCTCCCACTATTTCAGTGTGAGCCCTCTCTCTCTCTTCACAATCACCCAGATAAAGAGGCACCCTAAGTGAATTAAGTGAATAATCACTTGATATTCACACTAATTAATACTAATTAATTATGAGCCTTGGAACAAGCTCTCCGGGCACCTGCCAGCAATCCCACAAACCTACGAGATTCCCAGACCCGGCCCGGAAGTCCAACTGCAAGGCTCACTCTGCTGCTCCCCTGCTGCCGAGACCGACGCCCTCCACAGTGTCATATAAAACTACATATAGGTAGTTACATAAACAAAGTTTCTTAACATCTTTACCTAGCAAGCTAGCATTAGCCAGTATTGGCAGCTACCTATATTGCTAGTTTAGCATTGACCTTAGCTAGCTAGAACTAACTAGCCATTTTAGCATTTACAGATGAAGCTATAATGTAATATTGTCTCTTCAAAGAAAGGAAAAACACTTTTATTAAATCTAAACTGTAGTTTAATAAACTAGCTAACTAACAAACAAGAAAAGTTTGTGAACTGAAGATATTTCTTGAAACACCATAAGCTGTAATGCTCCTGGTAGCCAGTGCAGAAAAAAACACTGGGAGCCTCACAAACTTTATAGAAAGTACAACATCGGAGGTGAATTGCAAAGGAATTGATGGAAGGTGTTCAAAGCTTGGCAAAAACACATCTAAATCTCAGGCTCTGGACTTCACCTCCCATACTGTACTTTGTGTAATGTTTGTGAGATGATGAAGGTCAACAAAGTTACCTCCATTCCTGAAATTCTTTTCTTATTACAGCTATTCTTTGCATACACACATTTTCCTTATCTATAATAACATCCTCATGTTTGACATATTCCTCTTAGATGTTTCACACCTAAAATACCTGTTCTTGTAAGTATATTTTATATCTTGAGCATATCCATGTCCATTTAAACCTTTCTGTTGTGTTCAAACAGGCTAAGTGTTTCTAATGGGAGAGCATGTACATGCTCACTGGGGAGAGGCTGAGTGATATCATAATTCTTCTAGGTCTCTAGAGCAGCTTGGAGCCCCTGTCATTCAACAACAAGATAAGGCTACATAAAATATGTAGGAAAGGCAGGGTGACTTTGAGATTAAAAAGAACATGAAATGTCCTGAAATGTAGACTTGTAGTTTACACCTCCTGAGAGTGTTGGTTCTGCTTTTCAATATGCATATGCATATGTTTAATAAATTCTGGATTATTGTTTGAAGCTTGTGTCTGATTGGGTTCCTGACTCTCCTCATTCACTGAAGGTCATCGGCTCCAGTTTTGTTTTTCTCCACTGGATACTGGGAGCTCTCCAGCCTAATGGTGTTTCAAGAAATATATGTACAAGTGAAGTCCGTCAGCTGTGAAATATGTTTTCAAACTATATCTGCATCCATCTGATGCCTTTGTCTTGCAAGTTTGGACTAGTAATTCGACTTCATAAATCAGCACATAATGATATACACTCTTGAAATAAACATATAGTTTTCATGCTCATCAAACCATTCAGTGACCACTCGTGCCCTGTGGATGGGGGCATTCTGGAAGAGAGCACTCCCATCAGGATAGAAATACTTCACCATAGGTTGAAGGTGATCACGCAGAATTGATTGTATTTATTGGTGTTTACCTTGCCCTCTATGCAGTTGAGTGGGCCTAAACCATGGCAACAAAATGGGGATGAGTCAGTGAAGAAGTATCCCATAAACTGGAACATTTTCCATATGCTAAACCTCAGAATATATGAACAGATGGCATTGCTGTTCCTTTGCTCCCCCAAGAATCCTTAATTATGTTCTATAAAGTGGTCCACAAAGTAAATGATATGAAATCGGATTTGCCCATTCCTGAGAGTCCTAATGATATTCTGGACTATTTTGATTAATATGCTATGATTCAGATGGGGAAAAAATGTATCACCTGAGCCTTATGCCCATTTTTTTACAATTGAAATACAATTGTCAAACTAGTCAAACGGGTTTGCTCTCCTTTCCACCAACTTATTTTCTTTGCACTAACTTCCCAATAAACTGTGCCCTACAGATTAGTTTAAAATGTATCTTTAGGAGGTGGGTAAAATAGAGGCATAGATTTATCCAACCCAAACTCTGGATATGGTGGAGCTCTGTGTAGCAACTGTAACTAAAACAAACCTTGTCAGCAGACCTTTGCCAAGCCAGGGGTATAGGAACCTGTAGGGATATGCTTTATCCATGTGTTTAGGATTGTTCAGCACCATCTATGGAGCAAAGGTTACTGCACACATTACAACCACATTTGAGCAAAATACACAGCTTCAGCTTGAAAATTGTAATTATATATCATTACACTATTGTAACCTCTTCAGTTCCTCTGAAGCGGTGGAAAAAATTATGTGCAACAGCAAAAAAATGTTTTGCTCCAATACATTCCAGATGCAATTACCTCAATAGTCTCTGCATGAAATAAGACAATAAAAGGTATTGGTCCTATCCAGATCTTCAGCAATGGTAAATGTCTGAAATCGTTCGTGCCCTCTATGATCTGACTGAAGAAATCTATGAAAAATAACAACCGAAAACAAACACACCAAAGGACTCAATTTTCACGGATATCAAAGGGAGAAAGTGAAAAACCCTGTTTGAGAATCCTGCTCCAATCAGTATGACTCACAACAAGGGCCCTCTGAGACTTATGCGTGATCATGTAGTTGTTAGTCGATGCCATGGCCGAATGAAAAAGAGAGCATAATCACTCAAACTGAGAAGTGTTCCATCAGGAACATCACAGTACTGTTCAAGCATTCAAACTATCAATGCAAAATCCACACGAATGCCAATTAAATAGATCGACATCTCTTACCTCCTGCATTTGGTTTGAACTGTAGAACATTGCCTATGATCGGGTAAGCACCTTCGACTCCAGGAATTGGCTTCATGTCATTCCATGTACGTATGTAGCTGCTGATAAGCTGGTAAGTGGTATAAGTAAGAAGGGCAAGGAAAGTGGCTACAACAATGAGCCCAAGACTATAAAACTGCAAACCGATCATCATCTCTGTGGGATGTTGACAAGTGCCACTCTTCTGTGCTTTGTTTGTGCTTTATTGTTTGTCTCTGCTCTGTGCAAAATATACAGTTTACTTAAACTTTAGACTGACCAACCTCTTACCTGGCACCCCCCTCTGTTAAACAGCAACTATTATACAAGTCTAGCCAAGGTCTAAAGTCTATTATGCACTCTGAGTGCGTTCTCTGGTAGAAAATGCAAGCGTGTGTTTTGCCGAACCACAGAACGGGTAAATGCACTGGGACAAAGAGCCCTCAGCGAGCCTGTCAAGTGGAAGACAGAGGGTATTTGTATACCAACATGTTAGGCCAGCTCTGCCTTGAATTGGATGGATCCAGAGAAGGTGTGTAATTGCTTACAACTGGCTCTGCTTGGTGGGGATTGCTGTTCATTTTTTATTTTAATAAAATGTATAATAATAATATAATAATATAATATTTTTTTGTCTGAATTGTATGGGTAAAGTTGCTATGCTGGACAGTTTTAGTGTCCTTTCTTCAGTCTCTCCATTAGTTTGGTGTTTTCGTTTTTTTGTTTCTTACCCAGCGACAAAGGGAATAAAATGGTCATTGGTCAATTCAGCAATTAATTTGTCATCTTTTGTATTCACTCACCACCATGCCACACTATATTAATGTGCATGAATTACTATGGCTCAATAGTAGCTGTTATAGGACAATTTGTCCCAATCTGACTCAAATGTTTTTTATTTTACTGTATAAGTAAGTAATTTGCAAATTAATTTTAAATGCAGATTCATAGAAAACAATATCTCATACAATCAATCCTTTATTGTGGCAGAAAAAATGATACAAAGCATAAAATACATAGTTTCAAATATTTAGGAGGGTGTATACTATGATTATAATACAAAATTATTTTGGCATTTCACACAAATGAAATGATCTTTCGTTTAATAATGTAAAACAAATGATAGGATAATTGTGAATATCAACACATAGTTCAAATATCAATACATTATTTTGTATTTTCCCTTAAAATTCTCATCTTTCCAGTTTTGTATGTATTAGTAAGATCTCAGTATTGCATATTTTGTCAATTGTCACGTTTTTCTTTTGTGTTAAAAATTCTGGTAATTAATAGGCTTGGCATGTCATATTATGAAATTATTTTTTGTTAATGAGAGGTGTACTCGTTCTAAAATATCTTTGCTGATCTGAATTAGGAGGGAGTGGCCTTAGTGTAAATAGTTTTACAGGTAGATTTCAATAAAAGTTGTTACATGACATAGATACACAATTGCTGTACTTTTAAAAATGCACACAGTTTTTTCTTAATTACATACCTGAAACAGCTGTTTGCATTTTGGGATTTTGAATTTGGATTTTACCATAATACCAGGAAATATAAACTGTGTGTTGATATTTGGGTCCCCAGGGTGCTATATTTACTGTATTTAAAATTCACGTTTAATGACATTTACATCAAATCCTAACAAATCTTGTAATAAACTATCAAATCTTTAAGAAACTGGGCTGTGGGAAGAATCTAGCCATTTTCAAAGCAGCACATACACAAGAGGAAAGGGGAGCTGTGAGTAGGCACTTTCATAATAATAATAGTGAAAATCAAAATCACGTTGAAAGGTTGCATAACTAAAACCCAAGAGCCTGATCAAAGGCGAATGTTGCAAACAACATCAAAGGTAGAAAATGTTCAGCTCAGCTTACAAAACATGTGCAAATCCATACCTTCTGTAATTGGTTCTGTTCACTTCTCTTTTATTGTGCCTCAGCCGTCCCATTACATCCTTCAATGGTATCTGTAGTGACTGATGTTTGCTTAACTTTTCCTCTCTGTTCGATCAATATTTCTCACCTTCTTCAAAAGGTTTAGCATTCCTCACTGTTTAGTTCCATGTTTCACTGTGTGCTCATCATGCTTTGACTATGCACTATGATAATGCCACTTGGAGCTTCTTTTTGCTCTGCGTTGGAATCCGACTGAAAGCTTTACGCTGGTGATGAGTTCCTGGAAAATAGAAAAGAAAACTGAAATCCAGTGCATACAGGGTGGACTGCCATAAAGAGTTTAACAGTTTTGACAGAACTTTTGCCAGATGTTTGCAAAGCTTCCAGCTGCTGGATGTAACACCTGGGATTAGTATGGCGTCAATGATGTCATTGCTCAAACAACTTTTATTGTCATTATATTTGCTTACATATTTATTTAATAAATAATTTTGTTAATTCCTTGTTGTCAAATCTTTGCTATGAATTTCTGTTGTGTGTTATAAATGTTCATACAAGCAAAACGTCAGGTATAAACAAAATGTCAATATGTAATGTACTTAGAAAAAGGAAGAATTCCCAGTATGATGTAACAATCGATAGACATAGCCTTGCATGTTTTATCTGTAAGACTACAAAATGCACTTTATTTCCTAATATAACATACACATAGTGGCCAAAAAGGTGGAAACACCATTATGATATGACTATGAAATCCTGCTCTGTATAGTTCTCAATTATGAAACTGCCTGCTCATGCCCTAGATTGAAATTTGCAGTCAATTGATTTAGAGTCGCTTGCCTGTTTATCATCAAGATCCAGGTGTATGCATTTCCAACCACAGAGTTCCATGCCAAGATCACATTTTGCCAGTTGTAAGAAATATCAGCAAGTTGAGCTGTCTTCAGCACTCCTAACAAGTGTGCCCCAACAATCACCCCTCTTTCAAAGTTACTGAGGTCTTGTCTTCATGCCATGCCAGCCATAAATATAGGCAACCAGGCCTGCCCACCAGGGGGGATTTTACTTCCTAATTAACTCAGGAACAACACCTGTGTGGAAGCACCTGCTTTCAATATACTTGATGTCCCTCATTTAAGTGTTTCCACCTTTTCACCCACTACCTGTATATTCAAGCTAAATTCAAGTCAATGCCAACAACAATAACAACAGCAACAATGCTTAGAAAGCAGTTGTGTGTTAACAATCCCAGCTAGCAAGCATACCGTTGTACACTAGCGCAGCCTGCCGTCGACACAGCTGTTGGTTCGAGTTTTGCCTTTCGACAGTGCAGCAATCCTCTGGTGAACAGGGATGCGAGGCAGTTGAGATCTAGATCAGCTATTAAGAGAATCCAAACTAGTGGGTGAATGGTCCTGCCACTATCAAACTGCTATAGATTTGCAAAATGCTGGCAGACCGACAGCTGGAACCGACGGTGATTCGATAGGTGCTTGCTTGCTGCATTATTAAATAATGTAAGAAGGGACAAATGTCCTCATATTTACTCAATGGCAGCAGCCCTTCCCCCTCCTCTGTCTCTGTGGAAGAAGGGTTTAGGGGTCTCCTCTGTGTGCTGGGGCAGTCGGAGAGGCTATTGGCAGTAGAGCAGGAGATCCCCACACTGAAGCCGGTCACTCCGATGCGTGAGCGCTCACCTGGGAGAATGCACATGGAGGGCAAGTGAGAATTAAATAAAAACATGTGTTTCTGAATCCAGTAGCCTAAACTGTCAAATGCCCTTGTTTAAAGTCCAGCACTCTGAATACTGAACACAATCCTACATGTTAAATATATTTTACTTGATTTCATTTAACAATTATTACACAGTATGCCAATTATCAATTAAATCACCAAATTATTTGACAGGCAGAACAATCTGGTGGATCAACAAAATAAACTCACGATTCAATTAAAATTAAGAGCTGGTTTATTGTAAGTTGCAACACTTAGACAAAGACAAACTATCCAGCATCAAACCTACAGATGCAGGTTCAATGAACTTAACAAACTGTAAATCCTAGACATAAATATAATCACTTTAAATAACAATCACGAAAGAGATGAAATGGAAGAAAAATATACCAAACCATACTCATCTTTCCAAGATGCACCCAAAACAAAAATGACGACCTCTAGACTCTACAAGGACTATGTTACTGTCAGGAGTACACACCAGCAATCATGTAATGAAGGTGATTCACAAGGATTTTGTGTCTCAAACCTTGTGGAGACAATCTTGCACTACTTACTTACAATGATATGTACAATTATATATTTGTCTAATTTTTGTAGAATATTTTACATTCGCAAAGCTAAAAATAGAATTGTGTGGTTCTCTCTGCACTTCCTCTTAATCCACTGGCAGCTGTTCATGTTACTTCCTAAATCCTGGTATGCCTTTAGGACATTGGACAGAGGTGGCATCACCTACAGGCATGTACACCTGAGGTTGATAGGAAATATTGCCTCACACCAGATAAAAGGCACACCCTGCTGTGCCTTGGGAGACCTCCTTGGAAACGACCACTGCAAGCTTCCTCCTCATCCCATTTGCAGGACATAAATTATATCTACTCACTTACAAACATCTATCAGTGATACTCATGGCACCTATATTTGGAAATTATTTGATACTTGATATTGATATGTTTGATGCAACTGTACATATCATCTTCTGGCATGATCCTCTTGGCCCTTTAATAAGTGTCCTTAAATAGGCTCTAAATAGCCACCTGATGGAAAGAAACCTGACTGTAACCATTACCTGTGATAGGCCCCCTTCCAGTACGCATATGGCAGGCAAACTCCATGGGAGTGAAGGATCTTTTTATTGGTGTGTCTGACTGTAAAAAATAGACAGAAAATGTAATGAATGGCTTTTCACTGAGTACTTCTTATGTATACAATAGTTAACCTCTGAGTTTAGATGCACATTTCATAAGGTAACAAGATAACATGAATTGTTACATAATATACTTCACACTTAATAAAAACTTTATTGCACTCAACTCAACTCACATTGTTTCTACACAAATCTCTATAAAGCGCTGTCATGATACATTTTTTAAGCACTATATATATATATAAATTGACTGATTTGATGAAGATGAAAACCCAGTGCAAGAGAGTGTGTTGCACCTTAAAGCTAACTGTAAACTAGGGCTGTGGCGGTATGAAATTGTCACTGTATGATAATCGAACTACTCAATATCACGGTTTTCGGTATATCACGGTATCAGTTTTTAAGCAAAAAAAAAAGTATCACACAAAGTTTACAACTCGATCTGTTTATTGTATGTCTCTTTGCAGATTTATATACCATTTTAATTCAAAATAAAACCAAACATTTAACTGAATCTAGTTCACTCCTTGTAATTGTATGTTTAAATCAGTTTAAATAATTCACTTTGCAAATTAAGAAACATTTTGCTTTATCGCGTTATCAGCTTATCGGATCTACTATATTTAGCTCACTCACTTTTTCCATTGTGGCATAACGTGAAGGATGATGCTCACGCAGGTGGAATGCAAGGTTTGACATCTCTGATCCTTCAGATAATTAAGTTTGTTCATAACTGGCTTCTGAGAGCAATGGATTCAGCAAGTAACCGTGTAATGTTGCCATAGATAACAGTATATTTTATGCCCCCTCACAAAATGTTTACAAATTGTAGAAAAAATGTATATTGTAGCAGTGGATGCCACAGAATCAGTTAAGAGACTTTGCTTTTCCATTTCAGTACTACTTCTTTATTGTAATAAAGCATGTAGCACTAAGTACACTTACTACATCAGAAACATTCTTCTCAACAGATACACACACAATGACGGTTGGTCGTCACATATACACATCCAAACCTCATTCGCAACAGGGGGAAAGGGGTTTTCATTCCAATCACATGTGGTTCCTCACATTAGAACATTTACATCATTATAAACATAACTAGCTAACAATCTTATGTCTTAAGGGCCTCTGGGACATGTTACAGTCTCCTAGGTTTCTGTTAGTCACCTAGCATGCTATGCACAAAGTACAATGGAGGGCAGCTAGCATTTCTGTGGCAATATATTTATTACAATATATTTATCCATGTCATACAATAGGCTACCTATATGTAATATATTAATCGATGGCGATTTTTGTCCCGAATACAACCATGCAAGTTGTTTTAGGTGTATTAAACAGTTTTTATTAAAGCGTAAAAAAGTACAGGCTGCACCATTGACTTTCAGCAATATTTTTACAATTATTTTATAGATGATACCGATGTAAAATGTATTTTCAATTCAGCTTGGTTGCTGCCACATGTACATTAAGGTATCTTAAAACGGAAGTAGTTTCCCTCGTAGTCCTTTAAATACTGAGAAATTCACCAAAACATTGGTATATTCTAAAAGACAAACTTATTCACATTAAAATCAGTATAAACAATCTACATTGACACAAGTACTATAGCCTGTTTTCGCTATAATATATAACAGCTACCTAGGTACCAGGGCTGTGAAATGCGAGGGAGCTGTCTGCATGTGCGCAATCGCGTTGCAAACTAAACAAAATGCAAGAACAACAAAAGAGGTGGTGGGATTAAATTACATTAGCTGACACCACCCCAAGTCCAGTATTATATTATTTAATATGGGTTATTTAGTCATTTTACTAGGGTAACGGTTGGAATATTTTTTCCCGGCATGAAAATAGCTTTTGCCACATGATTTACTATCACGGTTTTACGTTAAGTTTATGATAATACTATTTCATATTTTAATATCCTGGTATAGGCTACTGTCACCACCAATTAAAGTATATGAATGCTGATGATTAAATCCTTTTGCCATCAATATGATTAACTGATCCCTTATGAGGAATAGGGATACATTATTTGACTATTATATAGGCACTATATCACCTAATTAGTCAGAAAGATGGTTGGGCACAGGTGATAAGGTCATTTAACGGTGTTTAAAAAATGTACAAAGCACAGCACGGAAAATAACCAAAATTCTACTCTCTTATCAAGAGATTGTGCCATCAGTATGTTGCTCACCATCAATTTTACTTATTATTGCAACAGTTCCTTTCAAAGTCATCATCCTTTGTACCTGGTGTAAATACATGAACATTATCATGGTCAGTCCAATGCTAGTGGTGTGTGAGGATGGTCACTGCTGACTTGCTTTGACTTGCTTTGCAAGAAACAGTCAGTACTGTCTCGTGGGAACCTGTCCCATTCTTCTTGTAGAGCGTGGACAAGCAAGTGCCTGTTCCATAAATTTTTCCAGGTCATCCACCAAATGTTCATTGGGGCTCAAGGCTGGTGAGAAAGGCATTGGATTCTCATCACACAAGAAAGCCTTTGTTACACAAGTGGCAGACGGACTTCATCCATGAAGCACCATGGAGGCGGGTTTGCCATCAATGACTGAAATTGGAATCCTGTACTGTAGAGACAGCCCTGCTTACACATGACAGTAAAACCTAGCAATTAGCCTGTTGCACACCACAATTAGTGCATTGTTTTGGACATCTATGTCACACTCATTGATATCCATGTGGGTCGTCTGCATAAAAACTTTGATAAAAACTACTCGGTTCCATAGCTGGCTGAATCACTGATCTGAACGTTATAGTGACCCAACATAAATGATATATCTGCTAGGCCCCCTCCTATTCTCCCTGTACACCAAATCACTTGGTTCTGTCATCTCTGCTCACGGTTTTTCTTATCACTGTTATGCTGATGACACTCAACTCTTCCTCTCCTTCTCTCCTTCTAAGACCCAGGTCCCGGCACAGATCTCTGCATGTCTGGCAGACATCTCTGCCTGGATGTCCACTCACCACCTGAAGCTGAACCTGGGGAAGACGGAGCTGCTCTTCCTCCCAGCGAAGGGCTCCCCAATGATTGATGCTTCAATCACTGTGGAAGGCTCCATAGTGTCTCCGTCCCAGTCTGACAGGAGTCTTGGAATGACCCTGAACAACCAGCTGTGCTTCACCTGATCACCCGCACCTGCCGATTCTCCCTCCATAACATCCGGAGGATCCGACCGTTCCTCACCCAACAGGCCACACAACTCCTGGTCCAGGCCCTGGTGATCTCACGTCTGGACTACTGCAATTCCTTGCTGGCAGTCCTACCGGCCTGTGCCATCAAGCCACTGCAACTGGTCCAGAATGTTGCCGCACGTCTGGTGCTCAATCAACCAAAGTTCACCCACGTTACCCCTCTACTCTCCTCTCTGCACTTGCTCCCCATCGCAGCATGTATTAAATTCAAATCCCTGGTGCTAGCAAGCAGCTATAGGGACTGCTCCCCCTTACCTCCAGACACTCATCATACTCTACACCCCAGCCAGACCCCTCCGCTCCGCCTCCTCTGGCAAACTGACTGTCCCATCCCACCGGGCGCCTGGCAGCCATTCCTTGCGGTCTCGCTCTTCTCTGTCCTGACTTCTCGGTGGTGGAATGACCTTCCGCAATCAGTTAGACTCCACTACCACTGAATTCTGTACATCTAGCCAATCTGTATCTGTCAGTGAACTGAAGCTCAACAGAAGGTGGGTCATGCAGCAAGACAACAACCCTAAACACACAAGTCAGTCTACAAAAGAATGGTTGAATCAGAATAAATTTCCTGTTTTGGAATGGCCGAGTCAAAGTCCAGACCTTAATCCAATAGAAATGCTGTGGCAGGACCTGAAGCGAGGAGTTCATGCCAGAAAGCCCACCAAGATAACTGAGTTGAAGCAGTTCTCTAAAGAGGAATGGGCCCAAATTCCTCCAAGTCGATGTGCGGGACTGATCAACAGTTACCGGAAACGTTCGGTTGAAGTCATTGCTGCTCAAGGGGGTCAGATCAGTTACTGAAAGCAAAGGTTCACAAAGGTTTCCGACAAAGACATTTAATGTTGGATCACTTTGTTCAATAAATAAATGAAAAAGTATCATGTTTTGTGTGTTATTTGTTTAACTGGGTTCCCTTTATCTATTTGTAGGACTTATGCAGATTTATGCAGAAACTCAGAATATTCTAAAGGGTTCACAAACTTTTTATCACCACTGTACTGTACTGATTTTTGGACATTTCACGTGTGAAATTCATGTGATTTTTCCATTAGGGATGTTTCTATTTATGCTCAGTATATTTTGCCTCTTGAACTTACACCCGATGGCTAATGTCCCTAAGACAATCTCTCTAATTTCGAGGTGAGGTCAGAGCAGGCCTGGCCCCTCAATATCCTACCCGGAATGTGTGTGTGGTGTTGGGGCGTGGCAGAGACTCCAGCAGCAGGGTGGGTTCCCTGAGGGGCGGGAGGCTGGATCCTGGATGCATCGCACTGACAACCCGACTCTGAAGGACCCTCGCTCTATGCTGTCAGAAAAACAGGGATCAAAGATCAGTCATGCCACCTTTGTTACTACACAGACATCACGGTAATCAATAGCCGCAAACATCAGCAAATCAGGAATGTTTGCACAGGAGATAAGCATGTTTATAAAATCAGCTGGCACAGATTAATTTTCTGTGTTCAACAAAGGTCACACTGTAAATACCAGGTTGTGATTTGAAGGACAGAAAAAAATATCAGATTTTAAATGTCTGTTTACTTACAAAGAAATAAAAAAATACCATGCATGTGCTAAAGCAGAAAATGAGTCCTACAGATGAAGAACCATATAAATTATGTGAATGTTTTCCATTTTTAGATAATCAGATTTTTATTTTTTGTCCTATATATATGACATAATTCTGTTTTTTTCTGCAACATACTTAAAACACACTCATATATTTCTAATACACTTTTCTTATTTTTATGAATATTTTAATTTGTGGTATGTGGAAGAACAGTATATCTCTGGTGGCTATCATTAGACTTAACGTTAACATTACATTATGTTGTAACAGTAGGTAATAATAACTTTTCACAACTCCCTTCCTGTTGATGTAGGGTTTCCCTGCATCCCTCAGGGTCTTGCGTTGCCGATTCTTCCAAGTATTGAGTTGACATTTAATTTTTTTACCCAAATTTCTCCGACTTTGGTCAGCAGCAAGTTACAACTTGAGGCGTCCATTTTCGCTTGTGGATATAAACGGTTATTCCGCGTGAGACTATTTTGAAATTTTAAATACTTGGCAGCAGTCGTGTGAAATATTGATTATACCACTTCATTATACAAAGTGGGTATCAAATTATCATAAGTGACGTCTACGTCAATTTTAACAAAATTGGCGTTTATACGGTTCTTCATCGCAAGGGCTCAAATGAAGATGCAATAATACATTAAATTAAGAACATGCAGTTAGTGTAGATGACTGGGAGAGCATAGGACTAGTACCAGCATGAGTTTTGAGGCAGGCATAGAGGGCTCTTGTTCCAGGGCCCCGGAGCGAAAGGAGGGAAACCTCTGCTTCCGTGCTGCGCTCACTGGGGGAGAGACCAGCCCCTCAGTAACAGTAGATCTAGAGGTCAAAGGCCAAGGCAATGATCAGACACATTTTTATTCTGCATATCAACATCCTTCTGTAATCACAATGGTTTTTTTCCCCCTCTTAAAATTAAAAGCTCATTAGCACTTCATGCTACTAGAATTTCAGGTGACTGGATTGGAGCTTGGGACCACAGAATGTTATACAACGTTGTGCTGAACTTGCTGTCATGCTTGCTATGGCTGGCTGATACACTAGTTGGTTTGCGTCGTTGGTTATTGACAAGAAGAGTTAGCTTTGGATGTTTCATGGCCGAAGGGCATTGCTTTGCTTGCCTATCGCCAGCCAGAACATATGTTCCCATTATTATATCAGTTGCTGAGAGTGAAAACTGTTGTACTCCAATTAAAATATATGAATGTATTAAAATACATACCCATTGGTGACTTATTTGCTCAAAAGCAAATATCTATTTATGGTAACTGGTCATGAATCCATTGTCAAATAGAAGTCTACATTATGAATTCCATGGGAACAGTCAATACACCCTGTCTGATGCTCACGACAATCAATAGATCTGAAGCCAATTTCACAGAGCAGTCAGGCCCTAGACATTGAACCAGCTGCACAACCAGCTCACATGTAAAAGACCTTCCCTCCAAGAATGGATTAAGCTGGCTTTTATTATTTCACTGCCCCCCGATGATAATATTCTTTACATGGCTTGTGCAGACATTACATTGCAGGTAATAACATATAGTGTAGTTCAGTAAATGCATAACCCAACACTACAGTGCTACATGAGGCGATCCATACCAGAGGCAATAACATGGGATGTATGTACTCTGGACACTTTGGAAATTAAGCCCAGTAATGTAAAGGTAACTTCCAAAATAAAGGAAACACCAACATGTGTCTTAATAGGCTGTTGGGCCACCACGAGTCTCCAGAACAGCTTCAATGCGCCTTGGCATAGATTCTACAAGTGTCTGAAACTTTATTGGAGGGATGCAACACCATTCTTCCATGAGAAATTCCATTATTTGGTGTTTTGTTGATGGTGGTGGAAAGCACTGTCTCAGGCACCGATATTAGCATTAACCTTTCCTTCTAAGGGACTGAAAGGAATGGCAGGAAAATGCACCCCACACCATAACAGAGCCACCAGAACCCTTCATTTACTAAAGTGTTTCCTTTATTTTGGCAGTTACTTGCATGTATAATGTGTTGAGCTGGGAGTCCAATGATTTTCAATGTAACCAGGGGTATTTTAAATATTTCTTTCATTTGGACAGGTCTGGATGGTGGCTCTATGACAATGTGATTGAGAACCAGGAACAGGTTAGATATTACTGAAAATGAGTTATGAAGCACAAACTGTTGGAACTTCTCACCCTCACGTGTGCTGATGAATAGGTTGTTATCAAAGGTTAATTAAAGGTACTTACAGGAATCAGTGAGTTCAACCTTTTCTCCTTCAATCATTGTTGGGTCATTAGAAACAGCTTTGGATCAATGGTCTCTTTCATTGTGACTACCTTAAGTTCTAAAACATTACTGACATACCACTCAGTGAGGAGAAGTGAGAGATTTAGTTCTGATAAGCAACAAACCATTTAGGGTAGCTAAGGAGAGCCAGCATGGCAGTATCATCAGGGGTAGGGGTCATTGTTTTGACAAAGGGATCAAGATCATGTGCTCTGACAGGTATCATTGTATGAATGCACAGGGAGGGCCTGGTAACAGAGTATGTGATGACAGTGACATCTACAAATAACACTGTAGCACAGTGACCTGGCACATCTACATGAGCCAACAGTAGCTGCATCTTCTGTGCATTTACTGGGTCTATCGGCAGAGAAACGTCCGTCAGATGCATGATACGGTGCAGAGAGGTTGTAAGAAGGTCAGAGGTCACTTCTTCTTTATAGAGAGTTTATAAACCAATCTGTGACATATCTTGAGGCAGAAGTTGCCCTTAAACACTGCACAGGACCAGCTAACTGTACCCAAATGAACAGAACAGCACTCACAGGCCACTTCATCCTACACCTGCAAACAAATAGGTAACAGCCACAGCACAGGGCAGACACTGCATGTTTGGACGTGAGGCTCACAGTTTTGTTCCTCGTAGAATGCCGTTGTTGTAGACAGCATGGCTGCGGCAGGGCCTGGTCTCAACACTGAGCTTGGGTAGTCTCCGCTGGGCTGGGGGTTTACGGGAGAATGCACACGTGCCCCTGGAGGCTGAAAGGAAGCTGTGTTCCATCAGCCCTGCCTGCCCCTTGCCACTCAACGTCAGCATGCCTGGTCTGTCCTCTGGATCCCACCTACAGGGCATCATACACAGAGCAGAGATTTGTGTATTTGGAGATTAATTTGTGTATTAAGAAGAAAGGAAACCTTCATGTATCCCCAAAGCAATCCGATTAATAACACTGGTGGCTTTCCACTGTGACAGTTTATTTTTAGGGTACTACAGGTACTGGTTCCATGTGTTTAGGAATTCTGAATTATTCATAATGCTTTTGCTCATTTTTGAGAAAATATAATCTTATGCTTCCTAACATTGCATTTTGAGGGCACCTAGATCTATTTTCTGAATATTATCGGTAGTTTGTATTTATATTGCACCTAGGTCTGTTTTATGTTCTCTATGTATGTTTAATTTGGGCATGGATATAATCTCAGTTATAGTTTTCTAGTTTTTAGTTTGAAAAAGTTTTGAGGGAAAAGTTTCAACTTTGAAAATAGGCCCTAGGAAAACTTGTCAGATTGGCTGCTCTCAAGAGGACATCAAGCTTTACGGCAAACATTTCCATTTCATGTGGTCACACAGTGTTTAGATCATTTTTGCATGAAGTTTACATTCAAAATTGTAATACTAACAGTCTCCTCCAGCACCAATGTAGATACTTATTTTTAGCAAAGGGCAAATACTATTCAAAAATGAATCCTCGCAATTTCATACAAATCTGTTCAATATATTTTTTTTTTATATGAGTGAAGATCATTAGCATTTCGCTTAGCATTGGTTAGCAGATCTCCTTGACAGAAAAGAAAGGTATATAAAGTGTAATTTTTGCTATAACAATAAAACAGTCAATAATAGTAAATAATACAATTTGAAAATTAGATAGAAAATTCTATTTGAAGTCGTTCGAAAAAACTGACTTCCAAGCAGTGCCACCATTGTTGTTTAGAAATTATGTCAAAGCTAGCCAGGAAACATTGTGGGTCAGTGTGCCATCATTTCCTAGTACGCAGCATCATGTTACAATTGGTGTTGTATATCAGCTGATTTGCAGCAGATATCCTGCTAGTCCCTTAAGAATTGTTAACATTTTGCCCGTCATTGTTCGTACTACCAATTTAAAGGGGTAAGACGCTATTGCGAAAATGGACAATAGGAATATTTTTTATTCCAGAAACATCTGCAAATAAAATAATTATAATACAGAGGCTGTGTGAACCAGTCATTGTCTTAAAACAAATTTCAAACGATCAAATATGCTTCTTAAACTTTCTGATAAATTAACTGTGTCCTGGTATTATTTCCCAACTGTTGTCTGAGTTAATTATGACACAATTAATTATTGCTTCTCTGTTTTCATCTGAATGTCATTTGAAATGGATTATCGGATAATTACTCATGGTCAGTATTAATTTGAGCAATTAATGATTGAGTGGATACATCAGCTAACTAGTTAATAAACATGAATGCACAGCTGTTTTTAATAAGAACAATTTATTTATTTATCATTTACACTGCTTGGACCCTGAGCGGTCAGCAGGCTGTTGAGAATGGTATTGTGACAAGCACATGTACTGCATAAAGCTTTAGAACATGGACATGAAGGTGTGCTGATGGCATCTCAAACCAGTGTAACTTTTTAATTAATCAATGGAATAAAACAGCTGTTAAGCTATGGTAATTTGACTAATTGGTAACCTAATTATTGTTCAAACTCTTAAATGGCAATATTGTTGTTAAAATTAAATAATGGGAGTATTTATTTAAGTACTGTAACGCCTCTGCATGTAACACACAGCCAACCATTTGGATTAATAATGAATATTAAATAATATTAATTATTTATACATATATATATATATATAAAAATCAAGATTAAATATTTTCGCCTTGGTATAGTTCCAGTACTATAGTTCTTATAATATACCAATTTAGTACTTCACAAAACATTTAATTGTGAATTTAAACCCGGAGAACAAGTTGTGTATATCATACAATACATTTATTATTTTTTTCAATTTACCAAAATAATTTTTTATGTGACTGAAGCAGGTATCAAAGCATTGTGTGTTGGAAGACTTGGAAGGTCAAGAAGAGTACATAGGTCAAGATAATGGTCGATGTTGCTCATGTGAATTTCCCATAGTATCTCTTACTTAAAATGTTGTTTTTTGCGTTTAATTATCTCATATAATACTGGTTTTGGTGCCTGTTACTTCTCACCCTACTCTGAAGTTCTTTTCACCTACTAATTCTCTGTAAATCAGCCTGGAAAAGGGCACCCGCCAAAAGAATAATATTATTTACAATACCATTTGATAAACCTATATAATAAGGCAGGTCTGAAATGTGGGTTCACTTATTCTCTTTGAGCACCAGACTTACTGAGGCTTCTCAGAAAATCCATGTTGTCTTTGTTGAAGAGGTTTGGCTTGGATCGTCATAACACCGTTTAAATTACTCTTAAAGGCACTTGATACACGAGAAGTCTGCCAAAGAGAAAGCAAACATTATTCAGTTTAGGATTAGCAAGACATCCAAAAGTTAAACAATACAACTGAAAGGAATATAGCCATCATGCTGAGATCATTTAGACATGGAATGTCTTATCAAATATATTTTTATTGATATCAAGATTGTTACGCATAAATGCAGTTTAACTGATTATACTGTAAATGACTACTAATGCAATATTGTTCAACAAAATAGCATATTATTTATTCTCTACAAATTTGGAATTGCCCATCTTATCACTACAACATTCTCTGTCATTTTGGTACAGCGCAGAAAAGCACACACTCTCCTCCAATGCACACTATGGCAGCTGCCGCTTCTTCTCACTCTGCAATCCGCCAGCTCAGCTGCGCAGACAATGCATTGGAGGAGCATATAGGCAGATTGCAGGCCCCCCAATGACCAGAGGAGGCACTCTTGAGCAATTATGCATGGACAATTATACGTCCAATTACATGCTGCCCTGGGGGCTGCTGGCCATAGGCCCTGGCACAGACAGGATTCAATACCAGACAGTAAGGCCCATCATTCCACTGAAAACAAGTGCATCAGCAGGATGCACCACTCAACAACCCCCATCTCTTTCATTGAAAGGACGCACTAATGACTAGGAGAGTAATTACCTGACGGGGGATGATATTTGACCAGAGGGACATGCTCCTAGTGTCTGAGCCCCTGGAGGCGGGACCACTGAGGGTTTTGACAAGGATGTGTGATGAGGAATCACACCCTGCTTTGTTTGAGGTCCCCACATGAGTAACCCCATCTGGAGTAAAACAGAGAAGGCCAAGGACTCTCAGTATGTCCATAGTGTATCTCATAAGGACAACTATAGGATTCATAGGTATAGACATCAGTGGTCTAGGTAACCTATATATCATAACAGTTGACACATATTAACCATACCTTATAGAAAATGTAAATTATGATTAAAACCCATTGCAGAAGTATATGTAGGGTACAATATTAAGCACACATATTTGTTTTGGGACCAGTGGGGGAAAAAATTGAAATGCCTGTGCCTCAGGTTTGACAGGTAGCAGAGTGGAGTAGTATGATTCAGCATGACTCACATATTTCAACTTTAGATGTGACATTTCTGCTGTACCCTTGAGCAAGGTCTTTAAACTAAATACAGTGAGAGCTCAGCTGTTTGAGCATGTGGGCCATTTCAAGGATGTCATTGTGGATAAGGTTGCGTGTTGCTAGGCGTAGGATGGGACAGACAGACCTGCAATCTCGCTCTCCCAGTGTTTGTGAAGGAGCTCCGCCTCCAGCATATGCACCACCTCCCGCCAAGCGTCATCAAACACCTCACCGGTCACGGCATCTTTAATGCAGGCCTGCGGAAACCGCGAAACCGCCACGGCACACCCCTTCGTCATCCCTGCACCGCCAACGACAGAGGAATAAACCACCTCAGCCTTCCTGGACTGATCCACCCTTTTTGGGCGTCATCCCTGGGGCAAATTTTCTATACTGACATTGACCAACGACAAAATGGACAGACTGCAATAAACCACCTCAGCCTCAGGGCCTAGTCAACTGCCCTGTAGTAAACTGAGGCTCACAGCTTTCCAAATATTTTATAATCCAGTAATTGATAGTGTCTGGTTTATTTTTTTCTTGACTTCTTGATAACTATTCCTCTTGTGAAAGAGTTCATTTGCATGATATGATGTAGATTAAATATGACACATAAATACAAGGAGAGAGAAGCAGAACGGGCGGTGGTGCTTGCACTATTCAGGTTGTTTCTGATTAAAGTAAATGGCTCACGCGTCCTTTACGTCGTAGGCAAAGATCTCCTCTATTTTGCCTTCTGCCTCGTAAACCTCCTCTTCCAGGATGGAAGTGAAGGGAGTGGCCAGAGAGAGGGTGATGGACGCTGGATGTGCTTGGCAGAAACCAGGGGGTAGGAAGCAGCCTGTGACCCTCAATACACAACCTGAGCAGGAAGAGAAAGAATTCAGAATAAGTAAAAACATACAGCATACACCTTCCTTCCTGTTTTCCAACTTCAAAACAAGAAAGACTCTTCCTTTTTTTTTTTTTGGTGCTTGAATTAATTTGGGATTTATTACCTTTATATGCCAAATGTATTATCATCATCATCAACATTGCATGAGTCCAGATTTACCCTGTTCCAGAGTGATGACCGCATCAGGGTAAGGAGAGAGGCGGATGAAGTGATGCACCCATTATGCCTAGTGCCTACTGTACAAGCCTGTGGGGGCAGTGTTATGATCTGGGGTTGCTGCAGTTGGTCAGGTCTAGGTTCAGCAACGTTATGTGCCCAAAGCATGAGGTCAGCTGACTACCTGAATATACTGAATGACCAGGTTTTTCCATCAATGGATTTTTTCTTTCCTGATGGCACGGGCATATTCCAAGATGACATCATTGGGCTCAAATTGTGAAAGAGTGGTTCAGGGAGCATGAGACATCATTCAGTCCAGACCTTAACCCCATTGAGAATCTTTTGGATGTGCTGGAGAAGACTTTATGCAGCGGTCCGACTCTCCCATCATCAATACAAGATCTTGGCGAAAAATGTATGCAACTCTGGATGGAAATAAATGTTGTGACATTGCAGAAGCTTATCGAAACGATGCCACGGCAAATGCGTGCCGTAATCAAAGCTAAAGGCAGTCCAACAAAATATTAGAGTGTGACTTTATTTGGGGACGAGCAGTGTATATATACTGTATATATATATATATAAAGATATAGTATATCAACCTTTCAATATTTGAACGTTGCTGAAATAGCATGGGACTGTTTGCAAGTTCCTTTGCTTTGCTCACTTTATGTCACGTGCATTTCATTATATTACCAAAAAAAAACCATGTTAACTAAGTAAATGTTACTCCGAGTTAATCTTTTGACTTTTTAACAATTGGACCTCCATTTTCCTTGGAATATGCATGGTACATACACTACCGGTCAAAGGTTTTAGAACACCTACATTTTTCTAGTTTTTATTGCAATTTACGCAGTTTAATGTTTCAATGTACTCTGAAATTGGCTGGCCATTCCATGTTTTGAAGCCTACCGTCTTGTTCTTTGCTTCTAAGGTACTATATATACAAGTCCCCGTTCTGGAAAATAACATTAATATTATCTGCCCTGTTGCCCTGTTGCTTGGAGACTGATAGCCTCATGGTTTTTAATCTTTCCACTCTAGACTCAGAGGGAAGTACACCATACCTCCCTCTGCCATCTGTCCGATGTTGGATTTGTGCCAGAACAGCACCCCACACCTTGGGCGTGTTAATAACCAGCGTTCGCTCAAACCCCACAGGTACGCCCAGCAGATGACACTCCTCCCGAAGTGGGGGTGTAGGTAGCAGAAGATACAAAGCAATGCTTTGTCTTTAGTGTGAAGCAGCTATGGAGCTTACTCTCTTGTGTCACTCCCATTGTTCTGAGCCAGAGCTGGCAATGCACTCCCGGTAGGTCTTCGATGAAAATACTGAAATCCCTCATGTTTAGGAGCTTCCAGCTGATTTCCCAAAATCCTGCAAAGTAGGGAGGCAAAGAGGTAGACAAGGAGTTCCAGTGAAGTATGACAGCAACAATTTTAATTTTAATTTTTATGTCTGATACTGTATTTTCCCTATTGTCACACCCTTTTCCAAAAGAGACATTATTCAGATATTTCTCAATGGAGAGAAGGACTTTATTTTTGCAGACTCATTTTCAATGCATCTCTCAAACAGTTTTCAACCTCTGCGGGTCAAATAATTGTTAATTATATTGTTTTGTCTACATGACATTTACTCTCTTTTAATCTAGTTTTGCTGCTTACATGGTGATCAGTGTCTCCATGACAACAAGACGGCAAACATAAGTAGCTAACTACTATATGTACAGCGCTAACGTAAAGTGGCACTTTGCCAGGCTGTTAATCTCCAATTAGACATTGACATCTAAATGAGGTCGGCAGATAATCCAGTAAATCATATGTGTGGGAGTTGTTTCTGTGGGAGTATACTGTGCTGATATGGGAAACAGTAGTGAAATTGAATGTCATGTTCGGTTAATCAATCCACTCAGGCACTGCGGCTGCCCTCTGATTGAGAGCTATTAAAGAGCTACACCTTTGTGAAACAAAATTGCATTATGTCATGTTTCCATCCACACAGCAATGTTGCCTAACAGCGCACTGGGACTTTTTGTGTGTCAAAACCATGAATAATGGGGTTTGAGTTCAAAACCAGTAACCAGTTATCCATTTAGAAGAATTAGGTAAAGGCCATGCAAGTGTTAGTGTAACATAAGTGATCCTCTCCCATCACACGAGACCACTACCTGAGGTGGGGCGAGTGTCCGTTCCACTCCCTGCACTCATCTAGCAGGGTCTGTGTCCTGCTGTTCAGCTTTCCCTCATAGAGCAGCTCATCCACATCAGAGAACAGCTGACACACTCGTTGGGTGTTAACCCTGTCAAACTCCTGGAGTGCACAAGCAGGAAGGTGCATCAGAGGAAAGTGGAAGCATGCGTGTGTGTGTGTGTGTGTGTGTGTGTGTGTACGCGCATCCCTGTGGTCGTGCATGTAAGTGTGCCTGTGATAATGCATGTATGTTATTATTATTATTTATTAACCTTTATTTTTACAGGGAAGGTCTCACTGAGACTAAATCTCTTTTACAGGAGAGCTCTCTTAACAAGTGTATAGAAAACAACAAACAATATAGAATACAATAAAGGACAAAATACAATCAAATACAATCAATTAAAATATAAGGGGGAGAAAAAGCTCAGTCAGTTACTTAAAAACAAGTACATTCCTCTATGACATAGTCCTCCAACAACTGTTTCAATATTTGCAAGGACACAACTGTGTCAAGTCTAACGAAACCTTGCATTTTATTCCACAGGTATGGTGCAAAGAAGCGAAAAGCCTTTTTTCCTAAATCAGATGTTGTAAAAGGAACCTCTAACGTTATCCAGTCCTGCAACCGGGTGGAATATGACATTTTTCTAATATTTAAAAGAAATGTTAAATAAAATGGTAATGTGCACATGTGCAGTTGTATGTGAGCATGCATGTGCTCATGTTTGTGTGTACTCACATCATCTCTCCAGGAACAGATGGAGCTCTGCTCAGTGGAGAAGCCTGTGGTACAGCTCTGGATCCCTGACCAGGAGGTGGGGTGACTCACGGGTGTGGCCCTGCCATCTGATGCCTGGAATTCCTGGGTGTGTGGAGAGATACTGAGAAGAGAGGCAAAGAAAAGGAGACACTGCTTAAGGTTTGGGGTTCAGAATTCACTTCAACATTAGTGTTTACATGAGATAAAACACAAATGTAATATTAATATATCTATTAATAATGTTAGTACATTTTTCTCCCCAATTTGGAATCATCAATTGTGACTCTCGTTTCTGATGTGCCACTCGCACCGCATGTATATAGCACTGTAGCTGATACATGTAGCACTCCTCCAATGCATTGAACTGCAAGTCAGTGAATTTTCCACACACTAGTACAAGAGAGCTAGCATTTTGTAGTGGAGAGGTGATCAGCAACTGGTAACTTGTTGGCACCTGGTGAGTAGCTGGGGTGGGGGTACTGATGCAGCTATAACCCGAGGAACCCTTAGCCCACTCCACCCTGGGCCAAAGAGGCCAACACCCCACCTGCAGAATACTGGCCATAGTCGGACATGCCCCAGCCTCAAACCTGCCATGTCTAGACCAGTGGTTCTCAACGTGGGGGTCGCAAGATGATTTCAAGAATGTGAGAAAAAATTGTGACAATAAAATGATATCTTTTTTAAACCATAATTGCATTCATGCATAACATTAAAATAAGAAAAAATAGGCCTACAGTTAATGTGCTAGCCTACCATTTTTCCTTTAACAATCAGAGTATGTAGCCTACAATATTTTGGTTCTCAAACCTTTCAGCCCGTGACTCCCAGTAGAGACGCGATCGTGGGGGTTATACCCTCTTGCCCGAGGTTCTTACTACAGCTTGGATCGAGTGCTCTGCTTGCAAGAGCCCTCTGTGTATAATACAGTGTGTGAAATTAACGTGGTGATGTGCCTACTTGTCTTCAGTACTTCCAATATTGGCGAGCGCCGCCCGTTTGGTTTCCAGCTTTGTGAAAATGTCATTGCTTGTACAAGTTTTCTCCAGCACAGTGCAAACGCATGTCTGAATGAAATTCATCGGTTGCTTCAGAGTGACTTGTCAATATGAGCAGCGCCTAAATGTATTAACGTCAGAAACATTTTCCCAGTAGCCTCGTCTGACCTGTCGCGCAGCACTAAACATACCAGCCTACATTTTTTTTGCAAGGTAGCTAACGTTAATCTGCTAAATGAAACGGTTAATCCGTAAAAACAAAGCCACAACAGATGCAGAGATTGACAACAGTCAACCTGTAGCAATTCATGAAACTAATTCAATCTACTTCAAAAACATTTGATCACGGGATGTGACAAACGCAAAATTAAAAATGGTCCCCCACTAAATATATTATAAAACTGTGTTAGATAAGGACATTATATTATTTTTAGTTAATAGAGAGAGGAATCACCACCAGTCTGACCAACCGAGATGTGTCCAAGTGTTGGAAATTCATCCAGTATGGATTCACTTGCAACACCCCCATTGCGTTGTGTGTACAGAAGTGCTTGCACATGAAAGATGAAACCCGTAAAATGAAAAATTATTCGATTTGTTGTTCATAAAGTCCATCCATCCATCCAACCAAGCATCCCTGAATGCTGATAAATTGTTTCTATTTGTTGCTTCATTCTTTGTACTGATAGTACTTTTTCGCCAACCAACCCCGCGATGGATGTACTGATTCCTTTGAAGAAAATATTTGTTGACATTGATCTACCTATTTATGTGAAAATACTTTTTCTGCTCTGACGCAGCCTACATAAACAACAACGATCACGACTCAACGTGGAGGATGATCTCCGAGTGGCCGTCTCCAACATCAAGTTGTGCTCCAAAAAGCAGCAGGCCCACCCAACTCATTAAAACAAGTAAGTTGTAGGCCTACATGTTAAACTTTTATTACATGTGTTCATTTCATGTTATTATTATTATCCGGGCGCTGTAACCGTGTGTGCGCGCGTTTGCATGTTTGTCAAGATTTACGGAAAGCACCTCGGGGATACTGGGGGTTGCGAGTCTCTACCAATGTTATTTTGGGGGTCGCAGGCTGAAAAGTTTGAGAACCACTGGTCTGGACAATATGGTCTAGCTTTTACTGTTAAGCATATTTACCAACTGATTCTCTCAGCTGTCTATGGTTGTTTACATTCTAAAACTGTTGTATACCTATAAAATAATAGGTTTGCATCCTTGAGAAACTTGGATAAACTACCTCTGGTAACTTCCAATGGCTCCAATAACACTGGTGGTGAAATGAGCAGGGACTGGGCAAACATTCCTTTCCGGATAATCATGTCCTGGACTCTGCTTGTTCAGCTTTTTTCTGAAAGAAACAGGAGAGTAACTGAAAATGTTCTAGCGATCAAACATTCTCTGGTTTAGCTGTAGACACTTTTTATGGTTTTGTTTACTTGCCCTCTTCTCAAACACACCATGAAGAAGTGAGAAATCTGTGGCCTACACAGTGTATTTTGAGATTTTTACTCCCAACAGCATCACTCAGAAATGTGCAGAATGAAATGACAGCTGCACTCGAAATGACAGAGATCTGGAAGACGCTGAAACGATGGCTCCACAGGGACAGTATCCTGTCAAGTTGCATGCCAGTAATTGTTTTATGAATATTAGCAAAAATACATTTTCACTAAATATGGATCTGTGTTTCCAAGGTAGTACTAGTAGCCTACTAGTACAGTACATTCAAATTGATGTGCATTGTACATTTCCCTCCCTCTGATATTAAATAGTGGGTTTATGAGGATAAAAGCCACAACACTACAGTGACACAATTAGCATTTCAGCGTTTGAATCTTTTTGTCACCTCTTGTATTGAAAATGACATACAATGACCAGGCAAAACAACATGTATGCCATTAACTGCATGAATGTACAAGACAGTGTTCAAGCAGCTTGCAATCTCTCTCTCATTAACTAACTGCCCACTATTCCGCCTGCCAATTTTGACATTAATAATTCAAAAAGAACAAGAGGCATAAATGTGTGGACATAATGAATAATGTAAACCTTTATTACATTTTTAATCTTGTACATCACATTCAAAGTGACAACGAAATTAAATGTTGATATAAAACCATTCTGATGCATACTGTACTTAACTTAAAAAATACCTTTTAGGATTCAATCCAAAAACACAAGTTTATTACACGCAGCTAACTGATTAATTCCCAACAACTGCAAGCATGTAATGAGCGCTCAACCAGCTCAACAGATGAAAACAAACATGAAATTGAGTTACCACACAAACTGAAATGAATTCGATTTTCCATAGTCCAATATGCTCCTGAGTTACAGCCCCCACAATAATGAACGTGCAGATCGAGCATCCACTTGGCGTGCAGGAAATAATAACAAGGGGTCCATGTTGTCTCTGTAGGAGTTACTTACCCAATTACAATGAGTCCCTGGTCCCTACTGGCACTGCCTGCCCGGCAGAATTCAGTGCGGGCCTGGTGGAGCTGCAGAAGGGCAGGGGCAGACACCAGACCAGCGAGGACACCATGCATGAGGACCGTGGGCATCTACAGAGGTGTCTCGCAGCGTGGGAGCCCAAGGGTGCTCTGCCAGAGCCCCGAAACTCTCACCAGCTTCACCTTCATTTATCTCCTCATCACCGTCCGCCCCAACAGCCCCATGTCACCACCACCCCTCCCCCACCCATTTCCATGTAAAGGTCAGAGCAGACCCCAGTGCTCCGGCCAAACGCCGCCGGGAAGGAAACTGTCATTAACCCCCTCTGCTCCGGTCCCCTTGCAGGATCCCATTCAGAAGCGTGTGTCTCTGTGTTCTGCTTGGGCGGTTCTCTCTGAACACTCTCTCCCTCTGGGGGCCTGTGACGCTGCACAGCCCCTCGCACGTCTCAGCTAGCAGCTACACGAGGGCGTGCCGTGTTGTGCTCATCCTGCTCTGGCTCGCTGGCACCGCCTTAGGACCGGCCTTGCGTGTAACAGCTGAGCCCATCGAAGCAGCTCGTCCACGGAAGGGGGAGGCGGGTGTACCGCGCGTGGAGGAGCCACCATT
The DNA here is from genome assembly GCA_029706075.1 of Aldrovandia affinis. Lineage (NCBI taxonomy): Eukaryota > Metazoa > Chordata > Actinopteri > Notacanthiformes > Halosauridae > Aldrovandia > Aldrovandia affinis. Next base: position 8,848,353 of record JAINUG010000006.1, read on the forward strand.
CATGGACGTGCGTGATACGAGGCAGAGGGCTGTGGCAGTCCTTCTCTTACCCCTGCAACCATTTGTGAGTGTTTTTTCTCCTCACCTTTTGTTAACATTTACAGCAACAGGTGGTTTGTGTTTCATGGGAAATGCAGTTTGTCTGCCTTTTTTGTTGTTGTTTTCAGGATTTTACAATGACATCATTCTGAAGGAGCGTGGGGGTGGGGAGGGGGCTGTTTTCTCCTGTGTGTTTCTCTGCATGGAGCTAATGACCTAATGAGCAGAGGTGAGCATCAAATAAACAGGCATCAAGCCAAGCAACTGTGCCCAACCCCAGAGCATAGCACATAAACTAGTTAACAAGGTTCTTGTAAGATGAGACAAGGCTGACCTTTATGAATTCCACATTAAGTGAAATAATGCCTGAGGGCATCTTAATGTATCCAGCTTGTTTTAGGATTGCACTGAATTGCATGTATTAGTGTATAAAAGTATTTACCCCATTTTTCACATTTCACACTGATTTAATTGTGATCTCTCCCATATCAGATAAAAAACAACAACAGCTTGTTCTTAATTGATTCATAGAAAAAATTAAATAGAAATAAATACAAAAACAGACAATAACTAATTGCATAAGTATTCACCACTTTTGCTAAGACACACCTAAATAAATTCAATGCAATCAATTGTCTCCAGAGGTCAGATATGAATCTACGTATGTTTTTATTTTACATTATAGAGTAATTTCTGTTGATCTGTGGCAAGAAATTCCAATTAAATCAATTTTGATTCCATGAAGTAAGAAAATAAAATGTGATAAGTGGTGAATACTTTTTATATGCACTGTAAATCAAGGATTACTGAACAAAAGAGCACAATTAGTAGGAATGATCACCAGTCATCCTGTTATCACGACACCGATGGGCTTGTGACCAAAACATTTGTCATGTGCGTGTTCAAATAGTGTGTTTTTGCTACTGTGTCCTCATATTTGGTTTCCTAATGTACACATGATTTCATTATTTGAACCCTACACAACTGTGGCTGATATAGTATGTTGAATTTTAAAGCAAGGCACAGACTTTTTCAGAATAAACTTAAGAGTGTACAAACTACGCCTGTGTACCTATACAGGTAGCATAGATTGCTTGTCCCGAAATAGTCACTACAAACAAAATATAAATATATATTTTTATACAGTTTCTCCAAATAAAATGAAAAGGACATAACAGAGTAAACCTGAATAAACTGAAATGTGATATATTAGGGCATTGTTTTTTTCTTTACCCATATCCACCAAATGATGGGATGTTCCGTAGACCTCACAAACGATTCACCGGTCTACGTGATTTCCTGTAGACTGCGCAAACACAGCAGCTGCCGATCAAAGTCGGCAAAGACAAACAAAGTCACTAAAGTGGTAAGTATAAAATAATTTGGGAGATTCTTGACATCACTATCCTAAATGCTTGCATTGTTTACAATAAAGCCCATAATACAAAGATTAAATTGCACGACTTCGGTATGTGAAGTGCATATGTGTCCTGATCCATGTTTTGGCCGCTTCCATTACCAGAAGTTTCCTTATGATGATCCCAACAGTCACAACAAACAAAAGGCATAAAAAAATTGAAAATAATAACAAAATGAAGAATGGGATGAACTTGTGGCATTACAGAGAATGATACAAACTCAATTCATTGAAATATAACTCTTCACGTCAAATATCAAAATGGTCACATGTAGGCTAAATGTAGACGTGACAAATAAATGTAAGATTGTAAGAATTTATCTACATAATTTACACACATATTTTGTATATAATAACACTAATTTGTTAAAACTTTTAATTGCTATGACATACCATATATCTCCACAAATTATGTATTATTATGAATTTTGTACAAATACATATTTTCTAATTGTCATAATTAGTATATGAGGTTTTTCAATTACAACTTTTTTGTGACTGGGCATAGCACATTTATACATCACATACATTTATACATCAAAATAAACATCATTTCACACTCTTTCCAATGATGCATATTGTTTCTCTTATTTCCAATAAGAGGGAAGTGATAGACTGAAGGTTGGCTGAGTGTGAATGGGTGTTTTGTGGCTAGGCACACAGCTTGTTTATACAGAATAATGCATTAGGCGGATATGGGTTAAAAGGTTGCTCAATGTAAACCCTTAAGAATCTCAGATACTACACACATGAACCAGACACTAACCAAATGTAAATGCACCACAATACAATCCACTATTATTTTGAAAAAAACAAAATAAAGAGTTTGTGCTTGTGATCCCAATTATTTAAATTAATTATTTTAAATAAATAAATTATTTGTTCTTTGCCATTACCTCTGCCTACCACAACCATTCAGATGAATAATAATTAATTATGTACGTTAACAAGACACAGGAGGGGGTGTGTTGGAGGATTAACAATTAAACCCAGCTGAAAAAATGTTAATGTTTTAATCAACTTTTGTGGAAGGAAAGGAGAACTGATTATCAGAAGAATGAAGGGTTTAATGGCCTGCAGAGGTCAAAGAGGAAGCCCAGCTCACAGCCTGGATCACATTTCTCTCACAGAGCAAACACCAAATAACTTCAGCTGGCCACTGCCAGAGCCTCATGAAACATTCAGCGGCAGCACGCACGCAGAAAAGGCCCCGCTAATTGAAATGGATCCGCTTTCCCATAGACCTTTTATAATGTGGACAATGCGACCGTGATTTCATGGTACAACCTTGTGAAACTTTTGCTTCGATTCTGCCGTGCTTTAATGAAAAGGTCACTCCTTTCAACGAGGTCAAGCAATACCTGGCTGACAGCTGAAACTCCCTGTAAAAACTCACATAAAAGGCTTTACTATGATCATCCCAACATAGGAGTACATTTAATAGTCCTGTTAATTATGAAATGATCCAGTCAATTGTGATAAAAAATATATATATTAAACACAGAAAATGTGTTGCATTACTATCACTATTCACATAACATAAGAGAGAATGCTGTATTGCTGCAAACAACAATGTAAAACTTGTCCTTTTCAAAGGCACTTTTGTAATTGGATAATATGCCTTGCGTTTTCTGTTTACTATTAATTACGCTTTCACGTGTACATACTTTAAAAGGTGCACGATGATAGTATTTTAAGAGTGTAGAGTTTGCTTATTTGTCTTATTGTGGGTTATCAGCCACAAGGTGGCCAGTATTTTTCAGAGATAACCTGTCACGGATGTGGTAGGCGTAGAACCAAGTGCGTGAGAGAGTGGTATCCCGAGAAGGCTGGCCAGACAGTGCAGCGTGCAGAATGCGTAGATGAGGGCAGTTTAGGCAGGGGAATGAACCGGCAGTCCTTGGAGAATCGGTCCACGACAACGAAGACCACGGTGTGGCTGTGCGAGGCGGGTAACCCTGTAAAGAAGTCCATGGAAATGTGGGACCATGGGCGGCGGGGAATGGGCAAAGGATGGAGTAGCCCTTGGGGGTGTGTCCGGGGGGTTTTGTGCTGTGTGCACACGGCGCAAGCCAGGACGAATGACCTAACCTCCTCCTCTATCTTGGGCCACCAGAGATCTTGGGCGTGACCCCACTGTAGAACTTGGTTCCGAACGGTCGAGGGCACGAACGAGCAGTTAGGCGGGCCCTCGCCAAGGTAGGGTTCCGCTCGTAAAGCCAGACGGACCATGGTGTCAATGCCCCACTGGACCGGGGCGATAATGCGGCTAGGTGAGAGGATGGTTTCCACAGGAGCAATGGTGTCCGGAGCTTTGAAAATCCGGGAGAGAGCATCGGGCTTCTGGTTCTTGGACCCCAGATGGTACGAGAGGGTAAACTGGAACCGGTTGAAGAACAGAGCCCACCTTGATTGGCGTGAGTTCAACCACTTGGCCTGCTGTAGGTATTCCAGATTCTTATGGTCTGTCCACACGGTGAATGGGTGAACCAATCCCTCCAGCCAATGCCGCCACTCCTCAAGAGCTTTCTTCGCGGTGAGGTGGCAGAGTGGATGTGTGTTTCCTGCTGAACACTGCCTGGAGGTCCCTGTACGCCGGCGGCACTCAGGCCCATTCCTGGATCTCTGGTTCCCGACGTGAAGGGACGGCGGGAGGACGGCGGGCAGGGCAGGTGCAGACAGGCCAAACCCCAGCCCAGTATCTTCTCGGCATTCAATCGACGTGGGGGTTGTGCCTGCTTAGCCAAGGATAGCCAAGCACGGGTAGCTGAGGAGAGTGCATGATGAAGAACTCCATCTGCTCTGTGTGGTTCTCCATGATGGCGACCTGGAGTGGAATGGTCTGCTGTGTTACGGCACCGGATCCCAGTAGCCTGCCATCCAGGGCTGTGACTGACACCAGGGGGATTTGCAGTTGCCGGATGAGACTGAGGTCGATGAAATCCCCAGCCGCTCCGGCATCAATAAAAGCTGGGGCCGAGTGTTGAGAGGTGTTCCAGTGCAGGGAGATGGGCAACACCAACCCCGTGATATGCTTCGAACCGGGAGTGATCGCTGCGCTTCTCCCCACCCTCCCGGTATGGTAGAAGCGTGGGCCTTTTCTCTGCAACTCCGGACAGGCATCACGGTAATGCCCAACCGGCACTGTTCTCTCTCCGGCGTCGTTCCCTCTCTGTGGCTGAGAGATGGGCTCTACCCAACTGCATGGGTTCCCCCTGCTCGCTAGGGAGAGCTCGAGGTGATGAACACTAAGCTGACGGGAGTGATTCCGTCCGCAGCAAGAGTGATGTCCGTGGTCGAGGAATGGGGTTGTTCATGCGCTCGTTCATGCGTTCCCGGTGGCGATTATCGAGCTGGATGGATAATGCCACAAGTTCCTCCCACTGCTTGATGTGCCCACTGATGATGAGTTCATCCTTCAGCCCCTTGCTGAGACCCTGCCGGAAAACACCGCTATCAGTGCCTTGTTATTCCAACGGCTCTCCGTGGCCAGGGTACGAAACTCGATCACGTACACGGCGACCGTCCGGTATCCCTGCTTGAATCGGAGCAGCTTCTGGATCCCGGACCGGATGGTCGAACACCTTCCTAAACTCGGACCTGAATCGAGGATAGCTGTCGCAGATGAGCCCTTGTTCCTCCCAGATAGCCGCCGCCCACTGCAAAGCGATCCCGGTGAGTAGGGAGATTTGGTACGCTATCCGGGAGCGATCACTGGGGAATTGCGATGGTTGGCGCTCGAATGCCAGCGAACACTGCATGATGAAACTGCAACATCCTGTGGGGTTACCATCGTAACGTTCCGGTGCCGGAAGACACGGTTCACGCGGTAAATGGACTTGGGTGTTGATCGTGGGTTCCGGGGAAGACTGAGAAATGGCGGTCAGGGGTTTTGATTGAAGCAGCTCCGGGATGAAAGTGTTCAATTGCTCGGTTAGAAAAGCAATAGCCCAGTCCTGCCGTCTGATGGAGACCTCCTGGCTCTGGATGGTTGTGCGCAGGAAGCTCTGGATCAGCTCGGTTTCCGTTGGTTCCGATGGTGGCTTGGACATTCTGTCACGGATATGGTAGGTGTGGAACCAAGTGCGGGAGAGAGAGAGACCCAGAATGCGTAGATGCGTTAAGAATATTTATTTATCTTAACGCTGGCAGGAAACTAAAGTAAAACCGTGTCGCGAAAACACGTAATAGAACTAACAAAACAAACCAAAATAACCAACGAACAGGAACAAACAAAACTAGCTAATTAGAAAATCCAAAACGTGTTCCAAAAACATGGAATAAATAAAACACTGGAAATCTACGAAAACACAAACAAACTAATTAGAGGAGGCAAGAATACTGAGCAAACAGTGAGTATGTCTAGACAATGTCCAAGCAATGAACAGAGAAATTTGGCTGGTTAAATGTCCTCCCGGTAAATAATTCACAGCTGTCATCAATGAGCTTGATTGTCTTTGCACATTCCTGGCGTGCCTTCCACTTCTCCTGATTGGCGGTTGGGGGAAATGCCTGTCCGTTGACCGAGTCGTGACATAACCAAGATAAGATACCCAATATGCATTTTGGGTAATCCTTTATTTTATAGCCCTGTAATTACTAGGTATTTACTTGGTAAATCTATGGTAATAGCAGTTACTTACCAGGGAACAATTTTGAAATATTATGGTAAGTACCTAGTTAATAAAGTTAATAATTTAACAAGTACTTGGAAATTGTACAGTAAATAGATAGAAAAGCTTGCTACATTACTGTAATTCTGGCAATTACCAGGTAGTACCCTTGTTAGTTAATATGTAGCCAAATAAGAATTTATTGGTACTTGTTTACTAATCAGCACCTATCCAAGTTACTTTCTGTATACTTACAATGGCCCTCCATAAAGGATTATACAAGTACTTCATAACTAAAGTAACTCTGAGGACTCCTCATGTCCCTATCTCTGTTTCCGATCAGTTGTTTCTCAGAACGTTCCTACTGCACGTGGAATCTTTCCTCATAGTTCACTTCATTTTAGCATGTCTGTACTGGGAACTGACCTGAAATGACCAAGAAAGTACAGTGTAACCAGATGTTGCTGTTGTATTGATTACAATGTGTCATTTGTTTCCCAACACTTACTGGGTGAATACCCATATAGTTACTCGCTACGTTATGGATGACAGGGCTGTATAATGAATTAAAGTCTATTCCCAGGTACTTATCAGGTACCTTCCAGAGCTTTACTGAAAAGGTAACATTTAACTAGTTAGTCATTCGTCATGATACAGTTGTGTCGAAACCAATGTGTAATTGTAGAGTGTTTTTCCAAAAATCAAAACCTTTTGGTCAAGGGACTTGAGTGAGGTTTGGAAAAACACTCTTCAATTGGTTCCCTGACTGTTTCTGGGTAATTACTCATAGATACTTGAGTAATTAATTGTTAATTAATGAGGAGTAACAATGCTGTAAAATACACTGATTACTATTTTCATGTACCTACCAGGTACCTTCCAAAGCCTTGCAAAAACATTATTGTTGCATTAATTGGCATGCATTAATATTTATCATGGAAATGATTTGATATACAAGTTTACATGACACATTGTGAATTGCAATTGCATTTACAAGTGTGGATTGCACGTGTGTATTCATAAAAGCATTCCTTCCATTTTGTTTTTGTTCTCCCATTTTAGAAACATCCATGTGGACAAACTAGTCTGTACACAACATAACTTGAGTTACAATTAATAAATATATTTGTACAATATGTTTTTTGGACTCTGAGATCACAAAAGTTATTATTTTTAATAATGTTATTGCAATAATTGCATGAACCACATTTGAAAATATTAATATTTGAACTGAATTGTGTTCTTGGAATTGTGGAGGCAACTGTGTACTAATTTGTCATTTGTAGTTGAGCTGTTTTTAACACAATTATAGGTTAATCTGGAAAGGCCTGTTTCCAAACTGGGTCACTATTGATTATTTTCCATTTGGATTTGGTAATATTTTTCAAACGTTGTGCTTGGTCATTATAGCATGTAACAAAAACTGGTTTGGATGTACTTTTAGGGGCATACAATCTTTTCCACAAAAAAACAGAGTGTTTAGAATGCTGTGCTGTATGATAGGCTTGAATATACCCTTTGGCAGAATCTAGCTTTCAATATTCATTGTCATCGTTACAGATGTAATGTCTTCGACATTGAAACTGGCCAAAAGGGATATTAATTTTGAACCACTGAGGGTGAAATCTGTCAGCATACAGTAGTGTATTTCAATCTGTACTCTTCCTATATATTCATGTGTGTAGGTATCCATCAACATGTTTGGTGATGGCCAAATCCACAAAAAATAAGATTATGTAAAGAATATTCCATAGAAAGTTCCGGGTTGCTATTTGTAGTATTCATGGATTCATGATACATCAAAAGCTCTGATTCCAAACCTGACTGATTAATTCTGGTGTCGTCAATATAATGACCTCAGCACTGAATCCTCCTAATGTCCCAAGAATAGGTTTGCATAATTTGGCACGAAGCAGGACCTGATTATGGTGCCTTTGACCCGCCTATACATTTTGTCCTGGAAAGGAAGATATTGCTAATAAAGGCCCATTCAGTCAAGGATACCAGCTAGTGTTTTAAAGCAGTTAAACCCTCATTGTCTAATGTTACTAGGTAACAGTCCTTAACATCTCTCATGTCCATTAATGTATTTAAAACATCTGTGGTGTCCTGAACAAAAGAAGGCAGTTTTTTGGACAAAATATTTGATGTCCAGAATGTCCCCAAATTTCATTCAGTATCCCATTCCCAGATATCATGGGTCTTCCTACTGGGTGTTCCAAGTTCTTGTGGATTGTTGCAAGCACATAAGCACATGCAACCTGGGGATTTTCAAATTATTTTTCAGAAATCCAATTTTTTGAAAAGAAAGATCCCTTTGTTCATCTTTCATCTCCCCAATGGAGTTTGCCTTCAATGCTTCATAATACTGTGTGGTATGCAATTGTCTAAGGGCCTCTTGAATATAAATATTTTGTCTAACACTACTGGCCCCCCTCTCCCTTATCTGCAGGTTTAATGATTTCTTCATTCTCATATATAAACTGTAAAGCTTCACCCTCCTTTTGGTAATATTCCAGGTTTCTTCTCTTTTGTTTTCACTGAACATTTGTTCCATGTCATAGCTGACTTTTTAATGAAAAATGTAGGGTTAGAGCTAATTGACATACCAATGAGGGGTTAGAGCTAATTGACATAAACTGAGATTTTGGTTTGAAAGAGATAGTGGTGAAGTTTCTATAGTCAATAGTGGAAACGGAGTTGGTTGAGGGTGTGTTTCTTTCATGGTTACCATGATTTCAAATGGAAGTTATGAAAAAAGCTAAAAAGATCCACTTTTGTGTTGAGCTCATTAGGGCTATATGTTATATGCTATATGCAATCTTTGGTCAAGGGATATTTGGAAATGTTAATTACGGCAAAAGTGTCGACTGGTTCATCAGGCTCATTCGCTGCATGTGGGGTGGAGGGTCTCTCCCTCTTCCTTCCCTTCTGCATCTTTTGCCTCTTCCTCATCTTGGATAAGACCTCTAGAGGGGTGGCCGCTCTTCTAAAAAAAAACTCTCCAGAAGTGGCACTGTTCATTCCACCTGCTTCCTCATCACTGGTGGTTAGGTTAAAGGAAACAGATTGGGGCCGTCTCTGTGGTTTTGAAAAGTTATCCCATTGGTCAATTTTGTCCTCCTTATAGTAATATTAATCCCTCTTAAATTCCCTCAGTTTGTAGTGTTTTCTGAAGCAATGAAAGCATGGCTGTGAATTTTTCCAAATTTGCTTTGGCAGATAATTTTTTTCCTTCCACTAAGCCCACTCGTGAAATCGGTTCCCTTATTACATTCAGCTGAAGTTGTAGCTTTGTCTTTTCCTCATTTGTCTCTTAAATAAGCAACAAAATCAAATGATTGATTTTGAATCAAAAAACACTTATTTCACCATAAACATTTCTTTATACACAAACCCATGGGGATGCATCCCTCTCTCCAATAATCAGAGAGGGTTACCCTCATGGTTTGCCAATGTAACTTAATGTCCTTCTCTGTGAGCTTTTTCATATCAAAAACATCTTGAGTAAGTTAATGTTAGGAGTGTCAACTGAATTAGTGCTGGTTAATAGAGAATCATTAACAATAATGTTATTGCCTGTTGAATAATCAGTTGAATAAGAAAAACCATTTGCTTTTATTGTTTCCATGGTGGAAAAATATAAGGTTAAAAAAGAAACCAATTTTATATTTGAAGTGGGAAACCTATTTTTTTATTCTGGAAACATCTGTGAATAATAATGATGCAATAATTATAACACAGAGGCCATATGAACCAGACAAGGTCTTAAAACGATTTCAAATGATCAAATATGCTTGCTACTGTGATATGCAACATTTCCTGGTTTTATTTCCCAAATGTTGTCTGAATTCATCACGAATCACATAAATTAATTGTCACGTAATTCACAATTAATTATTGCTTCTCTATTTTCATCTGAATGTCATTTTAAAGTGATTATGGGATAATTACCCATGATCAGTATTAATTATAACAATTAATAATTGAGTGGATACATCAGCTAACCAGTTAATAAATGTGAATGAACAGCTGTTAATTAAAAGACAATTTATATATCATTCATGCTGCTTGGACCACTGGCAGGACAAAGTCAATAGATTGCCAATTTGAAAACATCAAAAGCACATGCACTGCATAAAGCTGTATAGAGCATGGAAATGAAGGCATGTTGATTAAGGGCATCCCAGGCCAGTGTAACTTGTTTGTTAATCAATTAAATAAAATAGCTGTTGAGCAATGGTAAAATCCGCCCCCAATTAAACATATATGTAAGAAAATATCCCTTTAAAGGCCGCATGAAAACATGCCCTTTATCTCACTGGAGTAATGGCGAAGAGAGCTAAAAAAAGAAACTTCACTGAAATGTTTCGGATATTTCGATGTTTTCATCACGGAGGTAGAATCTAAACAAGATATATTGTTTGGTTCACTCAGTGTAGGGATAACAAATAAAAGAAAAACTGCTGCATGGGAGCAAGTGACGGATTCTGTTAATTCGGTATCTTCTGAACAGAGATCTGTATCAAAAGTGAAGAAAAAATGGTTTGATGTCAAACTGTCAGCCAAAAAGCGAGTGATTGAGTACAAGAGGGACATTGTTGCGACTCGGGGAGGACAAAGTCAACCCTTTGGACGTACGGATTGCCAGCGTTATTGGCGATACAGCGCTGTATGGCATTGTAGCGCATGGAGACAGCGACCGCAACATCTCCACCGCAGAACAAGCTCACAAACTTAATTTCGTCGATCTCCGACGCACCACAACCACCGCTAATTTTTGGTCTGCTCTGTGCAGAGGATAGCTGCATTTTCCAATAAAATAGCCTGCAACATAGTAAATATAACAAATATGTTTGCACACACATGCCTAATTTTTCCGAGGCCGTCCAGTTATAGAATACTGCATGGCTACACTAATGACTAACGTTGGCGATGTTTGCAATTGGTGTTCAACGTTTTTGGGTAAATCACAAACATAATTAACTGCTACCTGCTGTGACCAGTAAAAGAGGATAAACCTGCTCCATTCACCATCCCAGATGTTTTGTGATATTTATTGTCTTTTCAACCTAACTGTGATCCGCAGTGCATTCCCTCAATAGCCTACGCGTTTTTGGGCGCATAACGGTTTAATTATGTTATCGCATAACTTTGTTTAGGCATTTTTAAAACGTTAACACCAAAGGTTTGTAGGCCTTTTTAGGTTTTTATTTGATATATAACAAAGGTATAAAAAACAAGTGGATGCCCTGCTTTGTTTAGGCATGATGGCTGAAAACGTTCTAACAATTAGCTGATGCAAAGGTTTGTAGGCCTATTTTAAACGTTTTTTTTTATTTTATAAGTAATTTTTCAAATCTTGTAATCAAAGGTATATTACTGTTGGATATTAAACAAAGGTATTACTGTTGTAACTGCTCACATTATTGACCAATATCAAGGCAATTAAATGTGACTGTCTGGTAGACCGTTGTGGTGCCTCTAGGGGGTGCTAGAATCGTGGCGGCCGCAGTGTTAAAGTGAATAGCGAGTATTTTTATGAATTACATGTATTGGCTGCGAGCCACAAATTAAAGCTTGGCGAGCCGCATGAGGCTAAGCCCCAATGAGTAACCCCGGTTTAGATTAGAATAATGAATACAAAATCATTTTCATTATTAATATAAAAATATAAATATATGAAATAAAATCAAGATTCAGTATTTTGACCAACAAATGGTAGAGTTCTAAAAATATAAATTGTTCCCCCTAACTGTCCATTTTAATTGTGACAAAGGGGTAAAATGGACAGATGGGTAAAATGTAACAAACTAACAAGACACATAATTGTTTAAGTTTAGGTATATATAGCAACTAAATACTTACCTAATTGTTTTCTAGAAATTAAGTCCTGCATTCCTCTGAAAATGATCTATTTTATTGTTCATTCAAAGAAAAGGTTTAATTGAGTCCCCAGCCTGCCCAGTGATGAGTACATTGTTTGAAGTAGACCAAGATAGTTACAGTACCATAGCAACTATAAAATCATTGTGTTGAAGACTTGTCAGTGCATAGGTCAAGATAATGGTTGTGGAGCTCAAGTGAATTTCCCTTTTTTTGCCAACCATTATCTCTGACTTAAAACATAGGCTTTTGGGTTGTGTATATACACACATAGCCGGATTATAGCCGGCTAATGGGGGGTCCCGGGGTTGAGCTCGCAAAGGGCCCAGGAGACTGGGGAAATGAATGAATGAATGAATTAATCTAATTATTCATTTTTACATTTTTTTATATCATTTTTTAAATATCTATTTGTTGCACAGCTTTGAATGTCACGGGGGGCATTGCATCAGCCACTAAAGCATTGTGTATTAACTATGCAAATATCCAACAATTACTTGATGCGATAAAGCAGGACGAAAATCAGAATGCTATTAAGCGCAATGAGGCTGGAGCGCTGTGTAAGCAAATGGACAAATTGTAGATTGCCTTTCTGTGCTGTTATTGGAACTGTGTATTGCAGCAATTTAACAAAACCATTGTTATGATTCAGGAGGTTGAACTTGACCAATCCACTTCTGTTGGCGTGGTGGACTCTTTGAGAGACTTTGTCAGCAGTCTACGCGGACAGTTTGACAGATTTGAGGCTGAGGCAAAGTGCATGTCACCAAGAGTGTCCCAAATGTACAGAATTGAGACACACAGAGAGTGAAAACATGCAGACAAGTCTGCCCAACCCGACAGCCAACTGACAATGTCAGGGAGACAGGTGTTTGCAGTGAACGTGTTTATCACTCTTAATAGAAGATACGAGTCATATAATGACATTAGTAATTGCCTTTGCTATTTATGTTCCATTCACTCTCTCCCCGTACATGAGCTGTGCATCGCTGCTGCCAGACTTAAAAAATAATATGCAATGGACTTGCAAGAGGATTTTCCCAATGAACTGAGTCAGTTTAAAGAATATGTTAAAAGTGAAAAAACTTAATCAGCAAAATATTTTTTTGCAGCTGATAAGAACAAGAAATCTACAACATGTATTTCCAAATGTTAACATTGCTTTAAGCATTTATCTCAGTCTGCCAGTGACCAACGCATCTGGGGAATGGTCATTCTCCAAACTTGCATACATTAAAAAAAGAGTGAGATCCAGTATGCGTCAAGAAAGACTGACTAGGATCATCTGACTAGGATGAACCTTGAAAATGACACTGTGACAGCCTTGGACATAATAGCAGACTTCTCAGCCTGAAAGAAACCTTCTGATTCGGTAGGACTTAAATATATGTACTTTTGCTTGCTATGCTGGCTGACTGTACTCTATTCAGTACTTAATATACCCCATTAATGGTGTTAATTAAAATTATTAACGAATGCACTGATTCATGGCAGTTCCCCTTTGCCCATAGCTTGAAATATATATCCAAGCATTTTCTATGGTCCTAGATACGCTAACGTTTGTGTGAGACAGGCTGTAGGCCTTCTTTGGTTGTATAACTTGTTATTAGGCTACCTTATGCCTTATTTGCAGCATTGGCTATCTTTACCTCAATAGACTGTGCATAATGAGTTAGGATTAGAATGGAGTTTAAGAGATTTACAGATGCACTGTTTTATGGAAGCTTTATTTTGCCCATATAGACTAATAAATGGGCAAGCGTTTATAAAGTTTGATATAGTCCTTGTGTTTTGTGTGTGGTGGTAGGCCTAATGGTATTCTTGCAGTAGCCTTTTCGAGATCATTGGTGCTTTTCTGTGAGATGTGTACTTGTGGGTGTGTGCAGCATGAGGGAGGGTGTGATACGTGCAAATGTGTGGTGTAAACGGATGGGTTTCAGGGGGTAGGGGGGCCATGAGAGGGCCTATAAATTATGAATAGCCCCAGGGCCCACTACTGTGTTAATCCGGCTCTATATATATATTCAACTAATTCAGAAATTGTACCCATTTGCATCTGCATCTGATCATAGGGTCATGAATGAAAGACAATAATAGGAGAGAATCTTCATGTAATAATATAATAGCTTCATGCACAGTTAAATGACTGCCTAAACAGGTATTCTCAATCCTGGTCTAGAGTACCTGCGGCCCTCCAGGAGCAGGATTGAGAGCCCCTGGCCTAAGGCCTCTTCTACACAGTAGTTTAATATGGTAGGTATCGTGTAATACAATCATTCAACCACCAGATGTAACTTACGCATAAAGCATGGAAGTTAAATATTTTATTTCTTATTTTCTACAGTTATCAGGACATCACATACTGAGGGCACCTCCAGGCAACGGGCTGATTTATTACAATATTTGCAATGCATAGCCACAGCAGCATCCAAGATCAACGTATCAACAGTATTTATGGCATTTTTTGTCAAGATATTGATTTAAGGTAGGGTACTGTACTTACAGCAAGAATACTGGCACTGCTAGTTGATACATTTTCAGGTCAATGTCATGTTATACTTAAATTAATTAGTGTTTACCTTCAATATATCTGTACATGCCATTCTTATGGCATATTCAGGCATATAGGCCTACTGCATACTGACTGAGAAAAGAAAGCTATACACATATGTACAAAGGTAAACCAATTGTCAGATTGAAGTTTTCTCAAAATAGAATTTCACCTTGAGTCATTCACAGAGAAAACTTATTCGCTGGAGCTTAGACTGTAACTAAATGCGACATGCAGTCGAGATGGAGCAATTAGATATCGCTTGTAGCAATGGAAAGACTATACCCCCTGATTCCCTGACATACGCCTTTTATTAATTAGTCATCTTGACTTTGGCTTTTGTCAGAGTGATTTAATTAAATATTGAAAACCACGTCTCAGACTCAAGCTTAAATAGGGCACATGTTAATAAATCAACAGTGCATTTGTCTGCTAGGACTTCTGCTTAGAATTACGCTTAAAATGGAACATGCTAATTATCAACCTACAGTCTGGAAAATATCAATACATGAGTGAGAAATGAGCTTTAGTTAACATATATATTTGTATATGCATTTATTTTTATTTTTTAAAGCGTACACTAATAATTGATTAAATTTAGTCTTTCAACAGAGAAATCGCTTTGTGTCCTCGTGTTTATGAGAATCAATTTCAGAGAATAGGTGGATGTTTAGTTGTTGACGTATGACAATCAAATTACGTTAATAGCCTCCGAGGCGTTTGAACATTTGCTGCTTAAACAGAAAGCTGCAATACACAGGCTTAGATTGAAGTCTCTACATTGCATACAATAATTATAAATGAGAAGGAAATGCTTACTTTTTGTGGAAGACGTCTTGGTGTAGTTTACAGGTGTCTTGCATCAATGGGTGTACTTTGCTCGGCGAATTCCATGGAAAAGTCTGAACCGCACTAGGCGGCGGTCTGTCTAAATTAGTGGTGTTACTTCTGGTAGAGAGTCCTTGAGGTTTTGAGACGAAAGAGCTTGAGCTTTGAGTTAACTGGGCTTGCACTGTTACCTGCCACACATTGGAGTTCAATTCCCTGATGGCTCCTGCGGCAGATATCGGAGAATAAACCCTGCTTTTGACCGCCAGTGGACTCGTGGCCACCAAGTTACTAGTGCTCGACAGCGCATTAGGCACCATAGAAAAACTGGTCGCCGATGAAGTTAAGGGAAACGTCTTAATGGTCTGTCTTCCAGGTGAAGCACCGCGATGTTTTTCTGATCCAGTTGGAGACGATAACACCGGCGTTTTGAATATCTTTCCAAATATTGTGCCCAAGTCAAGCACCGAAATCTTCATTATTTTACTATGAAACGTACCTTATGCCTATCCTTTATTAATGGTCAGATTAATTGTTTCAAAGTAATTCATGACCATTAATGGTTGCGATCTAAAGCTGTTTTAGGGTTGTATTTATGTGTATATTTGAAGGGAACAGTAGCAGCTATCCATCCTTAGCAATAACTTTCCCTTTAGCTGGTGTACAGGCAAGCTTGCCATCATTCTGAGTTGGCGACGCGTGCAGCCTTGCCAGCTGATAGGAGCTGCAGTGGTTGCTATGCCAAACAAAGGTGGGACTTCTGATTCGCTTACCTGTTATCCGTTCGTCAAATTGAAAGAAGTTGGGATGCCAAGAGTAATTTTTACGTGTACTCAGGTGTGCCCATAAGAGATTTAATCTCGCTGATAAAATAAGAATGCATTTGAGGTTTTGTTCTTCCATTAAAATCGCCGGCACATACAGCAGCGAATTATCCTGTTTCCCAACAAGAATATTGTAAACTGGATTGAATTAAATCAAGAACCAAATCACTGTCACCTACGGATTCAAATATGAACATAACGCATACAGTGGAATATGCATTCGGAAAGTATTCAGTCCCCTTTACTTTTTCCACACTTTATTGTGTTATACATTTTATTTAAAATGTCATTTTTTTGCCATCAATCTACACACAATACCCCATAATGACAAAACGAAAACACGTTTTTTAGAAATGGTTGCAATTGAATAAAAAATAAAAAACTTAAATATGTCATTTACATAAGTAAATTTGGCCATTTGCTATGACAATCCAATTTCAGCTCAGATGCATCCTATTTCCTTTGATCATGCTAGAGATGTCTCTAGAACTTGATTATAGTCCACCTGTGGCCAATTCAATTGATTTGATATGATTTAGAAAGCCACACACCTGTCTATATATGGTTTCACAGTTCACAGTGCATGTCAGAGCAAAAACCAAGCCATGAAATCTGTACTGGGTTTGACAGGTTTTAAACGTTGGCGGCCTTCCCTATATAATAGGGCAAAAACGTATTCTTTACACTATATGCACCACACATCACTTAGTGTGGTCATATGCTATACTGTATATTATATACACTCGGTAGTTGTCAGGTTTGCTGCATTACATTAATTTCACCAGCAGATGGCAATGTGCATTCTCTCATATGAAGCTCTGAGTACTGAACCCATTTGATACAGTCCGTCGGTAACCTGCAATGCTTCAGAAATCTTCATTTCGCCATCACTACCAATGACCACTCTAAGAGAGCTTCAGAGTTCCTCTGCAGCAATGGGAGAACCTGGGAGAAGGACAACCATCTCTGCAGCACTCCATAAATCAGGTCTTTATGGTAACGCTTGGCATTCAGGCCAAATAATTAAATTTTTGTCTCATCAGACCAGAGAATGTTTTTCCTCATGCTTTAAGAGTCCTTTAAGTGCCATTTGGCAAACTCCAGGCATGCTGTCATAAACCTTTTACTCAGGAGTGGCTTCTGTCTAGCCACTACCATGAAGGCCTGATTAATGGAGTGCTGCAGAGATGGTTGTCATTCTGCCAGGTTCTCCCATCGCTGCAGAGGAACTCTCTTAGAGTGGCCATTGGGTTCTTGGTTATCTCCCTGACAAAAGCCCTTCTTGCCCGGTTACTGAGTTTGGCCGGACAGCCAGCTCTAAGAAGAGGTTTTGGTGCCAAACTCCTTCCATTTCACAATGATGGAGCCCACTGTGCTCCAGGGAGCTTTCAATGCTTTAGCAATGTTTTTATACCCTTCTCCAGATCTATGCCTCAACACAATTCTATCTCAGAGGTCTATGGAGAATTCCATGGACTTCATGGCTTGGTTTTTCTTTGACATGCACTGTGAACTGTGGGACCTTATATAGACAGGTGTGTGCCTTTCTAAATCATGTAAAATCAATTGAATTGGCCACATGTGGACTATAATCAAGTTCTAGACACATCTCAAGGATGATCAAAAGAAATAGGATGCATCTGAGCTGAAATTGGAGTGTCATAGCCAAGGGCCTGAATACTTATGTAAATGACATATTTCATTTTTTTATTTTTAATACATTTGCAACAATTTCTAAAAACGTGTTTTTACTTTGTCATTTGGGGGTATTGTGTACAGAATAATTTTAAATTAAGTCTCTAACACAACAAAGTGTGAAAAAAAAGTGAAGGTGCCTGAATACTTTCCGAAGCCACTATAAATACAGTTTTAAAATGTTTGAATTTATGTATTTTATTATTCAAATAAATACATTTGAGCTCAATTAATTTAGTAAAGTAGTTATGGTCAAACATTGCAATGTCCAGATGTACAAAGCTGGTAGAGACTTACTCAAACAGACTCACAGCTGTAATCACAGCTAACGGTGCTTCTACCAAGCCAAGGGGAGTGAATACTTATGTAATCAATTATTGTCTGCTTTATATTTGTAAGTAATTAACAAAAACTATTTTCTTTTGATATTATAGGGTATTTTGTGTTGATCAGTGGCAAGAAATCCCAATTAGATCCATTTTTATTCCATGAAATATGAAAATAAAATGTATAAAAAATGCCAAAGGGGTGAACACTTATTATACCCACTGTATATATACAGTGCGGGCAACAGGGACCTCGCCCCCTCCTGCTTAAGCAGGAAGAGAACACATGCTGTCACCAGGGGCGTGTTTAGGGGGTGGCCTAGGGTGGCACGTGCCACCCCTGGAATCTGATTGGCCACCCCAGGTGCCACCCCAGATGCTGCGGGCGCACCGGGCAAAAAATTCCGAGGGGCGCAAAATTTAAGAAGAAGAAAAAAAAACACAGTTAGGGCAGCGGTCCCGAACCCATGCACCCCCTGGTCCGCGAAATAAATGAGCGGGTCTCAGCTTTTTTTCGCATACACCCACACCCCCTCGGTCAGTGCCCCACTTGGGCCACCCCAGTCAAAACAGTCTGGAAACGCCACTGGCTGTCACCCCCTCCGACTGGAAACACATCCAGCACCAGGGACAGCGCCGGCCCCCTCGTCCTCCACTTCAGCTCGGGCCACAATCATTCGATAATGAGAGGCACTTAACTCCTCAAATGAAGCCAGCTGCAGCAAGTTGGCCTAACAAGCTCCAGCTTTATAAAAGCAGTTACCACCTTCATTCAAGGAGTCTTCACACTTCAATCAGTTTTGTCTAACCTTTCTAACGCTGTGCTTTCCAGGATCAGGGTAAAGCTGAACCTCCTGTGGCTGAGACACGGACCCCGTCAAGACGCTTCCTTCACCTCCTCATGTGCACTTCAGTGTTCGCCAACACCCACAGACCCTTAGTGCACCACACCTAAAGACTTGTTTTTGCACCTTTTTACCTTTGAGTTTTCCCCTGTCACAATAAACCTTGTCTTTTCTGGAAATCCCAGACTCTTGCCTCATCTGTGCCCCACCTCCATGGCTGCTATAGCTGGTTATGGCACAATATATATTATAATATAGTATAAATATTTACAATATATTTTTGTATTTTATCTAAGTGCTGAAATGTTTTACCCATTGCTTCAAAAACCACTTGTCTTGCTTTAGTCCTTATGGACAAAGTCCCTGAAACGTTAGGTTATTCTGCAAGGAGCATAACAGATTCATGCAAAGTATATGGAAGAAGACAACTTGTCCTATAAACTGAAGCTTTGCTTTCAGTGATCCACCTGGAAGAGTGCACTGTATGATGATACTTCACTGCACTTTGTTGTTGTTGTATTCCTTTATTTATTCAGGGAAGCCATATTGAGATCAAAGATCTCTTTTACAAATGTGCCCTGATTACAACAACAACACATATATAGAGATACATAGCTAGTGCCATCAGATGCATTCGCTATGCTGTAAATGTAAAATACAGCATGACTTCCATAGATTAGCATACTGTAGATTGGCTCAGTTTTCAGGTGGGCATATATTCCAAACAAAAACATTAGGACCCAATGTTAATCAAGTAGTTTTAATTCTCTGCTACCACTTACCTTTCACCCAATGTACACTACCGGTCAAAAGTTTTAGATTTTTCCGTTTTTGGTAACCTAACCTTTTTTTTTAACCTCTGGCAGTTTACCACTTACCTTTGTACCATTTCAGGTTATTCACTGGACTTGAACTGCTTACATTTCAGTAAAAACTGGAAAATGGGGGTGTTCTAAAACTTTAGACCGGTAGTGTATCTTGTGCCTGGAGAAAAACATGCATTCTAGACAAAGCGTGGTTAAAAGATCCTTACCGAAGTGTTTAACTTCACGCTACTTACACATTGCCTTTATTTCAAGCTTTCATGGCTTCCAAAACTGATTTCTCACCAAGCGCATTGTGCTCTAGCTTCTCATAGCTGACCTGAACACACCCTGCCTAAATGACGTGATGCTGTGCTTCTATAGTTTCAGTTCTCATGCAGATCATGGGTAAGTGAAATGAGCCACGTTGGTAATCCAAGACATTCCCACTGAGGTTGAGTACTTGAGTTGAGAGTCATTTTAGTGCCTTACTGGGGATTTCAACCATTCCATTGATTCCATACCAAGTCCTGGCTGTCAAAACCAGCTGGAGAGGAAATACAAGCCCTAGAGAGAGATGGCCACCTCCAGAATTTGGTGCTCCCATACTGTATGATAAACTGATATGCAGAAACCTTCAGATGCTGGATGCCACTAACTCATGCCAGACAATAACTACTATATAATTCCCCCAACTGGAAAGGGGAAGGCTGAGCCTATCAGCCCAAACCGGCCATTGCACCTCCCGATGGACACTTGTGATACTGCACCCCTCAAGGATCCCTCATCTACTCAAGTGTTACCTTTATTTTGGCAGTTACCTGTATTTTTGAGATTCAATACAGAAATCTTAGTTGGTGACTGAAGTAGAACAGGTCCACAAACCAATGGCAGCAACCCCAATGCTGTGTACCAATAAAGGTATGGTAGGGAGGGCAGAAATGTGTATGATTTCATCAAAAAAATGAACTTCTAATTGCATTCTAATGAAAATATTGCTACGTAGAGATGCAAATCTCTTTACAAGCATGACATTAAATGCCATCCCTGTCAATGTCTTTAGAAATGATGGCCGATTAATGATGTAGTATTATTGTCCAACGAGAAAGCTGTAATGTCTTCACAAGGGATTCCTTCTATAGCCCAAGCTCAGATTCACCTACATCAGAATTTTGAATCCTGAGAATGTGAGATTACATCCATATATAGAAAGCGTCCAGATCATGCACCACAAATAAAGTTGTGCTTTAATTAATTAATGATTAATTTCCCAGTGAATATAAACATTATTTAGGACTTAAAGTAGATATTTATTGTAAATAGTCATGGTAATTCCCATTATCTAGCATTTAAAATAGGTTAAAATATCACTCAGTTCCACAATACATTTAATCAAATCTATACTGGGTAAATTTAGGTGCAAATTTATTTAAATCAGATAAGTATGTTTACATCTTTACATGTTTGTTTGAACATACTTATCTGAACAAGTTCATTAACTTTTTGGTAATAGTGGAGTTCAACAATGATGCCCAGTATTCAAATGCAACAATCAATAGTTCAGTTTTTTACAATGCAAAAACAACACATTACCTTATTACCAAACAGAAAAAACTTGATAGAATGGAGGAAAAGCTTTGCTTATAGCTTTGAGATATCAAAACACAGGTGTAATAACTTTCAGGTTGAATACAAATGAGAAGATAAGTGGGAATTATATGAATGCCATCTCGCTGGATGGATAGAGGACCACAGAAAATGTTGAGATGTGTTGTGTTAATTAAAACTGCTAATTTTTGCTTTCAAGTTGTCTTTCAACTGTTTGCAGACACTAACAGGCTCCGCATCTATGATTGAGGCACAAATCAATAGATGAATCATGACTCATAAGCACATTGAGCATTTTGTTGGGTGCTGTTTGTACAAGAAATTATGATAACACAACTAAATCAATATTAATTGATGTGCCATTGTCATCGCAGCATTTGTATAGCCTGTCCTTGTGATTATGTGAAACAACTCATGTTTTTCCATTGTATACCGCTATGATGAAAGATTGCATAAGAAACATACATACAGGTACAGTTGTAGACCCACAGTACAATAATCCCATCATCCCAACAAACCTAACCGTATCTGTAAAGCATGCCATTTCTGACCAGTAGGTGGCAGTATTACACAACTAATGTAAAATCATCAGGGTCTGTGGCAGCGCATGGAACAGTAGCAGAGTAGACGAATACAAATATTTTTTCTCCTTTTTTGGCTCAATTTCACAATACTAAAGAAAACTACAATACTATAAAGCAAAGCAAATGAGTATACACTTTAATATATACTTTAAACTATACTTCATATTATATTATTATATACTTTATAATTATATTATACTTTATATACTTATTATGAATGCATACAGTATCTACAGCTATATACTGTATGTATTTGTGTTTTATATAGCCTACTTGGTTTTATGAAAGCATACTGCTGCCAGTGTGTCAGATACCAACAGATTACCTGACCCAGTGTGTGATACAGAGTTAGAGGTACGGTACATAAGGCTTTTGCAGCCACTGCAATTGCAGGACTAAATCCTTCACAAATAGAAACAAACAGCACAAAAGCAAAGCAGAATAACTTATTAAAACAGCTGTTAAAGTACTGTGATCTCAAAATGTTTTTCATTTGTTTATTCGATTCACAGTGAAACATTTTAAGGATCAAGGTTAGAAGTTAGTCATTAATTTGAGGCTTATTGTGTAAATAGTTATACAAACTACCCCAAAAATAGCAATGAATGGCGTGTGCTGATTACTGGTATCCTGATGAGGTATGCGGTGTTAAAGAGAAAGCAGCTAGCCCAGGATCTAACTGAACAGTTGTTCCTGTAACCTGCTGTGCTGAAACTGATGAAATAGCCACACACTGACAAAGAGACAAAAGTGGACAGCATGTCACTGCCTACAGGTTCATAATGCACCAGTATGTCTTCAAAATAATCCAAATTTTTGTCAATATTAAAAAGTAAATGGTCTGCAAAACATTTTACATTTTACATTTTAAGCATTTAGCAGGTGCTCTTATCCTGATGTGCATTTATACATGGTATGATCGATTATTGTTCGTGCAAAGGATCAGTGCAGTAATCAGCTGCATACCATACCTGTAACACAGAGGAAGAAAAAGTTAGTATATTTATTTTTTTAAATATTTTTTGAGACACAGATACATATTATGAAATGCAGTATTAAACATGTAAGCAGTGGCGATGAGAATTAGTTAATGTACAGATTCAGTGGTAGTGGAGTTTTAAGAGGTGGGTTTTGAGTCTCTTGCCAAGATGGCCAGTGAGGGATGGGACAGTCAGTTTGCCAGAGGAGGCAGAGCGGATGGGTCTGGCTGGGATGTAGGGTGTGATGAGTGTCTGGAGGTAGGAGGGAGCAGTTCCTCTCGGGGCTTGATAAGCCAGCACCATAGGGCATTTGTTTACTTTGCTTTGTGAGTTAAGCTCTCTGCGTCAATCCTGGCATTAATCACTGTCGAGTGATAAACTGCCCGTGAGTCATTGTGATTCGGCTCATTCCCAAACAGGATCAATTCTTGTAAAAGATAAGGTTCCCCTGCTCTAGTGTAAGTGCAGAAACATAATGCTTTCATGATGCTGCATGTGTTTGAATAGTCCATTTTTAAAAAATATATATATTCTATTTCAGCTTTTTTTGAATTTTTTTCTCTCAATTTAGTAACCAATTATACCCTCTTTTTCTTGTCAATTATCCCCTCCCTCATATTGAGAGCTTGCTGCCGTAGTCCTGAAACCGGCAGTGACATGCGGCGGAGCACTGCCTCTTCCAAGCCGGAACCCGCCAAGCCATCACCGCAACTCCGGTATACACACAGGGCCACTCCTATATGCAACAATCTCGTATCGGCTTCCCTCCCCCCTCCCCGGGGGCGGACTGCCAATTGCCGCCCCCTAGTGGCACTCCCGGCCAGAGCCAAAACCGGCGTGACCTGGTGGAATCGAACCCCAGTCACAGTGGGCAACATCGGCAAGTACTTCTATATTTCTTTAATATATTTCCTCCAGTGGATATACAGGTGTTATTGTAATGACAATGAGCCATAGTATATGCATCATGTGACGTGACAGAAAGTCCATGTGACAATGAGGTGTGTGTGTCTATTGCATGGATGGAACAAAATCATATTTTTTATGTGTATTTAAAATACCTGCAATCTGCTCCTTCGAAGGTTAACAGAAGTCAAATTCCTTAATCCATTAAAGCAGTGATGACAACGGGGGAAATATACTGCAAATGTACATTAATTTAATGTTAATTATGATTGTGGGGTGTCACTCCAGATCATTTACCAGGCCACTGGTCATATGACAGTAATTAAACTGATACCCATGCGAGGAGCACTGTCTGCAGGTGAAGTTTACGCTCCTCTGATACACTCTCAGTGTGTCTGTATCATTTTCCGAACAACAGGCAACAGAGTATTACAGAAGTACTAATGCCGAACGGAGGAGATTGTCTCACTGACCTGACAACAGCTGGGTGGGCACTTGGCGCTCAGTTTGGAAGGGCTTAAACCCACCCTGCCCCTGCCAGTACAACGCCAGTTGTGTCCCTTGCAGCAGACTCCCAGTCATAGGCGGCTAATGACAAAGCTCCATCTCACCTGTTACAGTGCAGTCTTTGCTATAGGGCCAAGCATGTGGTCATGGCAAGCACCTTTTTCTGTCTGAGCCACTTCCCTTATGGAAACATCACATGAATTCTGCATATATGAATCACATGGAGTTTTGGGGATATTTAACATATGTACTTTAAATGTAAGCTATGAGCCTAATACTTTAATTGTATTTTTCTTTCTTATCTTTAATAATCCAAATGTGGATTGACAGTATGAATCACACACATAAATGGTCTCTTGACCTTCACATGTATTCATTTCTACAACAAATGCCTTCATCCCAGGCAAAATACAGAATGTCAAGATCCAGACACCCTTTATAAAAGCACTATAATCAATCAACACTGGAAGGTCTTCATGCTGTCCTCTCTCTGTATTCACTTTAAGTTATTATCCTCAAGAAGGCAGACTGCCGCTTTGGTCTGTGTGAAGATGGTGGCCAGCAAAAGTCATCGCCTGATTTAGGCACTTTTTTTTAATGCGTTCAAAACACATCTCATTAACTATTACACTAGAGTTACACATACATGATCATTGGCAAGCTCTTAAAGTTTATTTAATAGTTATTAAAACAATATGCCAACAAAAGCTGATTATATTGCTGGTATAGTTGTATTACATGAGCATTTTCAAGTTTATATAGACAACAGGGACTTGTCTGCAGGGCAAAAATAGTCTTCATTTGCCACATGGTCATTTTTAAATGTGTATTTTTATGCTTGAACATAAATTCCTCAATTATCTCTGGATAAAAGGTCAGTTGTTTTCGTCCCTGGCTTTACTGGCTCCATAGTTGTAATCCCCCCAAGTGACATTCAGAGTCATGTTTTCATGTAATTATCAATTATATATTCATTTTCTTGAATACATTATTCAATATGACAGTGACAATTCAATATTTCAGCCTGTGTAAATGCTGTCTGCTTTTTCGTAAGGGAGTGATGAGACTCCAGTTTGCCAATGACTACCCCAGTGTCACAGGAGGCTGGTGGTCAGGGCACAGTGTTCAGTGGCAGGCTTATTTATGAAAAGCGAATATAAATAGTGCAAGAAGATACTGCGCGGCACAGGTCACGGGGTCGGCGCTGTGAATCCTCGGGGGTGGAGAGATGAGATAGCTGGCGTCACCCTGGGAGGGCTTGCGATGAGAGGCACTGAAAGGTCACGGTGAAAGCGATACGGTCATAATTCAGCCACAAGGATGATCCGCTCAGGCGCTGGCCTTCCTTTACGTCTTTGTTAAGCCTGTTCAGGAGTTGGGAGAGGTGTGGGTGGCACAATCTATCCTGACCAAGTTCATCCACTTTTCACAGTGGCGGGTGGGGAGGGGGGTCATTAGCATCCCATGTACTATATAAAAACACACCAGCATCTCCCTGTGGAAAAAGGATCACTTGGATCCTCCTAAAATTTAAACGGAGACACTTGATGCCTCTGTCATTCCCATTGAAGCTGCAGTATGCCATGTTGTGCCATTACGGGAACCATGTGGGGAGAATTACGCGGCTATGGGTCATCAACATTGAAGGCCGGAGGGAACATTACCTGCAGCTCAACAGATGTGGTCATTTAGTGCCCATCTGGGCTCATTGACATTGGTAAAACTGAAGAGGTACCAAAAACACCCTAATCACTGAACACAGAAGTAGGACAGAAACCAAACCAAATCAAACTGAAGGAGCATCTGAAGCTACTCATTAATGTATTAATGAGTACATCTCCTTTGGGGAAATAATTCTATAATGGTGTAAAAATGAACAATGGCCTCTATGCAACAGTTCAATCCATCTTTAAAGACTCTGCTCAAGTAATGACCAGGAAACACTAATCTTATGGACGTGTTGGTGAAGCATGCCATGCTATATGACATGAAGCATGCCATATGACATACCTGTCATTGCGGTAAAGGTTTACGCTGAGGTTTATAAGGCGTGCCTCCATTACCATAAACTAAAAATAAACTGTTTGGGGCTCCTCTGAGACTTGCACCTGTCCAGCATCTTCCTAATTACTCTAAGCAGACAGACAAATCATTCATTTAGCATTGGGAGTCTGAGATAGGGCCATGAGCTGGAATTATATCTGTTGAATGTATCTGTTGTGCTATGGTGAAAATGCAAAGGAAGCACTCAATCACTGTAATTTGTGATTGTAATAAATGGCATATATTATAATTTATATTATATTTATATTATAATTTATTTTCCAAAACGAACATGAAGATAGCTTGCAGTGCAGAATCCTTTCATATCAGTAATGTAATTAATTATCCTTCACCTTTTTCGCCCAACTATGAAATGTTGAACCCTTGCTCAATTTTTTTAATGTCATTTGTATTTGTACTGTGTGCGTGTAATGCTCTGTAATTTGCCTTGAAAAGGTATCTGCCCAATAATATAATTTTTAAATGTAGAGGAGCTAATTTGGGCATTCAAATATGTGGAAACTTTATGTGAAAAGGTACCCTTATGTTTCAGTGCACCTGTGCTGTAAGCATATTCTGGTTTATATTAATAGAATGGGTACATATGAACTGCCCATCATTTGGATATGTAAACATTTAATTAGCACTGCTACTGTATGTTGAGGGTCTGGAGTGCCATTCATTAAATGCAGAGAGCTCTTTTTACACCTGACCGGCAGACTGAAATAAATGTATTTCCAATAATTTTGTTTCGTTTTCTGTCATCCCTCTCTATTGTCTCCAGAACTGCGTCATTACCATGTGGCATTTTGCTTAGAGAAGCTGAACACCATCACTGGTGACCTGACAGTGGCCTGATGCTGGTTTGTACTGCCAGTCACAAATTGCCATTATGCCTCAGTTTTGTCAACTTTGACCTTTCCAGTTACGTTTTGATATAAAGTATGATTCCTGATATTAGCTATTTTTGCCAGTAAATATGATTCCATTTATTCAGGATTCAGCCCATCTCACACCAGGTAAACTACCTATCACATTAGTCATGGATCATAATCTGAGAGTGTAACTAGGAGCACATCACTAGATATCTCAAAACATGAAAAAGCTGTCTGTCATCTTTTAAACATACAGCAACAGATTTGACGAACAGGTAGGAGTGGCCTTTCATCACTCGCCATTGATGAAAGGAGGTAGGGAACTTTGAAGCGACAGAGACATGGTTCAAAGTGATTACAAAATGAGCATGTACTCTTTGTTGTGTTGAAAAAACAGGCAGATGTGCAGTCAGGTTTGTGTACCAACAGCTCGCTCCAAAAAGCATACCTGATTCCCAGTGCTGGTGCAGTGGAAGCTGTTGGGTGTTCTTGTGTTACCAGTCAGTGCCATTCCTGTTAAAGATGATAATACTAGGTTGTCATATCGTGCTGTAGCTGCATTTGTAAAGGGACTGACAGTTGACCAGATCCTGGCTGGAAAGTGGCAAAACAAAAGCAGAAGCCAACGTGTCAGCAACAAACCTCTCCCTGAAAACCTCCTTTAATGAAGGCCCTGAGTAAAAGCAAAAGTCTCTTTAAATTAGATAATTTACCAAATCTTCAGAACATTTTGACATTTCCAAAAAATGTGCTGCAAGGGCAACCTTCCATACTCTTATTTGCAGGGGGTCAGGGTTTGTATAGGTCATACAATTCAAGCATGAATTGAGGATGGTCTAGTTTCAGAGGATCTTTGGTTTATTCTAGAGGGCGCCCATCATGCGAAGTGCATTTTAAAATGTTTATTAGCTGGTGAACCTAGAATCTGATCCAGTGGTTGTGGACAAGATGTTTATATAACTAAGAGGAAACAATACCTAATGATTGTTTTCTCTTACATTATCAAGGTGTGGTCCAAACTAATTGAGTTTTAAAATGATATTCTTTTACAAATAGAATCTTGCTTTGAACATTCCAAGTGAACACCCCAGAAGATTCAGGAAGTTACTGATGTCTTGTTTTTACTGGTGTGTCACACAAGCACACATTGGCATTTTCAGGAGTGTCTGAGGGCCTGGTAAAAAGGATTACTCACTCCACCATGCGTTTTGCTGAGCTGCTCACTGCTCTTAATAACCTCCCTAATATACTCTGTCATTCCCATCTGCTTTAATTTAATACTGATTACCCGGCCTCCTTGGCAGACCCAGCCCTCTGATTGGTTTAGCCCCACACTAAGCTAAGGCAGCTTATAGTATTTGTAAAACGTGAAACACAAAGAGTGCTTTTGTTGCTGTGCTGCATTTCATATGTACCTGCAGCTTGGTGAGGTCCAGCCCGAGCCTTACGGCAATGCCTCATAAACTGTCAGAAATCTGAGCTGCTCCTGCCTCTGGAGCCCCAGCTAACCCACTGCCATCACCAAGTTAACTAGCAATTAGGTTTAAATACACCCTATGGGAAATATATATGCAGCTGTAGGTTAGATACAAAAGGAAATTCACTCCAGCAGCAAGGCAGAGCAGAAGCCAGTCAGATTCAGCTGCAGATTGGATTCCTATAGGAGAAAAGAAGGAGCCGGAGAGAACCCTATTAAAAGTGACTGCCGGGCGCAGGACCTACGTGCTTGGGATACCGTGGTGGGGGGTTGGGGGGCAAACATGTGCTGTCCTCCGGATGAGATGGCTGAAGAGTGATAGCTTTATCACTGCCCGTGTTTGTGTCATGTACTTCATTGTACCAGCACAAAATCTACTAAACCAGATGCTGCCTTGCGGTGCCAGAATGCCTTCTTGTAATGGTAAGAATGCTGTACACATTTGCTTCTTTTTATTTGTACTATGGAGGTAGACTTGATTAACTCTTATTTGTCCATTTTCAATAGTGCATGTTTACCCTTTTTGCATTCTGCTTAGGCATCTTTGATGTTTCAGGTGCTATAAGCATAGAGGTAATTTATCTTATGTAGGCTATATACTGTATTAGACTTTGGAAGCATGTATTAGTGAGAAAGGAGAACGACGAGTCCACGGCCCTGAGCCTTGCTGGGTTTTTTAAAGAAAACATACACTGCTAGCTCTCTCATTATTAAGTGTGCGAAACAAGTAGCACTACACTTTTTGGTGTTTATTTTAGACGTTTTCCTGTCGCGGTAAACAACGTGACGAAGGTAACGACGTCCCAATTGTCTGTTTTTATGACTGACAGTACGAACCCGCATATTCTCTGCAGAGAGCGTTGTTAGTGTTGTGATCTGTCTGCTGAACACGCTGCTGCACGCGCTCTTCCTCATTTACAGAACTACGACGATTGGAGGTCAGCTGCACTGCACCGGGATGTCACGTAATATGAAGCATACCGACTATTGTAAATATATAGCCTAGTTATATATAGGCTACATACTCTTGATTATAGATAGATGAAGCAAAAATATAGCATAGATGGGAGCAAAAGCTTTGAGTTTGGAAGCGATATCGCAGAACGAAAGACATCTACACAGTGTAATGGAAACTGGAAACAGTGTAATATCCTGCTATGTTATTTTTAATTTCGAATAGAAACGAGGCATTCCCATCAAACACAAATCATAGTAGGACTTTTCAATGTTTCAAATGCTGCAGCAACTAAACTGTTGTATGGCTAACCCTATTGTTTGCTGTCAGCTAGCAACAACCCTCAAGCCTGATTAAGTTCTCTCCTACACTGAAATGGCTAGTGCCCACAGGGAAAAGGATATCAATACAGTGGTGTTCTGGAATCCACAGCAGTGTTCAGCTTACAATGAAACCAGAACTCCAATACAAAATAACAAAAGAGAAGATATTTGCCAATTGTTATGGTGAGGTATGTTTACTCCACTTTATTTGTACAGTATGTAAACCATTACCATGACTAAATTAAGCAACAGTAAACTAAAACCCTGATA
Source organism: Aldrovandia affinis (assembly GCA_029706075.1). NCBI lineage: Eukaryota > Metazoa > Chordata > Actinopteri > Notacanthiformes > Halosauridae > Aldrovandia > Aldrovandia affinis. Next base: position 8,878,708 of record JAINUG010000006.1, read on the forward strand.
GGGTTGACCTATTAACTCCCAGACCTGAATGCCAAATGAATCCTGCTGTGATGTGCCTTACCAAATAGTTCTAATAGAAAACAGTAAATGGATCAAGGCTGGTTTGAAATTCTATTTTATGTAGTTATTCTATTGTTAATTGTTGATTCTTGAGAATCTTTGACAACCTTCATTTTATTCAAATGCAACATCAAATGAAGGGCGGCACGGTGGTGCAGTGGATAGCACTGTCACCGCACAGGCCTTTCTGTATGGGGTTTGCATGTTCTCCCCATGTCTGTGTGGGTTTCCTCTGGGTACTCTGGTTTCTTCCCACAGTCCAAAGACATGCATGTTAGGCTAATTGGTAAATCTAAATTGCCCGTAGGTATGAGTGTGTAAGTGAATGGTGTATGTGCCCTGCGATGGATTGGTGACCTGGCCAGGATGTACTCCTGCCTCTCACCCAATATATGCTGGGATAGGCTCCAGCCCCCCACGACCCTGACCAGGCATGAGTGGGTTAGATAATGAATGAATTAATGAATATCAAATGAGGGGTCTTTGAAACTGTATGATGAACCTGGTAAAGTCTCTCAGCTGGTTTTTATTATTATTATTATTAAATGATGATTTAAATAATAATCATTTTTTAAATACATGGCGGTGTTATACTTTTTTGTCATGGGATGCCTAAGGGGGTTTGATTTTGGTTATATACTTCTGTATGAGGCAACACATCTCCCCCCACCCAGACCTCGTCAACTTCACATGAAGAGGCAATTAACTAGGTGATACATAAAGGGTGTGACCAGGGAGGTGTGCAGATAAGTGAAAATTAATTGAGAAAGAGACACCCTTCAGATTTCACACATCGCGCTGGTGCCTAGAGATTGCATCTTATTAAAGTACCGATTTATTTATTTATTTTTACTTGCATGATGTCACTTTTAAAATGCAGTGGGAAATCACTGGTACTTTGTAGGGCTGGGTTATGTTTGAGAGAGCGAAAGAGAGAGTGTTCTTGGACACAGCACAGAGAGACTGCTATTGAGTGGCATAACAAAGACACTTACACACATCTGAACTGGCTTTCACAGTATAAGACCAGGCCAGTCGAATTAATGCCAGAAAGCTGACCCTGTCGATATCATACTCCAGCTGGACCCGTGTCCTGAGCTCTCTCTCTCTCTGTCATGCAATCATCTGTTCTAACGCCAGCCCGATCAATCAGTTTTAATTTATTAAATTTCACTGCTTTCCACCAGGCTATAAACAATTATAATCCTGTGTATTATATGCAGTAAATAGTTCTAACACAGTATGTTGCCCATTTAGATATTTTGTTTTGGATTGGCGATCAGTGTGGCATACTTTAGCAAGAAGAGGTTTTACAGCAGCAAGGCTAATCTCCATTAACACTATTACCTACTCATTAAGACCACCCTCAGTTTTCAATAATATGTCTGAATAGTTTCCATAAGGTGGCCAGTCAGGAGAGAAACCCTAAATGATTTATAAACGTGTCATGCCCCCCCAGCTCTCAATACTGGCTCTGTTCGCAGCCAGGTACACAGCATTGATGTCGCAATTTAGCCGTCTCTCAAAGTAACACTTTGAAACCTCTCTGCCATTATTACTGCACAACATGCTAGGCTGACATATGGTGATTACAATCACCGTGGTCAGTTCTAAATGTGCTTTTCTAATTATAACAGCAGAAAGAGGTTCATTTTTGTGCCTATTCACAGTTGCTTGTGCACATGAATTACTTTTTTTAATATAAATTGCAAACTGTGGCAGCTTAGGTCACTCAGCAACAAAACAACATCCCCCAAAAATGTATGTTGAATGCATGACAGATATATGTGGGTGGATGTAAGAGGGAAATTTAGGATTAATCCTTTGAAATATTCCTAAACCAACCGTGAATAACCAGTACTGTACTAAACATTGTATCACACATTTTATTGCCAGCTGTTAAAATCAGTATTGTTCAGAGAGCTTTTGGAACAGTAGGCCTTTTAGTCTTACTGTGACAATACTGGTCAGATTCAGGAACAATCCAATAACCAGATTATTTAAGTATGTGGTACTATTGTATCCCATAATCATGTAACAAACCCATACTTGCCCAAAACTGTGCTCTATTAAGTTGTAAAATGTGTCCATCCAGTATCGCTAACATTTAGCAAACCTGTGCCAATGCTTTAAGGCTAGAAACCTTGAAAACACATTAACAAATATACACAACACAAGTCTATATTATTCTTGGTTGGAAAATGTCCAACTTTTTAATTGCAGAGGTTTAGGTATTTATTGTAGAGCAACATTTTTTTTGTGATTATATTCCAACAGTCGCGGAATTAGCTGAAAATTACTACTTTTGTCTTACAGTTCTTGTGTCTACTTTCACTTTCACAATGGCATTCACAAAGGCATTCAATGGCAAAAACAACAAATTCAATAGCAAAAAGAAATAGCTTTTTAGCTTTTATTCAGCTTAAATTAATCCTTTGGAATAGTTCCAATGTTTTGTATCAGTTTGTTGTCTGTATATTTATTTTTCCTTCGTGCACAAGAGCTCTGCAAATTGGGTAAATTAGGTGTGAATTAGTGTAATATCAGTTAGCTTTTTGATGATTTTTTATCATTATCAATTTAAATTTTATTAACAATTTACTAACATTGCTTGTACAATTTTATTTATATCTAGGTAAACTGCATCAAATTTGATAATAAATGGTATTAACTGAACGCTTATCCTAAACATGCACAATGAACAATAATTATCTTCACGATCTTATGAAAATCATCTGAATGTGCTTGTACTCATCGGTATATTGTACAAGCACGTTCACTGCTAGTAAGGACTCCCTACTATTAAAAGTAATGGAGAAAACCAAAAGAAAGGGTTTTTTTCCACATGGACCCACAGCCACAACAATGCACAGCAGACGCAATGGATTTGACACTCCATATCCAGTTACACCAGATTTCACTGGATCTTGTTTCCCAGGAATCCGGTAGGCCCATGGTGTTGCATGCATTGTGTGTGGTTTCATAGCCAGGTCCGACCTGCTTTTCCCGGCTTGTAGGCTGAAAATGCTGTGCCTCTTTCAGGGCTATTGTGTATAGTCAGATTCCTGTTACAGCCAAAGTAGGTGTGTGAGGAGTAACAAAGGCAGAGAAGCTGGCTGATTAGAGGGGGGTGGACAGAACATTCTCTGTGTGGATGTAAACCTATCCTCACAGGGGTGCCCCAGCAATTAATAAACCTGCAAGGGTCTCCAAGGATTAAGAGAGGGTGGGAACCCACCTCCCACTCCATTTCTGTTGGCCACTGAAGAATACCACGAGCCTTCTCATTATTCTAATATTCTGGTAGCAATACCAGTTCACATGTAACCTTTACACATCTTTATAGAAATGATTGACATGCATGAAATTAATTCACTTGAGGACCACAACAAAACAAACAGACAGACAAGACAACATCAGCAGAAATACAGTGTAATGCACATCTCTGTTCTATCCAACACAAGTTGATCCATGCGCTTGTCATGGTTTTGAAAGGAGGTCCCACTGAATATTCATGTTATTAATTATAGTAAGAGGTGCTCTAATTTGGATCATGTCCCATTTAGTCATATATACAGCTCCTCTGCTTTAAGTTAGTTACAAATTGAGAACCATTTTACATTCTTTTCAAGAGGCATACATATTTTTGCTCCCTGCTTGAAAAGAAATTCTGATAATGTATGATAATGTATGCATATTTGTTCTGGTGAGACTGACTTAATGAGATGGCTTGCTTGAAAACCTCTCTGATACTACGTAAAGAATGTCAACATGAAGTCAATCAGTGAAGTTGACACATGAGACCTCAACTGCTGCCCCGCGGGTAAAATCAAGCATATATAATTTTGCCTACAGGGAAAGCCATGACACAATATATCATATCTGCTGCTTGGAAGTAAGATGCTTTCAGCCATATTTCATGCTTTGACAGTTTGCCATTGCAAAATATATGAATAGAATTTGTTTTTAAAGAGAATAGCAATGAACATTATTTCTCCAAGGCATTTATTTATGAATACAAAATATTTAATGTTAGATTTATCCGCCTCATTTGGCCAGTTACAGTGTTAATGCAACAAAACAATGACTGTTGCTGCCACTCTTCTCAGATCCATATCTTTCACACAGAAGGTTGATAACCACGCACAGTTTTCTACTAATGGAAATTATTTGCATATATCTATAGTATGGTGAGAGAATTTGAGTTCAGAATCCTTGGTCCAAGATAATCAAATTATCTTTGTGACCACTGCTTTATATCACACAGAAAGATGATCCTGCAGAAGTACAATATGATAAAACTGTCAGACCAGCAGGTCCCTCATCTTTCCCCAGTGTCACAGGCAATATACTTCAGATAGGAAGATTCAGGTTTTCCTCAGATGCACTGCCATTTTACATATAAGAGTGTCATTCCCTATTGCTTTGAATGTAGAGTAATGGAGATGCTATATGCTATTCCCCATCATGACTGCTGACTGTGGAGGTCCTGCAATATTGATCCCTTCCCAACTTGGAAATGTGCAAAAATGAACTCATCATGATGCTGATGAAGATGATGATGATGATGATTATTATTATTATTATTATTAACCAACTGAGCTGCACAGTCATTATGTTGGAGGACCACACTTAATGCACATCTGGTTCAGGAATACCACAGTCTCCCAGTCGACCACAGGAGGCGCTCTTGAGATATGAAGCAGGGAAACCCTGCTGACTGGAACCCTCTTTCCCTGAGCGGTGCAAAATATGCTGGGAAAGAGGAGCTGGCACTTCCTTATCAATAGACCTGATAACAGGAATTTCCGAGAAACTGTGGACCGGAAGCCATCCATTGAGCGGAAGCCTTCCAATGAGATGCAAATTTTCCTTCTTCATATTGTTACGAACCCATAAAAACCACCCGCACTCCAATAGCCGGGTGGTGAACCCAGACGGGATGCGACAACAAATACTTCTTCGAGTCAACAAGTTATATAAAAAGATACAGGATTTATTTATGACATACGACAGTTAGTAGACATACTCACATGACAACGAAGGGATATAATTTAAATTAATTAATAAAACAGTCTGACTAAGCCCTAGCACCAGAGAGGATAGGTTCTAAACTCACTCGCAAAATATGCACAGGGGAGAAATGGACAAGCAAGTAAGGTAAAAATCTTTGAAAAAGTTTTCAAAAGGGCACAGCTGAATGGCACAAAGTCAAAGAAAGGGAAAAAAACCTCTTCTCCAAAAAATGTCGCTCCACTCCTTATAACCTACAGACAGGGGCGTGGCCAGATGAGATCGAAGAGAGTGCAGCTGGGAACAATCCAATCAGCGCCAGAGCGACCACGCATCGGGAGCATGGCCTCAATCAGCAACCAAGCACCTGTTTTTTAAGAGTTTCTGGGGTCAACCGTAACACTATTTAAAAAAATAATGATTGAAACGTTGAAAATATATCTGGGGGTTATTCCTTTAATTCTTTTCTGATAAACAGACCCTTTTATTAAGGAATTGGGCAATAAATGTAAAAAGTACAAAAGTAAACTACAACTGCTCGTCCCACTGGTCGCTATGAAATTTTGTACTCTTAAGGGAGTTGTAGCTCAATATTAATTACGTGTATTACTTTTATGGTGATCACATGTTGCCATAAAAAGGGTTTACTTACTTCCAAATAATTTAAAGAACAACCTCCAAGCACGTTTTAGACATTTGTTTAAACAAAAAATTCAGATTATTCCCATTTTCTCACAATTTTGTAGCTAATTTTTAACCATTTTAATTGTTACTCTCTTCAATATGATGAAGGAAAGTTTAAGTTGCATTGAAAATGGCTTCAAAACGAAGATACTTCCTGGAAGTTGCTCAGCTTCAGCTTCCGCTCTTCCAGTGTATTGGCTCTAGAAACACCCCAGGAGGGATGGGAGGGATTCCTGGCTACAGCCACCACTGGCACAGTCAGGATTAACTTCCAATCCGTGGAGCTCCAATGACTAGTTCTTTAGCTGGACATGCAACGCAGGAACCCAATTAGAATTATTGACAAACAAGTATTCACCAAGTTAAACAATGCCTGTGCAGGCATAGATGTAAGAAGTGCTGAAACAATGCCAGAGAGGGGGATGGCAGATTAGTCGAGGCAGGTTTATGAATATGCTTTCCCCTCAGAACATTATGGTCTATTATAACACATAAATCAATTTCACTATTTTAGGTTTCAGTATACTATGAAAATCCCTTAGCCACAAAATTATATAACATCAACAAATTGTATATACCTCAACAAATTGTTTGTCTTCAAAAGTGGTTGTTAAATCTATTGAGGTATATTGAGCTATCAATCACACCCCAACCTTTTATTACACTGTAAATGTGGCCAGAGTATTTGTACTGTTCTGTGTTTGAATAGTGTGTATGTGCGCATGTCATTCACTTGTGTATGTGTGCGTGCCTGAGTGCATGTATTTATGTGTTGGGGTGGGAGAGATACAGATGCCTTAGCATGGCAATACATTATTGATGCTCATTGCTAAAAACACAAATGACCCCTCCAGCAGGCCTGAGTTGATAGGATTAATTGACCCCATTACTTAGTTATGGGCGTGATAAAAAAAGAAAATCCATGAAAAGGATTTATTGCATCACACTTAATGCCTTTACTCTCTGTCTCTCTCTCCACACACACACACACACACACACACATATATATATATATATATAGAGAGAGAGAGGTAACTGCCCAAATAAACGAACATTCTTAATAAGTGTCTTAATAGGGCATTGGGGCACCACAACAACCAGCTTCAGCTTCAATCGGCATAGACTGTACAAGTGTCCGGAACTCTATTGGAGGGATACAACATTCTTTCACATGAATCTCCATCATTTAGTGTTTTGTTTATGGTGCTGGAAAATGCTGTCTCAGGCATCGCTCCAGAATCTCCTATAAGTGTTCAATTGGGTTGAGATCTGGGGACTGAGACAGCCATGGCATATGGTTAACAATGTTTTCATGCTCATCAAAACAATAAATGACTACATGTGCCCTGTGGATGGGGGCAGAGCCACCAGAACACTTCACCCTTGTTTTCTTTATTTTGGTAGTTACCTGTATACATATAGTATGTATATATGTATATACAAACCTCATATTTTAATCATCAAGTGGTAAAGAAGAGCTCCACATGAAAGATGCTGGAATCATTGACCTTTACCAACTGCATTTTTTAATCTCCTGGTGCTCTCCGGTTTATGTAAATATTGAAACACAGCCATATTGAGGCAGTACAGACAGGGCCTGTTATATATAGTTTCATTCAGATCTCTCGCTCAAATAGAAACACTCAGAGATATTTGAAAGAGACAGAGTCATGGATCTTACCATTACTCCCCCTGGGTCATTTGTAATATTGGAACTCCAATCCCACCTTAAACCATATCAGAGGCTTTTATTTGATGTTGTGTCTTCACTGACCAACCTTAGCTGTACCTGAGGGGAACCAAAGCTGTTTCCATAGCAAATTGTATATGTGGGCATGTTTAACCTGTAAAATAGTCTGTGTGGCTTAGGGTAGAGCATGGCATTGGCAACGCTTAGGTTGTGGGTTCAATTCCCACTGGGACCACATGTACTGAAAAATGTATGCATTCACTACTGTAAGTCGCTTTGGATAAAAGCGTCTGCTAAATGGCATATATTATTAAATGGCATATATTAAATACCTGTCTCCCTGCTAGGTAGCTACCATGTTCACATTTCATAAGTAGTTCTCATTAGAAAATGAACAGGTCTGCATATTATCAGCATCATTCACTGTGATATTTTTGTTGCAGTCTCTCAAAAAACGCAATAGAAAATGCACAAGCATCAGGACTACTTCCTTTATAATCTATATATATATGAGCAACAAACGCTATAGACTGGTATAGGTCATATCTGAAAAGTTTATCTCTAAAGATGTTACCAGGTTAGCAGTGTGAAAGAAATTGTGTGAGATTCAGCTGTAGTGCCACAGTGAGTCCAACCAGAACAGTGCACACACAGCACAGCTATGGTAGGCCTGTGGAAGCCAGGCTGTAGTCTGGTAAATTCCCTACTATTTTCACAGTGCGGCGCAGGGGCAGAATATTGCCGCTGTGCACCTGTCCCTTCTCCTTGAGCGATACTGTTCCACATGGGCTTTGAAGATAACACTGAACACCAGACGGCTACCTCGCTTTCATATACTGTACGTTCATGTTGTCATTAGTTTAGCGAAGGTAAGCTTGTTGTTGATGCCAATGCCCCTTGAGGCTAATAGGCTTTAATGCATCCTGTTTACTGAGGACTTACCTCAGTCACCTCGCCTCATTTATAGCCCAGTAGACAGGGTGGAATTTATGGCATCAGTACAATGGTGGCAGAGCACTTCATCTGTAAAATAGACCTCTAATGGCATTTGGAGTAGCGGAAAGATCATTGTCTCAATTGTGGATCCTCTACTGAGTGGGAATTATTATTTGTAGTAAAGTCATATAGACCCCTCTGCCTTTTTTCTCCCTCCCTGGTTCCCTCTGCCATTAATCAATGGAAACAGATGAGGCGTGCACACATGCGATCTGCCACAGGCCGTTGCTGGTAAACCTGCCAATACTGATTTCATTCACAAATTCATCACTTTTTCTGCTGATTAGAGAATTCTTCTGGCACCTTGGTTGCTCTTAAATCTCTTTTAAATGTGGATATGTTGGGAAATGTTAGGTCTGGCACAGTCAACGTTTCCGTTTTCACTTGCAGCTATTGATTAGACTTTTTTGATGCTGTTGTTACTCCAGCCAGTTTTTCTACAAATTGTATCTGTTAGTATGATTACTTGATTGCTTGATGATTACTTGATGCAGTGGATTAGGTCATCTCTTTTCACCATTGGGGGTATTCAAACAGTATTAAGGATTTAGCTGGATAACTTTTGGAAATGCTTTTAAATAACTTGGGATATCATTAAATTGGATGTCATCCAGTTCAAAATATTTCTGAAAGTTAGTTGGCTAACTCCTCATTCCTGCTTTGTGAAATACCCCCAGGGTATATATTTTGAATATGTCAGCAACAGATTTGCCTTATTTTTTTTGCTTGTTTTTTTGTTTTATTTGTTCAACAGCAGAAATGCACCCCCTTACCACCAGAAGGCAATATCAAATATTAACACTTGTATTAAGATGTGTATTCATATAGCTTCTATTACATATACCTGGTATTATTATCATTTTGTTAGTTTGTCACCACAACACTAGCCAGTATAGAAACAAAATTCTGTTTCAGATAGCCTGGTGTTCATTCTGTCTATTAAGAGTTCATTTTAATGCTGGATAATGTATAGACTTCATAATTGTATTTATCATTATTCACTGGGGAATATTGGCTTACCCCTCTTGGTCTCTCTTTATTATAAAATACAATACAACACACACACACACACACACACACCACACACACACAGACACATATATATATATACACATATAAATATGGCAGAATGTTGTATATATGCCCTGTAAGTGCTATGCCCATGTAAGTCATATGTAAGAACCTCCTTGTATCTGTGCAAGTTATAAACAGTATTTGTAGGTGTGTGTCACATCATATTACATCAGTTTACCAATAAAGTCCCTACCTCTCTCCTGTCATGCAGAAAACAAAGAGTATTCCAGAACAGGTTCATTTGGGCAGCAGTCTTACTTTCTGTGCTCAGCAACAGCAACCTCTCAGACAAGCATCTGCAGTGTTACAGATGTAGAACAGGACAGCAAATTGCCTCTCACAGCCCGCCGAACCTCAAAGCAGGGCACTGTAGGCTGGGGAGTCTTGCAGCAAAGCACTTAACCCTATGAACCGTATGATTTTTGTTACTTCTGAGGGAAGCTAACATACTTTATTATTGCAATCGGTGGAGTTGGAGCTGTCAGGCCACACATGTTCTAGGGGAAATCATGGGGAATCACGCTAGTGGTTTCAGAGCCATACGGTTCCGTGGTTATCCAGCACTGAACATACTGAAGTAGCTCCAGTCTCCAAAACACACAGTCACCAGCTGTTTCCACCAAGCTACGCAGTTATTTTTTCCCCACTCATGTTTCCGTTGTCATGATAGGTGTCTGCAGATGGATCAAATAAAGACCCCTGCTCTCACCTCAGCTCATTTTCAGCTTCACTCCAGCCTGTATTTTTGGCTTGGCTTTCATATCATTTTCCATTACTTTGTTTTTCCTCCACGGCTACTGCTGCTTTAATGTGTTCTACAGGAAGAAACCGTTTCTTGTTAGCACATTATGCTATTGAATGGGTATTTTTCAATGGCTATTGGCAGTCCCTCTGGGCTCGTGAAACCCAACACTGAAGAATATTGCCTTTTTAAATTCTAGCTTGGTGGAGCTTCACTCACTGCTCATAGGTGATCGCAGTTGCAATTATAGTCACTCACAAGCACATTACGTAATCTAAGATATAAACGTATATACAGGTGATAAAGGTAGAAACAAAATAAAGGCAGTAATACACAAAATAAAGGCAGTAAACTTGAGTAAATGAGAAATCCTACCATGCAGTACCGTGAGTGTCCATCAGGGCATGCCACGGCAGTTCCTGCGGATAGGCCCAACCCTTCCCTTTCCGCCCAGCTGGGACTCTCTTAGACTCACTCCTTTTGAGTGCCCCCCACCAAATAGTTGTGTTTATTTTGGTAGTGATAGCCCAGGTTGCTAAGACCAAATAACTCAGTTGTGTTTATTTTGGTAGTTACCTTCTCTAAGTCCGAAATCAGGTCTCTGCTGATTGGCTTCCCAGTGCATGTGATAATTTGAACAAGAAGCCTTATCAGAAACCGCAAACTCAAAACAAATAATAGGGACTAGTTTTACAGGTCAGAATAAGAACATACTAATAAAATCCCACAGTTTACATTTGTGTTCTTAGGCAAACTGTGGGGGCTAAATTGTTCATTTGTGTTCTGGCTGTTAGAGACTACAGGACCTCAGAGCAGAACAGAGAGGATTGTAGGGCTTTAGAGCAGAGCAGGCCCCAGATGAACACTAGTGTGCCTCATTGAGGAAAAATGACAAACATCACAAACATTTTCATGTGAGAGAGATTAATACAGAAAGGAATTTCAGCAATCCGCACACTTTAAAAGAAGCTGTTGGGCTTGATTTATTTCCCTGCACAAACTTTTGAAATACTGGTCTGTGGTGTTATTCAATATGACATATTAGGCAGATGAAGTAAGACTACATTCATTCAGAGACTACACTACTCAGCGGTGTGAAAAGATGGCATATGAAATCTTGTGTGACGGAGTGACGGAAATTATATTTCTAAATTGGTAAAAGGGGATGAGTAATCCCAAGATGTCCTCACAATTTCCCACAAAGGTTCATATTTATTCATCCGTGCATTACAGTGATGAAACAATGAAAAATTGTCTGGTTTATCCATTCTGTCAATCCACCAGCCATATCATTCAGCACACTGTAAATGCATCAGGATGTTCTGCACTAGAATCCAACGTAGATAACTCTACCATAGTTTGACAGGTTGAAATCAATTCTTTTTCTCAAACAACCATCATCGTCATAGTAACTTGATATATGTAACAAACTCTAGTGGTTTAAATGATAACGGTGGTAATACATTTATAGGGAGTGCTCATAACTCTGATGTGACAGACACAAGCTGTGCCCATAGGTTTAAACCTATACTGAAATCAATGGCAGCATGTTTGCACATAATTATTTGCTCGCAATATTATACTATTTGGGGCGGCACGGTGGTGCAGTGGATAGCACTGTCGCCTCACAGCAAGAAGGTCTCGGGTTCGAATCCAGGCCGGGGCCTTTCTGTGTGGAGTTTGCATGTTCTCCCCGTGTCCGCGTGGGTTTCCTCCGGGTACTCCGGTTTCCTCCCACAGTCCAAAGACATGCACGTTAGCCTAATTGGAGAGTCTAAATTGCCCGTAGGTATGAGTGTGTGAGTGAATGGTGTGTGTGTGCCCTGCGATGGATTGGCGACCTGTCCAGGGTTTATTCCTGCCTCTCGCCCCTATGCATGCTGGGATAGGCTCCAGCCCCCCCGCGACCCTGACCAGGAATAAGCGGCTTAGACAATGAGATGAGATGAGATGAGATTATACTATTTGCTCCTATAGCTAGAATGTCTTATCAATACCAAGCAAACCAATACTCTCCAGATTTTCAATAGAGCATTGTCTCTTTGAATGGTAAAGGATGATATCATAATGGCAGAATAGCTACTATTTGCCATGTATCCAATGCCTCCTGCCATCACATGATGGAAATGCTCTCAGGCTCTTATCATGGGCAGGCATAGTGACAGACCACAGTGGCCACAGCTCAACAGTGGCAACAGCCCACCATTGAGGTGTGGATAAGCAAGAGCCAGGTGGCTGAGCAGCCAATAGGAGCAGCTCAAACACACTACAAACGAACTTGTCAGATAATGCACAACATCCTGCCAGCATTCCTCCAAACGTGTCCCAATGAGATAAAGCAATTGTGACGGTGTGATAACACATTAAGTGTTAACTGGGATACAGCAGACTTGCACTCATCCAACCCCCAGCAGGTCACCCAAGGCTGTGGCCTGGAAAAGCAGATACCATTGCTTCAGTGTAGTATTTTGTTTCCATTGCAGCAGATGGCTAATAAGCTAGACAGTTCATGTGTTAGTGCCATGTAGTTCACCTTTCCTCTTGAGTTTACAAATCAATGCATAGCAGATTAGGCCTACATAGGTCAAACCCTTTAGACACCAGTAAAATCCCTGAAGATTACTGACAATTAAGAAACATCTATTTTCACCAAATACTCATATTTATTACAGCTAAATTATTATTGAATAGGATTTTATGTCTTGGTTTGTTAAAGAGATCTAGTATTTAAAAGAATGATTTGACCAAGGTCTGTAACAAATGTAAGGTATTGCATTTAAAATGTTTTTGTGTATATTTGATTTATTAAACATTCTTAATTGTATTAACAGTGGCTTGGTTTGATAGTGTAGTAATAGTGCAGAGATTGTGTCTGCTGTATGTTTGGTGAAAAGCCTATGGAAGGGTTAGCATGTTGTGTTAGTTCACAGGCTCTGTGATTAAGGGCAGTTACCATAGCACTTTTGCCCTGGGTTGTGAAACAGAGAACAGATTACCATGGCCAGTGCTGAAACTGTCAGCACGCCAAGCCTGCCAGGGGTTTGTACTGACTGGCACAACTCATCCAGACTATGTGAATCTGGCTTTGTGAGGTTGCCAATGGCAATGTGTATGGGAAATGGTGTCCTCTTTTGAAATAGAGATAGTGACCTTTTAAGCAGTGTTCTGGCTTGGATATTGTTTTACGCTTGATGATTTAGATTTAGTTATGTCTAAAAATCACAATAACAACAAAAAACTATAGAGATAAATAGACATGGTACCAACTTGAATTCACACATTTAGTACTAGTTCATATAGTCTTGTATTTGTGAAAAGTTTTAATTAGATTTTTTTGGTAGTTTTTTTGCCTGTGATTGTGTGTATACATTGTGTTGTTTTGGCTGAACCCTGGCTGGCACTGCCATTGTACAATCACATTCTGGTCCTTCACAGAGGAAATCCTGCACTTTCCTCCATAAATTAAACAATGCCAGAGTTCCCTCAACACAAGCCTCACTGTGAGGTGTTGAAGTGAAGGGGGAAATAAGCATGTAAAAATAAACCATGGGAGATAACATGTTGGCTCTCTGTCTCTCTCTCTCTTGCCCTCACTTTCCCTCTCCCTCACTTGCTCACACCCCCTTCCCTTCCCCCAAGAGATAGAATTAATCACAATGTCATTATTGCAGTGTATTCTGATTGGCCCCAAAACAACATTTCCATGCACAAAATGTCCTGTTTAGGTAATGCAATATACAGCATGGATGATTTAATTGCACTTATGTCACTTTTCAGGATGGCAAAGTACTTTACAATGAGGGAATGGGGGCTAACTCACTTAAATAATGTCATCATCTTGGTGGATATATTGGGTAAGAAGGAGTATGAAGCATGGATCACAACATAGTTATATCACCCTGTTTGGTGTGTGGGAACTGCTGGCTACAGAATGTTTAAAATGCTGTAGCATAATTATGTCTGCATTTATTTTTAACAAGTGCAACAAAAATATTTATTGATGGATTTCATAAAGAAAGAACTATAACTGATACTGAACTGAAAAACAACCTTCACCAGCAGCCTTCAGGTGCTAATACACTGTGCAACACTTCATTACTTGTTAATTCCACGTATTTTATTGATTGTTTTGCCAGGGTTATGACCCCCTCCTGCCTGTGCAGATGGATCTGTAGGATGCTGTAGATTTTATATTGTCTGCTAAGGCCATGGGACAAAGCCCAGAGAGCTTCACCTTTTGGCGAATTTCCTCAGCCGGCTCTTAGCTGATAGAAAATCTGTATGCTGCAGTAGATTTTCTATCAGTCTGCTAAGGCCATGGGACAAAGCCCAGGGAGCTTCACCTTTTGGCCAATATCCTCAGTCGGTTCTTAGCTGACAGAAAATCTGTATGCTGCTGTAGATTTTCTATCAGCTATGACAAAGCACAGGGACAAAGCACAGGAAGCTTCACCTTTTGGCTAATGGGCTCCCAGTGGTCTCCACCAACACATATAAAAGATATGTATTTTCAGTAGAGATAATGTCACTGTAAAGGATTTTATTAGTTTTTTTGTGGTGTGGACATGCTGTCTGGCTTGCATGTCATCTCTTTATCTTAATTGTCCTTTGATCTTCACTGTATCTGCATGTTAACAGAATCAAGATAAATGGTGTCAATGGTAAAAGTGAAAATAAAAAATAGTACAAATGTATTGAACGGTTAATGAGATTCCACCTCTTCGCTATCTGTCAAGGCCCATAAGGACACGAAGGATGATCTAACCTCTATGGCTCTTTATTCTTAAAGTAGCACATTTAAAAGGGCTCCTTTTGTAATGAAGTGTTGCATAAGACTGCATTGATGATCCTGGGCCCTAAAGAGAGGGAAATGCTGATCTTGCTCGAGCAAAATATTGTTTTAAGAAAGCATTGCAGGCTAAAATATATGGCTTAATTAGCTTAAGGAATAGTTTGAACCTAGGAAGCTTATGGATCCGATAAAACTTCTAGGTTTTTGACAAGAAGAGCAGATGAGGCTGAACGAACCATCGGTACTTAATTAATTCTGTCTTGAATACCCTCCTCTTCCATTACTGTTCGATCATCATATGTGCAAGGATGAATGTCAGGTGGTGATCAAAAAGACAGCAGAGTTCCACTGTTAGGTTGCATTTTTGGTTGTAGCTGTGCGGTGTAGCTCTGCTCAAGAAAAAAACTGTGTTGGTATGGACAAAACAGCAGAGTTCCTTTTGCTGACTGATGTACAGGCAAGAATAATTGCTGTTGGGTAGCGATGCAGTGGGCGTCATTAGTTGAGTGAGTGCTGAGGAAAGGAGGAGAGAATCTGCAAAGCTATCCACTTTCCTCCATCACACTTCCCCTAGCCAGAACTCTGATACTGATGTCAAATGTAGCCTATGGCAGTTTGCAATGTGCTGCTGTGGAAAAAAGTGCAACGAAGGATGTTCAATGAACAAAAGGAATTACAAATAGCTCGAAGGGGGGAAATTTGTAATGGACAGAGGTTTGTTATCCTGTTAGATTTTTACTTTGGGGTCATAACAGGCTTGTTATTTGCATGCAGTTTGCACTGTCAATATGTGGTAGATATTTGCCTTGCTAATGAAATAATAAAATGAACGCCAGTTCAAGACTCTCCCGTGATACCATGTATGTGTTTTATTGTATGTACAATGAAGCCGGGTTCCTGCACCTTATCTTTACTGTCTTTAGTGCCCAAGAGGGTATGTTCCCACACTGTTTCTTATGTTATTTCAGTGCTGTGTTATCAGCTTATATTAATATTTAGACCTGTAGCACTGAAACCCCACTGCAGTAGATGCAGGTATTATACAGTTTTAATCAACAGAACAGTGACATGATGACAAACTCCTTTCAATGGTGTTTAAAGTATGTTTTTTTCAGCTTCATTAGGTTACATTAGTTTCCATGAATCCATGACAGACATTTTTGTACTTCAGCCAAATGTGGTGGAGTACTAATTGCTTTTAGCACAATATTAGGCATATATAATGACAGTCGCACACTATCTTTTTTTGTCACGTTGAACAATAACATTGCATGGTATATTCTGTCCTGAGTGCAAGGCAGCCCGATTACATTTAAAGAAAACTATTCTATTTTAAACAGACTGTGATAAGGTGTCAATATCAGATGCTTGGAATGTTGGACCTTTTGGAAGTTAAGAGCATGCGAAAGTCAAAGATAAGAATGTTCTTTTTCCGCAGCATTTATCTGCCCACTGCTTGTAATGCGTAATGGCTGAATAACTGGGGGACTGATGCTCGGCTGCAGTTTCAAGAGATAATAGAACATGCGGTCATGAGCTCTCACCTATCCCCCCCCATGTCTTCGGCAGGACCATATACCAGGAAGGCAGGGAAGCCAAGACTGGTTCACAAAAATAACCACAAGCAAGGGACTGGCATTGGAGATAGGTTATAATGTGGGGGCACCAGCCAAGTCATCCACATTTTCCATCAACACCGATACACCAGCGTGCCTCGGGCACCTAAGTATCTAATCTACACCGTGCCTGTCATTCACTGCCCTCCGCATACCAGGAAATCAGCAGCACTGCATTCTCGTCAGCTCTGGAGGGGTCCCATCCTGTTTAGTCTATTGTGGATAGTTCTGTAATCAGCAGGATGAATATTGTGACTAAAAAGGGCTCTTGACACTGCTGTGGCAATCAAGAGTATAAAGAACAGGCATGATGCAGTCTGAATCTGCGCAGTCCCTTCACTATTAGGGGTGATATGGGGCTTGAGACTTTAAGAAACATTTGCCTTATCTAGCGAATAGCATGTGACTGACGCTCAAGATGTTCTTCCCTGCTTTTATGGGTTGTTTAGAAAACAATTCAGATTAAACATTACAATATGCTTTCTAGCGCAACCGGTAAAGGCACTTGCCCAGAGTGCAGGCGGGGTTCCCTGGTTAGGCCAGCCGTTTAGGGGCGGCGACTGGCTGTCCACCCCAGAGGGAGGGGGAAGGAAGTCAGCATGAGCTTGCTGAATGCACAGAAAGCTTGTCTGAACATTTTCTCTAAGGATACAGAGATACCTAGAAGCCTTAGGACTCTCTGGCATCAGACTATGGTGCTCTGCACCTCTCATTTAAATATGAAATATCAAATAAGCATTTCTCCCATAAATAAAAGGTTATAGTTATAGTTAAGGGAAGTATGTATAGGATTTTAATTAGATAACATTTGTATTGTTATCTGCTCTTCCTATAAGGATGTTAATAGCAAAATAGTTCCATTTGCAGATGATACAAAAATTGGGGGTTGAGCAAAGAGTTTGGAATCAACTAAGGTAATCTAAGATGATATAAACAAAATCCAAGAATGGGCAGAAACATGGCAGATTACATTCAATATTGTTAAATGTAAAGTTATGCATGTGGGAAATACTAATATAAGACAGGAGTATTTTATGGGAGGAGAAAAATTAGTAGGTGTTCAATTTGAAAAAGACTTAGAAGTTGTAGTTGATCAAAGTCTATCTGCATCTAAGCAGTGTGCTACAGCTGTGAAAAAGGCCTACAGGATTCCGGGTATATACAGTAAAACGTATTGAGTATAAATGAAAGGAGTTTATCAGGGTGATTTTATAATATATGGGAACATTTTAATCAAAAAGATGGCAATGCAGAACTCATTATTTTATGTGGTAATTAAAAAAGTAACACTTGCAAAATTTTAACTGAATGCATTGCTTTTTTAGGGGTTGCTCAAAGCCACCAAAGCTTTACACTATGTCAACATTTTACGCCGTAATGAAAAAATATAACACTGTTTTCCCAAAACCTTTTCATCATTTACTGATGTGTGCAGAATCAGTACAGGGCACAAAAACACAGATTACTTCTGCACAGCAGATTTTGAGGCCTTTGAGAATGCTTTTCTGTGCGCCTAAACTACCTGAAGGAGGTACTGGACCTGCTCCTCATCCTTTGTCCTGGCTTTTGTAGTGAAGGACTGAATAAGCGACACCCTTCATTCTGCATTATCATTGATAGCACTGAGCTGTTGTGCCTTGCAGAATGAGTAATACTGCTCCCAGTCAGCAGGATCCACATCCAGGAATGAGGAAGGAATCTTCTATACGTACAAGGCAAAAGTTACAACTTGCTTGAGAAACCTCTACATATTATTCAATTCTCAGAAAAATTTGCATGAGTCACTTTTTCATTAGAAATGAGTTACTTATTTCATATGTCGCAAAATGGTGGGTTCTGCAAATCTGCATTCCGAAGTTCATTTTTTTAAAACACCCTAGAGTTTATATTAATGTTATATAATGCCTTAGTCAGATCTCACTTGTGTGCAGTTCTGGGCACCACACTATAAGAAAGATATATAAGCTCTTGAAAAAGTGCAAAGAAGGGCAACTAAATTGGTACCTTGTATATAAGGTAAAAGTTAGTTTAGCCAAAGGAGATGTAGGGGGGGATTTGATTTAGGTTTTTAAATTCCTAAAAGGGATTAACAAAGTGAACTACCAAAGATTATTTAAGATAAGTTTGGTTAGCAGAACAAGAGGCCACAGGTGGAATTTAGTTAAAGTTATTAGGGAGTTGTTGTTTTTTTACACAGAGAGTTGTCAATGCCTGGAACAGCTTGCCAGATCAGATAGTTGAGGCAAAAACATTTGGATATTCTTTAGATTAGGACATGACAAGTCTAGATGGGCTGAACGGCCCATTCTCATCATTATGTATTCTTATGTTCTTACATAAGTTTCTGAAGGGAAGTTACTCCAATCATAGTTATGTTTAAACATCAACAGCCGTACAAAGTCCTATCAAGCCAATTAGTGGTCAAAGTAGTGTGAGTGTGGTGGTATTACAGTGCAAGTGTTAAGGGGTTGAGACTATAGCCCAAAGTGTTAGGATTAATTCCCAAATGGGGCCCAGCTGTTGTACCTTTGAGCGCCCTGGATAATTATGGTGATATTTATAGAATGCAATCATGCCATGTTACAGGATAGGATCAAAGATCAGACTGGAATAATGTTAAATTGATTGATCAAAAAATATATTAAACATGGTCTGGTATCAAATCTGGATGTCCGGCTGTGACCGGCAGCCATAGTGTTGCCCAGGGAGGGAGGGACTACAGTTGGCTGGACAGTCTGTGTCTTATCATGCACCAGTAACCCTCTGGTCAACTGGACACCCAGATTCTTCCTTAAAAGCTACAGTGTCCACCTTTGACTCAATTTCAGTGCAACCTGGACTGCAGAGTGAAAAGAAGCATGGGCTTGACCTCAAGTGTTTTGGAGGAGTTTGTGTTTGTCTGCATTCTCCTGAATTGACAGTGGAGGTTGCAGTCATGAACATGAACACATGAGAGAATAGGGGTCAAATAAAGTAAAAAAACATATACAATGGGGGAAATAAGTATTGAACACATCAACATTTTTCCCAGTAAATTTATTTCCAATGAGGCCATTCAATTGAAATTTGCACTAGACTTTGGTATTAACTCAAGAAATCCAGACAAAAAATCTAAACATTAAATTCCATATGTAAATAAAGTTATGTGGAATGAATGACATAGGAAAAAGTATTGAACACACTAACTGAAATTAATTCAATACTTAGTGGAGAAGCCTTTGTTTGTAATGACAGCTTCAAGGCGCTTTCTGTATGAAGTAACTAATCGCCCGCAGTATTCAGGTGTGATTTTGGCCCATTCCTCTACACAGATTGTCTTTACATCTTGAAGATTGCGGGGGGCCCTCTTGTGAATCTGGATCTTCAGATGCTTCCACAAATGTTCAATTGGGTTTAAGTCAGGTGATTGACTGGGCCATTCCAACAAGTTGATTTTCTTTCTCTGAAACCAATTGCGAGTTTCCTTTGCTGTATGCTTTGGATCGTTGTCCTGCTGGAAGGTCCACCCCACGTCTCATCCTCAGCATCCTGGTGGATGGCAGCAGGTTCATCTCAAGAATCTCTCTGTACATGGCTCCATTCATTGTTCCTTCAATGATATGATGTCTGCCAGTACCACGAGAGGAGAAACAGCCCCACATCATGATACTTCCACCTCCAAACTTCACTGTTGGTATAGTGTTATTCGGGTGATGTGCAGTGCCATTTCTCCTCCAAACATGGTGTGTTGTGTGACAGCCAAAAAGTTCAATTTTGGTCTCATCTGACCAGAGTACATGCTCCCAGTAGTTGACTGGCTTGTCCAAATGTTGTTTGGCAAACTTTAAACGAGCTTCAACGTGTTTTTTTTTCAGTAGTGGAGTCTTGCGGGCTGAGCGTGCACAGAGGCCATGGCGGTGGAATGCATTGCCTACTGTCCTTTCTGTCACAGTTGTACCTGCTGCCTCCAAGTCTTTCTGGAGCTCTTTCCTAGTGGTCCTTGGCTCTTTGGCTACTCCTTCTAAGTATCCTTCTGACTCCCTGATCAGAAATCTTGCGAGGAGCTCCTGTGCGTGGCCGGTTGATGGTGGAGTGATGTTGCTTCCACTTACGGATAATGCCCCCAATGGTGCTTACTGGAAGATTCAGAAGTTGTGAAATATGTCTGTAGCCAATTCCATTTTCATGTTTTGCAACAATCTGGTTGCGAAGGTCTTGAGAGAGCTATTTGCTTTTACCCATCATTAGATGTTTCTTGTGTGGCACCTTGGTAACAAAAAAAAACCGTTTATAGCCCATCAATATATTCTAACCCAGCTGACATTAATTAGCACAGATTGGAGGTAGAGTTGCCTCCTAATTAGTTATGGTTTTCAGCTTGCATGAAAAAGAGACTTGCCTGGGCCATGAAGCACCACCAGTGGACTACTGAAGACTGGAAGAAGGGCTTATGGACCGATTAATCAAAATCCGTGAAATATTTACATTTTGAAAGGTTTTTGTAGGCCATCAAGTAGGTGAAAGAATGGTTCCTCAGTGTGTGACACCAACTGTCAAACATGGAGGAGGAAGCGTGATGGTCTGGGGCTCTTTTGGTCTGGATCCAGAGTCCACGACTGTTAACCCACGTTAACCCATTACTTGTTCCCTGAAAAGGGCCTTTTTTTATAACTCTGAAATATACATTATTTTTCAGTTTTTGTTAACCTAAACTTTTTTGTTTTGCCCCTGGCAGTTTACCGCTTACCTTTGTACCATTTCAGGTTATTCACTGGACTTGAACTGCTTAAATTTAATTAAAAACTGGAAAATGGGGGTGTTCTAAAACTTTTGACCGGTAGTATAGGCTATATATATATTGCACATTTCATTTCATGCTCCCTCTATTATTTATTCATATATTATTTATATATATTCATGACTCTTTAAGGCAGAGGCTTATCCATCAAGGTAATTTATAATATGTATCATATAGCCTACTCCCTGTTCACCTGGACAATTTAACAGCTGTGTGTTTAAAGGTTGGCAACAAAATATACAGATGTTCTAATAAGGTTATTATGTGGGTCAATATTTTTGTAGCATGGACTCAAAACGGACCACATAAGTCATGTGGTCATCATACCTATTTTCAGTCCAAAATAATAGTAAAATAATAAAATAAAATAAAATAAATGCGTCTAAATCTTAAGCCTAATGTTATACCAGGAAAAAAATGGCATTAAAAATCTGTGTTATAGATGCGTGTCCATGCAGTTTCAAACAGCATTTCACCCTTTCAAAAGGTCGCGTTTTATAAATGATTTAACGCTAATGTAAGCTATCCAGACTGGCATACCATAGACTACACACATAGCTCAGTAGGCTACCTCAAATTAAAACATTTTCACTGTACAGAAGGGCACTTGCCAAGTCAATCACCTATGCAGCTGTGCGACGCACTGAAAAAAGATCAATTTTAGCTAAATACTAATGTAGGCACCGGTCTATTCATTGCGATCTGCACAAGTGCACATGATCGGCCATGCTTCTTGCACAAATTAAACTGTTGTTCGTTTCCATGACTACAAAAAACAGCGCTAAACCAATGGCCAGTCTACAACAGTGCTGATACCACCAGCCATTTTGCCAATGGAGGTGCATAATGGATTTATACTCAAATAAAACGGCCATTTCAATAGGAACAAGAGAACTACGCGAGTTTTAGGATGATATTTGACAATAAAAAGGTTCCTCGCATGCTAATATATTGTCCTGTCAACAACGACTGAACGGACCACGCGCTGCATGTAAAATGCATAAATATGTGATTCGGTTTCTCCTCTGTCAAGGGCTATTACACTGCGTTTTATCTCGCACGGGGACTGGTTCACTGCAATGCCATTTCAAGAGCTTTCGAACACTTTGCAAGCGTAAATGACCCAAAACAAGGGTGTTGCCGTGGCCAGATATTGAGTATGTGTACTGCAGCTTTATTTGGACTGACTCCACAAAAGAAGCAGGTGTGTGGTTTCACTTGGGCTGCCTATGTAGTGTGCGCTGCGTCTCTGTCTCAGATTTGTGTGGACTTAAATTTGAGCGCTCATGCTTTTACCGTCTCCCGTGGACAGCCAACGTTAGCTACAGAGCAGTACGATTTTTGGGATAATTTTGTCCGATCACAGAGCTAGGTAAGCAATGTTGTTACTGAATCCTAACAAGCACCAACGCGTACTTCTGTCGCCAGACGAATGATACTCTGTCAATAGCGCACGTATCAGAATTTCCTAATTTAATATTTGATAGGCAACTTTAAATAAATGTGTAATTATCTATACATAACTCAGTTAATAACATAAAATAACATAAGAAGCAGTTAAGATCTTTGCTAAGCAAACTCACCCATAACTATTTACTCTAGCCAGAACATGTAACGTTATTTGTTGCAAATCAAGGCATCGATATACTGTATTATTGTTTCAATGTACCTTACTGGCTAGCTAGCAAGCTTGTGGAATATTGAAACCATAGGATAGTTCGGTACACTTAACTATTGCTTGCTATGTTTGCTATATTGCTGGTTGTATTTAAACCATGCGGACATGTTTAGCGTGAAGAATTGGCATGCATTGTAATGACACTTTTCCATTGTACTGTAGTGTGTCATATTAGCTACATAGTTGTTCATATGTGTGTTCCGAACGTCCAACTCAGGAAATATGTTGACTTAAATATTGCTGTTCACAAAGAATAATTGAAAACGTGCTGCATCAAGGTCTAAAAGGCAATGCTTTTGAAATATGCAGTAAATTGTTAGATGGTCATATACAAAACGCCATGCAATCATATTTGGGTTGAATTTCCCGTTAGTATGGGTGATTTAGTCACACTTCCCTGCAACTATGGAATGACTTAAAATAGAGATTAGATGCACTAACTTGTACCCAGATGACCTTTCAAAAGAACATATAAAGTGGTTGCTCTTGTAAGGTACAGAAGTATACATTTCTTAATTTGGTTCACATTAAAGTGAGGGATCATGGATCGTTGTGTATGAGATCCCGATGTTTAACCACTACTATGTAATGATTCAGGGTTGTATCTTTGAGATATGTATTCATTATTTGTTTGAATTATAATGCAACTCATATGTTTTTGTTTTTAAAAGAAGGGAAAAGGCCACATATTACTTTGATTTCGAGTTGAAAGATCTATTAAGGGATCACATTAATTTGATCAATATAACCTATGCTGTGATTACTTGAGTGTCCCTGTTTAGTGCTCTATAGTTTTTTCTTTTATTAAATATAAAGATACATATTTCAATAAGTACATTAGGATTCTACTGACTACACATCTATTTTCAAATTACATGGTATTATAATTCTGTAATTCTGTAATTGGTACTGTAACTTCACTGTAACTTTTTAAGAACATATTGTTACACAGTATCCTGTTTGGAATATGAGTTTGAAGATAAATTATTATATATTATTGAATTAATTAATAATTTGCTTCATCTTAAACCCAGTTATGCTGCTAACGTAGTATGTATCTAGTATACTGTAAATAAGGAGGAAGTAGTGAAGTGTTTGTACAGTGCACTACACTTAGGCTAACCGATGATGCCTATCCACAGCAACTGTTAAGCCTATTTTAAGTGTAACAAAACCTGGCCTACATTATAAAGAGATTTTGGATTCAGAGTGTTATGGAGATGATCATTTTGCTTTTCATAATAAAAAATACCACTGTGGTATAAACAACAGTTTAAAATGTTCTTCTGCATTCTTACAGTTTCTCTGCTCAGGCTACTTTTTTGTCAAGAAATGATCAGTCTATCTTTTAAGCTGTTTTGCCAACACCAAACATACTAAATGGATTATTGTAAATAATTCAAGCCAACTCATTAGATAGCTTAATCCATTTAAGGCATTTTTATTCACACTATAGAGTACAATGTTTGTTAAGGCCACATGACATACATAGTGGTCCATACTGAAATGTGCCCTTGTTTTTCAGCTGTAGCTTTTGAGAAACACTGTAAGGTAGGCTACATCTAATGTACAATTTTACTCATCAGGATGATGAGTCTACATTCTGTGCATAGTGGTTTTGGGGTGGTAGCGCCAGTCAGTAGTGATGATAATATGGACTGTTTTGTTTTTGTACTTAGTTTAGGTACTAAGTACTTCACATCTTAGGTATGGATTTGCAAGTGACATTGAGCCTATCTCTTGTTCATGACCATTTCTGCTGTTAAAGGCAAATGGCAGGATTGTGCCATGCAAAAATATTAGCCTTTTAAATTAATTTGTGGTATTGAACTACAGTTGGATAATGCATGAAAGGGTCGTGGAGTCTAGGCCATTATTTTACCATCAGACAAGTGTTCATTTGGAAGGTTGCTGAAATTATGATAATGCCATTGCCAGATAATTATTCCTCTAAGATTATGTATTACAGTTATTTTTTTGCCTCCTACAAAACCAATTCTACAAATAATTAGGCTACTGTTTGAATGTCACACAAATTGTGTTTAATTATAGGCCTACCTGTTCACAGACTTGACAAATCATCATGTGTTCATCAGTTGTATCTTGGGATTATGAAGATTTTATGCTAGCCATGTATGCAAATGAGTTGGTGTGAAATTAAAAATAAGAGTAAACACTGACCTCTCTGCCACTTTTACATGTGGTCTGTTTCATATTTTGACTTCCTGGAGGCCCTGTCCTGTAGGCTCATTCACAGGAATTCCACAGCACGCCTCCCATTCAGGGTTAGCTGTCTGAAATGAATACCATGTAATATGATCACTAGTGGAACTGAACACTGAAGAGGCGGTTTGATCCTCCTTATTGAAAGGACCTTTGGAGGACCAAACTTGCCCTAATAAAAAAATTAATTAATAAATACAAAGAAAATATTTGTTTTTATATATACTGTATATATATAACACAGGCACAAATACAGGAATGCATAAATAGTTGCAGTTACATTCACATTTATTTATGTAATAATAATTGTACTTTTTTTATTGTATTTTTTTGTCCCTTGTTGTTGTGGTAATTAGTGCTGTCAAACACCCCAGTTGCTGGTGTTAGACCTCACCTGCAAATAAAATAATTTGCGTATGTTTTTTCTTTTTAAGAAAAGGGAAAGTACTACTCCACTTTTGTTAGCTACTTTGTAAACATACTGTAGATGAGATTATTGATGCGTTTAAGAAGGACACCCTACCACTTGTTGATCAAGTTGATGGTTGTGCTGTGTCTCTGGCCTTCCATACTCTTCTAGATTAAATAAGGCCAGGCCAAATTAATAAGTAGTCCAGTGGGCACTGAATGGGATTTAGCAGTGTAGGCTCTAGGAAACTTTTTATTTTTCAAAATGAGCAGTATGAGCAAACCGGCCAAGCCCCATTGCAATGTTATGTTAAAGACTTAGTTCTCTTCAAGACACCTGGCGCATTGCAAGCAATTCATTTTATTGATGAAACAGATATTCAGCGTATCGGTGGGCCCGAGCCTGATCGTGGAGGTTGTGTGTGCCCACGCACGTACAAAACCTTTGGGCAAATCCTTTCTTGTCCATTGTTATTCATTATAGCTTTTACAAGCAAATCGCTTGTATTTTGTGTCTGTCAACAGTAGCCAATACTTGATCAATTTCTTATTTACTATATATATATATATATATATTAGTAATATATACTGTATATTACTTAAAATAATCACATAATATGACACCAATGTCATAAATTGTATAAATTTCTATTTAATATTAAGGTGGCAGTGTGAAAAATTGAGCTGTTCTTCCATCTGGCAAGCACAGGATGTAGTTTGGGATTAGAGACTATAAAACAACTCTCTGAGCTGATAGCATTTTTCCTCCTGAACAGAAGAGGTGATGTCATGGTATGAATGGTCAGAGACTAGTATATGAAATGTTTCAATTTTGAAAAAGAGCAACTTTTAATAACAGAAACTTGCTGACTATAATCGTCAGTATTTTTTAAAATGAGCTAATATTGTTTTTATCATTGCATAAGGCTAAGACAAGGACTGTTTAAGAATGCATAAATATATTTGATTGATTTAGAGAGATTATCAGCATAGACAAATCAGAACATCAGAGAAATGAATAAAATATCAGACCATTGAATTGATTGAAATATGATGCAGAAATTAGATTAAAAAACACAGATCTGCGAGAAACATCTTCTGGGCATGAAGTAAGTGGACTGTTTCCCAAGCGCATGCCCTCACCTGCACATCAGCTTACAATGGAGAGGTGAGATGTGACAAAAACCTGACCCATGCCCCAGGGTTATTTAGTGCTTTGAAAAAACAAGAGCGTGATGTCACCTGAACCTCTTCCTTTTTCGACATCAGGTGTGCTTTTAGGTGTAATAGCTGCAATATCAACTATGTTGAATCACGCTGACTTTTTTATAATAATAACAAAAAGCGCTTTGGCAATATTTATTTACATTCCAAATTTCTGCTATCTGAGGCCTACAGCAGTGCAGCCATGGGATTATTCTTATGGCTTTGCCATGGGCTCTAAACAGATAGGAAGGCTTTAATGACACAGCTTGGTCATTGGCTCTTCCGGTTTCATCACCAGGGGAATGCCTTTGCTACAGCACTCTGAGCTGCAGCTCAATCAGCACACTGCAAGGCCCAGTGTGCATAACACAGTTTCAATGAATGGCGCCAACATTTTAATTTTGGAAGTTATGGAAGCCCGAGTCTCCTTGTTCGATGTAAGAGGTATCGCCTTACGCTAAAGAAAGCAGCCTTTTGAACCGAGCCACACCAGTGAAGTATGTGTAAATCCCCCGTTGACATCTTTTAAGCAAATGTCTGCGTACATTTGTATTCTAGCAGCGAGCATAGGCAAAATGGACTCATGTTGAGCTGAGGTAGCTGAGGAGTGGGATCGCTCATGCTGGAAATGTCTCTGGGTTTCCACATGAGAAATAGGGAAAGACTAGCTCTTCAGTCTTGACTGATTTGATTTCTTTGCATTGGTTCTGTATGTGCATCAGAAAGGCTTTATTTCACTTTCAATAACGTTTGAGTCTGGATTTATATCCAGCAGGGTGAATATAATTTGTTTTTCATGGTGCTGTTTCTCTCAAATCAAATACTGGTATTATTTTATTGCCGTTCTATAAAGGAAATCATAAACTGTCTCATCTGTAGCTGTTCTTCATATCTTATTGCACTCTGAAGTCACTGTTATTCTTGCATGGTAAGGCTAACTCTTTAATGTAAATGAATAGCCAGGATATGTGCCATCCACATGTTAGTGGATATGCCCAGGCATGTAGACAGGGATGCAGGTCAGTGTTCCCCATCATACCTCTCTCAGCACCACTTAGGCTAAAGGCTTTGATCTTCCCAAAATAGCACTTCAGCTGGCTTCCAGTTCCTTGTTAGGATGTTTGTAAGCATGGCAAAATATAGGCACCATCACATTAAAACAAAAAAGATTTACGAACATGCTTGTTCCTTTGGACTTTCTCTGTGGCTAAAGTTGCATATGTTGCTGGTGGTATGTGAGACTTTCGATTGTAACCTGTTATTTGCTTAGCCAAGGAGAGCTGGTTCATATTCTAGCTAATTATCTGATAGGGTGTAGACTATGCATCAGTAGTGATGTCATCAAGGTTTATTTCTTGTCGAGAGGCCCACTAGGAAGCAAAGTGGTCTCACCGTACGAGGAGATGCCTTCTTTCTAAAAATAATTCTGCATAGTACCTCTAACATGTACAAGTATGTGAGCAAAGACTGTGTACCTTATTAGGTTAATGCTGCTATTTATTTGAATAATTGAATAGTACTGCTCATTTTGAATAGGACCCAGCCAGACAATGGAAAGCTCATCCACGTTTGAATTAGTAGAGTCTGATCAGCATAGCTTGAAGGAGTAATTACCCTCCTGTGACATAGTTGCTTTGCACACCATATTTAAAAAAACATCTGAGATGTTTAAAAAAGTTTTTAAAACAAAAAACAGGGCGGCGAATAGCGTAGCGGTCTAACGCACTGTATTTTGGCTGGTCTGATATGGTGTGCGCTGCCTGTCAGGGACGTGGTTTGAAACCCACGTCTCTACCAGACCAGCCCCGGACCATCAGCCCCGATCAGGGGCGGCATTTGGTTGTCCGCCCCTGGGAGAGGGGGAGGGTGAGCTGCCAACGAGTTCGTCGAGGAGCAGGAAGGGGCGTCCGTGGTTGGGTTCCGTCTCGGAGGAGGTGGATCTACCAGCCCGGAAAAATTGTCTAGTTCCCCGGAGAACGGGCGGCAGACTTGTCGGGGAGGGTGAATTGATATAAATAGAGGGTATAATTGGTAACCAAATTGGGCGAAAAAACTGAGAAAAATTAGAAACTATAAGTTTAAAAAATAAATAAATAAAACAAAAAACAGGCTTCTCCCAATACTAAACGCAATGATGCAGCCAACCATGCCTTTACTCTGCTTCACAAAATTGAGTCACCAGTCTCTCCCACACCCCTGGTTAATTAACTTACAGTCAGGTGTGTGATTGGCCTCACTCCTATCAACCTCTATAATTGGAATTCCTCTTTCTTGATTCGATCCAACAATGACAAAGACAATGAATGATTTCAAGATGGAATGGCGGATACAGAACTGCTTGCAAAGTGAAGACATTTGAGCATTTAAGACACATTTAAAGACAGTTGCAAATATAACAAATTAAAATAAGTTCAATTTCATGAAGATGTGGCCACCACCTTCACATCTACCTTCCCAGTGTTACCAAATGGGCAGGCAATGGGTCCTAGAAACTAGCCCCTGCTGTTGCAAGGAGTCAAGCAGCAGTAGGGGGACAGATAGACTCAATTTATGATGAATACAGGGGGGAGAGTGAGCTGCTTGTTGGACAGTGTCTGGTGGTAGAGGCAACTGTGGGTGGGGTCAAGGTTAGGTGTCTGGTAGACGCTGGCTCTATGGTTACCACTATGAGGACAAAAGGAAATATAATTTTGTGATAAAACAATGACAAAGCAGTACACTCAACACATAAAATAGAATTCTTGGATTAATATATGACAGGGTAAACAGATGATTTTTTAACCTAGACTTAAAAGTAGCCAGGCTTTAGGCTAACAGTCTCTAACAGAGGTTTAGCTACGCATCACCCATGGTGGACATTTTTGTTTTGGGGACAGATAAAAGGCCAGTGTTAGAGGATCCAAGTGCCCAGCCTGGAGCATAGGGCTACAGCAGACTGGCTATGTAGGTGGGGTTGAGGATGTTTAATGCTGTAAAATCAGTTAAAAGGACCGAGTACAAAATCCAGGACTTGACTGGAAACCAATGGAGTTGACACGGGTAAGAGTGATATGGTTAGATCTGTGTGTGTGGGCCAGAAACCTGGCTGCTGAGTTTTGGACATGCTCAAGTTTGTTAAGTGTTTTTGAGGGGTGACCAATGAGAAGAGACGGTAATCAAGGCGGGAGGAGACAAAAGCATTCACAAGCATCTCAGCATTGTTTTTGTATTTATTTTTATTTTCTATTGTTGCTGTTGCTGTTTATTCCCATTTTTTCTTCCAATTTAGTATCCAATTATACCCTCTCTTTTTCATGTCAATTATCCCCTCCCTCGTATGAGAACTCGCTGCCGTAGTCCCGAGACCGGTAGTGAGCGCTGCCTACGCCGAATCCGAAGCCTATCACCATAACACACAGGACCACTCATATATGCAGCAAGCTCATTCTGCTTCTATCCCTCGCCTCTCCCTGGGGCGGACAGCTCAATTGCAGCCCCCCTAGTGGCACTCCTGGCCTGATCCGAAACTAGCGCAGGCATCTCAGCATTGTTAAGGCAGAGAGATGAATGGATTTGTGCTATGTTTCTAAGGTTTAAAAATGCAGTTTTGGTGATGTTGTTGATGTGTGCTTCAAATGAGAGTGTGGGATCTCTAAGTGTGGAAGCACTAAGGTCCAGTAGGATGTTCAAAAGGCCTGAGCTACAGTCCACATTGAAAAGGCTCATAAAGCTCATGTGATCTTGGAGCTGAGATGCCACCAGCTGTTCAAGGATTTTAGACAAGAAAGGGAAGTTAGTAGATGGGTCTGTAATTGTTATGTGAATTGGGATCATGGCCAGGTTTCTTTATAATGGGGGTAACTGCAGCAGATTGTAAGGCAAGGGGAATGGTGCCAGATTCTAAAGACTTGTTAATAGTATTAGAGATAGGAGCAGAGAGAGCAGGGAGGCTAGTTTTAATCAGTGAAAAATGAGCCGGGTCAAGCTGACAAGTGGATGGGCTAGCTTTGCTGATGAGCTCGCTTCATATTCATGGGGTCTGTAGCAGTAAAGAACGTCAGGATGTTGTAAGAGCTGATAGTCGCAGTATCATTATTCCCAGGAAGCACTGACTGTATGTGACAGAGGGATATCTGCTTCAGTTTATCAATCTGGCTTTGGAAAGAATTGCATTGAACAACAGTTTGTTTCCCATGGTCATCATTTGTCCATGTCAATCTTTAGCATGATACAATAATACGGCCATCAAGAGCATGCGAATGTCAAAGACATGGGCTTGAGTGGGCAGCTTTCTTTGGATCACGGATGTGCTGACACCTCAGTGCTGCCACATTCTTGGAACTCTTTGGTGATGGTGTCTGTGCTGAAGGAGCAGGATATCTTTCCAGATGGGTCTAGGTTCTGTGCTGCCAGGCGGGAGATTGAACCTCTTTTTTTCCTTTTCTTTTTCTGCTTCAGCATCTGATACAAGACCTTTCCTAATAGCGTTGATGTGAGAGGTGTCACATGTGGCATGTAAAGTTGTTATTGTCTGTTGGACATCTCAATTCTGTCATGTGCCTGAAAGATTTCTATTTTAAATATATATTTATTTTCAATTTGTATTTTTTATTTTATCATGTTGAATTAAGACACAGCACTCAGAATACTGTCATATACTTTTAAAAAAACGTTCACTTGTTGGATTGCAGCGAAGGTACAGTATTAGGACTCACTTATCACTTATGCCAAGCATAATTAGCTAAACATTGCATCTTCAATAGACCTAACTACTTAAGCGTGTTTCATGTCCCTGCATAATCAGATAGGACTAAACTGATTGAGGCAATTGTTTATTGTAATGCAAATCAGTGCTATCTTAGTAAATCGGATCATACGTGGAATTCACAATAGTGCTCAGCACATTGGACTGTGAACTCATTACTGACCACTAATGTACAGACAATTACAATCTCTGAGGGGTGTTTTTTAAAATAACACTGTGAACAAGGGGAGAGCAAAACAAATCTAAGCAAAACTGTTTTTTGGTCCTAAATAATGCTAACCACCTGTATGACTACGTGCCAAACTGGTGATTTCTATTTACTTTAAGCATGTCACTGGTGGTGGTGTTTGGATATTGCAACGAACAAGTATTGTTGGACATTTCCTTTGGCATTTTTTTTTTGTCTCTGAGCTACCAGCATAGTCAAAGTGTATCATTCTATTTCATATTTAACACAGATCTCTGAATTTACATTTGTTCAATAGATGTATTTATTATGAGGACTATAAAGAGAAAGGAAACAAAAAAAAACAATACAAATCCTAGCAGACATAAATGATAACCAACTCAATGGAAACCATGACAAACAAGATGTTTCACTAAAGATAAAACCTGCATTCCCAAAGCTACCTGCTGACATTTGTACTTGTTTGGTTACCTTGAGTAGGTAGAACTATTAAATTCAGTGATAGTGTCAAAGGGCAAAGGGGCATGTAATGACAGTACAAAACTGAAAAGAATAAGTGAATGACACATTTTTGAATTATGAAGTCAGCAGAATGCATTTCACTATAGGTAGCATACTTTTGTTTGAGTTTTACTTTGAAATGGTAGAATGTATGTATGCAGTAACTGCCATGGCTATTTGAGGGATACTCAGCAGCTATCAAACCTGTGATATCCAGTGCTCCGGGGGGCGCTATTTTACTTGGCTGAGTATCTTTTGAACTGTCTCTCTGCTTGATCCAACCACCACGTGCAGGAGGGACTATCATCTCTCTCAACCAAGCTGGCGCTCAGCGTGCGGAAGCTCATCTGTCCATTGTGAGAGAGTGTCTATCAGCAGAGATATGGCACACCACAGTCACTGAATTGTTCACACTAATCCTATCCAGAGTTCTAATGCATGGAAACTATATTATGAGGTTGACTGCTAAATGCAAATTATTTTCATTTTATATGGTAAATGATCTTTGTTTCCAGTGTTATGGTGTGTAATTCCAGTGGCTTCATAAAAAGTCTGACCATTTTAGGGATCTGTTTTGTATAAAGCTATTCTTAAGACCAATCATGGTGTACCGCTGCTATTTATTGGAATACATTACCATAGAAAAGAAAGGGAATGGCATGTGTTACAATGATACAAATATGAATGAAGACAATTCTATACTCCCCATGAACATTAAATATGAAGTCTCTAAGTATGACTAAGTGTGAGTTTCATTTTTCATAGTTATGTATTTATTGACACATTGTGAAATTGCTTACACCATTAAATATACACATTCATTGTTATTCAGAACATGATTATAGTGACATACTTTTAATGGTAAACATTTTTGTGAACAGTAGCAAACAAAGTCCCAAGTATACTATCTAATTAAACAACAATGCACCAAGGTTTTTCCCTGATAAAAAATGAAGATAGTGGTGAATAGCGCTGTTCTCACTTTTACTCCGGTCCGCAGGCGAACAGAAGCTCTTGCTCCTAGCGTCTGCTGTTGAGGATTACCCTTTACCTATGGGCCATCAATTCTAATTATTAATTGCCCAAAGTGAGTGGTCAGTTAATTTGTCATCGTTATCTTGCTGCTTGGGGTCGGGGTAACTTTGTTCCCTTGGCTCAACGGTGGCAGTCCCATTGACGGATGAGTGCTGTCAACAGCATTAAGCTTCAGAAGTAAAAATAGCGCCTGCATAATGAGGCTTGCGTTTAAAAAAGTAATGTACGGCCCTTAGTCTCCTCTCCTTTCTGCGTGATGGCCGATTCAAATGTGTGTGGATTGAACATTGACATTTAAAGATGAGGATGACGGTTTTCAGACTAAGGCAGAGAGTCTGTATGTATGTAGCCATTGAGAGTCCTCTCCCTAGTGTCGGCTCAAGCTGAAATCATCAGAACCGGTTTGCAAATCAGGATTACCTTTAATGGTTTCCCTTGGTGCTAATCTCACAAGATGCATGCCTTGCACTACACAGCAGGAATGTTTGCCTAGTTCACACAAAGTTGGTCCTGTGCACATTAATGTGTTGTCACTTTTCCCCTGAGCCCCAGAGTAACTTTCCAGCCCCTAGATGTACAAGTCTGCATCTGAAAATAGCTCAAAACCACAGCAGTCCTCCAGCAGGAGCTGACTTTCTTGTGTTCTGCCTTTTGCCTCCAGAAACAGGGATCAGACTTGGATATAAACCCTGAAAAGTAGTTGGATTCCTCTGGGAGAAGGAAGAAGAGATTGATGCGCAGATTACAGATGCTTGCTCTTTCAAATACGTAGCTCAATCGACACTTTTTGCTCGGTAAGTTTTTTTCTTCCATTCTTCCTTTTATCTTGTTGATTGAAGCATGTACGCTTTGTAGCATGACAGCCTTTTTACCTTTACTTTATTTTATTGAGCTTGCAGTTTGGCAGTGTCAGTGGCTGACTTTTTATCAAAAAATTTGGTAATTGCTTTGGATTGTATCTTGGTTTGACTGCAGGTGTTCACTGTATTAAAGAGAAAAAGTAAAAGTTTTTTATTGATTTTAAACACAACTTGTAAATCAAACTTATTTTAAACCAGAGTGGGTCTCTTTTTTTCTCATGATTTTGGCTCTGTATGGTCATGTTTTGGACCAGCCACTATAATTGGAATTCCTCTTTCTTGATTTGTGGTTATGAGAAGTGGTATGAGAGAATGTGCATTATTACCATAACTGTAATATGAATGCAGGAGCAAGTGTCTAGAACACTAATGTAAAAAAGCTCAATTAAATTAACGCTATTGAATATATATTCATAGTATATAAGTTCAGAAGCATCAGCTTCATTGCAATGGTATAATTCAATGGACTCAAAATTAATGTGCCAATTTTAAACCTAATGCCCAAGCGCATTAATTGAAAGGCAAACAATGACACTCACTGGCTCATGCCCACATATGTCACCATTTGCAATTCAAATTCAGAATAATATCAGTATGAATGGTCACACACTCACACACATACAAGATGAATGTTACTTTCACTGTTGCCCCACTAAACATTACGGTGCCTATCAAAAACGGAGCTCCAAAACACTGGAGGGGGCAAGGGGCACATGGGTGAGTTGTGTCTAAATAAAGGCTGTTCGCCTGGCTATTCAAGAACCTCCCGAGTCTGGTGCTGCTGACTGACAGGGACCTGAACTTGGCTAGCAGGGAAAACAATGGGTGAGCTGTGGTGATGTATGGAGGGAAGGGTCACGTTCCACTGGGTCAGGATTTCGTCCCTTTCAATGGGAACAAAACAAGGTCAAAGTGGTTTCTGCTTAGCTGATGAAATACCCTTGTTTCTAGAACACTGCACAGTTTTGCCACAGAGATGTCAAATAAAAGCACAAAGCCAAAATGTCGTATTGTGCTGTGTAACTGGAAAGAGTTCTGTCTGTATTTTAAACTAAAATCGTGCCCGACTGTTTGGTGGAATATCAACATGAGAACAGTAGTAGGCATGTGTCATGTCACAATGTGTCATATAATAGTTTTAAATGTACTTCTCATGGAAAATAAGACAAAACTCGGAATGAATGCAGCCGTTTGCATGAAGTTGTATTAGACACTGCCTTCAATTCCTGAGGAGCATTTTACGGAGTGCACAGATGCTGCACATAAGCCGTTTACGACTGCCCATAATCATTCTCAATCAGGGAAATCCCAGCCACCCAGAGGAATTTCACCTTGCCCTTGCTTCCTCTGTTCTGTACAGTAGCACTCTGTGCTGACCCTTCGTCCCACCCCTTTCAATAGAACACCTTTGTTGTCCCCACAAGAGTGTGACAACTGCTGTTTCATTTAGAAAATAAATCTTCATAGTTTTGTTTACATGCAGCGCAGTGAAATTCAAGTCAAGTCAAGTCAGACTTGATTGAAGCGTGAAACTGTTTAGTGAAACTGTTCTTGGCTTTTAATTAATGTTGTTCAGAGTTCAGATAACTTGGTTCAGCATTGTAGAAGGTTTGATATGTAGAGAAAGGAGAGCTGAATGGGAGCTCGAGTGTGGTAGATCAAGTACTGATGATGTCATTTTGGAAGATTCACAGTTAAGCCTTCAACTTGTGTTTATTTTTTTAACCACACTTCCCTTTACATTTTCCCAGCCTCACAAAAGGATGACTATTCAAAGCCATGTTGTGTAGATGCTGTAAATGTGAATTTGTGAATTTACTTTGCAAACACAGTTTCATTCATTTTGGGGATTTCTTAACTTTCTAACTTCGTGAAAAAAACACACTTGGATTTAATTGTAAATCAGAATTATGGACGAATGTTGACTGAATTCAGACATTTAAATACATACATACTGTAAAAAAATGAAAAGGAAAATCTGAAGCCATTCAAAAAGTCCTCTGGAATATATTGAAATAAATATTTAGTATATTACCATGAATACACACATTCAGTGTAGACCAATTATTCACCTGTATTGAAAGATTAAGATTAAGTTTTAACACAATGCTGCCTCTGGGTTTTTAAGGGTTGTATCATGTTCTTTGACTAAACACAAGAAAAATCTTAGGCATGACAGAAGCATGTGACTTGTTCCTGGACACTTCCTGTATTTATGCCTCCTGGAGTTATGTCACTGCAGACATTCTTTAAACCTGAATAGTGAGGCCACCCCCACTTTAAGACTACTCTCTTCCCATTTGAACTGCTGAAGGTCACATGCTGAGCACCTCTAGTTAAGAGTTCAAATGATCCACAGGAATAGCTACCATAGAGTAGGACTGACTAATCCAAGCATCTGACACATTTTAGGTGCGCTACAACCTGAGCAAGCAAAAGAAAACAGCAACACCAGGAAGTAGAGAATGAAGTTGATAGTAGGTATTTATATACAGTACATGTTCAGTGATAGAGTTAATGAAAGCTGGCCTTCAGATTGGGTTTAAGAAACAATAAAATACAATTCAGACATGGCACATGGTGTTGCATGTTTCAAAAAACTGAAAGTGTTCAGTACTGACTACTCACTACTGAAGTAACCTCACTTTATTTACTGAGCAGTATACTTCTTATTATTTCTACCTTTTTATATTTGATTAAATGCCACGTTTGTTTAACAATGTACATTGCATCTTACTTTGTAGATCATGGTTGATCAGATGGAGGGGCCATGTCTCATCTCCTTATTGTTGTCTCTGCTCTGGGGTTCTGCAATGCTCTGTTCTGGGTCTGGGGCTGTTCTATTTTTGCTCTTTTCCACTGTTGTTGTGGAACCAGGCTTGCTGACCCAGGTACATCTCTGCCTGGTTTGCCAGTTTATACTTGTCAAGCTGAATAAGAACCAACCGCTGAACCTTTGGCCTCATAATTTAGCTGGATTATAAGCAGGCCTGGTTCTATTCATATGCGTTTGAGTTATGATGACAGCCCAGGTGCTGTAATAGAAAACCAAGTGGGACTGTTTAGCCAGACCTGGCTAGGTTCTATTACAGCTTCTTCAACCCTCTCCATATATGACCACTTTGTTGACCTCTTCATGTTTCTACAGTGTAGAAAAAACTAGGGTACTGATTTAGATTTGATGTAGAAGTTTTGACTTAGAGGGATTACTCTCTCAAAAGTAAAGAGCAAAACATTCAGAAATAGGTTTTCATGCTCAAAGTTTAAATGTCCTGTAATACGGTTGGCATAATTTGGACCTCAGATGTGAAAAAGAAAATCGTGGCTGATTGCACTCCTTACAATTAAACAGTTATACAGTTATACAATCATGGTAAAAATGACTAAACATTGACATGAACTATAGCTAAATACCTTAATACCTTTGACTACTGAAATTATGGTTCACTGGCCACATTGGTGCATTAATATTTTGTGTATTCTGAGTGTGTATTTGCACTGCATTATTGAAGTGAAATGGTGCTCATACCTGCTGTAAATCTTTCAAGAGTAGAAAAGACATGTTTATGATGGAGCTCGGTGTTAGCTTGCCAAATAAAGCTGCCAGCACACCTTATTAAAATGCCATTATGTGTCATACTGTTCTGACACAGCTAGGGAAAGGATGCTTTTCATTTTGGGGCTTGCTAACATTTTGTGGAGTTGTAAAAGCACGATAATGAATAAACAGTTTAAATGCCTTTTGATTTACAGCTAAATGATTACATCAGCAGTTTAGATATTACTCTCTAAAGAATTATACATTTTTGATTTCTTTCAACAAAATTTTTTCAGAATTGAAAGTGGTTTCCTGTACTCAAAGTCAAATTAATTGAGTCAATATTTAAAGCCTTATTTTGTATGGTGTCTTCTGCCTGTGTTGAGACAGGAAACCAAATAGCTTATCTATAAAAAAACACTTTACTAACGTTTTAAGCCCTTGATCTTTCATTTTCTTCAGTTTGTTGCTTATTAAAAACAACAAACTACATTTTTCAACTGTTTGAACTGCCAGCCTTTGTGCATAGTCTTGTGTTGAACTTCTGCAAAGCAGTTGACAGAGCTTAATTCATATCATAATGTTAAAGAACAGTCTCTATTTGTGAGCTGACAGGAGGTTGTCTGACAGCAAAGAAAATCCTGGTTGACTCGTTATATTTAGCTCATTACAATGAAGGAGGGCCTTATCACTGTTTCCAGATAATTTAGCTTAAGCCTTGTAATCATTTAGAATCATTTTATGATTCTAACAATGATTGGATATATAACAGTAATCATTTTAAATCCACAGTAGTTGCTTTTCTTTGAGTTCTTTCTTTCACAGAATTGTTACATGCTGTTTATCATAATCTAGTCCTGAATGGGGGTTTTTAAACTTTGGAAATATGAGTATGGAAACACTGGTGGTCTCTAATCATAACACCTTGTATAATTATTTTCTGATTAGAAGCTATAAAATCATAAATATGACCACCAGCAGAGTATCTGGTGGTCAGATTGTATTACACTGTGTGTAATGTGCCTACATTATAGAGGCATAATTTTCTGTTTATTAGTTCATCGGTAGTCAGGGTTGTTCCAGAGGTCAAACAGCCAATTAACAGATGGCTCCCCTAACCAGCCTCCTCCAATGTACTCCACCGATATGCTGCAAATGTCAGCCCATTTAAATATTTGTCAGATTATTTTAAGGGGGAAATTCCAGTCCAGTGGTTGCTAAGTGGAAGTCGTTGTATCTGTTCCCCTGTGTGGAGACCCATGGGGTATAGAATTCGACACCCTTCCAGCAGCCGTAGAATGCGCCTCTGATGTGCCGTCCTATGGAGGCCCTGCATCGTCCCATCTACACCAGCCGCATGATTGAACCACACTGCGCTCACTCACGGGATATATACAGGCAACTGCCAAAATAAGGGAAACTGGTGCCTCTGTTATGGTGTAGGGTGCATTTTCATGGCATGGTTTAGGTCCACTTCACCCCTAAGAGGGAAAGGTACACGCCAATAAATGAAGCCAAAAACATCTGAATTATCACTGTTAGATGAGCATGAAAATATGTAAACAATACGCCATGGCCGTCTCAGTCACAGGATCTCAACCCAACTCTTATGTGAGATTCTGGTGTGGTACCTGAGGCAGCGTTTTCCAAATGATGTAATTTCTTGTGGAAGAATGGTGTTGCATCCCTCCAATAGAGTTCCAGACACTTGTAAAATCTATGCCAAGGCACATTGAAGCTGTTCTGGCAGCTCGTGGTGGCCCAATGCCCTATTAAGACACTTGGTTGGTGTTTGGTTGGTGCATGTTGTTGTTCCTTTTATTTTGGCAATTATCTGTATTTGTAACATCTCACTTTGCTAATATGAGTTATACTTTGTTTGACTAATGTCTGAGTAGTAGCTGTTAAAGGATGTCAGTATAAATAAAAATAATCATTCATTTCTAACACTTGAGTATTCATTGCAAATCACAAGGGCTCGTAATGGCATGGTGTGTGCTTTTTTTAATGTTAAAAAGCTGTTTGGAAATTAGTTTACCAGTCTTTTAGAACCTGACAGTGGCCTAATTTTGCTGGTATGAGTGATTTTAAGATTAAGCTCATGCACTTGGTTCCAATCTGGTGGGTTGGCACCTTGGACGGAACTCCAGACTTGATTTATCCTATATGTATTCCCATTTATTTTTCTGCTCATATCTTCAGTCTTATTTATAGATTTTTTGTGGAATGTAGAATAAGAATAAGTACCATTTCAGGACTGCTGTGCCTAGCACTCGTGCACATTAACCAGACAGGGAGGGCTAGGTTATGATGTGCTTATCCATTCCACAAATCACCAAGCCTTTTTCACTTTTGTGAATACTGACTTATTTGGAAAAAACAAAGCAAGCCTTTCAGGAAAGCCTAAGCTTACCTGACACAGCTTTTTCCAAACTCTGTTCTCTTTTGCTGGAAAAGCTCTTGTCTATAGTTCCATTAACCCAACAAAAATAGTGCCTGACTCCCATAACTAATTTTTTGAAGTTTTTGCTTTCCCCTGCTTTGCTATAATTGATGTAGCTGTTAGGCCTGCAGGGAGTGGTGTGGAGTATATAAAGCCTTGTAAAGTACTGACTTGCGTGCTGGACTTAAGCCCACATTGAGACGCTTCAAGGTTGGGAGGGAAAAGTCTCATAATACAAGACAATCCTCTAGGGGAGTATATGGACCCAACTATGGCTTTTTAAGGAATTCATTCCTGCAGCTCGTAACTCATGCCCCACATTGTGGGAAATAGTATTATAAATAATATAACATAAATAATATTGTCAGATTTTCTTACATGAAATAAAACTCAGGTTTGCATACTTTCCCTGATTTCAAGATGTAAACATTTTATTTGGTTGCACAATGAATTTAATTAAGAAAATAAGGAAAGAAAAGAGTATACTACTATGCAGTCAATGAGGGAAAATTGACTTCAATAAGAAATTACCTTTATAGATGAAGCCAGGGAAAACGGTATGTTCACAGTTTTCAAATTAAATGATAATATGGCAGTAAAAACAGGTTTGTGTTGGATAGAGGCTTTCTTTGGGCATCACTGAGATTCAGTTTGATTGCCGGGTATAGGGACACTGCTGTTAGCCACAGGTCTGCTGGGAATCATTTACTGATTTTACAGGTAACTGCCAAAATAAATGAAACACCAACATAAAGTGTCTTAATAGGGTGTTGGGCCTCCACAAGCCTCCAGAACAGCTTCAATGTGCCTTGACATAGAATATACAAGTGTCCGGAACTCTACTGGAGGGATGGAACACCATTCCTCCATGAGAAATTCTATCATTTGGTGATTTGTTGATGGTGGTAGAAACCGCTGTTTCGGGCGCTGTTACAGAATGTCCCATAAGTGTTCAATTGGGTTGAGATCTGGTGGCTGAGACGGCCATGGAAGATGATTTACATCATTTTCATGCTCGTCAAACCATTCAGTGACCACTCATGCCCTGTGGATGGGGGCATTGTTATGCTGGAAGAGACCAGGATATCATCAGGATAGAAATGCTTCACAATAGGATGAAGGTGAATGGCTTTGTATTTATTAGCATTTACCTTGCCCTCTAAGGGTTTGAGTGGACCTAAACCATGACAGTTAAATGCACCCCACACCATAACAGAGCCGCAAGAACCCTTCACTCTTCAAGTGTTTCCTTTATTTAGGCAGCTACCTGTATGTAGGCTATATATATTCAGTGAGTGAGCGCAGTGTGGTTCAATCATGCGGCTGGTGTAGGTGGGACAATGCAGGGCCTGTGCAAGACAGCACATCAGAGGGCGCATTCTACAGGTGCTGGAAGGGTGTCAAATTTTATGCATACTATACAAGGGGTTGAGTGGATCTAAACCATGCCAGGAAAATGCACCCCACACCATAACAGAGCTGCCAGAATCCTTCATTTATTCAACCATTTCCTTTATTTTGGCAGTCACCTGTATATGGATTAATACCAACCAGAGGAAACTGAGGATGAAAGAAATAAATCATAGGCATATGTTACTATTTTGTTAGGCTGAGCTACTTGAAAAAACACCTATGTATTTCCAGTAAATCTTCTCGTGAATTAGCCCATTCATTTCAAGAAGGTTTTGTTATTATTTAAAAATGTATGTAATTACTCAAGAGAACAGAGATCACTAAGCTGTTTGTGTAATGACTTCAGTGGCTGTTTGCAAGTAACCACTAATCACTTTTACACTTCTAAAAATGATGTGGTTCTCTTAAAAATTATGAATTTCCATAAAAGTCACAATCAGTGTTCAGCATATTAATTGGAAACAATGCATGCTAGAACATATTATGTGTAATGCATAACCATATATTGAATATATAAATAAATAAATGTAATATGTAATCCACAAACAGCTGAATTGCTAAACATTCTGGCACTATGAGTAAGAGAAAACTCTGTGTGGCTGTTAATGAGCTGGTCACAGTGTGTCACGGATTAGGTTCTGCTCCTTTAAATCAAGCTGTTTCACTTTGGATCAGGAATGCCTGAGATGGACCCCCCCCACGGACAGACAGACAGACAGATACACCTGACACTTCAGTAGCACCCAGGACTAGGGGATGGTAGTGTCACCACTTCGCTCCCTTATCAGCTCACATGTGAATGTGTTCAGCCCTTTCTCTCTGCCTCACACAGTTGATGGGAATGACGGACTCATTCCCTCACTCAGAGTTATCACCAGGTGACGTCTGTAATGCAAGCCTCGCGTCGCAGATACAAATCTTCACCACTCTATTGAGTATGTGCAGAGTCTTGCCTATGGTCTCAGATTGCAGGGGGTTAAATGCTTCCATATAATGTATATTAATTTGTAGCAAATTCCTGAACTTAAGTAACCTGTCTGTTATTGGGTTATTTAGAAATTCAATGTTGGAGTAGGATTTCTCAGTTTGCTTTGCTCAAATCTTGCAGAAGGGGTTGTCTGGCTTTGTTTTTGTAGCGCTGTAGGTTTTCGGGTAGTTTTTTGAGACTGGGCAGCACTTTGAAGACAGTCTGCTCTACCTCAATGGCACTTTATCTTCCCTGTTCAGGGTTTCAGCGGTTGAATTCCATACTGTAATTCTCAGTTAGCACAGGGCTTTAATTACATTTTGGTTGTGGTGTAGAGACTAAAACAGCTCTTGAGGAACTGTTTGTAGCCAATGTGCTGTCTCAGAAAACAGAGAACTACTTACATAAAGCAGTAACTTGAGTTTTGTGTTTATCTGGATGTTTTCTCATACATTAATAATTTCTGTGTGGCTCAGTTGGTAGAGCATGGCGTTGGCAATGCTTAGGTTTTGGATTCAATTCCCGCTGGGGCCACATATACTGAAAAATGTATGCATTACCTACTGTAAGTCGCTTTGGATAAAAGCGTCTGCTAAATGGCATATATTATATTATATTATTATAATTTGCATTTAGTTACATAAATCAGGAGCATGGTACAACGTTAATCAGTCAGAATGTTTAAGATGCCATTCAAAGATTTTTAGATACGATTTCCACAATATAATTTCAAAATTGCATTAGCTATTT
The DNA here is from genome assembly GCA_029706075.1 of Aldrovandia affinis. Taxonomy (NCBI): domain Eukaryota; kingdom Metazoa; phylum Chordata; class Actinopteri; order Notacanthiformes; family Halosauridae; genus Aldrovandia; species Aldrovandia affinis. The sequence goes on from JAINUG010000006.1 coordinate 8,922,105, forward strand.
ACTCCAAAACTCTCTTTTGAATTAATATTGAATTGATTTGATGTGTGGGCCTCCATTGTGTTTGCTTTGGATAAAAGGTGTACAAAGCTTTTTTTCCAATGTAATAGATGCATTAATGTATCATCTTTGAATTTCTAATCTGTTAATGTGGTTATTTATTGAGGGACCAGTACACTATCAGATTAACTTACTGTGTGTGATGATGTTACTTCTCAGCGTTTACTAATTCACCTTAATTCACCCTTGATGATGGTATTGATTTGTCTGAAAGATCTGCTTCAAGGATAGGTTGAATGTGAAAGATGACTGCTGTGCGATCACAACTATTTATTTCAACTAAAAGCGAAGGATAAAGCAGGGCATTTCAATGGTCCGATTAAAAAGGAAATCAATGCTAATATTTTAAATTGCTTTGGAACACACTTTCCAAATTTCAAAATGGATTTCAAAAGAAGCTTTTTGTGACAGTGGATCTCATTATGTTGAGCTTGAAGCTTATGAGTGGGAAACTAATGAGGCACACTAAACGGTAATAAATGGCGTTCATATTGTCAACCATTTGTATCCTACTGCATTTCAGAGCTGAACACGGAGCAGTGTGCCAAGGCATGGGAGCAATTACGTCGGGTTCATAACAAATAGTACAAAAATGCTTTTTATCCACTAGCAGAAGCAAACAGAAGCAGAACAACAAAACTTCACGGTTCTCTGCCTAATCTGATTGTGATCCCAAAGCACCATTTTTAGCATGCATAGGACTGATGGTGCCCACATTCTTCCCACAAAAATGTGCAATATAAATAGCCTGGCTTGAATTCAGTTATTCAGAATGCAAGTACAGGATTCTGCCTTTTTTGGATGGTCTAGACATCCACAGCTTGCGGGTGAAGCTTGTTTGGGTCTCACATTCTCTAAGATAAGTTGGTTTAGCGTGGCTGAAGAAAGCTGTGGCTGTTCTGTGTAGAGCTTTCTGCCATCATATTCCAAGGCACAGTTGAAGACTTCCTGCAATACTTGCTTCATAGTGTATATTCATATAGTGTATACGCTCAGTACATTCAAACTCTTCCTTACAACCTACACGGTCCAGAAAAGGTGGCTGAACTCCAATGTTACAGGTATGTAAATTTTTTTAAAGGAAACAATGGGGCTAGCCAGTCACCACGTCTAGCAAGTGTTAGGAGAAGCCAGTCTTCATGCTTTTTTATCTAAATGTAATGTCGTGTTCAGATGATGCTAAAAATAGCTATTCCAATGTCATGTCCATTGGATAATACAGCTTCCTAAACAATCCATGTTGTTTGGCTGAATCTTTTATTGTATAATGCAGTCGTTTACTTATTTCCATTCATGGAAACAATTCCTTTCTATGACTGTTTGATATCACAGTAGGGATTGTGCCTTGTGATAACATATTTCAGAATAATAGAAAAGCATTGGAATGGGGTATGTAGGTGTGGTTTTATGTATCCAGTCAGTCGATAAAAAAGAGAACCCAGCTGCTAGCTGTGTCAACGATTTGCAGCCCAAGTAGCTCAGGACAGACCTGGCTGCCTGAGACCTCTGAAGGAGAATCGAGAGACTGCTTATCTCAAGCCCCCATGGTGCTGGTCCAACTGCTTTCCAAGTACTGCTCTCTAACAATGCCAGGGCTTTATATGAAGAGGTCAGGACTAGCAGAGCACTCTCAGACTCTTGTTTGTCTGTGTTTGTCAGATGGGACTCGGTTACATTATTTAATGAGATAAAATCATTGATGATGATGATGATTCCTGCCACATTGTCCAACTCAACCATTCATACTGTATCTTTGTTATGAGATATAGGCCTGAATATGACATTGACCCTCAAAAGGGCCAAACTGTCTGTGAAGAAACAGTTTCATTTCATTGTGAACAACAAGCTTTGACTGAATCTAGGCTGCACTATGTTATTGCACATTTAGTCTGAGATTAACACATTGTGACCCATGGACATGATAAACTTGATAAACATTTGATTTGTAGAAAGTTTGTCCCTTTTTGTCTCTTGTACTTTGTAATGCTAACATTTTCTGCCATTTGCTGTTTTGGCACTTTCATCCTGGGAACGGTTTAGCATGGGTCCATTATGTCCTGCTATATTGCACTAAATTATATTTTGCAATCAGGAGCCAAGAGCCAGCTCTCTACTGCGTTGTCAGTATGTCAGTGGTCATCGGAGGCTGCTGTCCATCAATCGCATCTTTGCTGTCCGTCAACTGCATCTGTGTGCCTCTTAAAGGTGGATTGCGTGACTGAGACCACTATTACCATCCGGGTGTTGGAAAGAGAAGAGCTCTCTCACTCAGAAAACCTTGCAACTATATAATTATGGCTCTCTCAGCCATACGATTAACCACCAGACCCAAATCAAAAGGTTCACTGCTGTGCCGGAGCAACTGCTACACTTTTTCTTTGGAAAAGAGAAACCAGCCTCATAGAGATTGCCATCCATTTTTTAAAGGCAGAGTATTTGTTTTTCATTTAGAGATGTATCTAGACAGCTGTGCGTTTTTTCAAACATATGAATCAGTTTATTTTATTTATAGATTTTTTTTTAGTAAACCAAACCAGCTGTTTTAGGGTTGGCCTAAGAAAGTTTGTGAGCCCTGTGGGAAAAAATGGGCTGACCGCAGTGGGTGGTCTTTGCAAGTTATAGTTAACATTTAGTTTTACATTTTTGTTTCCGATTTTTCCAGTTTTTCTCCCAATTTAGTAGCCAATTACACACTCCATTTATTTTGATTAACTCTCCCCACACGGGTCCGTTGCTTGTCTCTACGAGGCAAGCTAATTCTCAGTGGGCAGCGACCTCCGCTTTCCTCCAAAACGGAATTCGCACACCCAAGTTCTGGATACTCCTTTTCCGTGCTTCACGGCGGACCTGTGGCTGGTCTAGTAGAGACGTGGGTTTCGAACCGCATCCCTGACAGGCAGCGCACAACACACCGGACCAGCCAAAGTATGGTGCGTTAGACCGCTACACTATCCGCCGCCCCAATAGTTAACATTTAAGGTTTAATATTGACTTCACATTATAGTGAGCTAATGATAGTTAAATCCACTGAGAGTAGTTGGCTAGTTAAATAGTTGGGTAGCTAACTTAATTTTTTAGCTATCCAGTATCTACTGGTTCTTGTGCTCTTGTCAAGAAGTATCATTAGGTATCATGAACATGAAGCTCCAAGACATTTTAGTTAAAACCCTGGTTCCCTCTGACAGGAAGCTGAAACCTGGCCGCAAATGGATTGTTCCACAAGACAATTATCCCAAGCGTACCTCAAAATCAACCAAGATATGGTTAACTGACCACAAAAATTATGTTTTACAATGGCCATCTCAGTCTCCAGACTTGAACCCAATCGGAAATTTGTGGTTTGAATTGAGGAGGGCAGTCCACAAGCACTTACTGACTAATCTGAAGGATCTTGAAAGATTCTGTAAGGATTCATGGTTAAAGAGCCCCTCCAATATGTTCACCAATCTTATGTTAATGCAGATTTATTTTTGTTGGAATTTATTTAAAATAATTATTCAGAGTTTGAATAATTGTGAATTTTTTTGGGGGAAAAAATAGTTTGACTGTATATATCGGCATGGTTTACAACTGGGTGTAATGGTGCATGATTTGTTACTGTATTGAAATACAATACAGTACAATACAAGACTGTTTAACTCAGGAATGTTATCAGTGTTTGTTTTAAAAAAATTCAGAAAGGAACTGCATAGAAGACATTGCAATGTGGAATTTATGTGTAAATTACTGAGGTAGCCTTCTGTAAATATGTGCAGTCAAAATCGCCACTCGCCATTAAGAAAGGAATCTAAGGTCCTCTGTTTGCAACCATTCCATTAAGGCATTTGGATATATCCTAATAGTTTTGTCAATATTCGGGTAATTGAAACCTATTTCTCCAGGGGAATCTAAGCCAATTGCAGGGTGATGTGCATAACACAATCCAGCCTTTCATTTCTGTGAAAGTGGGTGGAATGTGGCTCTATATAAGAGGAATAATGCATTGTGGGAAACACAATGTTTTATTGTCCCAACATGGATGACACCTGTAGTCAATTTTCCAAGCACAGTCGCAAATTGAGTCTTGAGCCTGAAAAAAGTGGAAGGCCACTTTTTTTTGTTCAACTTGCGGTATCTTTAATTATTTTAACACTGTTGCCTGCACTAGCAGGGCTCCATACATGTCTGTGCAGTTCATGGCTCGGAAACATTCAGGCAGTAGACTGGTTCAGCCAGATTCGATGTAGACTGTCAGAGATATTCATTGCACAAATATACATTTTATGCACAGAATACTGTTATACTAATTACAATATGTTTATATCATTATAGTAATTGGCAACCAATATAATACCAGTGCCATTTGGGTGACAGTAATTACCAAAGCAATAGAGAAAATCAGAAGGTTGGTTATCTTCTCTTGCTAAGGGAGATTAACTCATAGTTCTCATCATGCCCAGTTAACACAGTGAGGATATGAAATCCAGTTTCTCTTAACAAGTTTCTGTGCTACTGTAACTCAGGGTTAAGAATTTCTTGAACGTGAACAATGCTTGATTATATTTCATAACAGTATGTTTTTTTTCTTTCTTTTTTTAAAGTGCCATAATAAATGTGGGACTATGACTACCTCCATAATTGCCCAAGCTTAATAGCTGAATCTAGAGGAGTTTTCTTATTTAAGTTTAATGCTGTATATTTTATACACTTGCTACCATCGCATTCTAAGCACTGAGTTGATAAACTTCTGTTTTATTTTTATTGAGCTTTCTGGTAGAGTGCACATTTGAACAACTGGCGATACAGTAAAAAATATTACATTTTCATTGCTGCAGGCCACTTTGCTTTTAGTGGGCTAGCATTAACTGGCCCTTGGTCACATTTGGGTTCCCCAACCCTATCATAGTTCATTGACTGAACGCTAGTTCCTGTACAAGGTGCTTTTTATGGAGGTCGGGGGTAGCTTGGACTTTGCTTCTCCTGCCAAGAGGAATTTACACTGAGGAGTGTGAGGAGAGCTCAGGCCCTGTCCAGCTAATTACTCTGCACTAATCACTGCACTTACTCTGAGCAGCCTGTAAATAAGAAACACACAAGGGAACGACACTGGCTTATCAAATGGGACACTAGGATAAACACAGACTCTGTTTTATGGAAACAACCTGAAGCTCTCCTTGTATTTCAGATAATTTTACCAGTTCAGGTTTTGTTGCCGCCTCTCCAGATTGGAGTTTTTAATGTATTAGTCTTCAGACAATAATTGCACAGGTGGTACAGGTGCAAAATGTAAAGCATGAATGTTCAAAAGTAAAATCACATTGTCAATTGAGTAAATACGATGAAGCTAATTCAAACGTTTCTTTTGATAACTAATCGAAATGTTTCTAGCCATTGTACGGTATAGGGATGTTTGTGTACTGGGAAATGCTATGCCTCATACTGAAATTCATTCCCAGACATGCAGAGCAAATTAAATATTAAAAGGAGATGCTCTTTACTCAAAGGTATCTGACAAATTTCAGCTATGTCCCACTCATGATACCCTACACTAGATCTTGTCAGGATGTTCTCATGTGTTTGCGTACTACGGTAACTCCAAGTAAAGACACAGAGTCGTGACTGGCTGTGTTTATTTCAAGAACCAGCAAGAGAAAGCTTGTCGAGAGTTATCTTGTGCACTCTCTCCATTTGCCTCTCTCCTATATACAATGATCGGATCAATCAACCAAGTAGCGTGTCCAGCAGGTCATCAGATGCTGGTAGCAAATGCTTTGCAAACATGCCACTGCTTTTTGAAGATAAATCACTTTGGCTCTGTTTAGCGGAAGATTTAGCACTGTGCCAGTCTGTCTGCTATCCACAGCTGGCCTAAATGACTAATTGAACAGTTGATGGGATCATAAACAGTTTAGATCAAAACAGGGCTCGCCCTCATTTGAATTTATCTTCATAAATTCGACCATTTTAGCCTCTGAGCGGACTGAGCAGCGACCGCTGCTCTTTGGGAGCGCGTCCAGTCTTGGACGCCACTCTTCAACTACAGCTGTTGTGTCGCCGTTCGTCTGCCCCTTGAAATATAATATCTTAATCTCTCCTTCATTTAATGCGGACAGGCCATTACAACCCCTGATTTATCCAGGTCCATTTGTGTAAGGAATTGATGGGGCTTATGTGTTTTCAGATTTATGAGGAGAGATGTGTTAAGATTTATTTTCGGACTGGAGTCCCAGTTTTATTAAGACTCTGCAATATGCAATCCCTCTCTCTCAGGTTGAGACTAATTGACTATATTGGATGAATCCTCTGTTTGGGAAAGGACTGTGTACACTGTCAATAGTGAAGCATTTCACCTGGGCAAGAAACATGGCAAACCTTAACTTAACGAGTGTCAAATGGATATAAATACATGTACATATCAAATTGACAGCGTTGGCACACTAGAGACAACAGAAGGATTGTGGAGTTGCCAGGCGTTAGGTGTATGAAGTGTGCCAAATACTTTGACGCAAAAGCCTTAAAGTGAGGTAATGCTTGTGCAAGTATTTGCATTTGTGAATGTGTTGGGGCGACATGATTCCACCTAAACACACCCTTATTCTGAAAGTAAAAACATTTTCTCAGTCTGAACGAAAAGCAGGCCATCAGGAGAAGACTCCACTCCACCCAGTGTTTGGTAGCCTGGGAGACTGCGGTGAACTCCTTTAGTAAATGCTACTTTTATTTCCTTTTTTAGAGAAATCTCCAAATTTCTCCACATCCTCCAAATTTTTATCCTGTTTTCTCCCATTTTGAAATGTCCAGATCTGTCCCATCACGACCACGTCCTCCGTTTAATTCTGGAGGGCGCAGACTAGCACACACTTTCTCCGAAACATCTGTAGCCAACCACCACTTCTTTTCACTCTGCAGTCCACCAGCTGAGCTGCTTTTTCATTGAGCTGGAGGACTGTACCATGTAGCTGTGTTCATTTTGAGACTGAAATAGCCTAAATATGGCAGTTTACCTGTGGGAAAGTGTATGTTTTAATGTTTTTTTAATGTTTTTTACGTTTTCCATGTTTAATTCATATTAAATGATTGTTCACTTGCTCAATCACTAACCCATTCACTTGCTCACACTCACTGACTTATTTACTCACTCATCCATTCACTTGGTAATTTACTCTCACATTCACTTGCACACTCTCAATTCCTCACTTGTGCACTTTCACTCACTCTCTTGTTCATTCACTTGCTCACTGTCTCACTCACTCACTCACACATAGGAAGCTGTTGGCACACAATTCAGATGCTCTGTGCTATTTGACAACAGTTGTCTTTGGAGCTCTATTTGGCAGCACGACAATACGTTTAACGAAGGCTAAGTGGCTGGGCTTCTCCTGTCTGCACGTACAGATTGCAGAGCATTGTGGGTGAAGGCAGCTGGTCCTATTATGTAGGACCCCCGATGCTCATCAGGTGAAATGTTGGCTGCGTGTTCAATGCTTGCCCATGTCTGTGCCTCGCACTTCCTTATTGTAGGGGGCTTATCCCTGTGTTAGCCTCCCCCCCTGCAGTGTCGACTCGTCTGTTAACTCATAACTGGCTCATCTCCCTGTCCTCCAATAGCTTGTGCCAAGTTCACACATAATGTGTTCCGCTGTGCTGGTGATAGAGTACAAAAATATTTACATGTATGTCTTTATGATTATAACTTCTATGTGCCACCGGTTGCCTATAGTGGGTGAATTGTAATGTTATAGCGTATTTATAAAGACTTTTCAGAGTGGAGCATTGTTTGGCAAGGGGTGAAAGATCTGGTTTAATATATCATTGTGCATGTGTGTTTCTTTATTAATATTCAGGAGGGTTGGACTTGGGTCCTAATATTTAATGGCAAACCTACCGCAATAATTGTGTGAAACAGTGTTACAATCCCTGCTCAATCATTGGAATATAAACAGTGTTCCATCCAATCCCTGGTCAGGGTCAATCATTGGAATATGGAATCAATATCCACACACCATCTCACACACTCATACCTACGGGCAATTTACATATCGTGCATGTCTTTGGACTGTTTTTAAAACCGGAGTGTAACAGAACATGCAAACTACAGAAAGGCAGGGTCTCTTGCTGTGAGGCGACAGCGCTATAACCGTCTAATATGTTATCTTTTTTAAATGTGTATTACCAGGGTTATCTTTTTTATAATAATCCTTTTTTAGTAACTGTGTGTTATCTAAAGAACTTGTAAGGTGTTTAATTAAGATGGTTTTATACCTCTGTTTAAGTACTGCACACCCTGTATTGCTCCACCCTGTGCCAGAAAACACATGGTTGATTCCAAATACTGCTGGAGTTTGGATATTCCATTTTGTGTGGGTTTGTAAATTAAATGTACACAATTCTGCTAAATTACCTACATGAAGCATCTAAGGCGATAAATAAACAGAATTGCAGCACAGCAGTGAAGGCATGTTTTGGTGTGGTGCTTATACGTAATGAAAGCAAAGCCTTGTGTTTGTTTCTGTTTACAAAATTACTTACTTCAGTTAGAGAGATCTGTATGTAGTATGGCACACAATAATGAGTTACCCAATTAGAGTGGCATCAAAATGAATGAGTAAATGTCGTCTTTGTCCAGTGTAAAGTATGATTTGAAGTCACATCTGAAATTCATTGTTCAGAATAAATATTTTGCAAGTAAACATTTAAGCAAGTTGCATATCCATTCTTTTGTACATCTGCAGTAGTCTGTAATGTATGTGAAATATGTCTCTTTAGGCTAATTTGCTGGTAATATATTGCTGTTATGAAGCATCTGCCATCTGTGCATCATATGTACACTATCAGCTCAATCTTGGACATTGTGCACTCTGCAGAGTAAAGCAGTGCTTTTTTGGCTAATTTTAGAAATGCTGGCCAAGCAGAAGAGATAGAGAGATATAAAGTACATTTCAGTACATTTTCTCAAAAACCTCTCTTTCTTTTTTTAGCATGCATGGTCCTAATGCATCAACCAAGACGGTATCTGTGTAGCTGGTTTAAAACGAGCATTCAAGTTGCTCTTACGTTTTTTTGGCTGAATGATTCTAAAAAATGTGTATGAAACTAGATAACAAACAGTTACAAAAAAAGGTCAGCAAGAGTTAAGACAATAAATTTAGGCTAAGCTATTCACAGTATGAAGTGGAACAGTATTAGTGTGGAGAAACAGTGAATGTCAACTATTTTAAACATGCTAAGCATGGATGCACTCAGCCGCAGCATTTTGTTGAGCTTTCTGGCCGGCAGTATGTGCGTGTGAAAAGAGGCACGTGCCTCTCACAGTGTGGTACATGCCAGGCATATAGCCTACCAGCCAGAATTCAGACCCAGTGCTGTCACATACTGGAGCAAATATGCATGGAATCCATATCCGTACATTCATAGATTTACATGATGGTTAAGTAATAACGGAGACCTTTTGTCGATATTTACACTCAGTGTGCAAACTGAACCGCCATTAAGGTGAAAGAAAGTCCACACCAGGACATAATATGGTTTAGCAGAGGGTTGACTGAAAGCCAACATTGGCATTGGTTTAGAGTGATGTACAGGTATTTTGTTTTTCCTTTGGTGTGTGCATGCATGTGTGTAACTCCTCAGTAGTGATACTCCTTATTAAGTACCCCGCTCATAACTCGTTAAGCTCTGACGGTCCAAATGGAGTAACAGATTAGATCCGCCATGCCAATCTGAATTATGGGTGTATTTTAATACACCCATGCGTGTTTCTGTGTTGAAACTCTGAGCGGGTGTTGCCTTTCACATGTGGCCTCATATCACGTCTGTGAGAAAAACAGGGTCCTCCCAGCCTGTCTTCTTTGTGGATCAGTGTGGACATAGGAAGTGCCTGAAGCAGAGCATTATGGGGCAGAATTTCGGCTATCCCGTGCCCTGTTTTTCCTTTTTTGGAAGTGGTCAGGTCATTTAAATCATTGTATAGTATAGCTACTACTAATTGTATTAGCAAACACAAAACATAGTAGCTTCTTGTATGTTTTTATTATCATTGTCAGTAAGTAAATATGACTGGCCCTTGCCTGGCTAACCTACACAGATGAGGCCTTGTGTTCATGTGGAGTGGAGTAAACAATGCTACACATCATTGTGGAGTGCCCCATCAGTAAGCTGGGGAGAAACAACTGTTTGCCTTTAGGATCTTTGCTAAATATATAAGGGTGGACTGTTTCTTTTTTTTTTAAATTGGCAAGGCACCAGGCCGATGTTCAATGTAATCGACTGTCAACAATGTTTTGATGACACTGACGATGTGGCACAACATTGTGATGTTAAAATGATTTTATTTTTTATTTTTCCAAATTAAGTTTGAAGTCATCATAGTAGGCTACACAACAGTGCAGAATGGGCATCAGTGCAAATAATGTTTTATTATTTGAACTTTTAAATTAATGGTTATTTAATGGTTTATACAATCTATGCGCCTGATGAATTCATTTGGTTACTAAGTGACAATATATTCCTTTGTTTAGACCTAGTTTAACTGGCTAGTTAATGCTAGCTAGCTAATGGATTGATAACTAGCAAATTTATGTTTAACACTACCTACCTAGCTAATGCAATGCTAGCTAGCTAGCGAAGCTAAAACAAAAACGTTTTTAGCAAACTACGAAAACAAAAGCGCATTAGGTAGCTAGCTACATAAAGCAAAATAAAAGTGTCACTTTTCCTTATTGTATACATTAATTTGGACACTGTCAGTCAAGGTACAGTTATCACCTTGTAAGTAAGTAACGTTATGTTAGCTACTTTTTTGTTATTGACAATTTTCTTAAGGGTAGAATGTATGAAAAATAATTTGGCCTCAAAACCTCATTGTCAATTTCTTTTTTTTTGCTTTAACACCAACCCCTGCAACTGTATCCCACTATATCTCAGGCCATCTCTTCTTCTGTTTTATAATCTCTACATATTTTTACTGTACTGATGGATATGTGCTATTCCATATGTGTATGTACTGATGCATTTTAACCTTATTATGCATATTTATCTTAAATGCTTTCTTTTTCTATTTTCATAGTTTTTTGTATTTACTGTTTTCCAAGAGTGCTATGACTGCCTTTCCCCATGGCCAGGGAATACATTTACAGTTTTCACCAATTTTCTGTGGATTATATAAAAACAGTGATTGATTGATATTGGTGCAGAAGAAAATTGGGATCTTCGAGTCTATAGACATATGGGTGACGTGATATAAGTAATACTAAACATGTTTCATTCTTTTATATTTGCAGGATAGAGCGACCATTTTGAGTATTAGAACAAGGAGAGATCTTCAGTATGAATACAGGTATGTGTTCAGTTTAATTTATAGGTTGAACAGCATTGTATTTTCACTGCAATGTGAATAGAGCTTCTTTGCAGTCTGTTGTGTCTAAGCGGTCACAGTGGAAATGGCAGCGCTGAATCCTCTGCAAGATGGCTCATTGCGCTTCATGTTTCCTCGGTGTTGTTGTTTGGTATGCAGTGACGCAGCCTCAACAAAGGTCCGAACCATCGAGCAGCGTGTGATTCCACATTCATCTCATGTCTTCTGGGAAAGGGGGGGGGCAGTGGAGAATTACCGCTGGTGTGCTTGGTGCTGCCACCAAAATCAAACGATCTGAGCGTCTGATAAAAGACCAGGCATCCAGACAGCCGAGGCTTCCCGTAGGCAGCCAACAGGAGTCTGCAGCATGAGTCATGAGTAAACTCCTATCTCACTGCTGTACAAACTGGATATCCTGCCTGGGTTTGTGGGCATGGGCGGTTGTTTATGATAAATGTATTTGTGTTGACACCCCAAAGCCTGCTTTAAAACAAAGAATATCCACTTTCCCTTCCCTACTTCACTGATAATTTCACTGGAGTTGACATACACCCAAAAAAAAAAAAAAAAAAAAAAAAAACGATTGTGGTTGTGAAGGCCAAACAAGTTTACTTAAACGTTCAAAATTAGTTTTTTTGTAAAGGGCTTGGATTCAATCAACATATATCCTTAAATTAAATGCAGGTGTTTGTTTAATCTCTTCACAAACTCGGTTTGGTGAGTTCAAAAGTGGCATTTACTTGTATGTCAAATTTTAGATCAAATGTTGACTAAATCTATGGTCTGTTCATTAAACATCCTTACTCTCATTTGAAGCAGTATAATTTAATGATCATCAAATAATCTCTCAGTAACATCAGTTTACTGGAAGCCACTGCTTGTGTTGTCTTGTGTGGTCCCTTAAGCATTTTCCTGGGGATGCCAACATGTATGCTGATTTTCATTCCAGCTAAAATCACCATTCGTTTTGAGTTGTTGGACTGATCACTATCTCCTGCAAATTCTAAAAGAAATGTGCTGATTGGATGTGTGTTTGAACTAATACTGAACAAAAAGCTGTTCAGCATATTTCATACTGGTCTCTTGAATAGATTTGGTGACATATGGCTCAATCATGATAAGTTGTTCTGTTACTTGTTATAGGCCCCATTGAACAGCATATTGCTCTTAATAAAGCAGGATACATGTCTATTTCTTATTGTTTAAGGGGCTCAAATAGATAGATAAATAGCTTTATGTATATCCCTCTAATTTGGTAAATAATGTCAGTCATTACTGAGAGTATAGCTGGTATGAAGAGCAGTGTACTGTGATGGGTCCCCAGCACCCCAGATTTGAGTGAGACTGGCCTGGTGTGTCAGTGTAATGTGCTTTAATGCTGCATGTCCCCTGATGTTCCCTACTGATGATTTAAAGCCATTCTACAGAGCATTTTTACAATACTTTTTCATCAAATATTTGGGACCATGGGATTTGCTCTTGGAATTGAATGTCCCTGAACCTTGATAATATGCCTCACCTGATCTAATGCTTTGCACGCCAATAGACTTTTGAAAATGTTCACTGTACGCTGTGTTTGTTTTCAAACGGACCAGGCCGGCACGTCGGTGCTGTGCTGTTTGCAGGTATGTGAGTAATGCATGTGCTTTGCCCCCTGTGCATTTGGCCACGCATGTGCGCTGCTGCTGCGATTCCCAGGTAGTGGAGGACGAGCTCGTAAATGTGCCGCCTTATGTCTCACTCTAACTCCTCTGGAGAGAGTCCACAGTTCTCCAAGCCTATATATTCTTGCAGGTATTAGCTTCAATCAGCCTAACATGCATGCTCACTGAACACTGTTCACACCAACCCAGATTGAAAAAAATGAAATTGAATGAATCTGTTTTTTATTTACTGTACATAACTGATTCCTATTTCCCATGAGTCTTTTAACGGGTGATGTAATTATTTTTATTAGCTAAAGCACTGCTATTGAGGTGTATTATATCAAAGAATGAATGCTCCCTTCACACCAGTTGATGTTTTCCTTTCTGAGTGAAAACGTTGTTCAGACGTCATCCTTTCATCTTCTCTTTCATCTTCGTCTGCCCCTCTTCTCCGTGCCTTTCATTCCTGTATTCCTTATGGCACCATCAGCTCCAGCTGAGCATGTGCTGTTATAGACAGCACTCCTCGTCCCCTGGGATTATAAGGGGAAACCCAGGTCACTGGATCCAAGTGCAGTGGCTGGACTGTAACTGTTGTTGTTCGGGAACCATAGAAACCGTTTTGTACTCTTTTTTGGGTGTTTTTTTTTTGCTTCCTATCTCCGCGACCCTTTTTGTTTCAGCTTCATACAGACATGACCTATGTAGTCATTAATAAATTCAACTTATAACAGTGAACAGTAGCCTTAAATTAATTATGAAAGTGATATCTAAATATTTCTTAGTCACTGTTTTCAGGAGGTTCACTTACACTTGCTGTTTAGTAGTTGCATCTCGGATACTTAAATAAAAAAGTCAGCTGTTTTGAATGTCTCAAAGAATAATAGTCATGGCAGTGAAAAGTGAGAAGTAAAATTCCAATGGGAGTAATCAAAAGTAACCGACTGCTATTAACAAACTGTCAAACTCCTTTATTAGCAAAACTCTGACGGGGCAGATAGATTTTTCTGAGGAAACGAGGGTAGGGGAATTTGAAATGCTGCCTGCTGCAAAAAGATGATCTATTTTTCCTCTGCCACTTGCCTGGAAAACAGTCAATATGATCAGACACCAGACTGGAAATGTAGTCAACTACTTTCCAGTCAATGCTTTCAACTACTTCTGAATGTCTTTGTTGAAGCACAGTATTCATTGTTACTCTGCTGGAGTAACGTTTTGAGTGACACAGTGACATTTTGAGTGAATTCATTGTTACTCGTTCTCTTGTTCAGAACCATCAATCATGCCAGGTTTGGCTATTCATAATGGCAGTTTATTATATGGCATTGTTAAAAATACCTGAGGATTTTGTTGTTTGATGGTTGTGTGAGAGGTTTGATGCAGGACTCATCACACCATTTCTGGCAATTTTCCCCATTTGATTTGATTTCTGCATCAAATCAGTATATTTTATTTAAAAACTTCTGTTACATTCATATAATATTGTATAAGATTGCACACAAGCTTCTCCTAAATCCCTTTCCAATGTTAGGGATTCATTTGTAACTTGAATCCCTACATTTTTAATTTTAATCCACGTAATCTTTGCCTTGGTCCACCAACTCTCCTGGCGGTACCCCAGACTGCTTCCTCTTTGCATTCTTGAGATGGTTGTCAGGGGGGGACAAACAAAGACGTCTGAATTTTCCCACCACCTCCTGTCTCTGTTGAAATGCTAAGCACCCCCCCCCTCCCAAAGCAGGTGAAGGGACCACAGCCTTCCTGGCGGTGTCTCCATGCTATCTCTCTTGCCCTCTCTCCTCCATCTATCATTCCATCTCCATTTTTAACTCTATTTGTGCTTCATCTATCTCTCTAGTTCCCATCCATTCCTCGCTCCGTGTCCTCCCGTCTGTCTTTCCATCTGTCACTCCATCACTCCTCTGTCCTTCGTCACCTTGTTTCTCTCCATTTATCATTTCATTCTCCCAGCATCTGTCACTACGTCTGAGTCCCATCTCTTCTTCCCCTGTGATGTCCCCTCCCACCTACAGTATCTACCTATTGGAGAGTGAGGCTTCATCAAAGCTGGTATTGGAGCGTATTGAATGACAGTTACAAAAGGTGTCAATCATTTGCTTTTTTGGAGCAATCAGCCGGTTTTGCATTCACAGCAAAACAGTATGGCATGGTTCACATCAGTGCGTTGCTGGGAGCATATTATAGCTCTGCACCTCTCTCCCTGTGTCTTTGGTCCCTCCTGTCTCACTCCATCTCTTTTAAGCGCTATCACTCCACACTCTCAGTGCCACCTTGACCGTCTTTTGTTTCTTCAGTGGTGGTGGTGTCACCCGGTGTAACCATATGAAATAAAACCACCATTGTCCCTTAAAACCATCAGAATTGCAGGGTCCATTTTTCCAGTATACTATGGGGCGGGGGTAGTGGTCACATAATTTATTTTACAATTGTATCTACTAATATTACCATTTACAAAGGGAAATATCTGTGCACAACAAAAAAGGTTCAAATTATTTGTCATTTTTTGTGCAGGTAATGAATCTCTCTCCTCAGATTCAGGTAAACTATTTCATAACATAAAACCTCCAGCCATTACTTAACCGACACGACCATTGTGCTCAAATTACGTTTCTCCCTAAGATCGGCCGTAAGGTCGGTGTTAACACAGCTATTTTGGGTAAACAGGAAGAATGGGTGTGGAGCACGGCAGAGTGCTTGGGAAGTGACATCTTTGTTTTTGTGATTGTGCAGACGTCTGGAGGCCTTGCAGCGCTAGCGACGGCCTGAGGAATGGGGACGCCAGCAGTTCCTCTCTGGCAGCCAAAGGCTTCCGAAGCGTCCGACCCAATCTGCAAGACAAGAAGTCTCCAACACCGGTAAATAATAATCAAACGCTCCCAGAACGAGTTCCAGCATAAAGGGATCAATACATTTCTTAGTGCATACTGCATAATATTGCTTTAACAGTGAATATAGGAAAAATGCAACAGGTGACTCAAATAGTAAGCTAATCATAACGAAATAAAAGGAGGGAAGCACTGAGAATATTTTTACTCTTATGTTTTTTAATTTAAATACAGCCACCAGCATGTGTATTTCTGTAATATTGCACATCCATTTCATCATACTTACAGTTCTGCAATATTGGGTGTATCTTTAAAAACATGGAGCCATTAAAGAAGAGTCTCTATTGCAGTAGCATTCAACATGGGAACACAGTCCTCCAGAATGATCAAACGACTTATTGAACCTGAATTACGCCAACTGATGATCTTTTCCATTTGCCCGACTGGCTCCATATTCTCCACTGTCAAGCTTGCGTTATCAGAATGTAAATCCAAAGCTTCCTTGTTCCTTCTGGGTGTGTTTTATTTATGTTCAGCCATGAATAATGAAAGAGCGTTGTGGGGGCCAAGGCGCAGGCAGACTGGTACAGTGAGCTTGTGTTCATTACCAGACTTATAAGGACAAATTTACAATATCACCATCTGCGGAATTAGGTTTTCTGGCCAAAACAACAGATGATTGCATTTCCAATGTTTTCCTTTGTTTACACATAACTAGTATGTTTGAACAAACTTGCTCTCCAAATCTCATAAACAGATGTTTTTCCTCTTTTAAATTAACATTGGAATCTTGAGGTTTTTAGCCTCAGAGAGAATGATATTGCCTCTAACGTATCTATATGCTGTTGTCTGTCTTCCTTTGATTGTTGTTTGTGTGGGTCTTTATGGCTTAATAAGGTCCCCCTCCCACCCCCAAGGAGAGAGAGTTATCACCTGACCCCCCCAAACCCACCCTCTTATAGTGCCAACCAGACCACCTCTTATTCATACTCAAAGAGCACTTCAGTCCCACCCAAAGCCACCAGCTCCACCTTATCTGTGCCAGGCACCAGCATTTCCTCCCACTTGACTCAGGAGCGTCGAGTGTCCTCCCTCAAACTGACCTCACCCTCTAACGGCCCCACCTCCACCCCCGTCCCCAACCGCCCTAGGGCCCCACCCCCAACCCGAACTCAGGCCGCCACCCTCCCAGCCTTGGGCTGTAGAAGCCAACCTGAGAAGCACACAGCCTCTCTCTCCATCCAGATAGCTCCACCACTAACCAATCAGGGCCCCCAGCTCAGTCATGTGTCTAAGGTCCCCCCTCCAGGCCCCAAACAGACGGAACCCAGGAACGTGTGGAAGACCCCGCCCTCGCCCCCCGCAAGGGAGCACGTGGTATAAACATTTCTTTCCACGAGTTTCCACAATTCCATTTCTATCCCTCAATAACGTCTTCTTCCACAGCAAATAAGTTGCACTTGTCCCCTTTACACTAATTCTTAGTGTATAATGTACTGTAGACACCCCCCCCCCAAGGCCAAGACGCATGTTCATGGCACATGCAGAGAATGCACACGGCATGCCCGGGGAGTACTGAAATACATGCTGGACAATTTACAACACTGCATATGGAAGACTTTTTTCAGAATGTGACTTGGTTGTTAGCACAAATATGCAACAATTTCCGCAGGGTTGTAAATTAAACAACAAAGTTAATGAGCGCTGGGATGTAAGTGCCTCAGTAACCACAGTCTTAATCACGGAGGCCCTTGGGGAAATTCAAGAAACGAGCCGCAAACATCTGGCAAAACAGAAAAGAAATTATACCTTTTACACGGCCATGTACGACTGCAGAGTGGAGCGTTTCCTAATCAAGAGATGTCCCAAAACAACCTTGTATTACTAATCTAGTTATACCTTTGTCCTGCAGCTGCTCAAAGCTGAAGATTAAGTACAGCCCCATTTAAAATGCATTTATCAAAGATCTATCAAGGGAAAGGACAGGTAATGTTCCATAATTTTCACTGTGCCTGACTGAAACGTCCCATGGCAGTATATGCAGTGCATTCTACATATGCGCTGGCAATGTGTGTGCTGGCCTTCGATCAAAAAATGGATATTGCCTGAACTGTTTTTGGAACAACACTGAAAACCTTCTGTTGGACACAGTAATCACTTTGAATGGTCAAAAAAGGGGCAGTGTGGGAAATGTTCCAGCAAGTCCATCATGTTTATGAATCAGTTCAAATTAAGTTTAGATTCAACCACTGTGGTTCCTTTCTTGCATCCATTACACTAACCCTAATTTAACTTCATCATCTTAATCCATTCCAGCCCATTTGTTTGGTTTCTGGATTTAGGCATTATCGTGTGTGCTGTAATACAAGATTTTAATTCATAAATACTTTTTTTCATACCGTATTATTCTATTATCTTAATTTTTTTATGTTGGCAGTATTTGGCCGACCATGTAAGGCTCCTAAAGCCAGAGACCAAACACATTGTGTACTGACCTCTAATGGCATATTTATAATGTGTTTTGTTGTTTTATTGTGCCTGTCTTCTGCTCAACATACACCATGTTGAAGTGTGTTCCACATTTAGAAACATACAAACAGATTTTACAACATGAAGGGTGTGCTCTAAAGCAGAGATGGATGTACGCAGAATTTCTTCTCTGGCTCCAAAAACACAAACGAAACCAACTAACCAATTTTTATTTATTATTTAAAAAAAATTGTTTTGCACAAACCAAAAAGGAAGGGATAAAAAAGGGAATAATCATGATTCAAGAATGATATATGTGCAGCGTGAGGGGGAACCCCCCAAAGAGGGCTTAAAAGCAGGGCCTCACCCTTCAAATAACCAAGTGTCTGCACGATTCAAAAAAAAAGAAGAAAAAAAAAGGTTGCTGGTGACCTGAAGCACTAATAATGTTCTCTACTCTCTCAGGCCAGGTGTGTGGTCAGCACTTAGCTTACCTCACGCAGCTGAGTTAAGGATGCCAATGGCCACTTTTAACATGCACCAGCCAGCTCTGACTCCTCCCTCCTGCCTCAGCCTCTACCCTGGGCCTGCTTCATTTCACTCTTCGTTCTCTTCTCCACCCTCAGCTTGAGGCCTGGCCAGCCCGCCGACGAACGTCCCCTGGACCCCCGCCGCTGCCGTCACTGTCATCCGCTAACAAAGCCTGTCTCCCGCCTGGCAGCCCCGCGGCCGTCGAGTGGCCCGACCCCCTGTCCGCGCGCGTCCCCAAAATCCTCTCCCTCTCCCCCGTCCCTTACTCCCCCTTTGAGCACTGCTCCCCCACGCCCCCGCCGACTCCCGGCTGCTCCTGAGCGGCACCACCTCGGCCCTCAGCCAGTACTCGACGCGCACGCAGAGCGACTGCTCCACGGCCGTGTTGGAGGAGCTGAGGACCTGCGGCCTGGAGACCACAGAGAGCTCCGAGACTCCGTCCCCGACCCTGAGTCAGATGTCCGCCGTCACCGACGACACCGCGACCCTAACCTTCACCGCCACAGCTACAGTTGCTAATGTAACTATCGCACAGCCTCACGCTCCTCCCTCCTGCCGTCCTCTTAACGCCGGTGTTCAGGCCTCAGGCATTAACCTCCCACCATCCCACGGACTTCCCACCCTGTACCTCTTCCTCATTTCACCTGCTTTTCTCCTCTCATTCTAAAACGGCACTAATGTTCCACCTCTGTTTATGTTCACTGTACTAGGGGTTGTGACTAATCATTCTTCATCCTACAGCTCTTGGTCTCCTCTATACATGTGCCATATATATAATTTCCAAAATTGCTTTTTGATTGCATATTGGAAAAGGGATTGTGATCAGTTGCACTCATTCAGTTGAGATTAATTCCCTTAACCTTATTAGTCCATTGATTAGAATTCAAAACAAAAATTGAATTTTCATTAGTTTCACTTCAGTTCAAAGCTCACGATGATCCAATTCGATTTCAACTTTGTTTAATGCAGTTTTTGTGTACTCCACTCCCAAATGTCAAATTATGAGTTGTGTTTGCCCTGTAAAATAGCTGTAGCCAGAGATAGATTTGTGTTTCCATTCATCTACTTTTAGTAAAAGAAATCAAGTAGATGGTACCACATCGTCATCGAGTTGATAGGGTATTTTGATTCTATATCAAATTCTTAAGCTTTTCAGTTCCAAATAAAATCCATATTTCAATTTTAACTGATCACTCAAGTTTGACTCACAAATGCTTTTTTTCAGTTGTGGTAACTATGGACAAATATAAAGATAAATGAATGTGTTAAGTCTGAACACCGTCCGTTCATTAAGACCTCAGTCCTCCGGGCCAGGTTAGACTTGCTCACTACACACTGTTGGAATTGTTGACTGGCCAGCTTCTTGCGGCTGTGTAAATATTTATCAACCAGAGAAAGGAATGTCCAGGTTATAATTAATCATTAAGTAAAAGACCCATGGAATTCACTAAATAAACCCTGCGTGTTTGCCTTGCTTTGGCCATGAAATGCGCTGACATAGTCTTCACAGCAGTAGAAAGGAAGCAGGGATCATGAAACCGCGTAGCTACTGGCCATGGCCCACTTAACACCACGTCATCACACCTTAGCAAAAACAACCCACACACAATCTACTCTTAGAGTTTCTTAAACTCTTGGTTTACTCCAAGAAGCCATCTGGCCACCTCACTAACATAGTGTCCTTATGTGAATTTTCACCGTGTTTGCTCACTGTTATACACACATACTGTATGTATTTTTCCATTGTCTTGTGTGACCAATAACCATGCAGCCTGTGTTCCTTCCTGATTTCTTCCTCCCTACTAATGGCGTTGACTGTTCTGCAGGAGGCCGTGTTCTGTTCGCTCACAGCCCCTGGCTTCCTCTCGCCTTTGTGCCACCGGCCCGGCACCCCTCGGACGTGGTCTTCACCAGTCTCTGTTGTGCTCTCCCAGGGCCAGATGACAGTGAACGGGAATGCGGGACCTGCTACCAGCCCCGTCAGTCACTTGCAGAGGCCCTTCTCGCCTCCGGCGCACCCCCCTCCTCGCCCGTCTCTCAGCCCCAGCATGCTGATCTTACAGCAGAGCAGGAGTACGGGTGAGTGCTGCTTCTTATTGGGGGGGGGGGGCGATATGGGGAGCCAAGAGTCTATTGGTGCGAGCGATTATCCTTTAGATGCTTCAGAACTAAGCAATTGACTCTGACAGATTTGTGCAAAAAAGAAGGGCCGGATTTAGTTGTTCAAAAATGTCAATTGTTTTAACGGGCATGCGATAGCCTGTGTGCTTGTGTGTGATACTGTATATGAGAGGAAAAATATTTTATGCAGTATCCGATATGCATTTTTCTTTTTTCCTTGTATGGATCCCTTGATATTTTAGAGATAATTAAAATAGGCCTTTTACTATTTCTTGTTAGGAGGGCGGACTTTTAGTCTAGATACGTTGATAGATTTTATAGAGCGCGGCTAGTTTTTCTCCCATTAAGACCTATGCATCACAGTGTAAGAAGAAGCTGCAAAATCGTGATTTGCATTTGAAATTGCCTGGGAATGCACAACCCCAGCAAAGCAGCACGTCCATTCATCTGTGTAATTTTTCACACACCTCCTGAGCTGCCTGGCGCTTGGAAGGCTCAGGCTCACTCGAGCAGCTGTGCTGCCAAGTGCGACCTGCGCAGTGCAGTAGCCATTACGCCTTGGCCACGGCTCTTGCATAAGTCACTAGGCACATCGGTTTAGAGCTCATTGGTGCCAAAGCGTTAATATACCACTAATTGCTGAGGAATGAAAACCCCTCTACATCACATGGGAATGCATTGTGAGATGCACAATCTGAGGCTCATTGGGCTTCCCACAGCGTGTTCCCAGCCTGCATTCGGTGATCTCTCTAATCCCGACGGGAGGATTAACGCCAAATCTGAGTTAGGGAAGCGTTCGGGGCAGGGGGTGGTGGGGCCTGACACGCTGGGATTAATGCGTCTGGGAGCATTTATGGTCTCCTGGAAATGGAGAGATACTGTCTGCCTTCGATCATCGGCTGGGGAGAGGAGAGGATTTTTAGCGGGACGTATTGCGGCGGAGAGAGCATTTTTCCACGGGACCCGTTACGCTCCCCCCACCCTCCACCGCCCCCTACACGGCCCCCTACACGAACATGGGAATCCCGGGTGCTGTTTTGACGGTCATTCTCCCTGCATGTTTCGCTGTCCCCTTCTGCAGAGCCCCCTGAGTTTGTTTCCCAGGACGCCCTCTCCCCGGGCCACCCGCGCGTCAGCTCCACATCCGTCTCCCGCCCCTCAGAGGAGGAGACGAAGGCGTCGGTGATCAAGGCGCCCCACTATGCAGGCATCGGCCACGGGGACGAGTCTGGTATTCCCATCGCCATCAGAACGGTGAGATTACAGCCTCCCAGCTTGGTTTGAAATGTGACAGAACTGTGTCTTTATCATCTTTATAATTAGGTCATTTTGATGCTACGCTAACTCATTTCTGTATTGAATACTGTGATTGAAATGGGTTTACTGCTAGCACATGGACAGTATGTTAAGCTCTGGGGAACCTTTCTTTGGTTATTTCCCTGATTTCTCAGTTGACTGAAACTGTGAAACATATTAAAAAGCTAATAGTTATTGTGTTTTTCTTTATTGTGCAAATAAAATATAATTATCATTTATCATCATATACATTTTTTTTTTTTTTTTTCGAAATAGGAATATGTCAAATTAGATTTGCAATACAACCAGTTGTGAGTATTGATAGTTCATCAGGTTCGAAGAACAAAAATAGAAATATTGCTGCTTGACCTTTGGCTTTTGAGTGTAAATGTTATGTAGATGTGCACAGAAACGGCCTGTTCCCATAACTGGTAACTGCAACATTAATCACAAATCAGCCATAGGCCACCTGGGCCCCGGATGCCCCTAGGGTTTTATTATGGAAGTAAATATGTTTTTTCCCAGGAAGCGTTTTATTTAGCCTGGGAAAAGCTAACTGATGTCAGCTTCATTCCGGCCAGTAGACAGATGTCTTGTATCACTTATTCCAGGAGTTCAGCTCACACCTGAATTTCAGAACTGTATTGGCCTCCTCTCTTTACTTTGTATGTATATTACTTGATTATGTGTCTATGGGAAGTGGCCTATATGCCTTATCAGTTTGCTCAGGGATAGGGTTCTCATTCATAGATGGCTGTCTATTTTATTTTTCTCTTTGTAAAGCACCCTGGGTTGTTCTTAAGGAGAGCGCTATGAATAAGAGCTTTTTGTATTGCATTGTATTGTAATGTGATTTTTGTTTGCATTTTGAAGATTGTGGACCGACCAAAGGACTGGTACAAGAGCATGTTCAAGCAGATACATGTGGTACATAAACCAGGTAAGACATTTATCACTTATGTACAGTAGTTCTCTAAGAAAATGCATAAATACCATTTATTATCAGTTTTTTGTATATGATTTAGTATTAAACTTTATTTATTATTGATGCAGCCATGCAGCCAGCCAGTCAGTGCTGGCCGTCTACTCCATGGTCTACCATTTTTACTTTGCTGTTGTTGATACAGTAGAATTATATTTGCAAACATTGTCAGACAGTTTTCTGTTTGTGGACGTCCCTCTGACAGTGATGTTGTTCCTGGTTCAGAAGATGCATTAAATGGTAAAAATGCCAAGACAAACAGCACTTTGTGTAAGATGCCATTGATCAAGCCGTTATGACCTCCGACTTACACCATTACAAAAAAGAAATTCAGCCATCTTGTTCTTTGTTTCCCTGGCGAAACCTCATTGAAAACCAATGCAATCGAAGTGCTGTTTGTCTGTGGGAAGGGGTGGGAGTTTCAGTAATGAATTCACTGACTCGGGGGAATAGTTTGAATTTCGTTACTGAACTTCAGTGAGTCACATAACCAAATAAATGTTTTTGCAAGAAAAGCCTCTCCATATACATGCTCAAAACCCCTGAGGCCCCAGTTAAAGGCCCACTTGCTGAACACTCACAGGCACATACAGGTAGCTGCCAAAGTAAAGCTTGTTGGGGGGCTTGTTAGTAAAGGGGAGAGCTGGGCTTGTCTGCTTATCTGCCGGTACCAGCACCCACCAACAGACACTCGCAGTACTTCATCCGTTTATTTTGGCAGTTACCTGTAGGTGTGTCATACACCTCCCCCAAAAGACATTTGCACATCCCCCTTGAACATGCTTGTGCTCCCTATACACACACATCCACACACAATCATTTACACAGGCACAGCGCAGAATACACACCGCAGCATGGTAGGGCGAGTTGGCTTTTGATATGTCCGTTATCATTTCCCTTTACATTTTAATTGCTACACATGCAAATGCAGCACATGCTCACGAGCACGTGACATTGCGTCATGCACAAGGGCTTCCTACAGTTGACGCTGAGGAGGAAGCAGTGTTAGACCCCTCCCCCCTTCCTGCAGGTGCCTCTTTCCTGCTGCGGGCGGGGATATGCATGATAAGTGGGCGGGATTCTGCGTCCGAGCAGAGACCGATCCTTTCTTTATTTCACTGGACCCCCACACTCTCCCTGGCCCCCCAGACAAAACCAGAGCTGTAACTGTACTGGAACCACATCAAGCCGTGAGCCACAGCTCTGAGCCATAGCTCTGGGCTTTAGCGCAGGGGTGAGCAAGGAGGGCCATATCTGTTTCTGAATTCCATGCCAACTTGTGCTCTAAACTCCTGCACATAATTTAATTAACGCATTAATTTACGTGATCTGACATTTCAGCTGAATTGCTCTTAACTTCTGCCCATAATTTAATTAACCCATTCATTTACGCGATCTGACATTTCAGCTGAATTTCTTGTTAATCGCATGATAAGCCAGGGTAATTGGTGGAAATAAAACCCTGCATAAACACTTGCCCTCCAGGAACAGAATTGCCCACCCCCCGCATTGCCCACCCCCCACATTAGAACATTTCTACAGAGAGGAGAGACGATAAAGGAGCTTCCCTCAGTGAGTAAGGCAGTCAGCACCCAGATGAGGTTCTTAAAGTTCATTTTTCATTTTTTTCCTTTTTTGTAGATGGTGAACATGCTGACACGTACAATGCCACGTATGCAGCAGTAAACACTGGTAAGAGGATCTTCCTGTATTTCATGAAGTAGAAAGTATGACTGCTATGCCATTGCAAATATGTTAACGTTAATCTTCCAGTCTGAATTCGCTGAAGTCTAAGGGACCACTTAGTGATAGATTCAAATAAAATATATCACTCGATGGCAGATATCGATTGAATGATAAATCATCCCGTCACCGTACCTGTGCATGTCTTATAGTTATATGAATCGGCCTCTGCCTTTGAGCTCTACACTGCAATTCTAATTCCCCCTCCGAAAAATCTAAATGATTTTGAGGGTGATGACAGTATATTTATAAAACTGCATGAAACATGCACGCTGCTCATAATAACAGCCTCTTATGAATATTCATCTGGTGGGATAGGAGAGTGTTTTTCTCATCTGTTGGCATCTGTCTCAGACAACTACAGCCCATCAAACCCAGTCCAGGCCCACCCGCCGCCCAAGACCCACACCTACAGACCCCTGTCCAAGAGCACCTCGGACAACGGCACCCACGCCTTCAAACAGCCCTCCCCGGTCCCCCTCCTCCCCCGCCCATGCCGTCCCACACCCAGCTGAGGCCATGCGACAAGGACAGAGCGACACCCGAAATGTGAGACACAGACTTGGGTTCTTACATCCGGGATCTTCGTGAAGTACAGATAACTGAAAAAATAAAGGCAACACTTGAATAAATGAGGAATCCTACCATGCAGTACTGTGAGTGTCTGTCAGGGGATTCCACGGCCAGTACCAGCGGATAGGCCTGACGCTTCCCTTTCCGCCCAGCCGGGACTCTCCTAGCCCGGGCCAGGGCCGTTTGAGTGTCTCCCCGGGTTACCAAAATGTTGCCTTCATTTTGGCAGTTACCTGTAGATCCAGTACTGTGAGAATGAATTACATTTAAGGCAGGATATGCCTTTCTTATTTAAAAATCTACATATTTAGTATTTTACAGTAATTCATCATTCATAGTTGTACCCAGTTGTAGTCCATTAGAGTATTGTGGCTATCACAGATGATTTTATTGTTTGGTCACATGTCATTTTTCACCAGGAATGAATGGGGACCTCCTGATAGAAAAGTAGACACTCGAAAATACCGAGCTGAACCCAGGAGTATCTTTGAATATGAACCAGGAAAGTCCTCTGTGTTGGAGCAAGAGAGGCTGGTAAGTGTTATATTGGATTATGCCATGACAGTGATAACATTCTTGACATTAGAATCATTTCAGGGGTGCCTCGGATAGCGTAGCGGTCTAACGCACTTGCATTGACTGGTGCTTTGCTAGTGTGTCTACCTATTGCGTGGTTAAAAACCTGACTGTGCCAGATCGACCGGGGCGACATTTGGCTGTCTGCCCCAGGGGGATGGGGAAGGGTGAGCCGGCACGAACTCGCCGAGGAGCGCAAAGGGTGGGGACGAGTTCCGTCTCGGAGGAGGCAGATCATCGCTGACCTCAGGGAATTGGCTTGACCCGGAGGATGGGTGGTGAGTTCATGGGGGAGGGCGAATCGAAATAGAGTGTATAATTGGCTACTAAATTGGGAGAAAAAAACTGGAAAAAATCTGTAAAAAAAGAAAGAAAAAACCCCAGAATATTTTCCGGCAGATTGGTCCCCCGCAGGTTTGTAAATAGTCTCTCAGGTAGAGTTTGGTAGAGTTTGAAGTGAGGCAGCTGTGTGGAGCCATAGACACATTTGTGTAATTCTGAGAGCAGTGCAATTAAAACAGACCGTCTACCTTCCTCATAAAAAGATAAGGGCATCATTGAAGCCTCTTTAGGACCAAGAAAATTAACAGTGAGGGAGTGGGCTTGTGAATATCACTGCTATGGTCATAATTTATCATCTCAATACTGCTTTATAATACCATGAGCACAATATAACTCCAGTTTGCCTTAGGCTTTTTGTAATTGTGTTTCGGAGAGGAGTGCAATTGAGTCATGTCTTTTGAGCTTACTTTTGTACACTGTGTATATTTGTTCACATTTGCATGCTGTGTCCAAATTGCACTTGCTGAAAAATAGATTGCCTGCTATATTTAATCCTAAACTTAAACCTAATAAAATGATTCTATGCAAACAGAGGAAGGCAATTGAAGACGGGCATTGATATGACACAGCAAGACTATCGAACAGTGAAATGTTCTGTTATATGCGAACAGTTTATGTATATGGCATACTTCAATAAGAGTAAACAAATCTCTGGGATTCACCCCAGTGCTAACAGTTGTGCATAGTAGGGATAAAGATGCACCCAGTGTAACCTAACATTATTTATATGTGTGCTTTATTAGTCTGCATATTTAGTACCACTTTCATCACTCTTATGGGACTGGTTTGACTTTAGTATTTTCACAGAGCCCTTGTATTGCAACTCATACTCAAGTGGTCAGGGTTATGAAATGTAGCTGCACATAGTCATAAAATGCAATTATAGTGATCAGAATCTGCATCATAACCAAAGGTTTGGGTTGTTAATCAGTTAATGTGCTTTGATATTCTTCCCATTTAACATTACCAGAATGAATTGTGAACTGCATTGAAGTCTACGTCCTGTAGGAAATTGGAGATCCATACATATTGGCTTTGGAAAACCATAGAATACAATTTCAGTTGGAAAAATGTTTTCAAACCTGCAATGCATTCAAAGTATTACAGTAGCTTGAATTATGACAAAACAGCCAGTAAAAATGTATAAAATCATTCTAAAAAATGTATCAGATGCTCCCACAATTTTACAGGCTAGTAACTCTGCCTTCCTCTCAAAAAATCCCTTGTGGATTGAAGAATTGCTGTTATTTATGTAATTGGCTCTGAATAGAGACAGCTGTGATCAGTCATTCATTAAGGTATTCATATTTAATCTCCAAAGGGTTGGAGAATTTATTACAATTTTTAGGACACAGTAGTAAGTATGTGTAAAATAACAGGGGTTGGCGCCATAGGAAAGCCAGCAAGTACCTGCCTAACACAGATACATGGAGCTGGCAACTGGTTTGAAAAGATAATATTTTTCTAGGCCTTTCTAGATTCTATCCCAAAATAGTAATCAATGCATTGTGGGGTAACCTGATTTGACCTTCAAATTTAATGTATGCGAGGGCCTCGAATAACATAGTGGTCTAACGCACCCACATTGACTGGCGCTTTGCGAGTGTGAGCTACCAATTGTGGGGTCGTGGTTCGAAACCCGACTGTGTCAGTCCGACTCTGGCCAGGAGCCCCGATTGGGCCATTTGGCTGTCTGCCCCAGGGGGTGGGGGGAGGGAAAGTCGGCATGAGCTTGCCGAGGAGCAGTAAGGGTGTTCCTAAAGAGCAGGTGGGCGAAGTTCTGTCTCCGAGGAGGCAGATCATTGCCGGCCTCGGGGATAATAGCTCGGACCAGAGGACGAGCAGCAGGCTCGTGAGGGGAGGGCGAATCGAAATAAATAGACGGTTCAATTGGCTACTAAATTCTGAGAAAAACGAGGAATCTGCATCAGTACAATTATAAATTACGAAATGAGCAGCAGAATAATGCTGGTTGAGCAATGGCTGTGCTACACCCCCCAAGGGTGCACATCATGAATGCAGATAGCACACTGATCTATACCATCAGTCCCCTCCATTTTAAAACTGGATATTGTGCACGTATGCAGGAAACAGAATAGTAATATACCACCGCGTGAGGACTATAACCTGTGTTTGGTCGGTATCCCAAAGGAATATACATACATGCTATTTTTTGCTATTACTGTGTCCTGCTGCTCAATTCTCTTGTCTTGTCTTGTTCTTCTCTTCTCCAAGCTCGTCTGAAGGAAATTAGTTTGTGACAATCTATTAACTCAATAGAAAAGTTATTAGCTCATCGCAAAACATGAATCCCTTGAACATGAAGCCAAAGACAACCTGTCAGAATTCATTAAACGTGTGTCCGGCCATTGCAGGTTGTGAATGAGATTAAAGAAAGAAACATCAGCAAGTTTGGTCAGCAGGTTTCCCTGCTCTCCTTGGGGAATAGCTTTGTGTATCTCACAAATGGAAGAAGACAGCAAACATTTCCAGCTTTGACTCAATGCCTCTTTAATAAATGCTTATGTTTTTCGTACCTGTTACCTGTTCTTTAATTATCATTCACTGAGGATGAAGATAGGCTAAATTTATTTTAATTTGGGGTATTTAAAAAATTGTTTATAATTAAATTGCATTAATACCTATTAATTAACATTTTCACTAATAACTATATAAAGTTGTCAGCAACAACTGGAGAAAATAAAAATAAAATGTATATGATGTTAGTGTATGAAATGCATGGCTGATTAGCACAGACTGCTCATGGTGTGTTGTAGGTGTTTGAGGGTACAGGACTGGATGCAGTTATGGTGGGGGTACAGTTTACAGGCCCTTAGGATAGGGAGGATGACTGTATTTGCAAGGAGCTTACTGCCCTCTGCTGGAAGAATACAGTTATAGCACAACATTTCTCTCACTGGCCTTCGTACTTTCATCTGACATTCTGAGATACTGAAAAGAGGAATGGGATAATAATGTGTACCACCTCAACTGCCCTACCGTTACTGAACTGATAAGAGTTAACCATTGACTAGCCTACTTTGTCTGTCTCTGTTCCTTTGTATCAGTCTGAAGAGTATATGACTGTAGTTATTAGTTATAGACTTAGTTATATCTGTGCCTTTTAGAGACTGTGCTGTTTTAAATAATCCATTTGCACAATGAGAGAAGCGATAACTACATATGTGTGATAGGCTCAGGCTCAGACAGGTTTATTTCTGTTGTTAGTCATTCTCCATGAAACATCCTGCATGTGTTGGGTTCCTTCATATTTCTCAGTGTGCTCTCTCTCCCTCTCCCTTCTCTCCCTCTCCACTCTCCACTCCAGAATAATGACTTAACCCCAGATGAAATAGATTTAGAAAATGAACCCTGGTATAAATTCTTTTCTGAGCTGGAATTTGGACGCCCGGTAAGTTTTTGGCCAGAGTGTTCCTCACTAGCCTAGATTTGCTCCCTGTCCACCGTAGAGCAAATGACAGAACTGCCGCCGACCACGGTTTGGGCTAGTGGCTTGGCATGTTGTGGGAATGTGCAGTCACGTGCGTGGTTGTGTTGCGCTCTAACGGAATGGTGCAGCGGCTGTTTTCAGTGCTCGCAAGGCAAGGTCGGTGATCTGCTGAAGTGAAATGGCTGGTCCGAGTGTGCAGAAAAAAAGCAGCGGATGCGGCATTTGCCAATGAAAGTGATTGAAAATGTAAATGAAAAATATAATGAACACAATACATCCAAACTCAAACCCTCTCTCCCCAAAAGACTAATTCTGCTTACTTTCGCCAGCATTTCAGTTTGAATGTAGTCACAATTTGTGATTTGTTTTTCACGTCCGTGTGTGAGTGTGTTTTGCGTCACATTGATGACATTGCATAAGTGTAACACGCAAGCAGGAAATTAAGTAGAACTATAAACGTGTGTATCTGTATCTGCAGGGCTGTTGATCTATAGCAGTCAGTGTAAATGAAAGTCACAAATCAAACATAAATGTATGACATTTGAAATCTGCTGGAGTTGTAGACAGGCACTGTCGTTAAAGACAACTGATATGACAGACCAGAAGCAAACTGGTTATGAAACCTTTTCACTGTTGTGTGTGCATGTTTGGCACATGTTGGACTGGCTAAATGTTTCACAAGTGCTCCCAATAGATTCACAATAGCTACAGTAGCATGCAGCAGACCTTTGTTTTAGTCCAATTCACATAAAAACCTGATAGGGTTCATGTCTGAATCTTGTTTCTCACGCTGCATGTCAGTAGTGTGTGTGCACCTGTGTGTGTGTGTGTGTGTGTGTGCATAGACCTGTGTGTACACATGTGTGCGTGTGTGTATGCATATGGGTGCATGCACGTGTGTGTGGGTGTGTGTGTGTGTGTGTGTGTGTGTGTGTGTGTGTGTGTGTGTGGGTGGGTGTAAGTGGGTGTAAGTGGGTGTGCGGTCCTATCAGCTCTTCTCTAACCATGTAACTCTCTCCACATGTTCTCTCCTATGATGCCACTGACTCTTCTTCACCTCATCTTCACCTCCTCCTATGCGCTGCTTCCGATACAAGCCTCCTAAAAAAATCCTGGATTATAATCCAGACAGCTCTGCTTGGGGCTTCCCAGAGGTAAAGACCAGTCCGTAATCTGTCCTTTATCTGTCCATGGGTCTAATGGACGAATGGATATCGCACTGCGGGCAAACTGACACGGCAGACCCCCATTCCTCTCCCTAGAGGACATGGTCCTCGCTTTCGTCATCATCATCCTCATCACTGCCATCAGCCCAGTTATTATCATGGTTATATACTTCCACCAGTGTTTCCCTGTTGATATATTACTAAGCAGTTGTAGCATATATGCTTTTACAGTGTGACTTTATTTATTTGCTGTCTAAGTAATTGTTCCAATGTTTTTTGTTCTTTTTTGGGGGTTGTTTTACCAAAGATGAAACACTCTGCGACCAAGTAGCACATACTACACATTTGCTGATACATTGTCAATCTGTGGCCAGGCCCTTCTGCATATGATAGTCCTTTCAGTATCTCATAGTACGATATATATAATTTTGCCCTTTCCTTTGCTGTCTAACTAAAAATAGCCATGTCCATATTCTCTCATGCAAATGCCACTTACATTGTTTTTTTGTTTTCTTTGTTGTTGCCCTGGTGCCGTGATATTGAAAGTGTTATCAGGTACTCTAAATGTATAGATGTAGTAGGTTGTATTTACAGTAATTAAATCATTGGAGCGTTGGACATATCTAATTCTGGATCTGAAATGCTTTGAGTAATTGAATTGTTGACAGCTGCCTTGCAATGGGCCTGGGTCTGTTCATTTGTGGACGGTGAGCCCTGTTCTGCCCCCTACAGGAGCCTGTGAAATAAGCTCTTCTTCCCAGCACTCTGGGTTCAAGGGTAGGGCAAAACATTTACTGTAACACATCCGCTCTTCCATGACATCCTCCAGAGGCCTCATCAGCACTGGGAAACATCAGAGTCACATTTCTGTGTCACCATTAACGATCCCAGTCTGCTTAATACATCTCACCAGAGGTGGCGTTCAGTCCTGAATGTGTTTAAAACCGTAAGCAGCCACTTAGCAGGCCAGTTAAATGCTCGCTAGCGTTGTAGCTGTCGTTTAGAACCAGATTTACGGTGACGAGCCAACAAAGTGTCGCAGTGACTCCGCATTCCTGGCAAAGCATATCACGGCTACTTTTAAAGCTGTTAAAAAAAAGCAGTGGGTCAGCGGTTCACTGAGAGCTAGTTGGGGTGAGCAGTGGGCTGGGGGGGTGCGGTGGGCACAATGGTCAGCTTCTCCAGCAGAGTTTACAAGGGCTTTCCAGCTTTATTTGACATGGAGGCGCTGTAAATCTTTGCCAGGTTTGCATGAGGAGAGGTCTGCTTTGACAGAAGCTGCGAGAGAACGGAATAATGTTTATGCACTCGGGCGATTCCAAAATGAGATTTGCGGAGCTGCCAGTGCTTCAGCGATGCTTTTCATTTCACACGTAGATGGTGCACGGTCGAAAACCTTCCAGTCTTCCCACAGCAGAAGGGGAGTGTGCCGCCGGTATGACATGAATGGAGCACCGCGTGTCGAGCGTCTTTGTTCACGGTTGGCTCACACCGCTCTTTGTTCTCGGTCTCTTTTCAGACGTCCCTCTACCCCTCTCCGGCAGACAGGGCTCCAGAAAGACCGTCAAGGTAAGGTTGTTATTCACCTCACGCTGTCACGGCACAAAAGCTTGGAACGTGTATGTTTAACCATAAGCATTCTGCAAAAAGCCCAGCAGTTTCTTCTCTCTCTCTCTCTCTCTCTCTCTCTCGCTCTGTCTGTCTCTGTTATAACAAAGGACAAAGTGTCAGCTTGTAAAGGTGGTGTCAGGCAGCTCTTTCTCTGTGCAGATTTAGGGCAGGGCATTATGAGTATGTCCTGGCCCGGACGGAACAGCCCTCCTCCTACTGCCGCTCCCTGAACCTCGCTGAGGCTTCGAGTTTTTCGCCCCCTTTCTTGTGCTCTGTCCTGTCGCGCGCGGAACACCGCACGTGCAGGAATTGACCATGGGCCTCAGCAGCAATCCCACGGCCTCCGCTCCCTGCTCCCCTGGCCTCATCCAATGGTGTGTGTGTGCCCTGCAGCTCAGCCAGTGACTACAGGAAAAGGAGGAAGTCAGAGCCGGCAGTCAGCCAGCCACCAAGGCCACAGAGCAGTCAGAATGCCGTTCAGAGCTCCCAGCGGCCCACCAATTATCACAGGAGCGGCAGCTCTCTCAGAAAGCCCCTGACCAGCTCCTCCCCCACGTCCCCTTCCAGAGCAAAAGGTAGGCCCCTGCGCTAAAATCCTCTTCACCTCTGACCTTCTCATAGCGAAATGGAGAAGATGAGCCAGTGTTTTTCTCATTTCCCCACTTTCCCGTGTATCAGTGTTACCTTCCTGCTCACTTCCCAGTCTTAAAGCTGTGGAAATGAATGAGAAG
Source organism: Aldrovandia affinis (assembly GCA_029706075.1). NCBI lineage: Eukaryota > Metazoa > Chordata > Actinopteri > Notacanthiformes > Halosauridae > Aldrovandia > Aldrovandia affinis. The sequence goes on from JAINUG010000006.1 coordinate 8,955,578, forward strand.
AATCTCTCGTCTGTTTGAAAATGTTATTAGTTACTCATTTGCTTTACTTGTTCTTATTCTGGTTCGACTGTCATGGCATTTATCTTGGTGAGGAAATTTCTTTCAGTGTTGTGTCAAGAATGATTCTGTTTCTTGCCAAAGATTTTATTACAATACTGGTGGAATACGTTGTAGAATAAAACCGTGCTTTGACCCGGAACACTAGGGAAGTATGATGTCAGCATCCTAGCAACATCCTAACAACGTGTGTAATGTTCCAAGCAAATTGTTCCACTCCTGAATCTACTGTAGCATGCTTACATTAGCTAAATAGCTTGCTTGCTAGATAATCAAAACATAATTGTTAGCTAGCTAGTTAAGTCTAATTTAAGCCTAATTTAAATTATGCAGATGAAAATTATTTAGCTAGTTACCTAACTGTAAAGTAGCAGGTCACATGCTAAATTGTAATTTGTTTAATTTGACAGCTAGCTTATTAGCAAAAACTACAATCTACTATTTGCATAGCCATAATATCTGGGTATGCTCCACTGAAAGTGCTTACGTCATTTTCAGAAATAAGAATATTGCCGTTATTGCTGGTAGACTGCATTTTATAGTGCTTCCCATTATTGCTGGTATTGAGGATGTAGTCGTGTTTGTCTATTAATAACAGCCTGCACATTATCATTAAGCATTAGAGACAAAGCAGCAACACAGTAATAGTATCTGAGAGATTTAAAAATGCTAATTTAATTCATCACATTTGGTAAATGTCCTAAAATTCCATTGCACACGGGCTCCATCTTGTTTCAGACGGCTGGAACTAATTACCCCACTACTAAGCTTGTTAACAGGAAGTGCTTAGAGGGTGATGAAAGCACTTTCCTTGTGTATTCCTCATGTGTTAATACAGCAAAGGCGTGTTCTGGAACCCTTCCTGTTTTTCAGTTTTAAATTTTTTCTCCAGGTTTTTATTAACAAGAATTCTCCCTCTTTGATGCTGAAAACTCTGTGTCCTTACGAACCTGTTAATTACCTCTCCTGTCTTTCTCTTGTCATGCTGCTCTTGGTGGATATCAAAGGTGGGGTTATTAGCAACATGCATTCACCACATTTAGATTGTTCAGGTCCCAACCACAATGCCTCACACGACCCGGGTTCTGCCCGTCACAGCGGCAAACATTTCCCCGTCGTTGCGCTGGGCTCAGAAAGGTCCTCCTGCTTCAGGAACGGCTGGCAGATGAACCGCCAGGATGCCGGGACCTGGAGCAGTGCAGAGGAGGCGGCCGCCTCCCCGAAGCTCAAGTCGCAGAGCTGCGACAACCTCCTGACAGACGGGCAGGAGAGCATCACCAACACACAGACGCGCTCTGAGAGCGCCGGCTCCCTCACGGGCCCCCTGGCCTGCGACGAGGTACCCAGAGGCGCACACCGGGCCAACGGTGAGGGGTCCGAGCCCGTCAGGCCCCGGGCCCGGCAACAGTCTGCTCACGATGTGCCAGGGTTTCTCAAACTCTACAAGAAGATGCACCACATCAACCGGAAAGATCTGCTGACCTCCGAGGTCATCTGCTCTGTCAAGGCCCGGATCCTGGAGTATGAGAAGGACCAGCATCAGGGCTGCCTCTCCGATTGGAGGGAGCACACTGAAGAGGTTCCCCGGGACATGGTTCCTAACCGGATTTCGGAATTCGAAAGGCTCATCCAGAAGTCTAAGTCTATGCCCAACCTTGGAGACGAGACGCTGTCAGAGGGCACCCCGGACTCCTCCCGGAGGAGCAGCTGCCCAAAGCGGCGGTTCTCCATTGAGTCCCTGCTGGAGGAGGACCCCCCGACCCGGAACCCCCCCGAGGGACAGCCCCAGTACCCCTGGGGCAAGAACTTGGCCCCCGTCCGCATCCAGGTGACAGACGAGCATGTGCACTGCACCCCCTCCCAGCCGGACTACTCGGACAGCGACCATGATGCAGCCGTGTCTGACCTCAGTGACTTCATCCAGATGGAGGGCTCCTCCTTCTGCAGTGAGAGCGACTTTGACCACTGCTCCCTCACCTCTTCCGAGAGCTTCTATGGCTCCAGCAATCACCACCACCATCCCCACACCCGGCACCTGCTCAGCTCCTGCAAGGGCCGCTGTCCGGCCTCCTACACCCGCTTCACCACCATACTCAAACACGAAAGGGCCAAGCAGGAAAGGAGGCAGCACCTCAAGGCCGAGGAGACCGTGGAGCCCGGCCTCTCCAAGCTAGCGTTCCTCGTCAGTCCAGTGCCTTTCCGGAGGAAAAAGTGCTTGCCTCCCCAGAGGCAAACCCACAAGCCAAAGTCCAAGAGCTCGGTTTACGAAGCCCTGGACTCGGCCCTGAAGGACATCTATGACCACATAAAGGCCGAGAAGAGGCGGGGCAGCCTGCCGGACAACAGCATACTACACAGGCTGCTGCTGGAGCTGCTCCCGGACATTCCCGAGCGGAGGTCCTCACTCCGGGCGCTATGCAGACGGCAACAGCCGCCGCAGCCTTACCATCCACAGCCCGATGGCATGGCCAGCCACACACCCTACCAGCCCGAGAGCTCGCGCCCACCCTATAGTGCCTCCTACCACCACCACACGGACAGCAACAACAACCATGGCAACGCTGACACGCACTGCTATCAAGGTGGATCGATCGCTTGCGCCAAAGCTTCTCCCCCACCCCCTTCTGTCCCCCTGTCATTTGTTTGAGCTCTCCGCCCACCCACCTGCCTGCCTGCCCTGCACCTCCACCTCCATTCTCCACCCGTGTGTTGTGAAAAGTGCTTTCAGTAGTGCCGAGAGAGAGATTCCGTCAGTTGAGCGCATCTGCGGAATTTCTAGGAAGCATGATTCCTTCCCGTTTTATCACCCATGGACTCCAAAGGGGTAGATATATCTAATTTTGTTAAGTAGCACCCAAACAGCGCACACTCCATTTATTATCAATGCAGAGATTTTATGTTAAGTGTAGTGCAGGTTATTTATGAGTTTGTGCCCCACCATTGGTATTTTATTTCTTCTTTTCATTTTCTTTCATTTGATTCCCTCTGTAAATGTGATGCTGCCTGGTAGCAATCAGAATTTTCTTAATTTAAATAAATATGTGTTCACATCTGCATTTCATTGTGTGTTGTAAAGTATAATACATGCTTTCATTATTCTATGTTGTGTATAAGTATCTGTTAAAACAGCTCTTATTGTGCCTTTCTCATCTCCAACAGCCTCCATTTATTTAATATTACTGATGCGTATAATATACACAGCTGTTCATTATATGCTAGCTCTTTTTGTGTGTTCAGATGTTCTTTTTGTGTCTATTTGTTGTGCAAAACACTCTAGGAAAATGGACTTATTACATGAGACATATATATTTGTCCTTAAAAGCCTCCTCTGCTTATAGAAATAGCAGGTGACATATCATTTGAGCAACTGAAGCAGCTGGTCTAAAAAGGACTTGGATGTTGGCAAAGGAAAGGCCTCACCTATTTATGCACCTCTTGTTTTTCCCCACACAGAAATACATATTAACCCATTAAGAGTGCTATATTATACCTATACATATGTGGTTCTTTGAAACTTCTTTTTGGCCATGTAATGGCATGTATTTCCATTTTAATTGCACATAAATATATTGAATAGCCCTTTATGTGATATAGTGAGCAGGGAACTGGTGGTGTGTCATTGGCTGAGAGACAGCCTCATGATCGAGGGTGTGTCAAACGGCCATTATAAATACATTTCCCTTGGCTAGGACATCACTTTTAATTTCAATGATCTTAAATGGACTGCACGTTGAACATAGAGACGTGTGCTGTTGGACAGCGTTGTTGGCTCATCTGTGTCCTGGGAGGAGGAAGACATTCAAGTGTTTACTTTATGTTTGGCCAGCCTTTTATTGTCCTCTCATTGACCTGAATGACATCACCTTGACGCCCATCTTGTCGCTGAGTAAGGCCTGTATGCATACGGGATCTCCATGGCGACCAAATTCGGAGCCAGTGACCCCCACCCCTCTCACAGTGCTTTTCTCTGATCCCTATAGATAAGGACACCTCCAGGGGGTACCCTTACCCTGACATGGGCCGACACACTCCCCAAAACAGAAGGCCCACCCCGGAGAGAGAGGTGAGGATGATCAAAACTTTTTCTGTGCTGTATATGTCCATGTGACACGGCAGATGATATTTTGATTATCTGCAATGGCTTTTATATCATATTCCATGATGATATGACAGGCATGATATGACAGGCATTGTCTGTACAGGCATTGTATAGACAGGCATCCATGATGGTATGACAGGCATTGTATATTGTATAGTGTATGATATACAGGCATAATGTTTGTGGGTGTTTTATACATGAGTAGTCCTCAGCTTTCTTTTTTGCATCGTTGCACCAGGTTGCGTTCTACAAATTATGATTTCTTCAACAGAAACAGCCGGCCAGAGCAATATATGACTTTAAGGCACAGACAGCAAAGTAAGTGTCATTTATATTACAAATTATCAGCAAAAGCACAGTGGTGATCACAGAGCAGCAAACCAGATATTGGATAATGTGAAACAGCACCCTGAAATCAATACATTACTGAAAGATAACTGATGTAGCTGGTAAATGTTTAGTGCATACCCGCCAAGTTGCCAACACTCACGTTTTGCTTGGTAGAGTCCCGTTTTTCACACCCATCTCATGGACGTCTCCCAGGGACTTGTTGTTCACATATTTTTATCTAGCTGTCGTAAATCAGTACCGGCTAAGTAATACCTAAAAATATCACTAGTTAGAAAACCTAGAAAACTTTTTCATCAGCCCAAAATAAAAAGCTATGCCACTCGTATCGAACTACTAGCATGTGACCACATGAGGCTTGTTAGCTATGATACCTTGTTTCTGTAGGGTTTGTACTTTGTATTTCTACTATGCTGGTTGATAACAACAAATATATGTCATTGTACATACTAAATTTATAGCAGTGCAACAAAGGTCAAAATCAAAATGAGGTGTACATCGCTCATAAACAAATGAGGTAGCCAATATACATTGTAGGAATTTAAAAGTATGTAATTGATTTTTAAATAGTTTTTAATTGTATGTCATTTATATTACATTTCTTTCAATGTTAAATATTATATGGATGCTAACCCTCAGAAGTCACAGAAATGCAGGAAACGAGCTCCCATGAACTCAAAATGTTCCAGGGAGGACCAACTGACCTTCCGCATTAAACAGAAAATCCCTTTTTCAAATTGAAGGTTGGCAAGTAGGTAAATAGCATATGTAAATCTATGTAGTGTGTGCAGATCACTAAAATGGAATTAGCATTGGGACTGTTTTAAGCATTGAGGACAATGGTGTAGTTAGAGTTGTAGCAGAGGCAGAAAACAGTGTTTTTGCATGGATTGTGTTAATGAGAGAGATTGTCCCTCAGGGAGCTGACGCTTAAGAAGGGGGAGACGCTGTACGTTATCAGGCAGATCGACAACAATTGGTATGAAGGAGAGCTCCGAGGACGAGTGGGGATCTTCCCCATCTCTTACGTGGAGGTGTGTGTGCTCTATTTCTCCTCTCATCTCTACTGTGTGTGTGTGTATATGTGTGTTTGTGTGCAGGTGTGTGTGTGTGTGCTGTATTTCTCTTCTCATCTCTGCTGTCTGTGTACATTTGTGCTTGTGTACAAGTGTGTGTGTGTGTGTGTGTGTGTGCGTGCGCGCGCCTGTGTATATATATATGTTTGTGTGTGTTCCTCTGTTGATTCCTCCTGTCTGTGTGGTATACTGAATGATGTCCCTCTCTGTAGAAAATAATGCCCTCAGAGAAGAACCAGCCAGCGAGGCCTCCTCCACCCGCACAGGTCAGAGAAATTGGGGAAGCCATCGCACGCTACAACTTCAAAGCTGACACCAACGTGGAACTTTCTCTGAGAAAGGCAAGGCTCCATCTACCCAATCACCCCCCAAAAAAACAAAAATAAATATCTGACATCTGCCCTTCCCATACAGGGCAATCATATTTCAGGTTTGATTCGAAAGGCCTGTTAACTGCTTGTAGACTTTTCTGAAGGGCACATAGATTGTATTTGAGTTAATAAAGAACATTCCAAAACGTGTACATTCATTGGTACTAACATACATTAGTACGTTCCAAACGTGATGCAGGTAGGATTGAACCCCTCGCCGTAGTGGGCAACTTGCACTCCACGCGAGTGCCTTTACTGTTACGCCACCTGGGGGCCCTCAACACTCATCTTTAAGTGTACATTATCTGCACGTGCTGTTTGGCTCCTGTTGACGCCCTGAATTTGCATCTGACAGGGAGAGAGAGTGGTTCTGCTGAGGCAGGTGGATCACAACTGGTATGAAGGAAAGATCCCAGAGACAAATAAACAGGGCATCTTCCCCGTGTCTTACGTGGACGTCATCAAGAAATCCCCCACAAAGAGCCCCGGCCACCATGCTGAGTCGTCCTTACCCCACAGCTACTCCAGCGACAGGATACACTCTCTAGGCTCCTCCAAGGTAGGTATACCTAAAAATTAAAAATGCCTCCAACTGCTTTGAGGCTGCATTAATAGCCATCTACTGAATCGAAACAAAATGCCATCTTTTGTATGTAAGTAATGGTCATCTGTGCTGCCCCAAACATTAGGGTCGATATTTCGCACTGCACAGCAACACAACAATTGAAGGTGCCCGTCCCAATCCGGGTCAAGAATTCAACTGCGCGCGTGTGATTAATCCTGTTGACGAAATGTCAGCCAGAGAGCTGTTTAATTTCTTCCTGTCATCTATAGATTCTCTTCAGCTTAGGGTCGGCTTTAGTTCCAATTAATTGTGCTTGAGTTGTGATTCCCTTCAAAAGCACGGAGAGTCAGAGCCTTTGTTCTCACGCACAGGATAAATATAGAGCAAACCAGGGCTCATATTAATAACTCTGCCGTGCCAATTGTTCACTTAGTCTAAGTCTAAAGGTTGGAAATAGTGTGTGGGGCTCTGGTGCGGGGCGCAACTTTGAAAAGGTGCACACGTGACATACTGTACGTTCTGTCCTCCGCTTTCCAGAGCCTTCCCCAGGGGGGCTCGTCAACACAGTGCGGCCACGCTGAGTGTAGAAACCGGAACCGTGTAGTTGTACATAATGGAGCTGGGCTGACGGTCACGTTCGTTTTCGCACCTGGCATTTGTTTTTGCACCTCGCGTTCATTTTTGCATGTTTCGCCATCTGGACACAGGCCAGATGAGGCCTGCTATAGCATATTCAATTTTTCATGCTGCTGGAAGATTAGAGTTATGTAATGCAGCACCTGACAGACCGGCAAAGTATTTTTTTTCCTGTGGTGTAGACAGTGGTTACTGACAAGTCACTTGCTCTTTTGCAATCATAGACAGCTATACAAAACATCATAATTATAATGTTTTGGGATGTGGGAAAGGTAGAAGCATTTAATCATAGAGGTAGTAATGGAATAAGACATAACTTTTCTTATGTCCCGTCGGTGTGGTCCAGAAGCACCTAATTTGATTGATCTAAAAAGGAGATTTTTTCCCACTCGCTGCAGTGAATTGGATGATAAGAACAGTAGCTGCAGTAGGTGAATGAATGAGATTGTGTGACTCTTCCGCTCCCTTTCCTTGGAATATCTCACCTGACCTCTCTCTTCTGTGAGTTCTTTCCTGCCTGTTTGTAAGTGCTTTCTCTCTTTATCAAAAGGCCTCCACCTCCTCCCGCACTTGTTTCAGTACGCCCTCCCCCACCCCCGACCGCGCTCCTCGTCGGCTCCCAGCCCCCAGAGGGCCCACCTGCAAGCGGTCACCAGCGAGTGGCTCGCCCTTACCCTGGGCATGTCTCCCTCCAGCACCCCTGCCCCCACCCCTCCCCCTCTCCCCGCCAGCCTCCTGTCCGAACTGGAGGCCCTCGACTCCCTTGTGTCCCCGACACCAACTGCCATGATGGGACCCTCCCCGTTGCCCCGAAACCACATCTCCGCCGCCCTCAAGGAAGGACACTTCATTCCGATCACCTCTCCCAAGGCCTACCCCTGTTCCCCTGAGCCTAGCCCCTCCCCTGTGCAATACCTGGCCACTCCCTCTTACTCCCCTTCCCCCTCCTCTCCCATGTTCGACGAAGCCTATAAGTACGATAGCGGCGACATTTCTCCGCCCAACAGCAAACCCCTAGACTTTCAGGAGAAGCAGGCCCTGCCCGGGCCAGACAGGAAAGAGGTGTGTTCCACCGAGCCTTCAGGTTCGCTCAAGCCCGGCGATCTGGTGGTGTGTGAGCCACGCCAATGGCCCTCCTCCAGCAAGGAAATGTTCTCCACCAAAGACCAGGAGGAGGACCTTTGCGAGGAGCTGCTGTCCATCATCCAGGGCAGCCAATCAATGGGCGGGTTCTCGCAGGAGGGGTTTTACAGACAAGCGCCAGACATAACAGAGGAGCTCCCCTTATTGTACATAGAGGAGGACCCCAGTGAGGGAGGCAGGATGGATGTTGTCTTTAAAACCATTTCACCCGTCCATAATGAAGGCACAAAACAAGAGGTAGAGCCTGTTGTTTTGTCTGGTCATCGTGTGTATTTCCCTGCAAGACATGCTATTTTGACCCATATATTACATTATGAAATTACATTATGGAATCGCTGTTACTAACTTGGGTATATTTCAGTAACACATTGTTCAGTGCAGTCATAAACAGTAACTTTTTGTCAAATGCACGTCGATCTTTAACAATCTTCCATTCTGTCATGGAGGTTGCTGTCTTTATTCTGAGTGTGTGTGTGTGTGTGTGTGTGTGTGTGTGTGTGTGTGTGTGTGTGTGTGTGTGTGTGTGTGTGTGTGTGTGTGTGTGAGCGAGTGGTTTTATAACACACTGTTGATTTCTCCATTGCCTTCACCAGGCCGAAGTTGGCCCGGGCGCCAAGCCACGTCCGTCCACCTCCCCCTCTCACCAGCCCCGCCCCCACCTCCCCCAAACGGTCACCCCCTTCCCCCCGCACCACCCCTCCTTTGCCAGGGGTCTCACGCTCCCCCCCTCTCTCTGCCAAACTCTCCCCCCGCCTGGAGACTAGGTCCCCCAAAATCAAGGTAAAGGACGAGCACTGTGTGTGGCTTTGTGGCGTACCCTGTTCTTCGTGCCACGTCATAAAACATGGACAATAACACGCCCTGTGGAGTGTGTCTTGTCATCTGTGTCCCCCCCCCCAACTCCTAACACTGTCTCTGTTGTGCGGGATAAGGGAGGAACCACATGGGTTCGCCCCTGAAAACTGACTTTATAGCCAACAAGAAAATATAGTGATTCATCTGCAGTGATTTTGCATCTTAATCTCCTCCCCCCAAGGCTTATTGTAGTAAAATAACACACCGTAAAATAACACACCATCTAATAAATCACCCTCAGTGGCACACAAACTCAGCAGATTTTACAGTATGTCCGCATGGTATATGGTTGTATGGTAATGCAGTGATAGATCATGGTAGAATCTGGCAGTCATGTAAGTAATGTGTACGGTTATTTGTCACCGCAGCAACTGAAATATGTCCGTGTCTCTTCTCTAAAGCTCAGATTCCATGCTGACTGCCTCATCATCCCTGCACTAGTTTTATGGGCCTTTCCCTTTATAGCCTGCTCCACCTGCCGTTAACAGCTGTGCAAGACTACAAATTGATGGGAGGCAGGTCAGCCTTGTGCATAAAGATGTCAGGCCAGATAAGATAGTAGTCCTTATCAGATAAGGTAGTCCATGTGCCACCCAATCATTTGTTTTGGTTGTTTTGAATTTGTACATCTCTCGGATAGAACAGATTCCCACTTCATACAAAGGAGAGTTCAGCTTTTTATTTGAGAAAGCAGATTCAGGTGTTGTAAGATTTCTACATCTTAAGGTTGGCTATGGTTCAGTTAGTGGGCAGTGCAGTAACAGCCGTGTCTGTCTGGCTGTGTATTTCTGGTTGTGTGAATGTGACGTTTCTGAGAGGTTCGGACAGACGGAGTCATAAGCCAGCAACATGCACAGTGAAGCTGAGTGTGTCCTGATACTGAAAAGTGCTTACTTGGCGCCTTGTGCTTCTGGTTCTTTCAGCCAACTTTAAAACGCGACATTGTTGTTGTGGGTAAACCACCACGTAGCCCCGTGATGTCTAGGAGGTCCTGCGGGTCGCCCGTTAGAGGTCAAAGCTTTTCGCCGTCTCATAGGGTAGGGGCGCGCGTGCACCGTGTGTGACATCATCAGCAGCAATGGTGGATGGGAAATGGTGTTCTCTTTAAAGTTCACGTATCCCTTTTACCTCCCAGGTCATATTTCTGTATCAGGCAATGAACTGTATCATGAATCTGGACCAAATTCTTTCCAAAACATAAACCAAAAATGACAGTGTTTGTGTGAACACTGTAAGAAATAGGGGAACTAGGAAAAATGGCATGCTTAAGAGAACTCTACAGGGATACCTTAAACTTTAATGGCTTGTATTTCAGTGTGCTTTGAAGCTTGGCATTGTGGTCAGAAATAAATGCAAAAACGGATAGAGAGAAGGTCTTTAGGATAGACCAGCCCAGATCTGTTGTGGTGAAGGTGGGGTTTTTGTGGCATGCATGAAGGACATGTATCAGGTGTGCTGCATGAGCCCCAAGACTTACCACGACCAGCTAGGGTCAGACCAAATCACCCGCTCGTGTCTGCCATCCTGGTTGCCTAAAAGCCTAATTGTTGTCTTTCGTTGCCTTTTGTTTTGAATTGAGTGTCACAAGGTTCTGTTCTGTTTCCTGTGTCTAAGAATGCCTGCCTGTGCACTGAAGATGAGGAGGGGGATGTCAAAAGGGAACGGCTTATGTACTGTAGTCTAGTTTGCAACCGTGTCTGCGTTGTTTGTTTTTTTCTCATGCTCTGAGGGATGTTGAATAATGTGTTTTGTGTACACAGCTTAAACATGGTGTACCTGCCAGAGCCAGAAAAGCAGCCTTTTCCCCCCAATTCCCTCCAAACAAGGGGAGTACAGAGCACAGCGTCAGCATTTGGCTGTGGCATCTTTGTGCTTGAGGCAAAGATGTTGTGCATTGGTCCTGGCTGTTTTATGTTGATTGCGGCAGCGCGAGCCAGGAGAGCGGCAGCGCGGTGCACAGGGGTCACAGCGGTGCGCTTACGCCATTATAATGATGGCGTCACTCTTTCCCCTTTTTCAGTCGCAGCGATCGGCGTTCGCACAAGACGCTCTGCACTGCCAAGGAGAAGCGTGAGTTCTGTTTCGTTCATTTGCTAGTTTGAATAACCAAACCTTTATTCAAAAACCACACCACCCAGGAATACTAATTTGGGATTTTCTGCTTTGTTGAATGCAAAATATGTTCTCTAAACCAGTGGTTCCCACACTTTCTGAGCCCACAACCTACATGATAAGTTAATACAGTTTCTGTGACCCATCCCTTACTACACTGTAGCTTAACATATACCATACATGTACACTTATTAGTGCAATGTTTAATTTGCCTTGTGTGAATTTCTATGGTAATTGTATCATGCTATCAAATTGTACAGTACAGAATGCTATTTTTTAACACCTCATAGTATGCACTACTGGTCGAGACTATATATCATGTCCACATAATGCTTTAATATTTTTCAACATTACTGTGTCAGTACGGATATAATCTTCAAGAGCCTATTCTTCAAAATCCTATTGGGCCTGCTTCAATGGTACTTATACTCTGTATCCCCAATGTCTCATGATTCGGTATATTTTATTCTTTGGTGGGTACTGCTATCAGTAAATCTGTCAGACTTTGTCCTTAAATTTCGATTACTGTGGCCTTGCAGGTTCCAAGCGCTTTACAACTATGTTCCACGCAATGAGGACGAGCTAGAACTGAAGGAAGGGGATATTGTTGATGTCATGGAAAAATGTGATGACGGCTGGTTTGTTGGTAAGTCAAGCAAAAGGTTAAACTTTTTTAAATGTATTCTTTATTTATTATTTGTGTGCTGTAAATACTACAATGGCACTGTAAATGTAATGACACAAAATATTCTGTTCCTTTGTATTTCGGTGATACTGTATTTTTCAATATTTTTCTCCACCTCTATGATTGTTGTTCCAAGAATTGCCAGCAAGTGGCGATCATGCTCTTCATAACTTCCTAGTTCCATCCAGTGGCACACTGAACATGCTAATGTTTATCAGGGGACAGGGATTTACATTGGTAATGATATTTATAAATAATAAAAATGTGTACAATAGTTAAGACAAAAACCAGCACATTTTTACCACATTGGAAGTGGATTGTGTGGTAATTTACAAAGAGTGAGCTTTCTCTAAGAAAATTAACTGGTAGATACATATTCAATCAAACTCCTGGATACATATCAATCAGATATTACTTGGTTGCAATCTTCCATGGTATAGTGCAGATCTCAAAGTGGGATGTGAGTGCTGTCTCTGGTTGTCACATTTTCAATATTAGTCATCTAGAGCTAATCAGGGCATTCAGGGCCTGTTTTTTATTCTTGCTTCCATTTGGCCCAGATAGTGCTTCAGTGCTTTATGCAGAAAAGTCACCACCAGACCAGCCTCAAAGTGTTCTAAGATTCAAATGGCCTGAACACTGAACACCACCCATACACTTTTAAATCTGAAATAGCAATATATTTATTGGATTAGTCAGACTTTAATCAAGTGCACTGATGTAATCAAGCGTGCTTTCCTCCTGGACAGTGCCACCTTAGACAACAGCAGTTGTTTCAAATAAAATTGTGAAAGGTGAACAAGAACTTTTAAAAAGGCTTTCTCCTCTTGTTTTTGTTGTTTTGTTCTGATTTTCCAGGAACATCAAGAAGAAGCAAATTTTTTGGAACCTTCCCAGGAAATTATGTGAAGCGATTGTAGTGTTGCTGATACTCACCAGAGTTCTTGACTGTTCAGCACAACCACAGTGGATTTAAGCAGCTATCGCAGGAAGAGGAATGCCACAGATTTGTCTGTTTAACACTAAAGATAACTTATAGCTAAAACTAGCCATCTTCATAGAAGACTATTCCAGCAATGTTTGACGTTCGTAATTTATATTCCAGTCGTCAACTACGGTGAGTGTTTGAATGCTGCTGTCCCTAGGATCTGAATTAAGGAAGAAACAAACTGCTTCCTAGGCCTGAAGGATTAACAGTGCACCATGTGAGTTGTTTTAAAACTATTTCATCGTTTTATTTACTGACCGTGTCTGCTGATATACAGTGAGTGGAAAGGGTGAGGGTGCGAATGCAGTTTGTCACGGCATGGTATGACACAAGTCTTCGGTTCATAACTCAAACCTACAGCAAGGCCTGCCTTGTAGCCGCGCTGATAAATCTCATGTTTTATGAAGAAACCAAGTGCTCTATTGCCTTGTATTTATTTTCTGCTTGTTTTTGGGGTGCACCGTCACAGAGTGCGGTCGGACTGATTTTACGGCCCTTCTCTGTGTAAAGAGAAGGACTGCCTTGTGTCAAACGGAAGAGCATGGAAGACCTGAAGCTGTGCGGAGAGAGCCTGGAGCAGTATTGCAGTGTTCTGTTAGTGCCAGACAATATGGTTTTCAGTGAAACCATTCCTGTATTTGAACTCAGTTAGAAGGGTGGATTACAGTATCTTGAGTGTTTGTGTAGAGTGCTCGCGCACTTGCAGTATGCCTCGTCTTCAGTGTATTCAAGCTGTCAATAACCGTCTGGTCAGGAACAGGCTGCAATAGTTCACCGACTCGTATTGTCTAATTATTATTATTTTTCAAGCAGATATTTCTATATAAGTATTCTGTTTAAAGATGTTATGACTACATGAGCTACAAGGCCACGATCATTTTGTTTAATAGCTCCAGTATCCCTTTCCCCTCTATTTAAAAAAGGAAGTATATGATCATAATTATATTGGCATGTTGTCTCATCAGTGTCTATAGATCAGATCTCGTCAGATTGTAATAGATACTCGCCACACTGAGACAGTATGCTGCAGTATTCCTCAGTACAGTAATTTATTAAACATGTGGGGGAGGGGAATCTCTTTTTTTGACTCTCTTAATCTCATTTCATTGTCTTGTACCTGTCAGGTATTTTGTACATTTTCCCTGTAATTGATATGGCTAGAGGCAAGTGAAATGTACTTAAAAACCTTTTTTTAACAAAATCATTTTTATCTGATCATTTGAAAAGCATATCTCTATGATTGATATTTAATATAATCTTTTCTCTGCGCTGTTCTCACATGTCCAACTATCTAATGTGATGTATGAAATTATTTATAATAATTTTGAGGGGGAAATTGATTCCCAAACCTTTATTTAACAGTGTTCAACTTGTGTTGAAACCCATTTATCTTTGAAAAATAGTGATTGACTGTATTTAAGTGTATTACAGGAAGGAATTTACCAGCACGAAGATATTCAGCTTTCCTTTATTTACATAAAAGAACCATAGTTTATTTTTCAGTTATTTGCCTTTTTGTGTTATGCTACGGGAGGTTTTCTTAGCATATTCAGAGGTTTTGAGTCAACCGGTGTATTGAAATTGTATTGATGATGATATACAAAATGATAATTTGAGCACCTTAAAATGTAATTATTTGGAGTTTTCTTTCTCTTTTGCATCATCCTGTTGCCTGAACTTACATGATGTCTGTAGAATTGTGTATGTCTTTTGTATGGAACTGTAAATCACCGGAATCCGCTGTTCTATGAAGTCCTTCTCACTAGCTCACTAGCTCCTGCACTGTATTTATTCGTATTTTCCAGTCCAAATTTTCTAAGGCCATTTCACCATCCTATTCATCACATGGGGATCCTGAGGGGTACAAAATCTGCAAACTACATTTAAGCAAAAAAATAAAAAATAACCCACTGAAAAGTAATAGTAGTATTTACCAGCAGCAAAATTGATAAACTCTAAAGTAATTGTTGATATATATTTGTAAAAGCAAGTCAACAGGAAGTGTGTACCGTTTTGAGGTCTGCCTTTTTTTACTGGCAGCTTTGAGGACCTACAGTGTCGCGTGGAAGAGCCGGGAGTTTTCATGTTGATGGAACGTGGGCCGCATGCAGCTTCACTGTGAAGTTTCTGCTGCTCTTGCACTCTGCACTCTACCGGCCCTCACCCACCCTCACCGCCTGGGGCTCTTTGGTTGACAAAACGATCGGAAGCGATGCAGTGATGTTCTCACCATCAATGCTTTTATGTTTGGTTTCTTTCTGTGGAATAGTATATCTAATAAATACTGCCTGATATACCGCTGTTTTGTTATGCTTACTCTCCTTTTATGCCAACACTTGGCCACTTGCCAACATTTTCAACTGACATGAAAATGATTCTTCGGGAGATATTCTTGGGTGGCTAGCCTCAATCACTTTTTAATTACAGTAGTTACTGTATATCCCAAGTAATACCTTCATCCGTTTTCAGAGAAAGTTGTCACACATGCAATCATAAATCTTAGTAAATTATTTTGTAGACCTTTCCTTCATTATTTATTTTAGAATATTTCTCAATCCAGCCCAGTAGAGTAGACACTTACTTGCCATATTTTTCTGTTGCGTAGAGAGAAGGAACAACTTGTGTATTCACACTGGGCAGAAGTAGGTGCTGGTCTGTTCTATAAACAGCCACATGGGGGCATCAGCCTGTCTCACACGCAACCATAGCAACCCAGTAAATAAACCTCAGGCCTGGCTGGGCTCTGCTTTCTCTCAAGGAGGAAGGCATCATGTAAACTCAGAAGATTCATATCAAAGGGAAAGCAGAGTTGCAAATCCATTTTGATTGCAAAAAGCAGTCATAAAAAAACATGGTGCTCCATGTCTAATTCATTGTAATGATCTTAAAAAATGTATGTTCTTAGCATTAGCTTGAAAACTTTACTATTTTATACTGGATTGATTTAAAAGAGCTTCTACAGAGAGTGGATAGTTGCGTGGGACCCAGGAAAAACAGAAAGTAAATGGCTTTCACCAGCTGGCAAAGTTACGCTTTTTTTCAGCTGCTAAAAAGACTCCCTGGGCTTATTCCAAATCAATAGGTCAGGAATGTGCCTGCACAACCTCAGTTGCCCGATCAAGCCTTAACTTCAAACCAAATAAGGACAGGAGTTTTGTCAAACACCGGAGCGGTAAGCTGGAGTAAGGGGTCTGTGAAGGAGAGCTCCAGAACTAATGAGACTAGAGCAGGCTTCAGCAGGAGAACGATGACAGGGAACAAAGAGCTTTCTCCTCGGCTGCGTCCTGTCAAAGCTGTGCCACTCGCGCTCGTTCCTGCACATGCAATGCGGGTAGTGTATCGGCATGGCACGCGGCCATTGTCAAGAGATGGCGGGCTAACGCTCTGTTGTGGCTAAGCTTGGGGGGAATCACAGTCAGGGATACATACGACATGCCGGGAGAGACCGACTGAGGGTTTGTCAGCGCGCAACAATGTAACTTCAGAGCTTCCCAGGTGCTGCGAGACGTTATGCACACTATTGTTTTTGGGACAAGGCGCCGGGAGTCCCAGACGGTGAAAAGTAACCCGATTTCCTCGCTCCTCTCGGAGTAATTATCTCAAAAGCGATGCCAATTTTTTTCACACTCTTCACAAGGTGGATTTTTTTTTTAAACCTATCTCAGGAGCAAACAAGAAATTTGTTTTAAAATGCACCCAACTGAGTTTTCAAACCACTCAGTTTACATTCTTTACTGAGAGGAATTATAAACAGCACAGACA
This sequence comes from Aldrovandia affinis, assembly GCA_029706075.1. Lineage (NCBI taxonomy): Eukaryota > Metazoa > Chordata > Actinopteri > Notacanthiformes > Halosauridae > Aldrovandia > Aldrovandia affinis. Next base: position 8,972,275 of record JAINUG010000006.1, read on the forward strand.
CATCCACCCCCTCTCCTCCCCTGTTGGTGTTATGACAGTCAGTGTTTGGTGTGATCGGAGTACATCTGTTATCTGTGCACGGCACTCCTATCCCGGCCCTGTCGCTCATCTTAGACCTGATGAGTGACAGCGGGGCTGCTTTCTTCAGGGAAGGTGATCACAGGTGTCCGGCCAAGTGGATGGAAAGGTCTAGAGGGGCCAAGGAGAGTGCTGCATTATGCTGCCTCAGGTCCCCAGTCTGTCCAATGACCTCACTCAGGGGTGGGGCCAACAGGCAGGCTGGCTTAAAGGGGCCAGGGCAGAGGCTGCTGATCAGCTGTGGGAGACGGATTGTGTCTGGGAAGGGAGGAATACCGTGGAAGCCCTCTGCCATTTCAGTACAGCACCCGAGGAAGAGTCCCAGAATGCCACAGAACGTAGTCCTGGAGGGGCCAGCTCCATGGGGATTCCGGCTCACAGGGGGCAAGGATTTCAACCAGCCCCTCGCCATCTCCAGGGTGGGTTCCCTCAGATTTTTGCGACTGGTACAGTAGGTGATAGATGCAGAGCACTTTGGGGAGAGTGTTAGAGTGTGGGAAGCCCTACGCCTACACTACAACTCTTAGTTTTATAGTGTTTTAAGATGTGTGGGGATTCCCCTGGCAAGCAGTTACTTTCAAAAGAATAAGTGGAGTAGACTTTCATCTCATCTTGAGAGCCGTAGCTGCAGTACACATTGAATGGATAAAGAAAAAAGTTTTTCTGACTATGTTTAGAATGCCTAGGTTTTTGAAAAAGTTTTTAACATGTAAAGGAAGTGCTTTCTTGACTAGCGGTTTACTTGGCTCATTTCCTATTCCCTTATGTTCGTGCAGCTGTACAGATGGCAAAGACAAAACTTATGCCAACCCTTGCATTTATTGGCAGTCATATTAATTATTTATTAGTAATTCAAAGTAACTTTTTCATTATCAAGAGGTACGTGTGTTCTCCAAGCTGGCATGGCTGAGCCCATGCCTTAACCCCTGAGAGAGTGAATGAATGGGAGGAGAGGACTTTTGAACTATACTTTTACATTTTGAAAACTTCACTACAACCAGTAAAACTTTTGATAAAATGTGCTATAACAGACAAATCACAATATTTGAAAATCTCTAATTTCCAAATATTACCATACACACATGTAAGCATAGGCCTGTCTGCATTCAAAAAAGTATTATGGAATACAAAATGAAATCATGTATCTTTCACAATGCCATAGAATTCATTTTATATTTCATTATGTATTTTGCTCAACACAATGATTATCCAGTCCTTATATTCATTCATATATACACATGTATTCAAATTAACAAATTAATTATTATGAGGTCATCATTACACATTGTTATTATACTCATAGCCAAACCTACCAGTTTGCAAACTGGGCTACCCCTCTTTGGCAGGGTCCATTGTTGACTCCTCACTGTGGTGCACTTACAGGAATACACCTTCAGTGGAAATGGGGTTTCTTAAAATGTAAATGACTATGACTCAGTTATAAATAGCAGTCTACATCATAAACTAGTCAATACAAACACAGTCACCTTTTTTTGAAACAAGAGAGCCATCATCACGGCTGAGCACATTGCGCTCCACTGAATATATGTTTAGTCACAGAAGTAAAAATGGAAGCATATGCTGTTCCCCCCACTCATTCATCTGTCAGATATTTGAAAGAGGAATGAAGTGGTATCCCCTGCATGCTGTTTAAAGTCGATTAAGAATAATTTGAAGGATTTTTAAACATATTTTTTAATGATCAAACATTAGATTTTTTTAACAGGGTAGGCCCAGTCAGTCAGCACTCGCTCCGTGTTTCTCATGTTCCCCTGCTGCTCTGTGCCCCCCCCCCCACCGGGTTCATTCATATGTGAATATGGGGCTGATCTCGCTTCTCGCACAGCCAAATATAGCCAAATTATAACGACTGTTACCAAAAGAGCTGCGGGGTTTGGATGCACAGCATCGCTCAGGCATCTAAAACGAAGCTCTGCAGGGATATTTACACCTGTCGCACAAGCAGATGTCTGCCCAACCCCCCCCCCCCCCCAGCCCTGAGTTTCTGGGGGAGTGCCTGGCACAGCAGGAGGGGGGGGGCTGGATTAACAAGGCCTTCAGCCTAAAAAAGGACCAACTACTACACAGGCTGTCTGGACGAAGGGAACTGGCAGCGAGGACTACAGCAGTGTCCAATCTTATCCGAAAAGGCCTGGTCTGGGTGCAGGCTTTTGTTCTAGCCCAGCACTAAAACACTTGATTGAACTAATCAAGGTCTTGGTTGAAGACCATGTTTAGTTGATTAGATCAATCAGGTGTCGTAGTGCTGGGCTGGAACGAAAGCCCGCACCCACCCTGTACTACAGCATGGGTAAGGGTTCCATCCAACACAGAGAGGCTGCAGCACAGACTTGATTTTTTAGGCCCCAGAATATTTCCTGCAGGCAGTGGCTTGGTGTGGATTATCCTACCCGACGTACAATGCAGTCATTGATATTTTACTTCCATGTGTCCAATCAAATCTGGTTGGGAGTAATTCGGCCGAGCCGTTCACAGATTGTTGCGCATTCCTGGCTTTCGGTTTGTGCTAATTCACCCTCACCACTCGACGTTTCAGTGGGGTATTTTTGGGAAGCTCCAAGTATGATTGTTCCATCTTCAATAGGAATTCTAAATGAAGCAATAAAGACACAGTAGAAAGCCAGACCTGACATTTGATGTTTAAATTACCCATAATAACACAGAAGAATGAAGGCTAGGCTCCCATAAACAAGACTGGTTTTCTTCAAAATTACTTCTATTAGTTGCGGAGAGAGGGGCGGGGGACCTAGGCTGTACTAGGAGGCCTCCCTTCTAGAGGGGGATCATCAGGCTGGACTCTAAGGAGAAGGGAGAAGTCTGCCTGTCCAAAACCACCTCAGTGTAAACTTCTATTTGGTTAATGTTCCTCTGAAAGCTTCTTCCATAACTTATTTATAGGCCCATGACTTCACAACACCCCAAAATAACGATACTTGGGGGAGCCATACTGGATCCTTTAAATCCAACGTCTGCTGTAACACAATATCTGCATTGACAGTGATGCCCTTTTGAATGACTTCTGCCCATTTGTGTTTGGGGTTCTGGGAAATCAAGCACCAACTCAAGACCAAAACTCAGTGGGTAAATTAAAGGTTGCTGTTCATTTTAATGATGCGTCCTACTAATCCAGTATAGGCTGGGAACAGTACTCTCTCACATTATCTGCCCTACCACATTAGACCCTGTGTCTGTTCAATCACACACGCAGTGAGTACACGCAGAGACAGAGTTGGCTGATGGTAATGCCCTTCTCACCATACCATTGTATTGGTCTGGGCACTCTGTGCCTGTAATATATGGTCCCCTTCACAGCCCGAACACACTGAGGCTGATGCCATGCCCACTGTTGATTGTGTGAACTTGCATGGAGGCACACTGCACCCAGTCCCGCTGCTCTCTGTTGGGACCGGGGTCGGTACCGAGCACTGATCTTCACTGGACATCTCATCTGTGAAAGAAATGTGCAGTTGGAAATGTGCTTGCACTCATATTAGGTTGGTTCCAAACATGTTTTAACGTGTTGCAACGTACTGATTTTAATATAAATTCAGTGCAGCTGTCTTGGTTGTTTGTTTGTTCAATGAATTATGCATGGCCCCAGTGAACAACAGATTGCTCTTAATCGATGTATAGATTAACTCCCTGTATTACAAATGTATTGAAGGATCTCAATTGTATGAAAGTAAATGACTAAAATACCTTTACTTGTATGCTTCTACTACAGCAAACATATTCTCTGCAATCAATAACTGTAATCAAGCACTCAACAGCCAATGAGAGATGTCAAATATATATCAGGATTCAATAAACAATTCAAAGCCATTCAAAATTCAGAGCTAAATTGCGAAGTCAACTATAACTAAAACCAGCATAAAAAGAGGGGCTCCAGGACCAGGTTTGAGAAACATTGGATTGACCTATTCATGAGAGGGGTTGCCAATACTATCAATATGGCATTCAATCCATATGGCATTTGATCAAAATGGCAGAAAGAAAAAAACATTTGGAGCACTGAAATTACTATTATACTGCAATATCTTAAAATGAATGGTAATAATAATACATTTTACTTGTGATCTCAAAGTGCCGTACAATAGTGTGCATTTCAGTCTTTTGAAAATATACATTTGTTTCATGGGAAAAATACCTGCCCATTTTCATTGGTCGGCTCATTACTGTTTGAACATGGAGGAATATGAGAAAAGTGCCCTCTCTTGTGTGTGCGTGTTCTCTGGAGAAAAGGTCCTTTCACAGTGCCAGACAAATGTCTTTTCACACCATTAAGAGTCCACTTAGTAGCCCTGCTGTTTAAACAGAGAGCAGGTGTTCCCCGGCCTTCCTTGACATTGTGTACACTCACGCTGTGTTTGTTTGGGTGTTGCTGTTAGAGCCCCATGATGTGGCAATTGTCAGCCTGCAGATCAGCAGAGCTTTTCATTTCAACCTGGCCCTCGGTGGCTCGTTCATGCTCCTCTCAGAACTCGACCTGCTCGCACCTCTGCTCTGGGACAATGCCGCTCTGTTCCTTTGGTCGGCAGGAGAGACTCGCCATGGGAAGGAGTCCACCTTTATTGTGCTCAAATCTGGTGGAGATGGGGAGCTATTTCATTAGTAATTACCTCAATTTGAATTTTACAGAATGAGATTCTATGTCTATTGTAAATGAACATAGTGCATGGGACTGCAAACAAAGTAGTCAGCCATGAATGGGTGTTTGTCATGAATATAACTGTAGTGCTAGCAGTAGTAATAGCAGCATGAGTGATAATAGTAGAAGTAGATGTAGTAGTAGTTGTTATAGAAGTATTAGAAATATTAATGACACTTTTATGCCAAGAACTCCCTTCAAAATCACCCAGACCATTTTTACTATATGAATATACATTTTGATGTCAAGTCCTCTGAAGCCTTGTTCAGTAGAGTATACTCCCTTTATCTGATATAAAGAAGTAAAAGAGTAAAATAGAAACACCAAGCAATATAAATAGCTCTTAGATGACCTAACCTCTAATAAATCTGCTTCTTTTTTTTCAAAGGAAAAGACAGAAAAAGGAGTGTGCGCTGAGAGAGAGGGCCTAATAGGGAAGTGTTATGGGAGAGCAGGTGGTGTGGGCCCTGGTGCAAGGTGAAACGATGAGATAAGGAGCTGGAGGGAGAGAGATGAATACCTCAGGAATGAGACAGTGAGAGGAATAGGAATGAAGGATGAGGTCAGGCCCCGATAGAGGGGGGGAGGGGCACTGGGCTCCAAAGCACATCAAATACCTCAGCAATTAGATCAGAGGACTGTCAATAAGAGATGTGTGTCCCTCTGCTGTAGTATGACACCACACTTTGATGGATACATCCACACTCCGGCTAATTATAGAAAATTTACAACACAGGGCCGCACAGCCTGGGCCCTTCTCACGCTCCTCTTTTTCTCTTTTTTGAACGGACAAAATTCAGTTCACGCAATTTAGTGCACACACATTTTCATATTTCACGCATATTTTAGAATATTCCATTTTCATATTATGTGCTATTTTCATGTGATCTCATCTAGCTCTGTTTTTATTTATTTTTTATTTATTAGAGTATTCATAAGGGACAAACACAGAGAACATTGACAGCCACAGAAGCAGTGCCCGATGCGCTGTACATGTGTATAGAGCCAAAGCTAATTTCCAACACCAGTCCCTTAGCTGTGTACATCCCACAATGCAACAGGCACACAAGTCTGGACAGCGGAATTTTCAGACATTGTGTTTCACCTTCAGCTGATCAATTTAAAGTGACTTCTATTATCTGTAGATCACTCCGGGCAGCAAGGCATCGCTGGCAAACCTTTGTCCGGGCGACATCATCCTAGCTATTGAAGGAGAATCTGCGGAGGGCATGACACATTGCGAGGCACAGAACAAGATTAAGGACTCCACCAGCCAGCTCAGCCTAAAGATTGAGAGGTACGGAGAAACACTGTGGCCAATGAAGAGGGCAAAGGACACAGAAGGAGAGAATGGTCACTGGCAAATAAACTGCTCCTGTTTTAACCTGCTTTACAGACTCTTTACATTTTTCACATCCATATGTTGAGTCAACATTCAAATTGCCCTTCTCAATCTCAACAAACATACTTAAGAAAAACACAAATCCTTCTGTGTGAATCGGCACATTAAATTTGACAAGGGTCATCAGGCCAGACATATGATTAATAAGAACACTTGAACATATCCAAAGATAATGAAACATTGGAGGTTTACAGATGATTTATTTTCCAACGATAATGGCCAACGGTTGGAGAACGAAGGTAGAAATGTGAGAGGCTGTGGCCTAGTTGTCAGGATTGAGCTTGTTAGACCTCCGCAAATCTGTAATGAATGGACGTAACTTGGCCAAAGACCTTCATTTACATTCCTAGTCTTTGATTCATGCCCCTCGTAAAATCACAGAACCAAGCTGCTTGCATTGGATGTCGGTTCTGTTGATGTAAATTACGATCACACCAAGGTCACGGCCGAGATCGAATGTGAAGCATTCTGTTCCCTATTGCCGTTTGATCTTTATTTATTATTCCACCCGAGGTCAGTGTTCTATCAGTATCGAATATCACTGTTCTGTTGCAGGCCGGAAACCAAACTTTGGTCGCCCCAGGTAACAGAGGATGGTAAACCCAACCCGTTCAAAATCAATTTGGAAGCAGAACAGCAAGTAAGTAAGAGAGAACTTTAAACAAGTCAAGTTATTTTTAGCATTTTGTTTGAAACTGATGTTCAAAGCCAAGAGTCTAATAAAACAGGCCAAAAAAGGAGTTCAGAACTGAATTGCTTTTTTTCTTTTCACTTTGGACAGTAACAACATTGGAGTTTTTTTAGAATTTCCAGCACCCACAAACTTAGAGAATTATATTTCTGCTATATATTAGGCTTAATTTTCTACTTGTTTTATGGTCTACCATACTACCTTACAGTCTTTAAAATCTGTCTAGTCTTAAGCTTTTTCATAGATCATTTTCATAGATCATAGATCATATCATAGCTTTTTCAAGCTTCAGCAAGCCAAATGCATGAGGGAGGAGGGCAGTGTTTGCAGAAGAACTGTTAACCGGGGAGGGACAATTGATGGGGGACATGTGAGCATGACATTGGTGCTCAATGCAAGAGACTTGAGGTCTCTACTCTTTAAATGTAAATGTGTGAAAAATGCACATCGGTTCCAGGCTGCATCCTGTTAAAGAGTTTGGTAAAAAGGGGAAATGCTAATATTTCACCAGACAATAGTTTAATGTGCTGTGTGCACCAAGTGGGTACTATGTTTGATATGTACTTGCTTTTCAGCTGATTCCAGGTTCAGAGACTTTATGAATCCTGTGAATGCCACTTCCCAAAGGAGAGGCTTTGTATTGTATTTATATCTGATTTGACTGATGAATAATCTTTCTGTGCATTTTACTACATAGAGAAACGACATGCTTGGCACCCACCTGTATCTGCACAATGGTCTATGGCTGTGTTTATGTCTGGCTCCACAATGCAGGAGTTCAAACCAATCGGTACAGGTCATAACAGAAAAGCCCAGCCGTTTGTGGCAGCCGCCAACATCGACGACCATAGGCAGGTGGTGAGCTCAGCCTACAACTCCCCCATAGGCCTCTACTCCGCAGGCAACATCCAGGATGCCCTGCAGGGGCAGCTGCGTGGCCTCGTCCATGACAAACCCGAGGGGTGAGTGGCGGGTTCCTCTGTTCCTGCTGTCTGATGACCGCCATCCCGTCCAGCGTGGTCCCTCTCCTCTTCCTCGCCCATCCTAACTCCTCAGCGTGTCTTTCTTCACTCCTTCAGCCTCTTACCTCTTTACTTCCCGAATGCAGGCCGAAAACAACCCTCATCAACAGCCATTAGCCACTACTTTCTGCGCTTCCACAATCTTCTAATGCCACCATCTCCTTACCTAACACCTGCCTCACCTTTTTTGTGTCTTACAGGACCTTGGCTACTTCGAACACAAGTTTAATGTCAGGCCAAAGCCCTTCACACTGGCAGGCCAAAGCAGGTTACTAGATACAGAAACGTCCTGCATGTGCTAACCCTGGGTCTGTGCTTAACCCTAGTTTGTACAGGTACTAATTTTATGCACGACTGCCCTCATTGTCACCAAAGTTGTTATCAAAAATATGACAAATGATTTTACAAATGCACATTTCATTACAACAACAAATCAACTCAAAATCAATTGTACATTGATTCAAATCAATTGTACATTGAAACTTAAAAGTATGTGCTTACACTCTAGTGTAACTATTATGAATGCTTAATATTATGCTACTAATATAATGCTCAATATCAGGAAAGCCAAGATAAATGCAGCCCCGATGCTTCACCCTCTCTGTGCAACAAACATGTCTGCTGCTCCAAGAAGCCTCAACCCTCATCTCTAACTTCTTTTCCATTCTTTCCCATTGTCTGTGTTTTCCATTTCTGTGGTCCTTTATTCCAACCCCTGTGTGTGACTGTCGGTGTTGTCTGATCAACTGCTGCTTTGGTGCTTGTGGCATTGCTATCACACCAAATCGGCTTTAAGCAGCAGCAAGCCTCAGGGCCCAGTTGTGCAAGCTCCCCAGGTTCCAGGCATAATTTCCCCCTCCGACTTACAGCCGGCCTCTAAGCCCTGCCCAGGGGAGGCCTGGGTCCCCAGTGCTCAGTATAACTCACCTGTAAAGTTGTACTCGGAGGCCAATATCATGAATGCACAGCAGCAGACTCAGATGTCCTCTGTAGAAGGGGAGCTCCCACCCAGGTAACCCCAGATTTTAGCATGGCCCTGCCATGTTCTATACCAATTCGGCATATGCATCTTCTACTGCCTCTATTTCTTGCAAATTGAAATGGGTAAATGCATGACAAATTCCAAATGTAACCAATAAATGTATCAGTCTACTGATAAAGTCCCTTTCAGGGTAGACGCTGAAAAAAATAGAACTTGTTGAGACCTCCATCTCAACTGGAGAAAGAAGTGATACCTCCGTGATAACCTGTGAGGACCCAATTCAGTCTAAACCAAAACTAGTAATAATTTCCCCTGCTAGTTAAACAGCCTGATTAACTGAAGGTCAGCTACCTTCTCTGAAATACCTGTACTTATAAGATAATATGGAAAAGGTAGCCTCAAGTCCTTACAGCAGGTGAAACAAAATATAAATGCTATTTAAACTGCTTCGAACTGTAAAATATGGTTGCTCTTTTGAATGGCCCTACAGAACATTTACATCAGAGGACTAAGGTGAAAGGATTCCTCACTGTCATATACACAGATGTGTTGACAGACCTCTCGATAGTGGTTGAATGTGTTGTTCCTGTGTGCTGGCTGTGTAAGAGAGGTGGCTCAGGCTGGTGTCTGTTCCCACAGTGGCAACGTTCTGACCTCCATTGAGGAGTCTCACGTGTACCGCATGCTTCAGGACAACCAGGACACCCCACAGGAGCCTCGCCAATCCGGCTCCTTCAAGGCCCTGCAGGACTCTGTGGATAATGATGGTGAGCCATTCAGTCTTGTGTCAGTCTCAGGCACATTCCAACCCACTTGCGTGTACAAAATATTTCCATCCAAGCATCTTATGTAACAAGCATAGAGACAAATATAGTGCATAGGGACAAAGATAATTCAGAACATATTCTATACAACATACAGGTACCTGCCACAATAAAGGCAACACTTTGGTAACCTGGGGGAGGCGGGGCCCTCAAATGGCTGGGAGGAGGGGGGGCTCGTTGGAAAGGGGAGGGCCGGGACTATCTGTACCAGCCGTGGCACCCCGATGGACACTCACAGTACTGCACACATTTAATTGATCTCTCATTTACTCGAGTGTTGCCTTTATTTTGGCAGTTACATGTAGCTCTATAATCTGAAAAAACTTGCTCTGGCCCATTCAGGCAGGATGGAATCATGTGTGATTTTAAAATGATAGGGTTCTACCTGCAGATAGAGTATAGTTTTCAGATATCATGCTTTAGAATGTTCTAGTCCCATATAATAGCATTGCTTTGTATTGCATCTAGGTTCCTTTTAACATGTTTGAAAAAAGTCATTTCAGGTGTTTAATCTGTTGTAGAGCAAAAAGAAACAACTAAGTTTCCCTTTTTAAAATACTTGTTTTTCTCAAAGAAATGCCAGATACAACCCTATAATATCTAACAAAAATACTGCTTTGGAGACTGACAGTACCGTGATCCTCATTCGTTTTTATTTTGTTTGTTTTATTCTGGGTGAATGCATCTGCAGGAACTCGGCCCATGGTCACCAAGAGTGTGAAAGCCCCAGTGACTAAGCCCCCTCCGCCCGCTGGCTCCCTCCAGAAGCTGCCTCTGTGTGACAAGTGTGGAAACGGCATTGTGTGAGTACCACCACTGTACCCTGCTAGCAGTGTAGTATAATGGTTAGGGAACTGGGCTTGTAATGCAAAGATTGCAGGTTTGATTCCCAGGTGGGGCACTGCCATTGTACCCTTGAGCATGGTACTTAACCTGAATTGCTTCAGTGCATATCCTGCTGTATAAATGGATTGTATGTAAAGAAATGTAAACTGTAAGTCACTCTGGATAAGAGTGTCTGCTAAATGCCTGTAATGTAATGTAGCGTAATGCTTTGCACTCTGCCCATTGTTCATGTGCCCTGCCCATGCGTATACAATATTAAAAAACCTCCCAATGCTCCATATTACCAATGCATATCTGCACAATGTGCACAGCAGCATTCGGTAACACAAAACCAAGATGTCTTCAGCTGCAAAACGAGAGACTGGCAGGCATTAGTAATGCCAGCTTCTCCCTTTTGATCTTGTTTTTGATCTTTGGGGAGGTAAAAGCAAGATTTCCATCCGCAAAGGAACGTAAGGAGATACCTGCCTGTGTCACTTTTGATGTGGTGGCGCACATCTGCGGTACCGTGAGTCCGCAAAAGGGATCCGATGCCTCGAAAAAGAGCGAGGGGAGGTGCATATTCAGGAGCATAAATCTGCTCCTCCCAGGGTGAATGGGCCCAAATGCCACACCAGGCCAGGCCCTCACCACGGGGAGTGAAAATGTTGTTTGCGCACGCTCACGCCACTTCAAAGGGGAGCGGCCTGGCATTTGTGGAGGGAGGCGACATGGTACATTTGACCCCTTGTACTGACTGAACTTCTGACCTGTGGCATAGACTGGAGCGGCATCTATGTTCTGTCCTTGCCCCCTGACACAAAAGACACCCAATAGCCCAATACCTACACTATCTACTACGGCTTCTGGAGGGCATGGTCCACTTTTCATGTTCACATTCTCTCTTTTGAATACTAAATATGACTTGCCATAGTGCAGGTCAACAGGTCAAGGAACACGTTTGGAGTCAAGCTTTAAAAGGGGTGATTTAAGCTGGGGGAGCAGTGGGATGGCAGCTGTAGGGAATGGTGACTGATTTTTCCATCTTGTGTGTTGGTTGTCATCCATCTTCCAGAAAAAAAGGGGGGGGCATCTAAACTCATGGCAGATCCTGTGAGGATGACCTGTCCTAGCTGACTAACCTAATTAAGAGAAGGAAGTGTATGCACATTTGGAAAAATGGCAAAGGTGCCAAGGATGTGGAATAGACTTGTTAAGAGAAAGAAAGAGTAAGAAAGAATTACCCACACACTGCATTGAATGCTGCCAAATAGGTTTGTGCAGGTCTTTGTCAATGTGCGGGTACTTCTTTGTCTTCACCCGGCTGACAAACCTGTCTCCGCTCTTTGTTCAGGGGGACTGTGGTGAAGGCGCGGGACAAGTACCGCCACCCCGCCTGCTTCGTCTGCTCCGACTGCAACGTCAACCTCAAGCAGATGGGCTACTTTTTCGTGGAGGGACAGCTTTACTGCGAAACCCATGCGCGTACCAGGATGAGACCTCCAGAGGGGCACGACGTCGTCACTGTGTACCCCACTGCCTAAAACACACACAGGCAAGGGGCTGACACCCCTCACACTTACAGGGCAATGACCCCTTCACCCTTGCACCAGAAATTTCATATGCAGTCAGATTCAAGTTACAAAACATGGGCGTGCATATGATTGATTACGGGTTGTTTTTACTATTGAGTTAAAGGAATAGTTCTGCATACGTGATTTCTTGCTAGTACTTGCTACATGCAGGAGAGCTGTCTGACTTGTGCTACAGCAGTTAGTGTCACAAAGTAACACACAAAGGATATCTCTGCTAACGTGGAGATTTGCTTTTTATCAGAACCCATTACAGACTCATTGCATTTTTACTCAGTAATCTCATGGGTAAATGATGTGGGTGGTAAATATCCCATATAATTGGCATTCTGCTCTGAACCAGGAAAATATTTTCTGCAGTTAAGTGTTTCATACTGTATTGTCATCATTAAAATTATATTGAGCGAAATGATTGCTATGATCTCAGCAGAGTATATAAACTGGGATTATCACAGGGCTGTACTTGAATATCTTCATAAAGTAACATACAATTAAATATTTGTCTTGCTATCTGATATATTTATGCTCAGTGGCAGATATTGTATAATGGATGGCTATTTTTTTCTAGACAACACAACACTGTTCATTTTAGTAAACATTTAAATCAAGATTTCTTTTTTTTTTAAGCTTCCTGTAAATTGTAATTTTCCCATTTAGATTTTTTCTTTGTTTTTGTGCTTTTTTATGCTGCTGTGTTATGTAGACTTATTGTGATTCACTTTCTTCAAATGCAAAAATAGAAGAAAATGTGGACTACAGCAAATGCTGAATTATTCAATAATATCAAATAAAACAAGAGCTAACAGTTTGATTGAGATTATTCATTTTGAGTTTTTTTGACATTATTGAGTATTTTGTGTTGATCAATGGTAAGAAATCCCAATTAAATCAATTTTGAATTAAGAAGTAAGAAAATAAAATGTGAAAAAGGGGGTGAATACTTTTCATAACAGCATATTATAACAACACTGTAACAGCGTGATGTACGAAACACATTTTTTTTTTTCTTTAAAATAATTACCAGATGGAGTGATTTTAAATGAGCCCCTGTCAGCAGCATTGCTCACACAGGAGTTACTGAGTGCTTTCAGTTTGCCCCACAGATGGTGTTGAATGCTCTACCCACAGTTGCACACTGCATGCTTCAGCAGATGTGAGAATGATGGTTTAATAGCTGAGAGGACACATGCCTTTTCAGAGTTTCAGCGGCTTGTCTTCAGGCCTTCTCCTCTCACGCCACGGCAGTTATGTTAAGTGCACAAGAGCATAGGAGCACCAGTACACCCCTGAAGCCCCTGCTCTCTGGAGGCCATTTCCTGCAATGCCAGTGTCACTATGGTATCGGTAGGTGTCTGCAACAAGGTGCGCTCTGCAACCGTGGGACTTTGAATGTAGTACCTTGTGAAATCAGGTTAAGCCAGGGCAGTCTGTCTCATTGCATTTTTAGGTCATCATTTTATGGTTATATTTCTGTAATGGCTGAGATACTGAATCTAGGAAGTTATAGCTCTAAACAGAGTATTCATGTGTGAAAAGTAAAAAAAATCTAACAAATGTTGTCAGATGCGCATCAATATCAAGAACAAATAAATCATTTTTACTCATGGTAACAAAGAAAATAAGCAAGTCAACAAATAATACAAATGTTGTCCTGAAAATATGCAATGAATGTATTGTATGCCATAACATTCTAAATATGTTATGATTAGCAAAATATGCCAGAGCCCATACCCTAACACCAGGTGTGAAACCTTATAAAAGTGGGCCGAACTCACTTCACCAGGTGTGAAACCTTATAAAAGTGGGCCAAACTCTTATTAGTGCCATAATATATATATATATATACAGTATATATGCCATAAGTGCCTGAAGGCCTCAGCCCTGTAGCCTATAAAGAGTATACTATTAGATTATTTTGAGAAATAACTGCCCACAAGTGAGGTGTACTTTCCATATCTTTGACTGCACTTAGGTCACTCACTTTCAGCGCATGCCAGATTTGTTCATCTCCAGCAATATTGCCGTATGCCGTGTCAAAGGGATTCCAAGGTGTTTGCAGTTAATTTGCCAATACAGCAAGGGTGAATCTATTTGTAAAGGGTCACCTTGGCAACTCCCATTAATAATTGAGGACATTAAAAATGTATGGGAGAGATACGAATGCCATTGGCACTAAATTATCAAGCTGATCTCACATTGGGTTTAGAAGGGTATAGAAGGGTAACAACTTGAACATTCAGATTACAATTCATCTTAGCAGCAGTAGTATATTTAGGATCTACAGTGGCAAGGGACAACTCTAAAATAAGATAACCTCTTGTCTGTTGATGTTTGTAAGGACAACCCTCCCAGCGGGACTGAAAAGACACAACCAAGATGCTTATAGGGGCATGTGAACGTCACTGCTCATTTTTCAAGTGAGTCACAATTCAAGATCAGACCTAAATGATAACAATTTCCTAACCATCTAATTTATGTCATTTGTATGTAAGTATATATATTATTTTCATCTAATTATGCAATAATCTCATTTTGAGGAGTTCTGAACTATCTGGTTACAGAACCGTAGTGGTGAAGTTGGTAAATATATCTAGAAGGACATATTTATCTAGACATACTGGGTGATATGTCACAAGGCTGCAGAATTCTTAATACATACATGATTATGGAAACAGAAACTCTGTGCACAGTGGTGTGTAATTCTTACACTGCTGGCCATGGCAGGAACACATAGAATTAATCTTAGAAAGTATGTGTCCCCTTACTCAAAAACACATACGAAAGCCGCACACCTAAATACAACAACCACCCTTTATTCAAGTAATTTTATAGTGGTGCAAAAAATACATATACATTGGAATAAACAACAAGTTTTGCATCTTTTTGTCTGGTTTGTTCTCTTACATGGAAATGTGGGTGAAAACACTAAAAGCACAATTTATATTCAAATATATTTATTTAATATGTCCATTCTGCATTGCCCAACAGTAATGATGTAGCCACCGCTAATCAACAATTAAGAGAACAAATATATTTTCATACTGCAGATAGTGGTGTTTGTTTTTTTCTAGAAAACTTTTGTCAAAAATGTTCAATACACAATATTGATTTAAACCTACTCCAACCATAAAAACATTGCATGTATACAAACCTTACATACCACAACAATTTGTAGCAAACATGTAGCGCATCATCAGTCATGATACTTATAAATGAATATTTTTAAACAAATCTTTCACAAAAGGGCAACGTATTAAGATACATTACATTAGCAGACCATCTTCTCCAGAGTGACATACAATGCAAGAGCACATCCACAAGAGTACAAGATACAGATGAACGGTGTTCTCTTCACAAAAACTAAGTACTCACTTTGTCATTCAACAAAGGTACCCCTATTAGAATTTCCACTATCTGACAATCAAAGGGTCTCTAAGCCCAAAATAAGAATAATGAATTATGTGCCCAGAGTATTTTTGCAAGATATCGTTATCACATGTTTCGGTCTATAATGTTGTACAGAAGGTTATCAGTAGTTACAATGTGAATTAAATAATCAGTTGTATAGGTAACATCCTGAACTGATAGATTTTCAAGTACAAGGAAAACTAAGTGCACAAAGTGTTCAGCTGTGTGTGGCACAAATCTGATGTAAATACTTGCTGACTCGCTAGCTGTTGGTATTGAGAAATGTTCCAAAAGAGTGATCATCTCCAAATCATTTCCCTTAACACCATTTATGTTGATGAACATTTATTTTGTTTAATTAATTCATCATATTTGTACATGTTCAGAGCTTATCAGACTTCTGTTTCCAAGCCTTCCTTATTCTCTCCCTATAATGTTGCATCATGTTTCCAGTGTCCTCAGAAACCCATGATCTTTTAGGAGAGGATTTCCTGTGTGACAGTGATGAACTTGTGTGTTTGTCCATAAGGGACACATAATTGTACATAGGAAGATGAGATGATGTTGTGTGCCTGTTCCCCAGACATTTTCAGTCAATACGCCATCACGGATGGTATTGCTGCATAGTTTACAGAGTTCACCACCCTGAAAATCAAAAGGACAATATGAATAGTGCTGTACCAAGCAAGCAGGCAAGCTTGAAAAAGTTACCTTTCTTTTTGTAAAATGACAATTGACAAAAATAACAAGCTTGAGTTGATTCGCTTTGTGTGAACTGAGAAATTAATTGGATTTGTCATGCTGAATCGCTTCCTGGACTGAATTGATCAATCGCTGGGTTTGGAATCTTACCTTTTGGCATTCATGTTGAGAATGCTCTTTACAGGCATACTCTTTGGCCCAGGAGATGGGTGGAACACCTTTCCGTCTTTATTGATGGTCACAGGCTTGGACCTTTTGGAGGTATAGGGGTCCGGAGAATGGGAAGGATACGTGTCAAAAGTCCCTGCCTTCATGCCCCCAATCTAAAATGAAGGAAAACAAACTGCTTTAAGCTTAGTAATTATTCAAAAGTTTAAACCACTTCACGTACATATCGCAGAGACCATCGCAGGGTTTAACCTTTGACCATTGACGTGACTCTCACACCTTTTTGCTTGGCGAGCTTGGCTTGAATGGCAGCACATGGTCCCGCTTCTCCTCTGGCCTTTTCACAGGCGGCAAGGCCTTATCCAGCTTGTAAGGATTGCTGTCGAAACACTCCTTCGGGTGGAGATTCAAACGAAAGGGCCCTCCTTTCATCTTCGTCCTATCTGATATTATCTCACTCTGAAAAGCAAAGGTTTCCCCCATTTAAAATCATGAACGGCCACAGCAAATGAGTGATGACCTGAGAAGGTTCATCCTGTAAAGGAGTCTCCTGGGCACTCCTGCTGGTCTCTTACCTTCGCCATGTCTCTTGCTCTGTCATAAGGATCCGTGGAATATGAGTCCGTTTTAGACAGGGTGACATTTGGATATCTGTTTGTTTTAAAAGAATCAGTTAAAACAAATGCATTTATCACAAATAAAAGTGTAGCACACCATAGTGGGAAAAAAGTAAGGACACCATCCATAACATACCCATATCCACTTCCCCTTTTGGGGGATTTGTTAGGATATTTTTTCCTGGTGATTTGTACGGTTTCTTGGGAACTTGAATTGTGCTCATGGCTTGAACGGGTCCACTCAGTGTTCCATAGTAGCTGCCAATTCCCGACCTTGAACACACAGAATCAACCAGCTGAAACTTATCTCCAGAGCTGGGAAGCAGCATAATGTGATTATTCTTCTTAGGCTTGTTCACTTTAACTAATAACTGTAAACACTCCTAGTTGTTGACAGTGGGGTAAGTCATGAAGCCTGGAATCATTAACAGAATTACAAAATCTTGGCAGATATTCAGAACAGAGATGGATCATGTAGCTGGAAACTTGTGATTACATGGAAATTGTTAGCTCCGGTGGTTCCTTTAATGTACCCTTATTAAATACAGCATGCAACCACATTGACATCGTATTTCAAATGAACTATATTGTCTTCGTTGTGTGTGTGGTCATTGTTCTTCTCTGCATTAATATTTTCTCTCTGGAAAAAAGAAGCATGGCAATGATGGCAGCCTTCCATATACGGTTGCCTATTACAGCTGAATTATTCCGAAAATGAATCAAATTTCTCATTTCCATTTCAACAAGGGGGCAAATTGCTGTGCTCCCAATATGGTGATTACATCACATTAAAGTAGCTTCTGTAACCTCATCCATTTGAACCCTCAGAATAGTACCACATCCTGGTCCCATGTTCTGTGAGAAGTCACAAGGTATGATCTTACGGTTTCTTTTCTCCATTGCTAGGTAGAAAGGCCTTCCCTAAATTACTTTTGGCCTGTTGCATCCTGTACCGCCTGCGCAGTTTAACAGGGTCTGTGAAGGCCTCCTTCTCAAAGATTCTTTTGAACTGGTCGTCGAAGTAGCCCACTTGCAGTCCTGACTTCTTCTTCGGGCCACTGGAAATCATCTGTTTACTTTTGTGCGCCGAATCGTTGAAATATCCTTAAAAACATATGTGGGGAAAAAAATTGCTCTGTGATAACTTACACATTTTTAGTTGTCTGTCATATTTGGATCATTATAAAAGGGTATTGAATCTCATTTTAGATGTACTGTGCATATGTATAGACATGGATCAAATAATACACATGAAGCTCTTATAAACAACATTTACACACAGTTTTGGTATTCAGAGCCTGTTCAAATAGTTCAATCATGTTGTCCTACTTTTTTTTTTTTTTATACATTCTGTGCATCATTCTCACAAATGAAACACTAATTTCTATCTTTGACAAAGACTGAATTGTTTACTGTAAATGGTTGTGTCCAGTTTTAATACCAGTTGGACATACTGTTAGTGTTGGGGGTGTACTTGTCCCCGATAGATATGTAGCCCATCTCTTTGAACAGCCCCACGCGATCCATGTCAGTCTTCCCTTCAGGTGGCATTGTTATGAGATCGATGATACTGAACACAGAAGCAGAAGATTCTTGGCTCCACTGGTATTTCTTATAAAATAAAGTCGATACATAATTATGTTAAACTCATTGATCACATTTTTGAATGTTTTCATAGGCTACTAGAATAATCAATTTGTATTTTATTTATTCTATAGAATATTTTAGGATAAAAATGTACACCATGTCCCTAAAAATGCTACAGACCCCCTAATTAAAACCGAAAAATACATACGCTTCCAACACAACTTTATAGCACTTCATACATGAAGTTAGTACATGAAAAAATAGAACGTTTATCTTTCTTAAATTTTCCCCCTCAATTGTCTTTTATAAAAACACAAATAATAAATTGTAGCCTATACCCTGCAAAATAAAATTGGACAACATTACTTCACAATTTGCTTGAGTCATAATTTCTAGACTGAAAAAGACAGCAACATTGTGGTGTACTTACCAGCTAGTTGCTGATAAAAGCGATTGTGGATTTGTATACAGCGTGTTACCTTGGATACCGATGTGGTCATTAGCTGATGTCAAAGGGCGGTGGAAATGTACTCTTGCATGAAATAGTAGCATGAAAAGCCATTGTTGGCTGAAAGGGTGCGAGGTCCGTGAAAGTAATAGTTTCGGATTTTTAAATCAAGAACAAAGTCGAGAAAATGTTTAGTTTTTTTGTTTGTTTGAATCAACATCTCTATGTCTGCTGGGTCTCGGATGTCTTTTTGTAGTGCATTGTGGATGTTGTAGTCCTTATTTATTTATTTGGGTTCCTGGGTTTTTTTGCTAACTGGACAGTTACTAACAGGGCGTACTGTAATGTAGTTTCACTAGTCTGGTGAAAAGTGTAAGTGATTTTAACGAGACTTGTTTCCTTACTTTTATAAATTGAATCAAGACGTCGATATGGGCGGAGTTATGGCTAACGCCGTTCAAAGGGTTGTATTTTGGGTCGTCATCCTGCCAAACTTCTCCACACTTTCCCACGTTCAAGGCAAGCCACCGACAACCACAGTTACTATTAACAACCCTACTGAAATGAATGTTACTTTTTAGCTGGCATAAATTGTATACATAGATGGGGTATTCTGGGAACAAATTGCAACCCAAATGTAGCCTTATACTCCATTGACACTGTGGTGGAATGATGCTAGTATTTTGCTGGAAGACGCAGCAGTTTGTAGCATGTATGTTATAGTGTGTGGATCGGCTGACATGGTGAACAGGATAAGCCAAAATGGTCGGAATATCAGTGAAATTGTAGACAGACATGTAGGGAATCTGCAGCGTAGATGCATTGGAGATGAGTCACACGCACTGTTATTGTACAAGAGTATCGTAATAATAATAGTAGCTCACTACTGACATCTGCTGTGCATTTGGCGGTTTACATCACGGAACAGAAAAACAGCGCACGATTCAACGTCAATAGCCCTGATCTCCTCGCCGATTCCCTGCCCTGAGCGCCCAGTGGTGGAATGACCTTCCACACTCGGTCAGGACTGCAGGATCGCTGGCCATCCTCCGCAAGAGACTGAAAACCCACCTGTTCAGACTGCACTTCCAATATTAATTTTAAAAACAACAAAAAAGTATACTTTTCTCTCCCTGTTTTATGCATACGCCATTTAGCAGATGCTATTATCTAAAGCGACTTACAGTAGTGAATGCATACATTGTTCAGTAGCCTATATGTGGTCCCAGTGAGAATTGAACCCACAACCTAAGCGTTGCCAATTAACGCTGTGTTCTACTGAGCCGCACAGAACCACGTAGATTTGTTTTGTAGATGTGGTGTGCATCTGTCTATAATGTCATCTATTGCATTGTTGCTGTACTCTTGCTCAAGCTGTGATTATTCTTGCCATTTTAAATGCGTCTGCTGAATGCCTAAAATGGAAATGTTAAAAATGATTGAATAGCCAGTCGGATTTTCCCCAAAACAAAATGTTATTTACAGATAAGACAAGCAGCACTAACACATTTGCATACATTCATTTGTATTTTTATTTGTATTATTTTGGGAAATTCAAGTACAGTTATTTGGTATCTGTTCAAATCTACTCGTCATCCATATTGAAGGACAATTAAGATTGTTTTGCCATTCATTACAATGTATTTGTCCAAAAATATTGTTTCAAAATTAAGTATCCAAAACATACTTACTGCAACTGAATAGCCTACTGGGGAGAAGAAGGAAAAAAACGTCAACCAGTCAACCATTAAGTCAACTACAGGAAACTGCAGACCGTATTTCTGCACAACTTGTATAATAGAAAGCCTACGTAGCTAGATGTAAGTCACGTCATCATCTATCACTAGCTAGCTATGTTTAGGGAGGTCCACTGGCAGCGACAAAGAACGTTGTAATGGAAAACTTTAATTCACGAAAGTGAGCGGTAGACCTAGATACTTTGTAGGAGGAATGTGTGTGGCGTACCAATTTGATAAGAAAATAAGAAGGCTATATGTTGAGTTTGAGATCGAGTATGATGTACGTCAGCATGTTCGTTGCTCAGTTGCCAGTGTGTCAACCACTGTTTGTGGTTGTCATGGAAAATCTCACCAAGCAACAGTGGACGCATTGCAGCGCGTGCGCGAGGGAATTACACATTACGAAGGGGTGTTCAACAGGCAGAATTGGATACATACGAGGTACGAAAACCAGCTACACATTTCCATTTAGATCCCATTGGCCTGTACAAATATTCCTCCATGAAATGACCCGAGTTCGCGTGCCTACTGCCCAAGTTTATTTTCGAACATTTTACATGCTTTTCCTCTAGGTTTTGAAAAGGAATGGAGTCGAATTTTGAAACACATTCAAGAGAGGACCTAAAATCTGGACGGTTGATTAATACCATCTCAAAGGTTTACGGAGAGCTAACGTTAACACCAGAGAACGAGACAGGTACCCAGCAATCAGTTACTTAGATAGCATAACGAAAATTGCCACCTGAAATATAATTGGCCACAGGGAACATAAAACTGGATAACTTCGCTAAACGACCTGACAGCAGTAATGCAAGCCAGATAACGTAACGGTAACTAACGCTAAACGCACAGTAATTCAGTCACAGCCAGGTATTCGTTTCATTTATCTTTTTGTATTTGTATCTTGTTTCTTTTAACTTTAAGCAATTGCCTTATTATCTAGAATGATTATCGTCTCGTCGCATTTTCTTACGTTGTTGTACAGTTACAGAATGTGATTTAAGTTAACGTAATGTTACATGATTTATTTGGGACCCACAAAATTCGCAGCCGAGGTTGATCATTTAGGAGCTGACAGTGTGACATACAGACCACGTTTGCTTTTGTCACTTGTTTTTGTTTGAGTTATTAACGTTAGCCGATTCTCCAAATGGCCACCAGATGGCACATGTCTGAATCAAAGCCAAGTTTAATGCATATGAAAATTGAATATTCCGATATTTTGGCTTCCGATGGTAGATCCCCCCACCCCCACCCCGCAGTTACATGCAACGACTCGCTGTATTAAGAGACTATTGTGAAATTATTTAATATCTCAGATGTTTTCACAGCTCCTTTATAATTATTTACATGATGCTTGTATTCCATCAATTCAGTCAATCGATTGCAGGACAACTGCTCCCTTTTTGCCATGGCCAAGATAAAGTAGAACTGGTAGATGATTATTAGAACTTTACTTCATATACCAATAACTCCATTGTATCAATAGAAATTGAAAGTGACACAATAGTGTTAAAAACCTTTGATACCAAAGCAGCAGACAATGGTTCCCTGGTGGAGAAGACAGAGAAGTTCTTGAAGGAAAGGGCTGAGGGAGGGGACGAGCAGGCCATCTTTCTCCTGGGACAGCTCTACTATGAAGAGGTACAGCTGCCCCCTCTCACCTCTTCTGCTACTTGGCTTTACAGTCATAACATTCAAAGGGATGGCCAGGTTACAAAGCTAGCTATGGAACAAAATATATAGAGCAGCCAAAGGCACATCTCTATTCATGTGTATATGTTTCAAGACCCCAAAAATATATATATTTTGGACATTGATTACATTTTTTTTTTTAATTGTTAGATTTTTTGGCACCATTGGAATTTCGGAGTTTATCGCAAGATATAGTGTTGTGTTGGCTTCTTTTGAATAACAGCATCTTTTTGTTTATCTGCTCCAGGGCCTGTTTGCAAAAGCTGGAGAAGTGTTTGACAGCATAAAAGAGACAGACCCCAAGGCTCTGTACCAGCTTGCAGTGATGTACTTCCATGGCCTGGGCACCACTGTGAATAATGTAAGTCAGTGCATTCAGTTGTCACAATTCATATCTGCACACAGAATCTACAAGCAGGGTTCTCAATAAAGCGTTATATCTTATGACAAATACCTTATGCCTCTTCTGTAAAATGAGACTAACCCTGTGTTCCTGAAAACAAGCAAGAGTGGATGTGATTATATATATAAACTGTGACCTTTAGTGCACTAAAATGACAGTCAGGTATTATCCAACTATCCATATACATATCTGTGAAGTCATACTGTTTTCACCCGCTGCAGAAACACATTTTATTCATAGGCTTTTGGGATTGTGGTTTGGTAATGAGATTCTTTGTTATGGCGACAAATTATATTTGATCTATGAGGGTAACCCCCTTGCTTTGGGCTCATGCAGACAACGGCAGTGGAGTATATGAAGCGGGTCGCCAGTTGTGACTCATCCGAGGCAGCCTCAGTCAAACACTGTGCTCTGTACAACTTAGGGACGGCCTGCCTAGAGGGCTATGGGGTTCCGACCTCCAGGGAGGAGGCAGAGAGGTGAGCGCCTGTTCGGAAATGCCATCAGTGCTCCTCTTCATGTTCCTCTGTGCTCGCGCTGATGTTTCTGCACCCCTCTCTGCCGATTTCTTCCTCAGATACTGGCTTCTTGCTGCGGGCGAGGGAAACACCGACGGCAATGTGAAAGCTCAGACTTCATTGGGGCTCTTCTACTCCAACCCAGAAACACTGGATCTTACAAAGGTGCATTTGTCCATCAGAGAAAATGGAATTTTACAGTGACAGTTTGGAGAAAAACATTGCAAAAACATGTTTTGGGCAGACATTTCCGAATAAAAGCTTTGACTTAATTGTGGGGGAAAAAAACAATGTATGGAAAGGTTGTATTGGGAGATGCTCCACAGCACCTTACCTTTGCTTGAGGGTGTGTGGCTTTGTGTGTTTGTTGTACACCAGGCATTCCACTGGCACTCTGAGGCCTGTGGTAATGGCAGTCTGGAGTCCCAGGGGGCATTGGGCGTCATGTATCTGTACGGGATGGGCACCCGCCAGGACTACCAGTCTGCCCTGCTCTGCCTGATGGAGGCATCTGAGAGGGGGAATGTCTATGCCCAGGGGCACCTGGTGGGCTACTACTATTACAGGAAGCTGTTCTCCAAAGCAGCAATCCTTGCCAAGAGGTACAGTACTGAACCAAACTAAACCATCACGTCGCTCATCTGGAAATACAACCACAGGGTTAAGATAAAAATGTTCTCTCGCCCATCTGGGAATACATCACATGGATCATGTGAGTCAGTGAATACCAGGGTCTACACTAGAGAAGTGTAGAACCTGGTATTCTGCCACTCATTCAGAATGAAGCTGGGTTGTGTTCCTTTAATATTAATATTAATAATGCTGAAACTTGAATCACTGTGCTGCAGTATTGTAAACCACCATCAGCAAGTGGCAATCTGCTCCTCACCGGGCCTGAGGGCACTGAGGCATAAGCGCATGGTATTGGATATACTTTTCACTTATATAGGAGGGGGGGGACACAGCTGACGGCCCAGACCTCCTCACACAAAGGTTATTCCTTTAGTTCCCCATTGTGATGCATCAGCAGGACTGTGCTAGTGTGCATTGTGAAAATACCTGAACGCTAGTCAAGACCATTACTTTTACATTACATTATATTACATTAGTCATTTGGCAGACGCTTTTATACAAAGCGACTTACAGAAGGTGCATTCAACTTAAGTAGGTACAAAGACAACCATATGTCGTTACAAGATGGTTACAGAGAAGTTACAAAGCGTAAGATGGATGGAAACTCGGCTGTCCTGGCCTCAGTGGGGGGTAATTTCACCACCATGGTGCATCACATCATCACATCACATCCCCCCCATCACTCCCTTTACTAGACCACACTGACTGGTTCAATTGCTCACCTTCCCACCTTCAGCAGCATGATCACATCAAATATATTGCCCTGCAAGCCACGCCTCATTCCGGTAGAAGAGACAACATGACGCCATCATTAGCGGCACAGGCTTTTACTCCTTTAGAGCCATTATGTGCCATGAGTCATCAGGCATTTAGCTTCCTCTTAATGAGATTAATTAAGCAGTAGCATTTTAATTGTTTTTCTGAGTGGTGGTGTCGTTGGGCAGTTGTCACAATAAGCCATTCTTTTCAAAATGGCTCATTTTCTCTGATTAGGATGGTCTACCCAGACAGAAGGGAGGCTGACAGAGTATATAGACAACATAATGCCTGTCCAAGTATATTTTTTTTCTTCAGAGAAAATGGAAATTTAAATTAGCTCAAAAAGGAGGACTGGTTAAATATTTAAAGGCAGAGCTGTTCCAGAAAAATGAGATGGCTATAAATATGTATGATCAGTTTTGAAAGTCGAGAATTATAATAAAATGAAAAAAGGATAGGCCGTGCCTCAATCTCAGAGATGAAAGGATATAGCTGCAGCACGCACACAATGCATATATCAACTGTACTGTCTCTGTAAAGGTATTGGAGATGAATGGTTACGTGTTCATTTTAGAATTTTGGACCATGCTGTCCCAGTAAAGCATGCACATCCTGGACTGAAATACAATGTTTCCATGCAGAAAGATGGAAGCCAATCCTGTGGCCCAATTAACTCACAGAATCCCATGTTGAAACGAACAGGCTTTCCAAACAGGGTGAGGAGGACATTGCTGCGATAGCGAAAAGCACAGAGTGTCTGCCAGAATACATCAGCAAGGGCATCGCCATGGCGATCTTTTACTATGCACGCTGTCTGCAGCTGGGAAAGGGTGTCCCACAGGACTTGGAAGAAGCTAAGCGGTACTACTCAAAGGTAGGCTCACAAGCACACAGCTGCCCCCATATTACACACGGTTACACCAACAAGAAAGGCTTACCTGTAAACAGGGTTCGCACGCTTTAACCCCAACAAAATTCCTGGACTATTCCATGACAGCTGAACAAAATGACTTCCCAATGACTCCTAATTTTGGTTACGGATAGGAAAGGTAGATAGGAAAGGTAAAATGTTCCATTAAATGTTTTCCATGCTTAGTGTCAGTGTGGAAGTCAGGGAAGACCCCTATGAATGTTAAATGTTGACACAATTTGTTTTTATAGTAAAGCAAATCTGTCATTCCCAGACTTTCCATAACCACATACATAACATAATACCGTTCCCTGACTTTCCACGAATTTGATATTCCAGAAGTTCAATGACCCATGTGAACCCTGTGTAATAACTTCAACTTCAGTTCGATTTCTTGGAGCAGCATGGTCTCAGCTTTCCAGGCTGCTAAATCAAACATTGTGTAACACAGTAATATGCAGGACCAGGGGTGCATGACTTCTGGGGTTCAGGTCACAGAACTGTCAAGGTATGGGGGGCGGCTGGATGCAGCCTGATCCGGTTTAATGGCTTCAAAGCTCTGCATCAAGGATGACCTTCAAAATCACAAGCGTGTCAACAGGAAGCCTGGAGAGGCGGGGTCCCAATTCACGACCCTGCTTTACATTTGTGTAGAGCAGGGGTGCCCAAGTTCGGTCCTGGAGAGCTACTGGGTGTGCAGGCTTTTGTTCCAGCCCTTCACTAACACACCTGATTCCATTAATCACTTCACTAACACACC
Organism: Aldrovandia affinis; assembly: GCA_029706075.1. Classification (NCBI taxonomy): domain Eukaryota; kingdom Metazoa; phylum Chordata; class Actinopteri; order Notacanthiformes; family Halosauridae; genus Aldrovandia; species Aldrovandia affinis. The sequence continues at coordinate 8,998,707 of JAINUG010000006.1, forward strand.
TGATTCCACTAATCAACTGCTCGTCAAGGCAATGAATGTTCAAATCAGGTGTGTTAGTGAAGGGCTGGAACAAAAGCCTGCACACCCAGTAGCTCTCCAGGACCGAACTTGGGCACCCCTGGTGTAGAGCAATCAGGTTTCCGCCACGGGAGGGCCGAGAGTAATGGAATATACAGAGCAGGCACCCTGCTCTCCTCACCTGGGCGAGCTGATGCTCTCTCATTACTGCTCCCCCCAGGCGGCCCGGCTAAACCCTGAAGTGTGTAAGGAGCTGCACATGGACCTCACCTACGGGAAGATATAGATTGAAGCTACGGACGGGAGGATTTCAATGCTGATGCGGCACAACAATTCTGCTGTTTAATTTATGAGAAGGCAATATCGCCTCACTGTGCTCTGGTTAATAGGTGACAAAGAAAATACTTTTGTTAACAATGGCTTATGGATTTTTTTTACCAATGCTGTTTTTGAAAGTCTTTTGAATGTTTTTTTGTTGTTGCTGTAATAATAATTCTGCTGTTTAAATATGTATACCTGTATACATGTGTAGCCTGAACCATACACTGTAAAGTTATGTTACTGATTTTTGGATAGCGTTGTTTGTACTGTATATGTCTGATCTCTCCCTGTTCATTCTTCTTTTTTTGCATGATATAAAAGTTGTCCTGATGAGATCTTTTTAAGACAGGCATTCTCCGATTATACCATTTTATCCTGAATAAAAATGTACCCATAAATGAAAGTGAACAAGATAAAGATATGCTTTGGCAATTTATTGTTTATAAATTATCTGACCTATCTTTAGTAAATATAAAATCTATTCCTAATCAACAATAAAATAGTCACAATGACTATACATGACTTATTGCACAATAAAGCCTTTTAATGGACACAACAAAAAAAGGTCAAGGAATGTTCAGAGATCGGTGGACATCTTTAACTTGGATACAACATTCATAATTCCACAACTATTCACAATAAATAAAGGCCTACCCAGGTCCAAAACAAAAACGTCCTGCAACAGATATTGGCAGTTAAACTGGTTTTCCAACTAATGAACCAGAGGAACTTTCAAATAAAGATTTAACAAGCCATTTCACCAATTTTGAGGGTTATATCATCAAGTAAGATCAGATAGTGGTACCTCAGAAGAGGGGGGGAAAAAGAAACATGTTGACTCCTCTATACAGCAAGACAACACCAGATCATTGTGTGTCTGTCAGAGAAAGGGCATTTTCTTCAGTGAGAGTCTGCTCTTGTGGTTGTGGGCTCAGAGCAGCTCCATCTCCATGCTCAGTTCTGGGTACAGCTCTTTGAGAAGCATCTCCAGGAGAATCTGAAATACGGCCAGGAGAAGGTGGCATGTTTTACATGTACACTGCTCTATAATCGTTACTCACAATGACTGACATGCAGCTCTACTCCTGTCCTGATCCTCAGTTGTTTGGAATCACTGAACTCAGGATATGAGGCCATTTCCTATCTATTATGCCCTCTGAATGGGAGGGCAGAATATGGGGAACATACAATGGAATACTTGCCGCTCTGAGCACTAGCCATGTCAACATTTGAACTGCATACAGGTAAACAAATTCTGGGAATGAAATGGAAATGATGACGGACGGATAGGTATTGAGATGATTTTGAATGAATGCAAATAAAAACACTGATTTACATTTGAGATTTAGTTTTGAGATGGCCGTGATATAGCTGGTAGAATGGCGGCCTAATACACACTCACATAAAGGAGATGCTTGTTGGCACTGACTTCCTGTAGAGCATTGAAGATCTTGATGATCCCGTACCTGGCGTTCTGATGTCCAACAAGGTTTTGTAGTGCATCTGACAGAAGACATGTCCATACGTAAGACATCATACCTCTGCATCTCCAACCAAACCAGGGCTCAGAAGGGAGAGTACATCTCTATTCTTTTTTTAATTTTTTAATTTGTTTCTGATTTTCTCCCATTTTCTCCCAATTTGGTAGCCAATTAGACCCGCTATTTTACGTCAATCCCCCCCTAGTAATGTGAGTTCGCTGCCGTAGTCCTGCGACCGGTAGTGACGGCGGTGACGCCTCTTACGAGACGGCACCCGCAGCCCGTCGACCGTAACCCGGTACTACAGGGCCACTCTTATACGCAGCGAACGTCACGTCGGCTCCCCTCCCCCCTCCCTGGGGCGGACAGCCAATCGCCGCCCCCTGGTGGCACTCCCGGCCAGAGCCGACACTTGGCGAGACGGGGAATTGAACCCCGGTCTCCGTGGCCAGCGTCGGACGTTGTAACCACTGGACCACGCGGGAGGCCGGGTACATCTCTATTCTGAGACATTTCAAACAATGGCACAAAACACAGCTTAGGAAAGCAATGCTTGGAAAGTGCTCGTGAAAGAATTTGCACACAGCTTGGCACTCCTGGTACACACTGCCCCATACAGTGGAGGAGGCAGTCGAGAGCGCTGACAGAGTGGAACGTGATTATCGTGTGTAATTAATTTCTCACGTTGCTCCGCCGGCCCACTCAAGGCCAATTCCTCAAAATTCGTTCTGAGGGTAATCCGTTTTAATTATACTGGAGAGAACAGCAGAACGGAAACAGAGTTCAACATTTAATGGCTAACAGTGCACCTTGTTTGATCGCGGGCGGAGAGTGCTCACGCGGTTAATGAGGGCGTGAGCGGTAAGTGCTCAAATGCCGTCCAACCCAGGGAGCTGGTAGAAATGACAGATGAGAGTAAAATCCAGGTGTGAAGCGACTGACTGACGACTGACTGAAGAGAAAGGAGTGTGCGCACATCGTAAATAAACGTAAATAATGTGGATTGCGGAGGAGAAAATATTTGAGAGAATTTAACACAGTATGTGGGTATCTCTTCTCTACTCCAGTTAAGAAAGACGGGCTAACCTGGGATATTGTCCAGCAGCTTCTGTTGGGCCCTCTCCTTTGTCTCCCTGCGCTCCGACTCTGCCCGGGCCACGTTCTGTGGTGCCAGCTTCCCGTTGGGCCAGAACGTGTCTCGGAAAATGTTGATGTAGTACACGAGCATCTGCTCACTGAATATCCAGTTTACAGTATCCCGAATTTGCCTGAGGGCAGGAACAGGGCTGTGAGGTCAACACAACTTAGTCATACCACAACAACCACCTACACTGTTGAGTAGATATATAAGGATTCCGATTTTTTATTTTTTTTTACTTAATACTTATTTATTTTTTACACTATAAGATTTACAAAGTTTATTTGTATTGCTACAGTATAAAATCCATCCCCTTAAAAAAAACAGGAAAAAAACAGGGCTTCTTTGGAATGGCAGGTTATTTTTTGTAAAAACACAATACATTCAATGTGTATGCAGAGATGCACGTTTGTAAATGCTCTTGGCAGAAAATCCCACTATATCAATGATTTGTACTGTATAAACCAACATGCTAGCCAATTTGAACAGGTTTCATTATGTTCCTATGTATTTCCAGGATTAAAATATTTCCAAGAACTTTCAAGGACTGCGGGAACCCTGGAAAGTATCTATGATACAAAGGTGGAGAGCAGCAACACTTCCTGTATATGGCTTCTCATTAAAAGCTTGAACTGCAGAGGTTAGGCCAATAACTGCACAAAGCCAATTCCCAAGATCAGACTGTCTACGTGTGTACATTCATTCTAAATTGTTGTGCTTAGACACAGACTGAACAGCTAGCAAGAGGTCTCTGATATACTTTTCTGCATTCAAAACCCAGGATGACCAATCGTTGACCAAGCGTTAGAAATTGTGAAAAACACAATTTAATAAGCACAATTTCATTTTATGTAATGCACTTTTAAGATCATGCAGTGAGATCCTTTATGTGCCATTAGTGACGGTGAACAAGGGCAAGCTATCACCCACTGATAATTACAACTCATTACAGGATGGAGCACAGCCAGCAGGGAGGCCAGTGTGCATTGGTGGCCAATTAGACATGTCAGAGCACATTGCAACAGCCTATCGACACTTTCCAATGGCAGTGCTACCAGCCATGCCTCAGCTTGAAGCCTGCCCCTGGCAGGGAAATGATGAGTTCATCTTTTTCCAGGGGAATCAAGATACTGGAAGTCGATTAGATGCCCAAGGCTATTTCATCAGAATCTCTCTGCTTCAACCATCTTTGCTTTAGACCAGGGGTGCCCAGGTTTGGTCCTGGAGATCTACTGGGTGTGCAGGCTTTTGTTCCAGCCCAGCACGAACACACACACGATTCGAATATTCATTGTCTTGACATGCAGTTGATTAACTAAATCAGGTTTGTTAGTGGAAGCACTGGAAAAAAAGTCTGTAATATACTAATAGTAATATACGCCATTTAGCAGACGCTTTTATCCAAAGTCCATGAGTCTGCTCACTCGTTTTAGAGAGTAGGCAACCTGCAAAATGATTGCATCTGTTTTACAGTAGCAGACATACAGAACCTCATGAGAATATTTTTACTCCTAAACGTGCCGTGAGGCACAGTGACACTTACTTGTTAATGGTCCGTCCAAATGTAACTTGAACTAGTGCAATTAGTGTCTTCCTCACCCACTTGAACACTGGGACACAAAGAGGCACAGTTAGGTCAGTGGAACAACTTACAATTATTTCATGTAGTCAGGCATCTCTGTGTATGTGTTGAAGTTCAATTTAATACCCATTGACCTCTGCTATTAAGTGGCATACACAGAAATTATGTGAGCAGGAAGAGCTATTTGAGGTATAGCGGATTGGGTAAGGGCGTAGCAGGTAGTTGTTCAGTTTGTTTCAAAGCAGAAAGTGATTCATAACGAAGCCGCATAGTTGCTCGACACAGTGTACCAGCGTCAGGTCCCCCTTCCCAGCCTTTAATGACAATTGCGTCATATCTTGCGTTGCACCAGTCTATTTGATAAAAATGTAGCAAAGGCCGGATTTGACAAGCCACAGTTATTCTGTGAGATACGGATGCGAACGGGCCTCAGGATAACAGCCATGTGCCATCCTTGCTGGGTAATTACAAAGCATCACGGTGGATCTTCACAAACATCAGCGCCAGGGGTGCCGTATTGTGTTTCTTGGAGGAATCGGTGTCTGCGGACAGGAAGTGAAACGGAAACGATTAATCCTATAAATCCGCTGGGGGATGGGGGGTTAGCGACAGAGATGAGAACGCCATAATAAAGAATACAAAAACAGTCGGACGACAAGGGAATAAAATAAAAAAGGTGGGGGAAGACAACTGCCTCTTCCTCTTCCACAACGGTTTGTGGAACAAGGCAGAAATTCATTAATCTAGGGTCTGCCCTAGTCCAAGCCCTTTTTATCGGCACTGGTTTCAGCTCAGCATCATTCCTGTATATGGCATTTCAAGGCAGGGGTCGGTGCGTATAATACATTCAATAACTTACTTCATTACATATACAGAGATACAGGTGATAGAATATAGAAACTAACATTGTTTAAAACATGATTTCTCCCTGGACTGGGTTCAGACAGTGGGAAAATGACCTTGCTTGCCCTTTCTCACTATTACATTTCTGTAGTAATCAAAGCTCCACCCTAACCCAATTCCTAAACCTCACATAGCTCTTACTGCTAGCATCATTTCTGTGTACACCACTTAAAAACAGAGGTCAATGGGTATTAAATGTAATAACTTACTTCATTACATACATAGAGATAGGATAATCGAATACACTAACATTGTTAATGCTCCATTGTTTCCTGGACTAGATTCAAACAATGGGTAAAAATAAAATCGCTCCCTTCCTCACCACTGAGGTTTGGGTATAATGTATTGTCAATGTTGTATTGGAAGCTTATTTTTCTCTGTATGCTCAAATGACGTAGAGATAAAAGCATAGCAAAATGGTATCGATTAATGTTCCAATAAGCTGCTCCATGGGTTTCAATTTATGACAACAAAAAGCGTAACCATATATGATAATATAGGTTATCAAGCTGGCAAATTGTAATTTAAATGAGCACATTGGCGTTATTGAATCCTTGCAACCAAAGCAAAAGAGATCTTCTTTCAGCTACCTGTGTATATATTTTAGTATATCTGAATGAGTTAAATATCAAAAGAAACTGCACAAAGTGGAGTGGCAGTGGACTAACTATGAACAGGCCTTCTCAGCCCCAATAATGATGCGGATTCTTATCTGGTGTGTACTGATTTTGCCTATTGCTACCGATTTCGCCTAGACCGGGGGTGTTAAAATCCAGGCCTCGAGGTCCGCAGTGTCTGCAGGTATTTGCTCCAACCATGCACTACACCACCTGATTTTGAATAATTAGTTTACCTCCTTGGTCCAGGAAATGAGCCATTTAGTGAAATCAGGTGGTGTAGTGTGTGGTTGGAGCAAATACTTGCAGACACTGCGGACCACGAGGCTTGGATTTGAATACCCCTGGCCTAGACCTACAGACTGAAAATGCTGATTTTATCTGGTGCAGACTGAACTAAATGATTTTTTACTATCTGTGCAAAGAAAACTATGTAGGCCTCAGGGAGCTATCGGATGAGGCGTTAAATCTAGGTCCTGGACTCGGTGGTCGTGGGCGCTAAAGATCACATTGAACCACAACCGGGCAATCTAATTATCCCCCAGTTCAACTGGCTCAATAATTCCCTGCCTGTCCACCTCAGCTGATGTGCAGTGAGCGCTCTGGTGCAAAATGGCTGCTACACATTTCCCTCCCTTTACTATAAATGCAATCCAATTACTGTTATTATTGTATTACTGTACTTACTGCCCCGAAGTTCGAAGATCTCCCCGATGAGCATGAAGCAGGGCTCAGCCAGGGCGTCCTTCTTCCCGTCCGTCTCATCACCATAGTCCGAGAGGTCGCTGTCATCCTCAGCCTCTTCCTGTCCAGCAGAGATAGAGAGAATCTGAGCTCTGCAGCTGCCTGGCTGACACACACAGATATTCTCCCACAATGCACTGGCACATCATCCTGCAACTCAAACTAAGGACCTGGCCTGCCCAGTGTCCAGATCTCAATCCCATAGAACTTGTATGGGATGAACTGGACAGAACAGTCAAAGCAAAGCAACCCACAAGTGCCTCTGGGAATTGCTGCAGGAGAGCTGGGAAGACATATCGGGTGATTTCCTGCTGAAATGTATTAACCGAATGGCCCGTGTTTGTGAGGCTGTTATCACAGCAAAGGGTGGCTATTCAAGATAAAATTTTCAATTACATTTTATTGAACATTGCTTTGATGTTCCTTTTGTTGTATTTTTTGTAATTTTCAAGTATTTAAAGAAACTTATATGGTGTAAAACATTGTCAATTATGAGATAAACCTAGTTTCCAGCAGGTGTACTCAAACTTTTGACTGGTACTGTATATATATACAGTACTGTGCAAAAGTCTTAGGCCATTTATCTGAGCAGTGTAAGTGTTTATTTGGTCAAAAAAACACAATATAACATGAAAAGTAACAAAAACTAATTGTGTTTTTAAAACAAGGCCTCCCGTAGAATGCATAACTGAAGCAATTCCCTTTGGTAGACTGTTGTGTCATTTTTGTTAAATAGTCCTGTGGTAAATTCTTCCAAGCTTCTTACAGGGTTTGCCATAACTCTTCTTTTGACTTTTGGCTTTGGCTTTCTTTTCCCTGTCCAAGTAATCCCATACAGCTTCAATTATGTTGAGGTCAGGGCTCTGAGGTGGCCAATTTAATACTGTGTGTTCCTCAAGGAGGATATCACAAGATCTCAATAACTTTTTGGAAAATGCAATAAAATCATATTTTTTATTGTATTAAATGTTTATTTGTATTTATTCTAATGTTATATAGTGTTTTTCCAAGCATATAAACACTGCCCAGATAAATAGCTTTAAACATAGCTTAATTTTCTTGGTACAGTACTGTGTATATATATATATATATATATATCAAAAGCAAGTGGATGCCCTGTGCACAGCTCTGTCAGTCCTTGGTGCAGGTGATGGCAGGAAAAACGTAGATAAAAATACAAGATTCATATACATATGAAAAAATATATTTGTAAAAACAAATTTTTAGCTTAATAAAGTATAACAGCCTTGTGTCGCGGTGAATCTTGTATTTTTATATATATATATATATATATATATATATATATATATATATATTTATATATTTATTTGTATTCCTTTAACAGTGAGAGTTTGTACTCTCTACAGCAGGGGTGTCAAACGTATTCCATTGAGGGCAGAGTGTATGCAGGTTTTTGTTGCAACCAATGCACTACAGCAGGGGATTTCAAATAGTTCCCCTCAGTTGAAGAAGTGGGCTTATTAATACACTACGGTGTAGTGCATTGGTTGCAACAAAAACCTGCATACACTCGGCCCTCAATGGAATGAATTTTACACCCCTGCTCTACCGTATCGACAGCGACTGTTTCAGTGAGCCACTCTATCGCTGCTTACCTCCTGGTGGGAGAAGAAGTCTCCGGGCAGTCTCTCCAGGAAGGACGCTAGGGAGAAGGAGGACTTTTTCTGAATGTCCATGACTTTGAGGTGCTCCGGGGAGGGGCTGAGGAAGGCGTACAGGGCCTCACTCTGGCACAGGCGCTCGTTCCTCAGCATTTTCTGGGCGGGAGACAAATCGCACTGACACCCACCGGAGATCCATACTGCTTCTCTGTAACTACACCCACTGTGAATGACTCTACACCTCTCCCGCAAAGTGAATCGCTCTTCGCTTAATGCTCTGCTCTTCGATATCAAAACACACATGAATCACATATTTTTCACCGAGGCATTGAGGTGGTGTTGACATTGACAACATCCCGCCAATGATGATGATGATGATGATGCATTTCCATTTGCAATTTTTAAGTTTGACTTCAATTTTGGTGTGCCAGGCAGGCATTACAGACAGTCACACATTGAAAAACATGCTTTTTAGAGCCTATGAACTAAAGTGTGTGTGGGGGGGGAGCAGATATATCACAGATTTGCAAAGGGCGATGGGTGGTGGTAAACAGCCACAAAAATTATCACAGTGTGCAAAATAAATGTAAAAACATCGGAGGATATTTGGGATTGCTCTCATCTTTGTGGCTGCCGACAAACAGACAAGCGGATGGCTGTGTGTGCACATTAACGCATTTTACCCAGAGTGCTGTTGCAGGCACAAAAACCTGGAAAGGGTTTCTGTAAATGCTGAGGATAATGCTTAGTTGATAACTATGTGTGTGTGGGGCCTATTTTAAGAGGTCTGAAAAGCAGGTGTTGGCATTTGCATTTTGTTGGCACTGCAGCGAAGAGGACACATCCTCAGCCGCAAACAACATGGAAAAGGGTTTGACTTCACACCGGAATTACCCCTTTTGTAAATGACAGCAGAGCACGTGAGGACAACTCACAATACATGGAACAGATATTAGGTATTCCTTATATTGAGCCGGATGCCTTTGCGGTCAGTGGAATTGCAGGCCGCTGTGCCTGGCCTGTGGCAGGGATGCCAGTAGCGCATGTTCCTCTCTGGAGGGCGCTGGTAATCCTATCCAGACCCCTCATTACAGGCTTATTGGATCTGTGCTGGCTGCAGGCCACGCTGCCGACAATTGGCCCAGGCCTCACGCCTGCCTTCTGAAGAGAGCTGACATCGCTGCAGCCTGTTGCCTCTGCCGGGCTGTACTTGAGGCAGGTGTGAACTGGTTGAAACGGGCTGTACCCATGGCAGGTGTATACAGGTCTATATGGGCTGTACCTGTGGCAGGTGTCTATACGGGCTGTGGGCCTCATGGACCACTACAATACAGGTATTGTAGTTTATTAATTAAAGTGAGTTATTAATTAATTTTGTTCTACTGAAATGGGTTATCAGTAACTCTTCAGCAGGATCTTAAGAGGTGGCAAGACATTCTCTGGTCTCCAAAACAGTAGTGCTAAAACGGCAGCCATCTCATTTCATGTTTAATTTCTGCATCTTAACAGGAGGCGTCCTTGCCGTGGACAATATGAAGAAGACAAATTCTCATTGGTCTTTCTAATTGAGAACTACAGAGGGGGATTTTTCTTTCCTTCTCCGTTCACATGAATTAATGCTCCTCACCTGCCGACAGGCCATTTTCAGTCACATAATCTACACAAGAACACCCTGGCTGTGCTCATGAGTCACCGTGAGAGACATTTAAATTGGCTGTCGGAGGTTGATGCCATTAACATAATTGTTATGGACGAATATGCCACAGTCTTGAGAATGACTTAATGTGCCATTAGTGGCTCCGAATACACTTTTTGACAAATGTACCACTAAGACTGAATCAGTACCCTACAATAGGTCACTGTGATTGCTTTTGGTTAACAATATGAGAGGCTTCATTCAGTTCTACAGTTGTTATGTACAGAAGACTCGATGAATAGAACATCTTTATCACATTCTTAAAACACCATGGGACACATGCATACGAGTTTATTGTGCCACTGAAGAAAACCATGTGTACAATAGAAACACCCATTCTGTCCTTTAGCAATCTATAATAGTTTACAGTCTGCCAGAGGATTTGGTATTTGACACGCAAGACAAAAACACCAACCCAGGTGTGGGAAACTTGGAGGGGATGAGACCAAGATTGGATTTCATCAGATTACCGAAATCAGTGCTGGTTCAGTCATTTCACAACAAGCGAAAAAAATACATCCCTGGTCTCATCCCCTCCAAGTTTCCCACACCTGGGTCATACTCTTAAATCTACTCCATACTGGGTAGATTAAAGTGTATGACCCAGGTGCGGAGAACCCCATTCCTGGAGGGCCGTATCCATGGATTTCATGCACTTAACTTCTGTACTTAATTATTTAATTAGCCTGCTCATTTACATGATCTGTTTTTTTTTTTGGTAGATATTCATTTCAGATTTTTCCCATTTTCTGGTGGCCAATTGTGCCCTCTTCTAATTCAACTACCCCACGTCGCACTATGAGTTTGCCGCCACAACTCTGGGACTGGTAGTGACAAGACACCAAATTACCTCCTCCGAGACGGAACTCGCTAAGCCGTGTCTGTAACTCTGATACACGCAGAGGCGCTTTTACACTGTTTTTGTAGCAAGCTCATGCGGTATCCCACCCCCCTCCCCCTGGGAGGGGACTGCCAATCGGCGCCCCCTAATGGGACTCCTGGCCAGAGCTGGGCTTGAACCCAGGCTGTATTGGGCAACCTGCACTTAGAACAAGTGCCTTTACTGGTTACGCCACCTGGGGGCCATGATCTGACATAGCTGCATTTATTGACTAGCTCATGAAAGACAGCTGAAGACTGTTCTTGTTTCCCTACATACCATGTTTTACTGTGGTCTAATCTAGAAGTGAAACAGCGTTGGTGTATACAGCTGATTAGGTAATTGGTGTACCCACCCCCAATATACCACTATATACCACTATTTCTAAATGTATCACTGACAGTCATTTAAATATCATGAATGTCATTGGTGTGCATCTCACCTGTAGGAAAGTGTTGAGTTGGTTTTTGGACTTGTCAAGGAATTTTTGGTCTATGGATTTGAATGGCAATTTACTGACAGAGGGCAGCTGGACTTTTTTCAAGGAGGGGAAACACTGCACGAAGAGAAAGACGGAGACCAAAAGAGAACAAGAAACAGGAGGGAACACAGGTTCAAAGAACATGGCAGGTAACATTTCTCTCTCTTCTACGAGTATTCGTTATAGGTGCAATAATCCAAGGTGGCCGCTGTGACTCACTCCGTCTCCATGGCAACACGACCGCGGCGGGGCTGGTTTCATTGTTAAGGTGACTATTAGACCCCAGTGGCATTTGAAACGAAAGTGTACCAGTGCTGATTAAAACACTGGGAACAGGACGTAGTCTGGGCACTTTTGGGCCAAAGCACGCTCAATCTGTTACCTCCGTCAGCTTCCTATGCAGTGCCTGGAACTCGCTCAGCCTCCTGCTGACCGTCCAATGGTTGCTGCCTGAGTCGTCGCCCTCCAGCAGACTCACGGACACCGAGTAGCATGGCATCTGTTCCCCGTTCTCTTCTGTAGCCTGTAGAATACGGTCAAGCTCAGCCCTCATAGCATACTGCGACCTGATCACTCCCCTTTGCACTTCAATTACCTGACCATCATGAGCCATCATTTTCTTTGCAGGCTGATATATGAAGAAAAAAAACGGATCAAATGAAATTGTCTGCCCTTTCTATTCAATCATTCAGTTGTGACAGGAAGTTTAATGCTGGACAGCCTGGCTAAACTACACCATCGGGCCGAAAGTCAATTAGCCAAGCCCAGATATAAGAGTTTATTGGCCTGCAGCCCAGGCAAGTCAAGAGTAAGTATTTATCTTCAGCAAACTACCACAGCCAGAAAGTCATTTACGCCTTGCTTGGTGGAATGGTCTTGCTCACATATCACAGACACTAATTCATGCTCTAAAATAGACGTTTGGCATCTGGAGCTATGCACAGGACCTGCATATAATCAAATAGACAGATTAGGCGAGTGATTTATCTCCTTCATTTGGAAACAGTGTTTCCAAGGAGCAGGCAGTATCAGAAAAATTAAACCCTATAGATGTTCCAGGGCCATTCCATCAACTGAAATACATCCCATAATCTGCATCATATCTATCTTTGGCATTATGAGTGCTTTGTGTGATACTGGCTCTGAAATCTTGACAGTTTATTTTTCTAACTTTTTTCTGTGAACAGTTCAAATATTTTATATTTTGGAATACATTCAGACATATCCATGCAATGTACAGACTGCCTGGCAATTCCAGTTCAATCTTTTGGTAGTCGAGAGGAAACAAAAAGTCACAAACATGGCCAAAGAAACTACAATGAGCAAAGGCATAGTGGGAAAAAATATTTATACACTATGGGTTTTAACATTCAAAACTCATCCGTTTTCAATATCAAGGCATTAGGACCTTTCCCCAATAAACCCCTAATGACACAAATTGCTCTCTCGGTCCATCTCATTACACAGCAGACCCATCTCACCGTTTCATTAAATCCTCAGAGTTTCCTGCAGGCCACTGATTGTCCTCTTACCCTTCATGAGACAAATGCCGCTAATTCACATTGGAGCCCAGGACGAGGAAACGATTAAGGAGACAATCTGTTCATTACCACTGCTTTTGAGCCGCGTTGAGAAACTGTCCGTAAAGGGCCGTTTGCACTTGAGAGCTATGGAGCACTTTTCAATCTCTTTAAAACCTGGCACCGTGACGGCAGAAAGATAATACCAAATAATTGCTGCTGGATCGGGGTTTGAGAAGAAGCACCAAGAATACACCTTCATCAAACATGATGTCTGTAGGGATGATTCTTCCACCCAGAGACCTGGAAACAGGAAACAGTGGAGCCCATTTCTACACCTACTCCCACTGCATTTCCCAAGCCTGTGGGCAGGGGTGCCCCCCAGGGCCCAGAGCAGGGGTGCCCTCCAGGACCGAGGCCCTGCTGACAGACTCACCTCGGCGCCGCTGATGGCGGCCCTCCAGGCACCCAGGTTCTCACACCACCAGTCAGTGCGCGAGATGTGCTCCTGTAGCTCACTGTGCTCCTTCTCCATCGCCGCGATCTCTTCCTTCAGCTTGGACGCAATCTGCGGACACAAGGAACGCCTTTAAAACAGAGCCTCCGTCCCCGCCAGCTAAAGAACCAAAACAGGGAGAGCTGCACTCCGCTCTATCCACAACAGAGACATAAGACATAGAGGTAAGTATGCGGTTTTTCAAGGGCTGGAAACTGGAAAAGCCAAGATCAGTGATGTCCAATGTCCATCAACCTCTCAGTGCTGGAGAAAGATGGAACTACATGTTAATGAGAGTAGCGAGGAATTTTGCATAAGTGACTGCGTAATGGTGCTTTTTAATCATCAATACATCATTGGCCAAACTACACCATTGGGAAAGTAAATTAGCCAACCCCAGATACAAGAGTTGGTTGGTCTGCAGCCCAGTCAAGTCAAGAGTATATCTTTTGCAAACTACCACAGCCATAAAGTAATTTATGCCTTGCTTGGTGGCATGGTCTTGCTCACATATCACAGATACTAATTGATACTCCAAAATAGACATTTGACCTCTGATTATAAATGTGGGTCCTGTGGACAGCTCCAAACGCACAGATTAAGCGAGTGATCCCTCTCCTTCATTTAGAAGGCCCCACTGGGGCCACATATACTGAAAAATGTATGCATTCACTACTGTAAGTAGTGAATAAATGGCAAAATGGCTATGGCATATATTATTATTATCATATTATTATATTAGAAGCACAAGTGTTTTCAAGGAGCAGGCGGTATCAATTACAGTAAAAATTCAGTAAGTTAGTAAAAATTTAACTCCGTAGATGTTTCAAGGTCGCTCCATCAATTGAAATACATCCCATAATATCCACTCACACTGGGAAGGGTCACGTACAGCCGAGGTGGTGTCCGTGAACACCAGGCTCCGCATAAGGAGAGGGCGTCCCACAGTGTATACTGACTATATATATCCATGTGCACTTTGCATTCAGCAATATAATATGCTTCATTATATAGTTACCTAGTTATATAGTTACAAGTAGCTTCAGAAAGTCGTCCATCGACCTCTTGGTGCTGGAGGATGGAACTGAAGGTTAATGAGAGAACTGAGGAATTTTGCATGGCCCTTCCAACGACCTCTTACAAGTGATTGCATAATGGTTATTTTTAATCGTCAGTACATAGAAAGGAAAGTATTGGCATCAAAATGGTACTTGACGAATGTGAAAAGGTGAATGTTAATGATGACTGTAGGCTCTTAGTACATTACACACTTTGTGTATTGAATATAAAGAGGGGCATACATTTATGGGCAAAAAAACAAAACAACCTTGGGGACAAATCTTATACAGAGTTCTGTATTATACTTCTTGAACAATGCAACCAGGCCACATAAGGGATATGCAGACACAGTGGCCCACATTGTCTCTGTGTGAAACATATGTGCATATTGTTTCAGTGATCTCTGTGTGAATAGCTATGAGGACACAGGACATGCCTTTTTGTCGGGCTTGGGTGCATTTTGGATAGAGCCCAGGGCTTGACGCTTGTACTCCAGTTTGTCGTACAGCAGGTGGAGCTTGTTGGCAGCATAGCTGGCCTGCTCATTGATGCCTTTGCTGCCCTCGTCCAGAATCTCCTCTCCACTCTCAATGACCTGGCACTTAAAGAGAAGGACAGAGTGACAAAGTGGTCATGCAGGTATGATAGCATTGCTGTGGTAATATGGCACTTTATTCATTCTGGCTGAGGGCAGCGAATAAACAGCAGTTGAATGTGAGAAAATACAGTCACTTGGTTAACATCCAGCAGAGAGTACAACGACAGGGATCTATTTTCATGATTTATGTTTTATTCATGTCATGTTCCTCCTGCTAATAAATTCAAGAAGGGAAAGTAATGCCTTATACTACAAATTCTAACACTATTCTGAAACTTAGTCCCAGATATTCTCATCACTGTCGCCTCTGGCTTGCTCCTGGAGATATCCTAGGTGCCTCCCTGAAAGGCATTTTCTTCATGGGCACCAAACTACCTGATTTTAACAGCTCATATTCACCATTTTTCATTACAATTCAAGCTGTGTATTTCTTATGACTTTGTGGTGTCTCCTCGAATGCCCTGGGTCTGTTCCCCTTTCTTATTAATTACAATATCAATCACAAAGACAATACAAAACTTTTGAATTGATTGATTGACTAATTTGTTAACTGATTGCTAATCGGTCACCCACAGAGCTGGCAATAATGAAAGCCAATTGTATTTTGGGTGTGGGCTGTGTCCCACGCCGGGCTCACCATCTCGTCCTTGTCCTCCCCGCTGGACTGGGAGCAGCTGTGCTGCTCTTCCCTCTTGATGAGCCTCTCGTACAGGTCGCTCACCAGGAACGACGGGTAGTAGCGCTCCTTCATGGTCTCGTAAACGTCCGCCTGGATCTTGTGGAACACATCCGTACCCTTGTTTCCCACCAGTGTCTGCTGGATCTCCTTGTACAGGGCTTTCTCCACTGGAATCTCCCGGCTCTCCACAAAGAACTTCTGGTAGATCTCCCCCACCAGCTGGGGGACTTCATTCTGTGGAGAGAAACTCACCATGCTGTGGGTTTCATTCCCCTGTGTTCAGTGAGGAGACAATCCGCACACTTTATTGATAAAGCCAAAATGGCCCACTTTTCAGAATACAAACACCTGGCAGAAAATATGTTACCATGTTTCTCTTATTCTAAAGACAACATAAGACCGAGACCAAAAACTCAATAAATTATAATTTAGAAATAAAATAGTATGGATCTTTGCTACCTGTGTCCAATATTTTACAAGTGCAAAAGTTTAAAATAAAATTAACAGGTGCCCTGATCAAAACCGACTGAAATTAGTTTTAGTGCAGTGTAGTGCTGCTGGACATTTAATGGAGCAATTCAAGCCGAGTTTCTGGCACAAAACCAGTATCACAGCAGGGACCAATAATTATGTCTGGTCACAAGTCTACAGCCCTAACCACCACCTGAAACCATGTGCATAACTGTGGCTGTCCTTTATAATCCTGAACACTCAACCTGACTTACAGCTCATGCATCACTATGGCAGTCTTTGATAATTCCAAACACTCAGGTGATTGACAGCACATGCCATGCTTATAAAGATCTCCCAATGTGATACCCAAAAGCTGAATTTGTTAACGCACAAAGGAGCTAGTGCCCACCAAGTGTCAGTGGGAAGACCTACATAGTGAGCTTTCTTGTGAAGGATGACACTGGATTTATGGATTGCTATACTTTATTCTTTGCTGCAGCAGTCTCCTGTCCGCATTGGTGCCAGACACCTGAAGCCAGCTGCCATGGAGTATGTATACAGCCTTCTATACAGTCGGAACTTTCACTAACCAGGTTAGCTATACGCATAACAGTAGTAAGTACAGACATTTTTATTAATCTTAAGCCTGAAATAAAGTCCTAAGATTCATATAATAAATGTGTTTTCTGCAATTTCTTATTCATTGATATAGCTAGTCAAATATAATTTAAATGTAATTAAATATCTATGATCTCTTTATAGCCCAAGATTCCTGAACTTCAGCTATATTTTCATTGTTCAGCAAGTACTTCAAGCATCAGTTAATGGCTTCTATTCATATCAGTGGAAGTCCTGTATCTTAACTGCTGAAAAAATACAGCACAACTATTACACCTTGTGGTGTTCTGGCACATCATAAAAGCTTCCATTTGGCTTGAAACTTCCAGCCAATTCATCTTTGTTTGTTTTAAAAAGTATTAATCTACTTTAAGAATACTAATGTTTTGGGGCCTCCGATAGTGTAGCGGTCTAACGCACCCATATTGGCTGGTCCAAGTGTGAGCTGCCTATCATGGTCAGAAACCCAGCTGTACCAGACCGGCCCTGGTGGGAAGTCCCAATCGGGGGCAGCGTTTGGCTGTCCACCCCAGGGGGAGGGGGAGGGTGAGCTGGCATGAACTCTGAGAAGTTCACTGAGAAGCACGTATGGGTGTCTCCAAAACGTGCGTGGGCGTCTCGAAGGAAGCAAAGTTCGCTGCCCTCGGATAATTAGTTTGCCTCATAGAGATGGGCGACGAGTTCATATAGGGAGGGGAAATAAAATATAGAGGGTATAATTGGCCACTAAATTGAAAAAAAAGAAGAAAAAAAAAAGAATACTAATGTTATAAAAACTTCGAGCTTCCAGGTTTAAGTCCTGCACTCAGGAGGATTATTGATCTGACGTGGTGTGTCACCATGGACAGTCAGGAGACGTCTTGAAGGTGGACCTACCTTGTTGGCACTCTTCAGCATCTCCACCAGCTCCCAGAAGCTGAGGAGGGCCCTCTTGTCCACCCTCTCCAAGTAGATACGGAAATGTTCCCGGAATGTAGCGTTGGACATGATCTCTTCGAACTGAATGATCTGTGGAAGCCAGAAAACACACAGTAGCTAGAGGTGATCATCCAAGAAAACAATGGGTGGTTGATGTTGAAATAAAAGATTAGCTTAGATCAGGGGTGTCCAAACTGCGGTCCAATATAATGGAATATGGCCTGCGCATGAAACTTGCACTTGACTGAGTTGTAATTCTTAGTTTCACCACTAGTGGAGCCACCCGTATTCATTGAACACTCCGCGAAATAAACGAACTGGTCTCAGCTTTTTTCGCGTAGCACCCCCCCCGTCGACAGAAAATGGTGGCCCAGCCTTTCGTATATTTTTCTGTATTTGGCCCTCAGTGGAAAAAGTTTGGACACCCCTGGCTTAGATGTACAGTAGTGACGTTTTAAGCCAACACATTTGTTTTAGGAACTGGCTCATAAATTGCATGTAGCACAATGAAAATATTTGGGAATCGATCAGTGTGCTACCAGTTCAAATTTCATCTGGATTTGTATTACTTTAAGCTTGACCATAAACTGATTGTGGTTGCAAGAGAAGCACTCCTGATTGCTAATCAAATCCATTACACCATTAGGGCTTTGATTCATTAGTTTGACTTTGTGTGGGGGGCTGTTCCACAGCGTGGCTCTGAGCAGGGTACGGAGTAGAGCCGCCACAGGAGGCTGACTGCACTTGTGGGCGGAGGGGACCCGGGAGATGAGTGGAGCAGGAAGATCGGGCCCTGAAAATGTCAGCAGCTCCACAGGGAATTAACCCGTCGATAAAGCTGAAACCCACATGCCACACACGTTTCTCAGGTTGAATAAAACCGGCTCAGTGGGTCAGCTTAATATGGAAAATACGCAATGTATGTGTACTGGGGCGGTAGTGGTTAGCGACACGGGCTGGCGAGCGGAGGGTTGGTGGTTCGAAATCCCAGGAAGGCCAACGAAAAAACTATGAACTGGAAAACGGAGGGATGCCACTTCACTTCCTGGGGGCACTGCCAAAGGGCGCTTGAGCAAGGCACTGAACCCCTAACTGCTCCAGGGGCGCCGTACTATGGCTGACCCTGTGCTCTGACCTCTCTGATGGTGTGTGTACATCTAGGAGAGGTATGCAAAAAGACACATTACAATTACCCTGTGCAAAAACTGTGTGCAACATGGTAAATAAAGATCCTTATCCTTCCAGAAAATTAGGCTGAAATGGCAATTACAGTTATGACTTGCAATAAATGCAATGAACCTGTGAGGCTAGGTGGGTGAAGCCTCACAGATACTTTCAGTATAATGTAGTTTGTCTGTAAGGGGATGAAGGATGTAGTAGCTTAGGCACAGCAAAGGCTCTGGACACCTCTGCTTCCCACATCTGCGTTGTCTAGACTCATCAGTGCGAACAGAGCCTGATAAAAGGAGTCTGAATGGACTCTATGTAAACACCCACCTCCACAGTTTCAGGGAGGAAATCTATTACATTTCGTCCTCAAAATTGCAATGTGTCTTTAATTACATGACTGAATAAGAAAAACTATATGTACTACCTATACAGTGATGAAAGTGGTCAGGCTGAAAAAAAGCGGAAAATTTGAATGACGTGTTGGCGGTGTTTACAGTGGTGTTTTACAAACGAAAATTAATTAATTAATTAATTAATTAATAAATCCAAGAAGCAGGCCCTAGAAGTATAAAATTTTGGTTTTATCAACATAAAGTCTTTATTTATTTTTTAATTTTAATTATTTATTAATTGAGCTTACTTTAAATAGGCCTATTTTGTGTGCCATTACACTGCTTATTTAATTATGCTGGCATGCCCCATGTTGCGTAGCGGCGAGGGTGGGGAAAATTGCTTAAATGGAGTGCCGGCGGGAAGTATGACACTGAATCTATCAGCTGATAATGAAAATGTAAATAAGGTAGGACAACATAATAAACATGTTAAATCACTGTGTTTTGTCTCTATAAATTAATCTTTGGACAACTTGCTGGCAAAGACAACACAATACATTTTCTATTTGGATTTAGCCATGCCAAGCCATGTGAAATATGTGTTTAGCAGTCTCTATTGTTTACCATGCTGTTGGTAGGCTACACGTGGTACTTTGTTTACTTGGTGCACAATCCGTCTGTTCAGGTCAGCACAAGCGGCACATGCCGATTTGTGTGCCGGATTTAAATGGAGTGCCACGCCAGAGCGGCACAAACCGGCATTGTGCCGGTCGAGTTTTGGAACGGACCCAATAATGAGCTAGTGAGACAGGCGCAAGGCATAATGTTTCATGATGACTGACTGCTAGTAAACCGTGCTAGTGCTAGCCAGCTAAAATTTTACCAACAAAATTGAATCGTGTATCGTTTAAGTGAGTTTGACAAAGGTTAAATATTAATCGTGGCTATAGCTGGATAACCACAAGCCTTAAATTCTTTATTCTATTTGTTATCCTACCTCTTGGTTTTTCACGCGGTCATCCACTGCAATCGCTGGTCAAGCTGTACAGACAGTGTCCCTGCTTGTTGAGCTAATGTTAGATAGTGTAACATTAGCACCAGTGACCGGTGAAAAAGCCGTGGACAAAGTGTAATTCGTACGGAAAATTGTAATCTTGTCGTTGTGTTTTTTGCTACAGATGTAATCTTCCAAAGCCTCAAGTCCTCTAGAGCCATAACTGACAATATCCGAACAATACGTGCAAGAGTATTTTGCTAGGAATATCAACTTTTTTACAACATTCACCCAACGGAATCAGTTTTTTACCCCGCTTTCAATTTATTTTAACCTCAAACTATTGTTTTTCTATTGTTTTACCACTTTTGCCATTGCTCCTTTGCAGTCATTTCACCATTTCTAGAGGCTTTAGCTAGCTAGCATGCCCATGACTTACAGTGACAGTGACTATGCTTGTACTGCTGTCAACCTGATTGGTCTATCATTAAGTGTGGTGATTGACAAGATAAAAATCAATGAGGCTTATCGTGGGTCATCAAGGGTCATCCCCCCCCCAAAAAAAAATCAGATCTACACGAATCTTGTGGTTGATGCTTTCTGATCCGGGAAAAGCAGAAATCCGTGTATCCGTGGAACTCTTTCATCACTACATATAGTTTATAGTCTCTATACGACTTCTAAAGTTTAAGAGACCCTCACTCTCTTTCTCTGAAGCCTCAGTGTGTCTGTAAAAGAAACCCTCACCCTCTGGCTCTGAGGCCCTTCGCCATCCTCCGTGGCCCCGTCCTCCTGTTGTTCATAGTTGGGCCCCCCCAGGAGCCGTATCCTCTTCTCACACTGTTTCTTGGCCACGGTCAGTTGGTTGATGTAGCGCTTCATATTGCGTGCCCGCAGCAGGTCTGCCTTCATGGCGGCTGTCTCCTTCCCTTTGCCGTCTGCAGGGATACGAAGAGCACAGCCACATCAGAGCTGTTGCACTAATCTCTCCCGCTTAGTTTCGAATTCAAAGTCCAAATTCAGAGTTCACTCTACGACAGCATAGGCCATGTGCAAAATTGACTTTCTGTGTAAGTAAAAGGAAATATAATGGAATCACGACACCATGATTTGAAGGACAGTTCATCAAGATGCATAAACAAATGGACATCATCATTTTTCAAAAACTCAATATGAACTTAGCCTATCCTGGCACTTAAACAAGCCAAGTAGCTTACTATGAATATACCGACTGCAGTAAGGAGGAGATCAGACAGGGTTCTATTCTACTCAGGTGGTTTAATGAGGTGAGCTGAACACCAAAGTGAGGACAACCTTGTCACTGATAACACATCAACCCTCAGATCACACACCACTCAAATCACTGGAAGCTCATCTTCATCTGGCCAAATATGCAAAAAATAACCATTAAAGGTGACAACTAAAGGTTCAGGTTAATTACATTATTCCAACCTGCAAGAGTTCCCAGCAGTGGAAGGGAAAGGAAATCAAAGGCCCCTTCCCAATAAGGCTTCAGGCTTCATTTTAATGACTTTTTCTTCAGGGACCAGAGCACTAAGAAAATAGGTTTTTACAGTCTGTCAGACAAATTGCTTTGATGCTGATGCAACTCAAATGAATATGCAGCATTCCCTTTTTCATTGAAAGAATCTCCAGAAAGGAGGAAATCATTTCACCTGCACACTTCATCCTGGACAAGGGATTTACTGAACAGTCGGATACATTTAGGTAAATTTACTTTATTACTAATTTATTAAGACAACTGAAGTATGAACTCTGCTTGAGACTATAGCTCTGTCATAACTAATTAATACAATTCAAACACTCATCACAAAGCTATAAGTAGCAGAAATAGCAATACTATTTTGATAGTATTATATATATATATATATCTTGATTGTTGCCCTTGAAAACAGACACTTAGTAAAAACAGCCACTCATTGCTATGTCTCTTGAAACTTTGGTGGTACAAGAGAGGAACTTAGGTAGAGGCCCTCTCCTTGGATCTTAAATCTGCAAATCAGCAAACGATATAGACGGACTTAAGGCCTATGCATGCTCGCGCGACTGCGACACAGCATCCTCTGCAAGCGTTGATGTTGCAGAGTGTGTTGCAGAGGATGATGCATACCTAGCACAAAAATCGAACTCGCAACCTGTCCCGTAGATGTTGCATAGCATTGATTGGTTGGTTAGCGAATGGAGGCAGAGCTGTCATGGTCATAGTTCGCCAAGCTAGTACATCATTTATTTACATTTTACATTTTAAGCATTTAACAGACACTTTTATCCAGATTAGGGGAGAAAGATAAAAGCAGCAATTTCTTTTTATTCTGTGAAAAGACAGAAAAAGACCATTCTTCCTTTCCCTTAATACATTAACATTATTTTCAAGAGTCGTCTGCGGGTTCGTTTTTGGCAGCTGCATACCATACCTGTATATATATCTATGTCAACGTTAGCTAAGCAGAACTATCGATATCTATCTAGCTAGCTAGCTAGCAACTGGTATCACGGCCAAATAAAGCTTGCTAACAGTAGCTAAAGATATAGATAGCTAGCATAATTTGTTCAACACGGTATAAAATGAACCAGCTTCAGGAAGTGTAAGGACACCATGTTGTGTAGGTTGTGCAGAAGTATGTATTGCCAAGTGCTCTGCAACATGTTGCAGAGGAATGTGGCGTTGCAGTCGCGCTGCAGTCCCGTTGCTTACGCAGAAGCATGTAGAGGCCTTTAGATGGCCAAAATAGCCCTATATGCTCCATCTGTGAAGGCAAAAGATCAGAGAAAGACAGAACCACTGGTGAGCCAGCCACCATATCGACTCTTTAATAGAAAGTGCCACTTTGACATCCTGTTCTGTGGATTTATAGATTTGGCTTTCATCCGTTATTATGAGACAGAGCAAAAAGGCGACAGACGAATGAAGCACTTGCGCTGGCTCAGGAGAACGGATGCAAACTCTCCCTGCCCCAACACAATCACCTCAGTCAGTTGGCTGTGGCTTTCATTTCTGAAGTGATCCGCAGCCTTCACCAAAATGATATACAAAAGGAAAAATAAAAAGAATAAAAGAGAAGTATGGAGAGGATATATTCTCTCTGCTCACAGTGCGGCAGCTAGATTGCTTTAAACTCTGCAGGGTAAGATTTCTTGGAGGAATTGAAACACAAACGCTTTTATCGCCGCACGCTTCAATCTATCGGACTGTTGAGTCACCGATGGGCGGGTCACACTGTTTACGATCTGGTTTCTGAGGAAGGATGTGGGATTACAGAATTCACGTCAGGAGCTCTTTCAGGTACAACGCTAACAGAGTAACACACATATTTTCCCCATCTCTGTTATAAGATCTTTTAGATCTTCCAGGGATTTCAAGTATTTTAAGCCCAGGTTCTCTCCCAGGTGTAAAGACACGCTGCTGCAATACAGTGAGAGGAGAATTCCTCCATTGTCCCATTGTGGTAGAGGTTATCCTTAGCAGTAGGGGTGTAACGGTACACGTATTCATACCAAACCGTTTGGTACAGGACTTTTGGTTTGGTACAGAACTTTCGGTTTGGTACGAACCGAACAACTGCAATCTCCCCACGAATATATAACTTGCACAAAGGCACGGATGTTGTTCGTTCAGCCCACATATGTTTATGGCACACCACTAAACCAAAGAGATTAAAGCCGGGGGTATAGTTAAAACTAAATCAAATTTTGGGTGTTTGCACAGGCTGTCAAACAGCTGTCGAATACGGTGTTGCGAGCAAATGTCTGTATACTTGCTCCGACTTGAGGTCTGCTCTGAATGACACTCCACACCAGATGGGGGAGCTGGCTAGTTGCTAGACTACGGGCCGGAAATATAAATAGCCTACCAAAGGTGAAATCCAAAACAAAGTGAACATCAGGCTAGCTCATTTGCAAACACCCGAGGCAGATTGCCATCTTGCACTCTTTTGCCGTCTCTCTATAAAGATTATGCTGCACTGAACCCTTGGCACAACAGACAACCCTTTCCCCCAGCTATGCAACTTGCTCGCCATCAACGCATTAACTACACCTAAAGGTAGCTAGAAAAATCGTTTTCTAATTGGCTAGGAAAAGTAAGCAAGAGTACTAGATAAATGGTACTCGGCAATACGTCTTCGATTTTACAGTCACCTGCTATTTTCATATCTAAACATAGCCAAATTATCTAGCCGACTAAATGTTGTGAACTGTATCAACTAACTAGCAGCGAATGTAGCTAACTGACATAACGAGCTATCTATCAAAATGCTGCATTTTAATGGATATTTATTTTTTATTACATTTTTAAAAAATTTGAGAACCTTCAGATTCACTTTTCAGTGTTGTTAGTAAGTTGCATCAGTATTGACGGACATTTTTATTTTATTTAAGAACAATAGATATGTGTCTTACTTTGTTCAGGAAATTATGGCCAATTACATTACATTACATTACATTACAGGCATTTAGCAGACGCTCTTATCCAGAGCGACTTACAGTTTACATTTCTTTACAATCCATTTATACAGCTGGATATTAACTGAAGCAATTCAGGTTAAGTACCAAGGGTACAACGGCAGTGTCCCACCTGGGGATTGAACCTGCAACCTTAACGTTACAAGCCCAGCTCCCTAACCATTATACCACACTGCCTGCCACAATTAACCACTGTTCACAAAGTTCATAATAAATGAAAAGCAATTGTATGTTTTGGATTCCTCTCCCCCTTAAAACTTAAAAACCGACTTAAAACCGAGGTGCGTACGTGATTTTTCCTACCCAATAAAACCCACCAGGTAGGATCTGTATTTTTCATATTATTTTTTTTTGTAACATGGGTTGATATTAGACCCAGAGACAGAAGTGGAGTTTCAGGCAGCTGTTTGGTATACTGTATGTGAACAGAGTATCACTGGTTAACAAGTGTTCTATAACTTAACACTGAGCTTTCCCTGACTTTAATATCACCACGTGTCATGTTCAATGGACCAGAACATGAAAAATTGGGATGGCAAAAAATGAAAAAAACTCCCTCATTCGAGAGGACAGGCAACAATGAATCTGAATGATTAATTTCTGGAACTATCTGCCACAGAATGCCATTTACGGTACAGCAGATTAATTCCCAGTCACTCCGGGTCATTTTAACCAGACTCCGACACAGCCCACGGTATGAATATTAAACAACGGCCCCCTCTTATGGACTCTCACCCGCTTTATTTCTCATCTCCAATAACATTTATAGAACAATTGACAATGCAGAAAATGACAAGACAGAGCCAGACGCCCGCCCATCAAAAACACCTTCCTGACAGGACTATGAATGGTTCTGTTATCCCTCTGCTTTTGCCGCTGTCTTCAGAGCCCCTAAAGCTCTTGAAACACACAATTTGTGATGAAAGTATTGCCGTCTGTGGAGTGGGTTCATGGCCTTGTTCTGAGTGGAACCGGAGAAGCTGGAACACGGAGAAGCCGGAACGCAGACAACCAAGTGGCGGCCTACCTTTCTGCTTCTTCAGTTGAGGAAGGCTGCTGATTGTCGTCGCCTGGATGATTTCCACCACAATCTGGTACCTGAGGAAACGGAAACAGCCATTGTCGCTGGTCTGAAGATGCCACATTAGGAGGATTTTGTCCATTAGCCGAGACCTCTGGACTTCACGATATACTCACTCACGATATACTGTGCTCTACACTCCATTCACAAACAAAAGCCATTAATAAACCAGGAAACCAATAAATGGTTTTACTGGAAAAACCTAAAATTACAAGCCGAGATGGACTGAAAGGCCTGTTCTCGTCAAACATTAAAAATCAAATCAAATCAAATTTTATAGTGCATTTCACAAAACATTTGTCACAATACGCTTTACAGCAGACCCTGGCCTGAACCCCCACAAAAGCAAGCCTAAGGCAACAGTGGCAAGGAAAAGGTGGAACAAATAGGAAGAACCCTTTGGAGGAACCAGACTCAAGAGGGGGGAGCCCATCCTACTCTGGCAGGCTCAGGGTGTGAGTTCGTAATGACCATCAACGGTAAATCAGTCAACGTTCAAAACAGTTGTTCAAACTCTTGAAAATGAGCTAGATAGTGGTGAGGGGTATGGGACTGGTTGGACATTATGTGTGCTTAAGGTTTTACTGTATCAAACTAAATACCAATCATCAGCCAGAGAGAAAACTGGATGGCAATTTTCACATCCTCCTGCCAGCACCTATATGGCTAAACAATGTCACTATTTCAAAGGATGGGCATTGGTGTAAAGGCAGGCATTTAGATTGAGTTAGATCCTAATGTTTCCCATGAGCTAAAACATCTGACAGACAATAGTAAATTAAACCACAACATCACGTCAAAATGAGTCCAAACCCGGATCCGTGCACTATGCATCTTTAATGCGCTCTGAGTGCTTCACACTTCAGGAGTGTCTTATTTTAAAATGCATGTATAACACTTTGGAGAAAGTGATGCATTCAACCTATTAAATGCTCAGGCCCCAAATAAGTTAACCCAAGAATCTCCTCCTCCTGGAAAGTGCTAAATATTCAGTAGACAACATTAATATGAAAGGCATTTATAAGTCCAACGACAAGCACCAGTGGGCTGAATCATTTAAAAACCGTGACACAGCAGTTTACTGTTCCACTCAAAGGCACAACTCCTCGGTTCGCCATGGTAACTGCAACACCATAAGCAGCAAATCAAAACAAAAAAAAACTAACATTTTCAAGGCCCATTGTACGGATGCTGCTTGACCCTTGGTAGCACAGTCCCTTTGTTAGCGAGATGTATGAGAACTTAGGAGAACAGTACACAAGATTAATTCAAGTGTCAATGCTGTGTCATTTCGCCAGTTAATTCTAGCTTTAGCGCCCCATCCAACAGTTCTGCCATGGAATGGAGTTAAAACTTTGATAAGCAAAAGCAAACATAATCACTAGGTACTCATGTAAGTGGTATCTTGGGAGAAACAAACAAACAAAAAATGTTTTACTGTTTCCCTAGGGTATAAAAAGGAGGGAACACACATTTGAAATACTGTGGTCAGCTATCATCACGGTGAAAGCCAAAAAACTTCCTGAAAGCATCAGACAAAAGGTTATTGACCTCTACAGATCAGGAGATAGCTACAAAAGCTTTGCACTGTTGTGTCAATTATTAGGAAGTTTAAGGCCACTGGAACAGTGGCTAACCTGCCAGGTAGAGGATGCACATGTTGTGAGACAGATGGTTCGAGAGGCAAAAAGAAGTCCAAGGGGCACAGTTCAAGATCTCCTGGCATCTTGGGGTTACAAGGTGTCTAAAGCATTTGACGACGCCTACATGACAATGGCCTTATGGCAGAGTTGTTGCCCCTCATCTGGTGTTCAACCAGCCTAAGTTCACCCACGTCACCCCTCTACTCTCCTCTCTGCACTGGCTCCCCATCGCAGCATGCATCAGATTAAAATCACTGGTGCTTGCATAATGACTAACCTTTTCCTTCCACACGTAGGGTACGCAGCTGCCTGCAATGATGTCTATCGCTGTACTGATCTGCACTGATCTCTTGCGCGAACTATGATTGTTCCTACCATGTATTTATGCACATCTTGTAAGTCGCTCTGGATAAGAGCGTCTGCTAAATGCTTAAAATGCAAATGTAAATGTAATGAGTTGCAAGAAGGAAGCCTCTTTTAAAGACAATTCACGGAAAAGGGATTTTGAATTTGTTAAACTATATCAGAGCTACATTTGGAACCATGTCTTGTGGCCGAATCAAGCTTTCTGGACATGCACATCAGCGTTATGTTTGGTGTCCAAAGAATGCAAGTAATGTTGAAAAGCACCTCATGCCTACGGTCAAACATGCTGGCGGATCTTTAATGCTTTGGGGTTGTTTTGCATCCATAGGCCCTGGGGCCCTTATTAAAATAGATGGAACCATGAACTCCAGCATGTACCAAGACATTCCGTCCAAAAACCTTGTTCCCTCTGCCATGAAGCTACACCTTGGCCGCAGATGGACCTTCCAACAACACAACAATCCCAAACATACGTCCAAAGCAACTAAGAAATGGTTGACAGAGCACAAGATCAATGTCCTGACGTGGCCACCTCAGTCTCCAGACCTGAATCTTATTGAACATTTGAGGCTTGAACTAAAAAAAACTGTTCACAAAGGTCAACCCAAGAATATGAAGGAACTAGAACAATTCTGCATGGAGGAATAGTTGAGGATCCCCCTCAAGAAGTTCTATAACCATGTACGACACTACAGAAGGTGACTACTTGCTGTTATAATGGCCAAGGGAAGAACCACAAAGTACTGATAACAGGGGTGTGAATATTTGTGATTCTTCATTTTTCTGGGAATTTGTTAACGATTCGATTGTGGTTCGTGCCAATGCATTATTATTAAAGAATATAATTTTCAGAATTTTTTCAGCATAAAATATACCGCATTACTTACATAGTTTATTTTATACAATCTCTTTTGTTCATCTTTATCAAGGGTATGAATAAAAACTGAGCCTACTGTACCTTCGTTGAAGTAAGCCCAATTTTATTTCATAATTCTTTGAACACGCACTGTGGCTTTCCTTTAGTTTTTCTCTAAATAGTTAAAACTGTCATTATTCAGGAACTATTCACTCCCCTCAACCTCAGAGTTGGGGAGATGCAAGCCCTTCTGCTTAAACGGACTGCTGCCATTTGTTTTAGTATGTGCAGTGAGATTTAAGGTATCCTGTTGCATGGGTACTTCTTCCACTTTTCTGCATGTTTGGTGAGCGATTTATTATGACAGAGCATGAAGAGGAAAGAAGGGCAACTGTTGCCATGACAACATATTCCATTCTATAATGATGTTAATAGAGTAATCTTGCCATAATTTAAAGAGCATATCATTCAATATGAACACAGTATCTTGTGCATAAAAAAGCATGCGTTTACAGACGTTCACAGTCCGGCTGTATCGCATGTAGTAAGTTCTGACATGTTTTCTGTACTGTTCTTCTTTTGGCTCTGGCACACATGAACTGTCCCATTTTGTCTGTTGCTATTGGTAATCCTTTAGAAGCTTGGTGTTGCCATGGAAATGATGGGAGACATCTATTGTGATATAAATTGGACAATGGCCAGACATATTTGTTGCAGTCTGTGACTTACTGATCCGCACAGCTTTGCCTGGTTATTAAAATATCTGTGACTAATTTCAATTCCCGACATCTCGACTCAAGCCAATTCCAATCTTGTACAGTCAAAGGCTTGGGCACTAAATATATGATTACATTTCCAAAGTTTGCCTTAATGGATATGCAACCCTAATTACCGTTATTGTTCATTTATTTGCTTAATGAAGTTGGCATTCTTTCTTGTGCAACATCAGTCACTGGGGCAAATTTTAATCAGTATACAACACAGATCTTTCTAGAATTTCATCAGTACTTTAAGCACTGCACAATTCCGCATTCAATTGGCCTAATTATGTCAACTTTAGCTGTGTGCAAAATAAACTGTAGTGTCCCTGGTCACACAGGAACTGAGTGCTACCAATCTTCTGCCTTCCTTACAGCTTATTAGCACACAGCAATGTTCTTGTCCTGACCCGTTTACATTTTTGAAGCAAACGAAAAGCAACTGGCAACAAGAACTGCAGAGACTATTTATACTGTGTGCTGAAATGCCACAAGCTCAGGGAGGTTTCTCTGGGACATTACATGGAGGTTGTTCATTCTCAAGCCTCTGGTTTAGTCAGGAGGCTTGCTTCAGTGGGAATGGTACTGTGTATTCTGGAGACCATCCACCACATCAAACAGCTGTTGAAAGTCCAAATGACTCCCCACTGGTTTCTGTGAAGATTACCTTTTCCACAGAGCCTCCTTTGGTTCTTGCGTGTGTCCCACAGCAAACCGGTGATAAAAATGCATGAGGCAGTAGAGGAATTCTCATCTAGCCGTCTGCACTCCAAGAGACACATTTACTCAAGGTTTCAGCACACACAAAAGGAGTTCTGGAGGCTGAGATCATGTGACCTTGGAGGGGTGGAATCCCTAGGCAATTGCGGGGTGGGGGCGTGTGACTCAGCAGATCGAGTAGGACCCTCTCTCGACAAGCCTGTCAATCGTGACGGTTTCCCTCACTCACTGGAAAGCACTTTGAGATCACGATAAGCCCTCTGTAAATGCAGCTCTTTATCATTATTAATAACATCATTGTGACCTTCACAAAGAGGCAGCTGTGCACTGGGAACGCACTGATCTAGCATGCTTGTGAAGAGGTGGATGCAGACCGAGAAAGAAGGGCAATCGGAGAAATCACAACCAAAAAGCCATCTGGCTGATTCAGAGACTGAAGAGAATGAAGCTTCAGAAACACTGGTTCCAGAGGTCCGGAAGTCACTGAGCATCACGCTTATTTTTCCGAACTGACCTGCGTCTGAGGGAGATAAGCACACGGGAGGATGTCCACAGCTCCACCTTCAAAACAAACCCTGTTTTTCAATCTTCAGTCACACAAAATAGCATGTGAAGGTACGGGTCATTGATATAAATATCATAGCACCCTTAAGGTTCGCCGGGCTTTCTTCAGATGGCCTTGACTGCTTAGTATTGAAGGCAGACAGCGTTGACAACACTTACATTGCGGGTTCGATTCTGATTGGGACCACATATGGTGAAAAATGTATGCATTCACTGTAAGTCGCTTTATATAAAAAGCATATGTTTATATAGGTATATTATGTGTTAAATGAGGGCAGCCTGCACTTCAAAACACTGAAAAAAATACTTTAAGGATCCCCAGACTCATTTGTATTCCATTATATTATTTTGTTTGAGTGCAGGTACCATACCTGTCAGCATTGTTCTTTTACAGTGAGACACAAAAGCTTTATGTGAGACGGCGAGAGACTGATAGCGTGGGATGTGGGAACTACCCTTGTCATGTTATGCAAATGTGAAAATAACTGCAGATTCCGATTGACAGCAGTGGCAATGAGCGAAATCCCATTATATCACTCAGGGGTTCAACGCGAAACACAGCACTGCTGCCTTGCTAACTAGCTAGCTAACTAGATATACTTCAGATGTCTCATTAACAACAGTCAACAGTGCGCTACCTAGCTTTCCAGTCACATATTTACAGTCACATATTTACAGTTCACTAGCATCTACTGCTAGCTTGTTGCCCTCCCCACCCAGAGAAGTTAGTTAGCTTGGGAAGGACAGCTTCCTACTACAGTGTAAAAGAACAATGCTCACTTTAAAGCTGCATGTTTCTTTGAATTAATAAAGGAATACAACTACAGCAGATAGTAACCTGGATAGAATTGCCAGCTACATTCTTTGTAGGTAAGGATCATCTTCTGTAACATTACCATAAAGGATTCATTCAACTTAGATGATCTGACTATGCCAATATATGACTGTGTGTATACTAACTCACACACAACCTCAGCATTCATGGCACACAACAAATGCTCTGTCCTCACTCCACACTGCCACACAGTGAATGCACATGATTACACTACTGGATCAATACACATTATTAAACACATTTGTTAATTTGCCAGCGATGTGATGCCACCCTGACCTGCCATACATTTGTATGTCTGTTCACCTTTTTATGTGACAATTTGGCATCAAACATAGTACTAATAAACCCTTTTTTTCTGACGGGCTGCTTTTAAATAACCATATAGAATCATAACTTCTTTGTCTGTGCTGCCATCTGCCCAGTTTTTAAATAACATCAAAACCTTATTGCATATTCATGCAGGATTGATCTTCACACATAAAGACTATTCTCTTGAGATGACAAGATGAAGAATGAATGTAAGAAAATATGGAATAATTTATTTGGAACAATGCTTGTTTAGTTTCAGTGAAATATATTGATGAAAGTTTAATTGTAACTTGGCATCATTTTAATGTCAATAATTTGGTATGCAGAGTGAATTTAGGAATTTTATTTTATAGATATACAGACAGTATATGCTTTGTACATATAGGTAGTCTGGCTTTTTTACGTTGACATTTCTTTTGTTGAGATCAAACATAATCCAAATCGCCGCCAAACTGGGGAAGGGGAGGGGCTAACAGAGGAGTGAGCATGGATGTGGATGGAAGGTGGAGCCCTCACCTCAGCTGCTTGAGGAAGTGGATGTCGGAGCTGCTGCTGATGAGTTTGATGAACTCCTCGTAGGACGGAGCATAGGTGTAGGCCTTCTTGTGGTGCTCGTTGACCTGCTCCCGGTGCTCCAGCTGGGCCAGCAGCATGAGGTTGATGTAGTCGGGGTCACTGAGCACCTCGACCATGGGCTTCAGCACTGAGAAAAACAGCAGCACTCATTTTCATAGCCACCCAAACAAACACAAAACACGCATGCGCACGCACAAACACACAAATAACAGTTTCACCCAAAGCCCCTTACTTTTATAAGGATGACATAAATGCTTTTATGGTTAATTCCTGCTTCCTGGACAATGATGAATATTGGTTCCTTTGAAAACAAAACCGTCTGAGCAGCAGTTATATTAGGGCTCTGCATACATGTTTGCGAGAGATTCCCATCCAATGGACCTATAAATCCTGTTGTGACTGAGACTTAAAGAGGGTAGCTCATTACTTTAAAAAATATATATATTTACAGTACAACCAAAATATGACATATAATTAACATCTATATTATAAACCTTGTTAACCATGTTATTGCAACCCTTTATAGTACATTTTCCAGGCATCGCAAAATCTGTCATGGTAATGACCCTGTAGGAATAAATCACGGATGAGTATTCAAATGTTGGTTTTAATGATGCAACTAAATACCAGAAGACATTTGGATTGGTTCTACAGAAACAGCTGGCAGTGTTAAGATGAACCAGCAACAGGTCTGCTTCAGCCAAAGCCGTGAGGGAGCGGACACCACATACTCGTTTGCTCGCAGGTGCCGCGACTCGTAAAGAAGAGATGGATTTTTATGATGATTTCACAGATAATCTCTCTAAATTGGAATGAGCGATCTAATTACCCCAACGGCCGTTGGGGCCCCTTGAGTACATCAGTGTGTAATAAACTCCCAGACCGACTCCGCCGCATCCTCGAGACAAATATCCGCAGATCTGGGCGCGGGCTCATACTCCAAACACGCTCGGTAAAGAAAGGGAACGCAGTTCCAATACAAGGTTGGCAGACAGCTTTGGCAGATTGCATTACAGGATGCAAATAAAACAACTCTAAAGTGGGCTCAAGTCTGTGGAAGGGTTTACAGTGAAATGCCTCATTTCATCACTAATGCCATCTAGAGAATCTGGAAATACAGAGAAAACGCAAATGTCAAAAAAGACCAAACAGAATTGTTTCAACAAAGATGTACAGACGACTGCCAAAATAAAGGAAACACCAACATAAAGTGTCTTAATGCCACCACGAGCTGCAAAAACTGCTTCAATGGGCCTTGGCATAGATTCTACAAGTGTCTGGATCTCTACTGGAGGGATGCAACACCATTCTTCCTCAAAAATTCAATCACTTGGTGGTTTGATGACAATGGTGGAAAACGCTGTCTCAGGCGATGCTCCAGAATCTCCCATAAGTGTTCAATTGGGTTGGCCATGGCATATGGTTTACATTGTTTCCATGCTCATCAAACCATTCATCCATTCCTGCCCTATGGATGGGGGCATTTTCATCGTGGAAGAGACCACTCCCATCAGGATATAATTTTTTCACCATAGG
The DNA here is from genome assembly GCA_029706075.1 of Aldrovandia affinis. NCBI lineage: Eukaryota > Metazoa > Chordata > Actinopteri > Notacanthiformes > Halosauridae > Aldrovandia > Aldrovandia affinis. Next base: position 9,032,753 of record JAINUG010000006.1, read on the forward strand.
ATGAATGTGATCACTCAGAATGGCTTTGTATTTATTGGTGTCTACCTTGCCCTCCATGGGGTTGTGTGGACCTAAACCATGCCAGGACAATGCACCCCACACCATAACAAAGCCGCCAGAACCTTTCATTTACTCAAGTGTTTCCTTTATTTTGGTAGTTATCTCTACCTTTTCATGTGCTATCGAATTGAACATCACTGAGATTATTAAAGTACAAACAAAAGGGCCAGATGGTAGATTTGCTACGATCAGTACCTAGATGGGAGAGGTTGCTAAGTAACCCCAGCAATAAAGATTTTGTTACACACCATAATGAGGAGATTTTTCTTTTCACCTACGTCTGTGTCTCAGATAAGCACCCCCTTTTAATCCATCTCTCCTTCTGCTCATATGTGTGGGTGTCTGGACTCCTACAGCTCCAACAGAACCTCTGATGACCTTCTATTCCTCACTAACTTTACCAATACCTCAAACTCAGGACATTGTCTCTGTACCACCACGGACTGCAGCTCAGATCAGGAGGGAGCAATTATAGACACTAACTTAAAACCAATATGGACTGAGATGCAACCGAGAAAGCCCAGACCTCATTCCCATTAAGAATCTGTGGAATGATTTGAAAATTGCTGTTCCCCAACGGTACCATCCAAAATGATTGAGCCCGAGCAAATTGGATAGACAATGTTGGTAGAGACTTACCCAAATAAGACTCACAGCTGTAGGTGCTTCTATCAAGCATTAAGTCAAGGGGGGTGAATACTTATTAAATAAATTATTTTACATTTTTTATTTGTAATTAATTAAGAAAACGCTGTTGGTTTTTATATTTCAACATTATAGAGAATTTTGTGTTGATCAGTGGCAATAATTTGAATCCATTTTGATTCCATGAAAATAAAATAAAACGTGAAAAATGCCAAAGGGGACTGTAGCGGTCATACTCGAAAGGCGGGGTGTTCAGTGTAAGACCCTGAAAGGAGCCCGGAACAGGCACCGTTTCACCAAAGCCCATTCAGACGGCCTTCCTGCTGCTCACCTTTGGTGGCGATGATCTCCACCAGCACCACGCGCAGGCTACGGGAACGGACGTCCCGTGAGGGCAGCAGGCACAGCAGAAGCAGGCGGGAGCAGCAGCGCAAGAAGCGCAGTTCCTCCTCCGGGCTGCGCAGACATGGGTGCAGGGGGAAGGGCCGGGGCGACTCCTCCTGCCTGCAGGAGAAAGCACAGCGAGGAGCAGGGGAAGGGGGGAGGGGCCAGGGCGGGCAGGAGCAGGAGGCAGGGAAGGGGAGGGTCAGGGAGAAGGGCAGGTGGGGGGAGGGGATGGAGGGAGAGAGGGGCAGGGGAAGGGCAGGGGTGGTATCAGAGGAGTGACCAATGTGGGCGAGTGGTGGGGTCAGAGGGGATGAAATTCAGAGGGGCCGGGGGGTGGGATGGGATGGGGCGGGCTTTATTCACATGTGATGACCTCAGGAGGAGCACAGCTAAATGCTCTGCCTGTTTTGTCAACCTTGGAGTGCTCAGTCAGCACTGTGGGCAGGAACCCATTTCTGCAAAGTCAAACAATTCTATTTGCTTTCACTTGTCTGTGCCCTGGAATATTCTTCATGAAAAGATAAACCAAATGACCTCTGTTCCTCTAATGAAAACAGCAAGAACAGAAAGTAATTATGGGGATGACTTAATAAAATAGCTGGAACTTGTAAATGAAAAAAAAAAAGTGATTTGTGAGTGACGTGTCACTGGTATTGTGTGCTAGGACGAGGAGTGCTGCAGTAGATGGTTACGGATTCGTATCCGATTTTCACACGTTTCATCAGTCTGTGTGGCCTCAGCCTTAATCTGTTATACTCACACTTAAATGACTTCACGGACCTCACCTCAATCTGATTCTTTACTTTATGAAACAATTGTACAAAATAAGTCAATAAATAAATAACGGCTATTCTATGCTTAAGACAAAGCTAACTGCCCTAGCGTTAATAGAAGGATGACCTCTGGAATCAGAGAATGACTCTGATTACGAGATCTGTTTATATCACAATATACACTATATTATGACATTTTTACAAAGATAAAAAGAGATGAAAGTCAGCTAGCAATGAGGTCTCTTTGGGTGGTGATCACAGCGCAGATGAATCTGAATGGAATTGGTATCCACTTGAAAAAGACTGATATCTTTGTAATGTGTTCCAACCTGATGAGTCACGAGAAACATTAGACAGTGACAGGGATATTGATCACCCTGGCTCTGCTCCTACTAGCTGAGCGTAGTGGATTGTTAAGGGCTGATCATATGGTGACTGGAGCTGCATTCTAAATGAACACACTCAAATTCAACCTACAATGTGCAAAAAGACCATAGACCCCAATTCTGTACTAAATGACTCCAAATTACAATAAACCCAAGTTTACTCCCACATGCACTTTCCATAATATGCAAACCCTACATCAATCATGTGATTGTCAGGTTATTAGTAAGCCAATCAGCATTACTGGCAGACCTCACAATATAATTATATGGATACACTGCCTGCCTGCCCAGCTATAAAATACAATTCTCTCAGCATTGGTTCTGTCCTTTTCTGCCTATTCTTTAATTCAAAAGTAGGGGAAACAACATCCTTTTTAATTGGAAGGTCTACATATTGCTGGGAGTGAGTTATAAAATCAGATCAAAAATAACTTGTGCATCGGGCCTCCTGAGTGGTCTAGCGGTTACAACGTTTGACACTGGCCACTGCCACCGGGGTTCAATTCCACCGGCTGCGCCAGAGTCGGCTCTGGCCGGGACTGCCACTAGGGGTGTGGCAATTGTCAATCTGCCCCAGGAAGGGGGGGTGAAGCCGACAAGAGTTCGCTGCATATAGGAGTGGCTCTGGAGTACCGGAGTTATGGTTGACGGCTTGGCGAGTGCAGTGTCGGAGGAGACAATCTTCGCCTTTGTCAGTGCCAGTCACAGGGCAATGGCAGCGAACTCACAATAAGAGGGGGGATTGACATGAAAAAGAAATGGTGTAGTTGGCTACTAAATTGGGAGAAAATGGAAGAAATACAGAAACAAATTCTTAAACAAAATAAAATAAAATAACTTGTGCATCAACAGCTGAGAGCTACTGAAATACTTATCGTACATCATGCTTTTCTCTCATAAATCTGTGCTGCAGAGGAACCCGCCACTGCCGTGAAAAGCAGACTACTAGCCCATTATGGGACCTCATATATATATTGTATATAATAGACTCTGTTTTTATTCATATCCTTGATAAAGATGAACAAAAGAGATTGTATAAAATAAACTATATAAGTAATGAGCTCTATTTTATGCCCACAACATTTTGAAAATTATATTCTTTAATAATAATGCATTGGCACGAACCACAATCAAATGGTTCACAAATTATATATTTTTCCCCAGAAAAATGAACAATCACAAATATTTACACCTATTAGTGCTTTGTCGTTCCTCCCTTGGCCATTATAACAACAAGTAGTTGCCTTCTATAATGTCGTATGAGGTTGTAGAACTTCTTGGGGGATCCTCAACCATTCCTCCATTCAGAATTGTTCTAGTTCCTTCAAATTCTTGAGTTCAAACCACAAATGTTCAATTGGATTCAGGTCTGGAGACTGAGATGGCCGTGTCAGGACATTGATCTTGTGCTCTGTCAACCATTTCTTAGTTGCTTTGGACGTATGTTTGGGGTTGTGTAGCTTTCTGGCAGAGGGAACAAGGTTTTTGGACAAAATGTCTTGGTACATGCTGGAGTTCATGATTCCATCTATTTCAATAAGGGCCCCAGGGCCTGTGGATGCAAAACATCCAAAGCATTAAAGATCCACCAGCATGTTTCACCGTAGGCATGAGGAGCTTTTCAACATTACTAGAATTTTTTTGGACGCCAAACATAACACTGATGTGCATGTCCAGAAAGCTTGATTCGACCACAAGACACGGTTCCAATTGTAGCCCAGATATAGTTTAACATAACGTTTAACACAATTCAAGACGCCTTTTTCCATGAATTGTCTTCAAAAGAGGCTTCCTTCTTGCAACTCTGCCATAAGGCCATTGTCATGTAGGCGTTGTCAAATGCTTGAAACACCTTCTAACCCCAAGATGCCAGGAGATCTTGAAACTGTGCCCCTTAAACTTATTTTTTCCTCTCAAACCATCTGTCTCACTACACATGGGGGCAAGATAGACTTGTGTCCTCTACCTGGCTGGTTAGCCACTGTTCCAGGTTCCTTAAACTTCCTAATAATTGACAACAGTGGAAAGTGGTATCTTTTTTTTTGAGCCATCTCCTGATCTGTAGAGGTCAATAACCTTTTGTCTGATGCTTTCAGGGAGTTCTTTGCCTTTCACCATGATGATGGCTGACCACAGTATTTCAAACGTGTGTTCCCTCCTTTTTATACCATAGGGAAACAGGAAACCAATGTAGGCCACTGTATAGTTCCATAACCTTCCAATGAACTTCAAATAAGTTGTGTATTTATAAAGATTTGTTTTTGTTGGATTACATTTAAAATATAGTTAGGGATATGAATAATTGTGATCCAGATGTTTTGATTAAAAAAATATTATTAATAAAACAAAATATGTTTTTCTGAACAATTGTATCAGTATTGTAGGTTTGGAATTTTCTGAATTTTTTTAGCATAAAATATACCTAATTACTTATAGCTTATTTACAATCTCTTTTGTCCATCTTTATCAAGGGTATGAATAAAAACTGAGTCTACTGTGTGTGTGTGTGTGTGTGTGTATATATATATAGGGGTAAGAGTTCCATAGTTCACATAGCCGCATCTTGATTAAGCCAAAAATACATTTTGACTTCACAACAGGTTAGTGAACGTCCCACAAAACAGTGAAATGTACATCCATATGACCTTTGACTGAACAGACTCTCCACCCCTTAATATATACGTTTTTGGCTACTAAAAAGATGCTCTGTATCTGGAATATTGAACAGTCATCCATGTGTAGATTCTGCCAAGAAGAGACTGAGTCAGTTGACCATCTATTCTGGTATTGTCCTTTTGTGGCTTTGTTCTGGATACATGTTCAGGATTGGTTTTTTTGCCATAATGGCCAGCTTCAGTTGGATTTGCCTAAAGTGCTATTGGGTGATTTACGAGACCAAACTCAAAATAATAGTTAATGTTATTATACTCCTTTAGTTTTTATTTTTAGGTCGGAATCGGTGGGGGCTCTGCAAATTGAGAGATTCAAGAATTTTATAAAGCATCATTGTAAAATTGAGTGCTGTATGGCACAAGAAAGTGGATTATATGAGTATCAGGAAAGATGGGATGCAATTAGAGTGGTAGAGGGTTGGGAATAATAATAATAATTTTAAAAAAATAAAAAGAAGGTAAAAAAGAGAGTAAAGAAAGGAAAAAAGAAATGGAAATGAAATACAAATATGAAATAATAATAAATTAAATCAAGTTTTTTTATGCAAATAATAAAGTTGTCCTCCTGAAGAGGAGGGGTGGAGGTGGGTTTATAAAAATAAAACCATTTTTAAAAAAGACTCTCCACCCCTCATCGTTACCCTAATCTTCCATAATCTGTATCATGGGTAAATGGAATGAAAATGCAGTTATTAACCCATGAGCGTAGATTTAGTCAAATTACCTAACAGAGCAAAACTCAGTTTATTTTTCTACTGAACAGTGCCACATTCTACGAAACACAACCCAGTTTGTTAAACCTCCTAACTGCAGTCTAAAGCTATGTAATTTAGAATTTGTGACATACAGCCACAGGGTCTGAGATGAACTTTCCCTGGAGAGCCCTCAGGTTGAGAACAGTATGTGTACTCTTTAGCATGGGTTTGGATTTACCCTGCCTCTCTTTTAGCGTGTGGATATTCATGAACACTGCTCAGCAAATATGCTCTCATCAGCTGCCAAAGGTGTTGTAAGCATTTCAACTTCAGTTATCAAAGATGTGTGGAACGCCAATTATATTAAAACTGCAAAATCGCCTTGCACTCAAAATGTTTTACAATTTCTCAGCAAAGCCTGTCATTTTGACCAGGTCGAATTGACTAATCTTCCATATAATAGGTAATACCCTTGAACAAGGATTTATGCATGACACACAACAACTGGCTTTTGTACAAGGCTTTAACACTAGAACCGCCAAGGGGTAAAATGTGCCCATTTCCATTTTTCAATTGTATGTAACTCCCAGTCCTTGACTTTTCCTAAAATTGTGTTATTAATCACATCCTAATGTAAGAAAGTTATAGAAAAAAAAAAACAGGACAAAGTTTGAGGCATTTATACCGCCAGAGGGTAACATTTACCCACCATAAAAGGCAATATAACGATATAAGGGCATTTCCTTTCACGCAGTTTCTGCATTTTAGTTGCCACGCAATGCGTTTTATTTTCATTTGATTGTTCTATTTTTGGTATTCCGTTTTTATATCCTATTCCACTGTTCTCGTGCCTTTGAATGGTAGAACAAAGCCATCTTTACGAATAGCGTGTTTTCTGTGACAGGCCTCTATTGCTGCCTAGTTAGCTCATTATAAAATAAAATAGATTACGAATAGAATAATACAAATATGGATAGAAGAAAAAGATGCATGAATACCCATGAGGCATTAGCATTGCTACATGCTATGAGTGATGATGGTGGGGAGGTCTCTGTGTTGAGCGATGTAACGTAACTATTGTGACAGTGTTATAATAGGCCACTGTATCTAATCTCACATCATTGCTTCAGTGCCAGTGGGCAACGTAGCCTAATGGCATTGGCATCTACTTGTCATCAAAGATTATGAAATGCGGTATGTGGAAAATGTACGGTCATGGTTTTGAGTGTTTGCACTAACTGTGAATAGGCCAATGATTACATCCTGTCGATAGGCAATGTGCTGTGTTGTAAATGTTTATTAATAAATGTCAAACTTTGCTGAATGGATTAACTCTTATTTAGTTGTGTTTTTCGTTTATTTACACGAAAATGAATGTTTGTTGTTTTATTGTTTTGTATGTATTATATTGTAGGCTATTTAGCCTAATTTGCCTGATGCCTATATTTCATGATGCATATAACGTTGTATCGATAGTGTTGAATCGTTGTAACCATCGATGGTGTTTATGAATAAATACAACTTTGTTGAATTGATTAACTGGTATTTCTTTGTGATTTTTGTTTATTCACACATGACTTTGTTCAGCTGCACGACTAAAACACAACAAATGATTAAGCATTGTTATATTGTATAAAATAATCCCCACACCTGGTGTTGGCAGTCTTGAGATCGCAGAAGTGGGCGTGCAGAGTCTTGACAGTGTCGTTGCAGACGACGCTGACCACATCCACAGCGGCCAGTCGGCTCCTCAGCTGTTTGACCATCTCCCAGAAGTCCTCGGAGAGCATCTGGTACAGCTGTCCCTCGTCACGACTCAATGGCACATACCAGGGCAGGATGTAGTCCCTGTAGCTGTACTCAAATACTGAGAGTGAGAGAGGGAAATTCCAAGTAGATAAAATGACATTGGAAAATGTGAAAAAGCCAATACAGAGAAAATGATTGTTGAGGAAATAGCGGCTAAACCACAAAATCATATATTTAATTGCCATGCACGTCTGTGTTCTGCAAGATTCGACAAGGTTTTTTCCCCCAAGAGGTGAGGATCAGGATCAAACCTGCACATTGCTCTGGATAGCAGATAGAATGAATAATGAATGCATTCTATTCTGCAAGGATCTGTCCTCATAGTAACAGAGCACACCGTTTGCATCCTGTAGAGATGACCTACGATGGTGCTCAATTTCTCCAGACCTTCCCATGATCACAATAGTGTTCATTTAGTTTCATTTCTGCATTTTACCAGCCCTCTTTTGCTCTAATATTCTATTCACACACTTCCTTTAAGTCTGTGTCCTGGGCCCATTACATGCTGGTTTTCAGCTGGCATGCAATGCTTCCTTTGCATCACTGTCTGCTAAATGTGGATAGCTCCAAGCAAGATGAAAATCAGCATATGAATGGGCCCACACTACAGACACCCAGTTTTTAATGAATGCAGCATAATTAATCAGAGTACCACACTCAATGATTGTTTATCATAACCTCTGGTCAGGCTCCTTCATCACTCCCCTGCAGGTAATTAGCTATATAATTAGCTAAAATATTTGGTCAAGCAACCACCCCCACCTTTTTAAAACCCTTTGTCTTTATAAGTGTATAAACAACATACAATTTAGCAGATAAAACATATTATGTCCATGAGCTTTTATTCAAAAGACATGTAACTGACATAACAACCTCTCTTCTTATCAAATTACTGGTCAAATTATTTTATTGAGTTGAGTTGATAGATAGCAAGCAAACAATAACATTAACGTTAGTTGCATTTTGGTATTTATTAAACAATCATGAAATGAATTGGCATCAGCTCTCAAGTAACATTAGCCTATTATCTAACGTAAACTATCTTGCAGTGTAATGTAATAACTTTAGCTACAACACAACATGATTTCTAACTTAAATGTTGTGTGGCATGGTATTGTTAATCGTCTTTTGATGTTAGGGCATGCACTTATTTAAATACAGTATAATAGTCGTATTGTTTGTACAGGTTTCAACTAGGCTTTTTTTCACAGTTAATTTTTATCTCCTCTTGTTTTTCTGTGTACTCTACCTACCTAACTAGCTAGCTGCCTGGCGTTGGTTCTGCAGCTCAAAAATACAACCGCACATTCTTTAGTATTGCTCAGCACTGCTACCTTGCACTGTGGTTTCACATTTGTATAGGTCAAAAACAGCACTGCAAAAAGCAGTGATTTGTGCCCACTCTCTGCATCAGCTTGATAGTAGGTAAATGGTTTAGATGGGTGTCAATTATCTTCATGTCGGGAATGCACAAAGATCGCGCATAATTCGAAAGACTAGGTGAAGCAGTGCTTCACTGGGTGGGCTTTATAATGCCTCATAAGCCTTAATTGTCCAATCAACAATGTATAAAGTACTATATTGCGTTACATTGAATTGCATTAACTAGTGAAGCAGATACATTTCTGCTTCACTGAAGTACCTTGTAATACCCTGAGGCTGGTGCTGTTTTGCACAATAAATTTTTTTCTTTAAAGTGAAACTTTTGTTGGCTTGATTCACAGAGGAAATAGTTGTTGTGATAATATTTAGGCATTTAAAAAATATATTCTATGTGATATGTATGTTGTGTTTTTTTGTCTGTTTTTAGGTGAAGCAGTGTTGTCTTATAGAAACCTCCACTGGTTTACACGCCTGTAAATTGTTTGCACCTGTAGCAAATATCAAATGTAGAGTCATCTGCCGAATTTTTAATGTCTGTTAATGTACTTTCCCCAATCCCAAAGTGAGGTATCTTCCCTCTTGCCATGCCCTTTTCCAAAAGAAAAATGATTTCCTTTTCTTTTTAATGGGAGCACAATTCACTTTCTTTTTGCAGATAGTGTAACGGGGTTGGTTCTGCCTGCAGCGAGTTTTGAACCGAGGATCTCTAACTTTAGCCCACTGAGCTAAAGACTCAAGTCTCTAACTAGGGGAACTAATCGCACTCTTATCCACATCACTTTCTGTAGCGGACACTCCACATACCGGAGCACCAACGCTATAATAGCATTTTCAGTGCGTCCCTCAAATGGGCTCTCAAAAGGACAAACGTTTTGTCTACATGAAATTCACTCTGCTTTGATCTTGTCTTGCTGTTTGCACAGTGATTAGTGTCTCAATGACAACAGCATAATGAGGCATCTCAAAAATGTTCATGCGTTTCAATAACTCATTGAAGTCATGGGAAACTAAATGGATCAAATAGAGTATATATTTTTATTTAATTCCTTTCATATGAACAATAATGATAAATCAACTAAATTATAAATGAATTATTAACCAATAAATTAATGATAAATTCATTATTATCCACTGAGCTGCTGATATTCTCTCCCGCATTGCATTCTTGCCGTCCGTATTGTGGTATGATGAGTACTGCATCAGATGTGCAAACCATAGGTTTGACATAGGCTTCAGTCGAATGTCAATAAGGGTTGCCAGGTGACAGATGGCTGGAAGTCCAGCCAAAAGCTTACAAACACACACCTCCAGCAACAGCTTGCTACAGCCAAGCTTTCCTGTCCTTCAAATACCCTGCAAACCAAAAATGTAATCCCTGCATTGCCTTATGACATGAAAAGGTATATCAAGTTTCCTTGAGACTCCATTACTTTGGCCTGTATAATCATCCTTGATGAGATGAGTCATCCAAATGTGGAAAAGACTGTTCCCCTGTGTTAGCTGAAGCAATTTTACAATGCCTGGGAGAAATCCTTCCATGCTGTAAGGGGAGCCACCATAGGTGGAGGGTGTGTAAGGCTGGGGAAAGGTTAGCCTTCCCCTGGCCACGGGCATGGCGATTTATATATATGTATACAATTAAATACAAATGGTAGCGATAGAGGATTCAAGGTGGAGTTAGCTCATTCAATCCACTGCCTACTGCAGAGGAGGTAACTAAGCTGGCCGCCTGCCACCGATTGCTGCATGGTTATTAGACTACTACCGTTAGTTAGCTAGCTAGTTCAGTGCTCCAGTCTCATCCAACAACGCATCGTCCTGTCAGTGAAGCGGCAGTCAACAAGCTAGCCTATGTTACCCTGAAAGCTGAAGGATTCATCAGGGACTCACGGAGCCATTCTGGACACACACTCTGTTGTGTCAATAAAAAGTGTTATAAATTATGTGTGTGAGAATTAATAAGCAAGCATTATATTACACTTTGCAACAATTTGAATAAATTCATTATTCATTCATTCATTCACATCTGTGATGATTTGATGGACTTCATCCAGCATTCCCTGTCAAGCATTGCGTTACGAATAGACGATCCGCACAGTCCTGTCTCCAGTTTGATGGACGATTTAAGGGTGATGTTAGGTCGACCTCTACGATGGGGAGAGTCTGGTGTCCAAAGGAGGACACGACTGGCTGGCTCATTGTGCCGAAGGATATGTCCGGCTAGCCAAAGACGACGCTGTCTGATGACACTTGAGATGGAGGGGAGAGCACCGTACAGGGCGGAATTTGGAAGGTGGTCCTGCCAGGAAACATTCTTGACAAATTGAATAAATACACTGGTGTAACGTTAGAGAAAGTTAATTCTTTTATTTTACTGAAGATTAGCACAGGCACAATCCTAAGACGACCTGACCGACTTAATTTACTTCAACCAGTGGGGTTCGGCAGCGCGAGGCAAACGTGACGTTATGTAGATATTCAACTCACTTTTAATATTTATGTTTCCTTCATTAAGCAGTCTTTCATAGATTTTGTTGGATTGCAACAGCGTATTCGCTTCTCTCCCAACTACAAATCAACTAATCTCTTCACTAAACCAGTCTCTTCTTCTATGATACATGACTTGCGTGATAATTGCTGCACACTGTCATCTACTGGTCAAAATATAGTGCATGCGCAGAGAATGCGCATGAGCCTAGACCTCATAGCTTTACCCTGCAGTTGGTTCACCCTCCGCCTATTGGAGACGCCCACACCTCTCCACATTCATTACAACGCCCCCTGTCTGTGGCTCACCTCAAGCTCTGCTATCCACCTCCAGGGGTCAGAGTCTGCGTTGTTGGGAATTACTGCATTTAATATATGCCATAAGAGTAAACTAAAACCAAGTCTTGTTGCGTATGTGCTAGCGATGTAACAGTACACCGGTTTGGCGGTATACCATGCTGTCAGAATTGGTTTATCATACCATAAGCATCTCCCCCACTGTGATAACTGAGTTAGTGGTATATCATGATATTTTATATAAAACAATTACACTGGTTAAATATGTGTTGGACTAAAAGTTGCTTAAGCACTCTACGGTTTTACTGTCATGTCTTTGTTTTACGAGGTTGCTATGGCTAGCTTGAGATTCAGCAGCTCACTGTAGCACTTCATACATTCTATTTTGTGAGAATATGTTTCTATTTCACAGGGTTCAAGGCAATGGTTGTCATTGGAAGAAAGCTCAGACAGCACAGGGTGCTGTTCTCTGAATTTGTTTTTCCGCTGTGGCCGCTATTTAAAAATCTGTTGGTCACCCCGAATACAGTTTGAATACATCATAGTAGGTAGCTTGCTATTTTAGCTACAGACTTGCTACTTGAAACAAAATGTCACAGAAGCCTTTAGTGTTCCAAATGAACACTCAATTTGTGAATGCAGGTAAGAGATACTTATTTAACATTAGACCAATCAAGCAATTTCATTAAAGCGATGAGGAACTTTGGCAGGTTGTTGTTGGGTACGTATTTAACCCCCTATGCCTGCCTATGTTTTTCATAAACATGAGACCGTTTCAAACTGTCTTAGCCACAGTATAGGCTAAAGTTCCTGCAAACTTTATTCATAAGCTGCTCAGTGATTGCTAGCTAGCCATTTTGGCGTATTCTAAAAACTTAGTGTGCATCTTCAGCTTTTCTCAGAAGAATAGTGTAATGGTGAGGAGATAGTCTAGCCACCACTGATGCTAACTGGATGTGGCAGCCATATTGCTTTTGTTAGCGGTTGCTACTTCCTGTTTGTAGCAAAGGCACTAGGCTACTCACTTACGAAATGCCCCATAGGCCTTTGCGAATGCTACAAACATTATTTATTAGCTAGTTATGTTCATGTTTAAATATTTGTGTAATGGTGGATTGTTGTCTGTGTGAAAGTCCCATTTTCCCGGGTCACAAAGGATTATTGCATGTGATTCATTGCGTTGTGAACCATGGTAATATGTGTAAAGAGTGACCCTCGTGCGTTGGTCGTGTTTCTATGTACTTCTTGGCGTCTCAATTATTTGTTCTAATAAATCAGGTAGCGCTAAAATAGAAAAGCGAACTCTCATGAGTCTTGATTGAGTAGCACTCACTGCTACAATCTTTTTTTGCTTCTATCAGGAAGCCAGGTAACGGCGTGGTCAAGCTGCTTATATTTGAGCTAACTAGCTAACTTGCTAACGTTGGATCATCAACAGCTAATGTTACCTTCATACAAAAAAACTAGCTCGCATTAATTTCAACCTCAATGGCCATTGATATACCAATGAGGCAGATAAGTAACTAGTAAGCTAAAAGAGTACGCTTACGAAACAAAGGTTGTTGCTTGTTATTTGTTTGTTTTTATCATCTCAAAAAACCTGACTTCAGTTTTTCAGTTTCTATAAATATATTTAGAAATCCTTAACTTGAAGAGCTAACACCACTGACCATCCCAGTGGTGACACTCATCGGCTTGAATGTTACCTGGTTTTGGCACACACTGGCCAAATGGAAGAACACTGCTCATCTTACTAGATACTGTCTGTGTGAAACGGTCCATTGTTTACACTATGTAAAACATGGAAAGACATCTGTCAGGATCTTTGTATGTCATACTTTTAAGACTTGTGATTTTTTTATGGTTTCCCACATACAAATTAAATACCAACTCCTCTTGCAGTTCTGGTACTCAATACACCAAAATTGACAACTCTATAGTATCACATTTCAGGCTTTTAGCAGATGCTCTTATCCAGAGCGACTTCGTTCTCATCTCATATCCAACTTAGTGTGATGTATATTGGTGTGCTAGTAAGCTTTGTACTTTTCATTTATAAACTTTTTAAAAGAATTGTGTGTGCTATTTGTGCATACTGTATCTGTAGAATGTTCAGAAGTACACCAATCAAAGCGACTGTTGCTAGGCAATCTGTCCACTATCCAATCAGGCATGTTTTCAACATTTTGATGACATAGTCTGCCATGGTTTAATAAAGCATTTGCTAACCACCTATTTGCAGTTACTTCAACCAACTGGCGTGATGACAACACATTTATTCACAACACGTCTATAATGCATCACATAATGTATTAGTGCTATGGTAAAGATATGTATCAAACTATGGTCACAAACTAAAAGGGGCAGCTATATTTGTTCTCAACAATGTTTTTGTTTAACTGGCAGTCAAACAGTTTTCATACTGGTATTTACTCTAAGTTGTACCCATCTTGGAGATATGTAGGAGATACAACTTCTAGATTGCAGAACTGTGAAGGGTTCTTGTAGATGCATAGTTTAAGTTCATCCCAAAAGGATGTCTCCACAGTGGATGACTAAATCTTTATGGGACATTTTGAGACAAAAGAAGCGAATGTACAGAGTATATAAAAAGGAAAAAGAGAGAAACAAGGTAGATTAGTGTAATATGCGGGCTAAGGCTAAAAAGGAAATGAGAGCGGCTAAACGGCAGTTTGAAATTAGATGCAAAAAGTAATCCTAAAACGTTTTTTCAATATTGTCTTAGAAAAAGGAATGCTAATGATGAGATTAAGTGCATTAAGAATAAAGATATTGCTAACATACTAAACAGTTACTTTGTTGAGAGCTTTACTAGAGAAGAGGTCAAATATGCCTAAATGTCTAGCCAATGTACAGAATGTTTTGGAGGACTTTGAGATAAGGGACATAGAAATATGAGAAAAACTACAACATATTAAGACAAATAAGGCAGCAGGCTCTGGTGGTATATATCCCAGAGTACTCAAAGAACTTGGGAAATTATTTATAAACCATTGACAGATATTTTTATGCAATCGGTAAACACTGGAGAAATACCAGATGACTGGAAGCAGGGTAGTATAATTCGAATATATAAGGGGGACTGTACAGACCCAGGGAAATATAGGTCTGTCAGTTTCAATCAATCAATCAAATTTTATTTATATAGCACATTTAACATGACGCTCGTCAACCAAAGTGCTTTACAATACAGGTAGACTAAGGGTAAAAATAAACAGAAAATAAACAACCAACAGACATACAAAGGAACAGAACAAACAAGGCAGGAGTCAGTGTGAGTCGGGGAACGCTAAGGAATACAAGTGAGTTTTGAGCTTAGATTTAAAGGACTCGATGGAGGGGGCAAATCTGATGGACATGGGGATGCTGTTCCAGAGGTCAGGGGCCGCGACAGCAAAAGCTAGGGTTAGGGTTAAACCCTAGTTTAACTTGCATCACATGTAATATTGGAATGTATTATGAGGGACAAGTTGGAATCATTCTTGAAAAATAATAGTATTTTAAGGGAGAGCCAACATGGTTTTCTCAAGGGGAGAACAAACCTCCTGGACAGAGGCTACAAAGTGTGTTGACCTGAACCAGGCTTATTATATATTTGGACTTTCAAAAAGCATTTGACAAGGTACCACATGAGGCTCATTGTTAAAATGAATTCTGTAGGAATTTCAGGAGTTGTTTCAGAGTGGGTTCATAATTGGCTGGAAGGGCAAATACAAAGAGTAAACAGTATGTGGGGTCATATCTGATCTAGGTGCTGTGGGCAGTGGAGTCCCGCAAGGATCGGTGCTGGGACCTCTGCTCTTCCTTATTTACATAAATGATCTTGACAGGGACCTTAGTAGCAAAATAGTTACATTTGCAGATGATACTAAACTTGGGGGTTTGGCAAACAGTTTGGAATCGACTAAAGTAATGAGATGTAAGATGATTTAAACAAAATCCAAGAATGGGCAGAAAAGTGGGAGATGACATTCAATATTGCTAAATGTAAAGTTATGCATGTAGGAAGTTAAAACATAAGACAGGAGTATTTTATGGGAGGAGAAAAATTTGTAGGTGTTCAGTTTGAAAAAGACTTAGGAATTAGTAGTTGATCAAAGTCTATCTGCATCAAAGCAGTGTGCTACAGCTGTGAAAAGGGCCAACAGGATGCTGGGATGCATAGCAAAAAGTATTGAGTATAAATCACAGGAGGTTATATTAATGTTATATAATGCCTTTGTCAGACCTCTTGAAAAAGTTCAAAGAAGGGCAACTAAATTGGTACCTGGTATGAAAGGTAAAAGTTATGAGGATAGACTTAAGGCACTCAATCTATTTAAGCTTAGCTAACGGAGACTTAGGGGAGACTTTATTTTTTTAAATGCCAAAGTACCAAAGATTTTTTAAGATAAGTTGGGTTAGCAGAACAAGAGGCCACAGGTGGAAATGAGTTAATTAGGCAAATTCCACACGGATATTAGGATGTTTTTCTTTACACAGAGTTGTCAATGCCTGGAACAGCTTGTCAGGTCAGGTACTAGAGGAAGAAACACTTGGGCTATTCAAGCCTAGGCTAGATGCAGTACTAGATACTCTTTAGATTAGGATATGACGAGCCTAGATGGGCTGAACGGCCCATTCTCGTCATCATGTACTCTTATGTTCTAGATCACTCTGTACGGTCCAAGCTGTGGACCATCGCTCTGTACTACCCAAGTGGTCAGCCAGCTTTGCATTCATTGGTGTATTACTGAAATGTGGTGGTAGATAATGGACTGCAATGCTTCATAATGGAATAGCCTGAAATGAGCAGAACCTTTTCCATCTTAAAGATCACCAGTAATGCCCTTAACTGATCCCACATTAACCAATACAGACAGATATCTGGGCTTTTGAGCAGTGCTATGTAACAGGAGGAAGCAAGAGGAACAGGTGTAAAGGTACTTTACTTTAAATCTCTGGACATGAGGAAATGGCTGTAAAAACAATTGGAATGCATTTCTCTGTTTTCTCAAAACATATCTTCAGTCTCAAAACAATAGCATTTTTTATTTTGGAGATATGCAAATGATTAAAGTTGATTTCAGACCAGAGACATATAATAATATGTGGCCCTGATATAGCCTAAATTAAATAACACTGGCCAATCATTTGAAAAAAACACTAAAAATATGAACTTTGAAAATGGAAATCGATAAGATTTGAAAAGAGAGAAGAGATCAAGTTTGGCTGCGTGACGACTGTAAATATTACATGTAGAAAGTGCATTTTCACAGAAATATTAAAGAACAGCGCACCATGTCGCAGAATACATAGCAGAGCAGTCCTCCATCACCTTCTCCCTTTAAAACTCTGTGCCTGTACGCTCCAATTTTACATTATGTTACAGTATCCACATGGGTACTGAGGACTAACAATAGTGCATAATGACAATGCAAATAGGCAAAAGCAAAGTACAGCATATTTCACACTGTCAAATGTAAAGGGAGCACTGAATCACTCTTGGTATGTGTACTCTGATATGAGGAGCCCGGTACTTGAAATCCAATTAGGCTGTGGATCCAGAGTGCAGTGAACTTAACAACTGCATCTCAGCCTAAATTACAACGAATGCTGACCTTTTCAATGGCCCCTGCAACCCAGAAAGAAAGTGAGATAAAATACTGGCAAAAAAAAAAATCAAAACAACTAAATTACCTCCTTGGATAAACCAATTACCTATTCATATCAGGAGTGGTACATCTGCACCACTGAAAAAAAAAAAAAATAGTGTTTTAAAATAATTTTAGACCAGTCTTCTTCTTTTTATGGGGTCAAGAAGGTCAGGAGGTCAAAATCTGTATTTGCATTCATTTCACGTACAACCCCGCTGGGTGTTCATTAGCTGGAGCTTCCACTGGCACACAGCCTGTAATAAGACCAATGTGTGAGAGTACGGGGGGCAGCATGTCTACCGCTTGCGGCTTCCTCCAACACTGGGACTTTATATCCCAGATGTCATGTGAACACCTCTGTCGCACTGTAATGCCACGGCTCGTTAATCCTCTCACAAAGCAGGCTGGGGGTTTGGGTTTGAAAGCCTTTCCCATGTTCTAATGTCATACTCAAGTGTGCTGTGCTTATGTTGCTGGAAGAACGCTGGGCTCATTTTCTCAGATAAGAGGCACTGACAGCAAGGGTGGTGGTGGGGGAGAGCCTAGTATCAAGATGGCAATGATCTGATCAATGACACTCCTCCCAGAGGTCCAGTGCATCCATAAGGTTACACACACAAGATCAGCTTTCTTAGCCTCATTATGGACAATAAATAGGAAGTTCCTTAAAATGTTCACAGTTCAATAACTGCGATGATTCGTGAACAACGTTATTACTTATGGTTACAGAACAGCAGCGCAGAAAATAAACCACACATTCCCTGTTCCAGGTCTACTGCTAGAAAACGACACACTCTAAAACAGATGTCACTGTAATATCATAAAGCTGACATATAGGTCTATTAGCCAAAAAGTCAATTATGATAAGTAATTATAAATGGTATCATATAGAATGTAAAACACATTTGGGTAAAGATTATAGACCAAGGCTGATAAGAGACAGTTTGAGACACTTGGCAGCCGGCCAGTGTAACTTAGTCTACAGGGAAGCTCTTATTGGCATAGATTCCAATCTCTGTCCCCTGTTGATAAAGAGCCCATTGTTACTTGTGCTTGTGGAATAAAGTCATGGTTCAAAACAGTCCAATTACCAGCTCTCCTTTTAAGGGGAGACACTTATGCCTGTGTTTCGACATGCACAATAAACAACACAGTCCGTACTACAAGATCTAAAGAGGGTCAATGTGTACATGTGGGCTAACATGTGAGCCTTTCTGAGAAAGTCAGAAGTCTGTCCACGCCTACCGCAATGGAAACCAGGGTTGGGGTCAATTCCATTTCGATTCAGTCAATTCAGGAAAAAAACTGAAATCCAATTAATTCATAAAAAATCCCATAGAATATTATGGTGGGGCCTCCGATAGCGTAGCGTTCCTACGCACCCGTATTGGCTGAACCTTTACGAGTGTGAGCTGCCTATCATGGTCACGGTTCAAAACCTGACTGTACCAGACCGGCCCTGGTGGGGAGCCACGACTGGGGGCAGTGTTTGGCTGTCTGCCCCAGGGGTAGGGGGTAGGGTGAGCCGGCACAAGTTAGCTTAGAAGCACATAAGGGTGGATCCAGAACGTGGGTGGGTGAATTCCATCTCGAAGGAGGAGGAGTTCGCTGCCCTCTGAGAACTCCTGGGGGGAGGGCAAATCGAAATAAGTATAATTAATAATGAGGGTATAATTGGCCACTAAATTGGGAGAAAAACAGGAGAAAATCTGAAACAAAAAAAAAAAAACTAAAAATAACATTATGGTTATTTTTTTAATCAATTAATTCCATTTTTAATTTGTTTCCTGAATGAACTGAATTGAAATGGAATGACCCCAACCCTGATGATATAAAGCACATTGCCTATCCGAATAGTTTGATAGAATTATTGCTCAGATGGAAATATTTTCACCTTGATCTCCACCAAAATATGACTCAAGGGAGACATCTGTGATACAGATAGTGTGTGTTTCAAAACGTCTGAAACCGTACTGCACTGGAGTTGCTGAATAGCTGAACCAGCTTATAATAGTCAATTCAGTTCTACACTACAGCCTGGCAGCATGTGAAGTGGAATTAAGATGATTTCAGCATATCTGGCTAGACAGACATTGTAATCAGTTAGAAAGCGCAATTTTGCCCCACTGCTTAAAATTTAATTGAACCAAACACTAGACACCTCTCTCAATGGTCAACAGTCAATTTTTTAGAAAGCTTTCACGCTAATTAAAGACTGTTTTAAATCGCTGAGATGTGCCAAGTTCAGCATCCTTGGAAAGAGAGACTGCTGTGTGTAACAGAAAGGAGAAAGAGATGAATGACTCCCATATTAGACAGAAGACCATGATCATGATCTGTGTGAGCAGCCAGTGGGCTATGCTGTAATCAGACTACACCCAGTCAGCACAGAAGCAGAGGAAAAACAGCACAGTCCCTATGAGGCACCCCGTCCTGCCTGCCAGTCAGATCACAGCACAGCCCCTATGGGGCACCCCGTCCTGCCTCCTTCTACATAAAAATGTCATGTCACATGTCACCCCAGAGGCGGGCCTGCAGCACATCCACGGGGGGCCCTCTATCTTCTGTGATGAGCAGGCAGAAGGACATTCCCTGGTCCTCCTGTGTGAGATGCCCGATACGCCGTCACCATTGAGCACCTATCCCTCATGCCTTGCATCCCTGTGTCAAACCAGGACAGACTTTGCCCTCCCTCCCCAAACAATTGCAATTTGTTGGGTATTAGGCTATATGACAGACGAGTAGTTTCTGCACCCCTGAGGAGTATTTGCTTGTGCTGACAAAAAAGCATGTATGTGCATTAGACACACCCCTTTGTTCCTATAGGTTACTGATTGGCCCAGTGTATTATAGTCCTGAATACTTGCACATGTTGTCCCTGTAAATTAGTGCCCGTTTCACCCGTCTCTTCATTTGCTCTGACGAAGATCATAGACCAAAACGTCAGCAATAAAGATCAGCATTGCAAGATGGCTGTATCTTAAAAATAAGATGGATAGATAGATATAGATACTTTATTGATCCCCAGGGGGAAATTAGGTTGTCTTACAGCAACATGAAAACATAAAAACAAGACATCACAAAAAGATAAATAAATAAATAAAAACAGCAGACCAGCATTAAAACAATTAAAACCTAATTAAAACAATGAGTCAATCAATCGTTAGGCTTTTCCCTTGTGTTGTTAAAAGTGTGAATTGCAGCAGGTAGGAAAGAGCACCTAAGCTGAGCACTTGGGAGCAGTGAAACGACCACTAAAAGAGGACGTGGCTCATCATCAGGACATCAGGACAGGGTGGAGAGGGTGCAGACTATTCTGCATGATGGCCCTGGTCTCCTCCCCCCCTGCTCTGAACCGCAGCATCAAGGGGCACCAGAGCCATTCCTATGGTGGAGCTAGCCTTTTTGATTATCTTATCCAGCTTCTTAAGGTCAGCCTTCGGTACACTGCCCCCAGCATACGGAAGCATAAAACACCACATTGGCAACAACACTGTGATAAAACATAAATAGCAACGTGCTGCAAATGTTAAAAGCTCTTAGTTTTCTTAAAAAGAAAAGCCTAAACTGGCCTTTTCTATAGATGGCATCAGTGTTCTTTCTCCAGTCCAGAGACCGGAGAAAGACTGTTATATTTTATAAATAAAATAACATTGTTCAAAAAATACTAGGGCAGACTTTGCTTTCCTGCTCCTGCTCCTGCTGCTGCTGCCGCTACTGTAACTTCTGTAACCCTGGTAGGTTGGACATGCTCACAGAGTTTCCAGAGGCCGGGTAGAGGGATTTTACATGGTCATACTGGTGACAGGGTTTATCAGCCATCACCTCCAGAGCGCACACAAAGCTGTTTGCATTCTGATATCACATTGTTCACTCATCCGTTTGCCTGTCTCCACAGAACCGATTTCCTCATCGCAGCGGTTCCAGGGTGCAGCAAAAAGAGTGGGATGACACAATGAAATTACTAACTGGAGTGAAGGGAGTGAATGGGCAATACGGCAATAAGCTTTTTTCTCCTGATGGGAGAAAAAAAATGACACCAACTGAGTCACCAAATGGAAGCAGTGGGTGAGGTATAGTGAGGAATGCTCAAAAAGCTAGCAAAAGCCATTCTCCAAAAGACTGCAAAGAGTATGGCTCCCCATGTACTGTTTCCACCAAAGTAGTCCTTTTTCTTTATTTCTTGGGTTCTAAGGCAATGAAAAATCCATTCGCATGTATCTCTGAGGTATAGAGATTTGAGCTCCTTGGATGAGCGGGTGATACTGGATCAGGAATTAAATATATAGGCTATTACAACCCACTGTAAATCACATAAATCCAATATCACCAGCTAAGGATATCTTATTCAGAGAGCAATCTCCATTAGACAACAGGAAACTGAAACAAATGTGTAAACAGATGGTTTACAGAAAAGATTACAAAGATATGTTATGTCCATACATTTACGACTTGCCAATCCTGCCATTCATCAATATGGTATAATGACATCTAGAGTCATTTATGACACTAATTTTAAGAACATAAGAATACATAATGACAACAACTTTTAACACATTTTCAGCTGTGTCCTCTTGTACTGCTAACCATACTTATCTTAAAAAATATTTGGTAGTTCATTTTGTTAATCCCTTTTAGGAATATAGAAACCTCAATCAAATCCCCCCTAAGTCTCTGTTTGCTACACTTGAATAGATTGAGCGTCTTAAGTCTTTCCTCATAACTTTTAGCTTTCATAGGAGGGACCAATTTAGTTGCCCTCCTTTGTACTTTTTCAAGAGCTTCTTTGTCTTTCTTTTAGTGTGGTGCCCTGAACTGAATTTCAATCATTCTTATAAAATAGGCTATTATTAATGGTATCAACAATAATAATTATGCAAGAACACTAATCGCATCAATGCTATAATTAGAATAGTTAAACATTAAGATGCAATTATTTAAATAATATTTGCTATGCTACATCCCAGGTTTGAATTATAGGATAGGATTTATTAATGCATACAACAGATCTTTCAGATAAAATATTTTTTTAATGGTTAAGAACTTTTGTATTTTGTATTAAGTTTTTTATAGTTTTTACGAGTATCTATGGTTGCTCTCATTACGCAATTTACAGTAGCTTATGTTTTGTTTTGTTTTATTATTTGCCATTTTGCTGTATTAAGTGGATTACATTTTTATAATGTGTTCAAGCATGTATTTTGTTCTGTTTGTTTTTATACAAACTTTTTTTCTGTAGTTTATTGGGGACAGGTGTTGGAAATTACCCTTTGCCAATAAACACTTAATGCAATGCATCTGGTGCTTGATTTTTTAACATTGTAACAATGCTTTTTGCCATGTCCCTCACAAATAAACAAATAGGCTAAATAAAGGAATAAAATAAATACAACAATATCAATCCTTGGAGATTCTGAATTTGAGTAGCCCAATATATGCCAGCTAAATCATATTGTGGTCATACTGTATCCTGATTTCATTCAACATCTGTCATTAACCTTAACTTACCAATAACTTCAAGTGTTCAGCCATCACCAAAATTAACTCACCAAACTGTTTTAATGAAGACAAAAAGTTACTTGCAGTTATTTCTTGCAAGTCAAAGTTAATGACAAATGTTTATTGAACCCAGGCCTGATTATGCCCATTACTGCCGACATCACTGAGAGACATAGGACAGTCATTCTTCCTGAGAGATAGGTGCCCACCTGACACTAACTCAATCACAGCAGGACAGCAGATTCCACACCAAACCACCTCCCCTGGTAAAAACCTCTACGATTCACAGCCCAGCTCCTACAGGCCCTCAGTTCCTCCCTGAGAAAGGAAGATTCATGTTGAGTTTGTACCTCTGTTATTCTCTGTGCCCTTATCAATGCACGAGCGTGGACCTGCCGATTCAGGCGAGTGCGGCAGGCCCGCGGGGATTAGACATTTTATTAGTTTTTTTAAATATTGCCCGATGCTTTGGTGAACGCCGTAGAGGCCTGGGCTGTGACAAACCAAGAAGCTCCACTAATAAGAGCAGTCTTCCATAGATGGCACATTTTTAATAACACCAAAACAACCAAACGGAGAGAAATCACATATGGTCACAGCATGAATCCAGTAAACAATGCTTACATTGCAAAACAGACATACATTATGTGGTGGTATTTTAAAGCAAGGCTTGTCAAAAGAATATTGAATGGGCATTTCTGTGTGACATCCGAATATCAAACTAAAACTTTAATAATTACAGGACGTGAATAACATAAACAATGCAATGTGATGAACACCCCTATCAAATAATATTTTTACAGAATGTGAGATCTAAAGGGCCTTGATGGATGTGGATAACCATCTAGACAGTTGGAAAATGTTACAGTGGATACCACAAACCCCTTACCTTCTTTGACAGCTTTGTCTACATTGTGGGACACCACCACTCTTCTGGTCTGCATGGACTCTGGCAACGGCCCTGGGAAACGGCCCTGCAAGAAGAACATTCCAGACATCACTGAAAGAGACTGAATCCAGTCAGGTTTCCTGACTGGCAAGACACAAAAAGCAGCACGTGCCAAAGAGACTTGTTCAACCTGAGACCTGAATAAGATGACGGAAAGACTTTGACCTCCAGAGCCATTGTGAAAAGCCTTCCTTCAGCTCAGGCTGCAATAAGTTGAATGAAGCCCTAATTTTAATCAGAGTGCACGTTTTCAAACTGCTTCCTGAAAAGAAAACGTGCAGCCTACAAGGACGTGGCCCCCCAAAACTGCATTTGGATGTTATTGTTAGGTATTGGTAGGCAGGCAGTGTGGTATAATGGTTAGGGAACTGGGCTTGTAACGTTAAGGTTGCAGGTTCAATCCCCAGGTGGGACACTGCCGTTGTACCCTTGAGCAAGGTACTTAACCTGAATTGCTTCAGTAAAATATCCAGCTGTATAAATTGATTGTATGTAAAGAAATGTAAACTGTAAGTCGCTCTGGATAAGAGCGTCTGCTAAATGCCTATAATGTAATGTAATGTAATGTAATTGTTATTTCAGCCAATCAGATCTATCCAACCAGATGCAAGGATTAGTGTGTCAACCCCACACACACTCCTTCTGAGCTTCTTGACTTATCGGTTTTCTCCATTGCATTAATTACTGACAAACAAACAGCATATGAAGACAATACATTATTTTCACAACTGTAATGGACAGCTAATGTGAGTGAGAAGCAACAGTAAGAGCATCAGTAGGTCATTGAACTCTGGGAGAGAAGAAATGTCAAGTGCAGAGCACTTGTGTATTAGCCTCCAGGTGACTGGGCCTACATTAAACAATCCTGATGCCTGTAGATTCAATTTAAAGCTGCACATTCCAGACAATGTCACCACCTTTTGAATAGCGTTTTTGAAAACTGTGCACAAAAACTCTGCAGTATATTGTCTCCAGGGGAGATGCTGCCAGACAGGTACCAAGTTGTACATCATTCAGCTCTGGATCACACATATCATTCAGCTGTAACTGAAATACAGGGACAAAAAAAAAAAAAAAAAAAAAAAATCTTCTGATCCAAAATAAATTGTGCCTTACACTCAAGAGCATAAAGACAGCAGCCAGATAACACAGCAAATCCACAGCCATGTCCATAACACTTTGCAGTTAATGAATACTACTTAAACGTGGAGCACTTAATACACCCATTTTATCCTGAACAGACAAAATGTATTTGCTCTTTTTTTAATAGTTCAAAAACTAGGCTATTGTGTTTCTATAGGAAAGTGTAAACACTACAGTGTATTGGCCTCCCTAAAGACAGAGGCATCCTTTTATGGCCCACCAGTAAAAAAATACAAAATTAATTAATTAATTTAAAAATCTGGCATTCCTGCACACAGTCCAGACAAAGCCCACAGGAATGTGTGTGTAAAAGCTGCTGAAAAGCCCGCACGCAACTCCCAGGAGGAGCACAAGGACAATCAGGACCATCATCTCCAGGGACACTGAACAGCATGAGGCAGTACACAGCAGACAGGCACAGGCCTATGGTCATCAATCTGAAATCCTACAACTTATGCATCACTTCAGGTATAGCTCTCTTCAGCTCTGTGGGAGACTGTTATTGCAGGGTAAGAGGTCTAGGTCAGTGGTGGTCAACACGTGATTTTGGTGTTTAAGAAGGCTGCATTTAATACAGTGGACCACCAGATCCTGCTTTCATCTCTCGTCGAGATGGGAATCTCTGGATCTGCACTGATATGGTTCAAGTCCTACCTGGCTGACCGGTCCTACCAGGTGGCCTGGAGAGGATCCCTCTCCTCTCCCCACACCCTCTCTACCGGAGTCCGACAGGGCTCTGTGCCAGGCCCCATAATATTCTCCCTGTACACCAAGTCACTTGGTTCCGTTACCTCTGCTCATGGTTTTTCTTACCACTGTTATGCCGATGACACTCAACTCTTTCTTTTCTTCTCTCCATCTGAGACCCAGGTCCCGGCACGAATCTCTGCATGCCTGGCTGACATCTCTGCCTGGATGTCCACCCACCACCTGAAGCTGAACCTGGGGAAGACTGAGCTGCTCTTCCTCCCAGCGAAAGGCTCCCCGATGATTGATGCTTCAATCACCAAAGAAGGCTCCATAGTGTCTCCATCCCAGTATGCCGGGAGTCTCGGATTGACTCTGGACGACCAGCTGGACTTCTTGGGCCACATCGCAGCGATCACCCGGACCTGCCGATTCTCCCTCCACAACATTCGGAGGATCTGACCGTTCCTCACCCAAGAGGCCACACAACTCCTGGTCCAGGCCCTGGTGATCTCACGTCTGGACTACTGCAATTCCTTGCTGGCAGGCCTACCGGCTGGTCCAGAATGCTGCCGCACGTCTGGTGTTCAATCAACCGAAGTTCACCCACGTCACCCCTCTGCTCTCCTCTCTGCACTGGCTCCCCATTGCAGCACGCATCAGATTCAAATCACTGGTGCTTGCTTTTCAAGCGGCTAGAGGTACTGCTCCCCCATACCTCCAGACACTCATCACACCCTACACCCCAGCCAGACCCCTCCGCTCCGCCTCCTCTGGCAAACTGACTGTCCCATCCCTCCGGGTGCCTGGCAGCCACTCCTCGCGTCCTGACCCCTTGGTGGAATGACGCCTCTTCTCTGTCCTGACCCCTCCACTGGTGGTGGAATGACCTTCCGAAATTGCAATCGGTCAGGACCGCTGCCTGAAACACTGTATTACTGCGATCTTCCGCAAGAGACTCAAAACCGACCTTTTCAGACTCCACTACCACAAAACCAGAAGCAGCCTTTTGATTCATCTATGAATTCAACCCCATTCTAAAGACATTTTTTGTATTTTGTAGATTACCTCCAGGGCTGAAGAGGCTTCAGAAGGTAACTGACAGCATGGTTTTCCAACCACCGAATCAATCTGTGCTTCATGCTATTATGTGCAAACGACAGTAATGTTGACTTTAACTAATGGTCTGACAAATAAAATATGCTGTGGATCGGCCATGTTTGAAAAAACACAGGATTGGGTCTTCAGATTGTTTGTCGAACACAGAACAACAGAGAAGCTCTCTTTTTTCCAATTACAGACAGAACCATGTCACGCATCAGATTGTCAACGAACGTAACTTCTTCATTTAGACGTAAGCAAGATTGCATTGAAATAAAAATAAAAACAAAACTGTGTTGTAAAGAGTTCATTTTGAGGACTACTTAACTCTTTTCTTGAATTTGGAGAGGTTACGCTTTAGATACATTTAAACACTGCATCTTAAATAAAATATAACCATGGAACCATTCAATTAATTTTCCAAACATTGGGCTGATTATTCAACACAATTGTAGAAACTACGTTTACACATGCAAATATGAAGTTTATCTACATTTCAAATTCGTGAAGGGAAGAAATAATGGATGCATTTCCAGTTTCATGATGGCAGATAATTAAACCAGTCAATAATCGAGACAATTAGGAGCAAAGTTGTACTTAAGTTACAGTACTTACCATTATTTTATTTAATAAGTCCGACAAGTGCGTTGACTTCCTCTTCAAAGTGTCAAACCTGCTACTTTTAGGGGGACTCTTCTTCACCAAGAGCCCAACGCTTCCCAACGAGAAACAAAGCAACGGGAATGACACGTAAATAAAAAGCTTCAGAAAAAATGATGTTACTGTGAGTTCACCATTCCCAAACTGGAAGAGTATAGCAGCAGCGATTCCAATGGTGATCGCGTGTAAGAACCAGGATGAAGAGTGGTTGGAAACGGCGCTAGACATGGGGGCATTGACGGTGATGCTCTGAGTCCTGCTGCCATCAAGATGCATACTGCTGGGATTGACATTTCCTCAATAACGACAAGACCGACTTTAAGTTACCCTTCTTGCATTCGACTGATCTTCACTCATAACAATGAAATATCCCACAAGCTGGCAAGAAAGAACACATCGACAACGACGTGTGGTCAAAATTACGGCCAAGAAAAAATGTCATTGTTCTAGCTTCTGCTAGCTATCTAGCTACTCAACTATACAGCTAGTGAACTACTCGGATTTGCATTACGACTCAAACCCCGTGTAGCATGCTTGGCTAACTCTCAAACAGCATTATTCAATTAGCTAGCAAGAAAGCTGGGTCTGCAGCACCGACGTCGGCAGCTGAACAAACGTAAATGATCACGCTTCCAAAATACATCCAGCTAGACATATGATGATAATAATAGGACGCTAGCCAGTTCGCTAGCTGCCAAGCTTGTTTTTTTCAGTTAATTGAATCTTTCGGTATGTCATCACGCCACCGTTTAGGTTAGTCCAGTTAGAAACATCATGAATCAAGCGCACCGCTACTCTTAATTATACTCAAATACCGCGGTCAACACTACTGTTGTCACTCCAAATCCGTTGTTTCTTGTTCCATTTATTGGTCGGCAATCATACTGAGAGAGCGGAAACAAATCTGTGCGCAAGCGAAAAGTGTTGTCCAATCGTCGCTTAGATCAACCGCACATTCCTGATCAGTGGTTCCAGTCAGTTGTTCCACTCTGCTGACTGATCTTCTACAAAGATCAGTGATTTACTGCCAATGGATGTAGGTTAGTTGCATCTTTACTAAAACACGCCATTAGCTACCTGGTCACGTTAAGTTCGTTTCCACGTTCTAATTTCTCAACTACATGGAAAGAAGCCTGCCACGATAGCTTGCTGTGTAGGCAAAGCAGCGAGACCATCCCTGCTTTTCCAATGTACTAGCGAAGGTATGTGTTCTTCGTTGAGCTCGCACGCCGCAATGTGTGCTTGACTGGACAGCGATGTCATTTAACTTAATCGAATAATAACAAGATTGGAGGTTTATCTCATAGCTAACCCTTCTTGCACGGTGGCTATTTAACTGGTAGAATATTGAACACCCTAATATTTTCCCCAAACCAAGGACGTAAGTGAATACAATTAGTATCATGCAGTAAGTGGTGTATGGAATTATTTAAAATGTGAATGATAAAAAGCTAACAGCTATGATTAATTTTATTATAGCCCCATCTACTGGAAAGTCAGGGAGTGTCACTTTGTACCTGGCCGCGTGGGTGTCAGGAAGTGACGTTGCCTAGTTACAGTAGTTTTTTTCCGCATAACTAGCTATTCGAATACTTTTGTAGATTTAACTAGCAATTTACTTGTACAAGTCAATATTTGCAGATTACTGTGCTGTTGTGTTGTTACTAACAGTAACAGCAATGTGTCCAAGTCTGTAGTTAGCTAGTTAGTTATCTCGAAGAGGCGAACTAACGTCAGTAGGCTGGTTAACGTTAGGTAACGTTTTTCGGCTTAGATGCTTGTGAACGACTGACTGGTAAGATCAACTGATGTTGTCGTTATAATATAATCATGCTAATTTTTGTAGTTTTATACGATTATCTGAGTATGAAAGGTGAGGTTTTGGAGCGCGTGACTGGATGTCACCAGTAACCATCTCGTCGCCATAAGGCAAAATAGCTATGGTAGCCACGGTTGCAACTAGGTAGTGAACGGTACTGAAGCTAACGTTAGCTAGATAACGTTAACGTTAGCTAACTGTAGCTATTTTGTCAGCGTTTTTCTCAGTTAGACACGGGCTGATATTAGTAGTAGGAGTACGCCTAACTAACAGTACGTTGAACTAACTGTTAGCTAAGCAGTAACGTTAACAGTGCGCCATTAGCCGTATGGAACTGTAAGTTAGTTTGATTTAATTTGGCAAACGTTAACGCCATCGACTCTTGACAGATAAAACACCAACAGTACGTCATTAGCTAGCTGGAATTTAAATAATGTTACGTTACTGACGTTAGCTAAATTCCTTCAAAACTCATGTATTCCCTTGACATGTAACCGTAACGTGATAACGTTATATAAAGTAATTCGTGTTTTCGTGTTCTTTGGTCTGTTCTTTCACGTTCTCTGATTACTGTGTAGGCGTTGCTGGCTAAGAGAGACTCCCATCGCAGACCGAAGTAATGTGAAGATGTTGATTAACTAAAAAATGTGGTTGGCATTCGAAGTTAAGTTAATGTATTCTCTTTACAGCTTTCTCGTGGTGGAAGGAAGAAGCATACTGGTGGTGATGTATAGCCCTAAGGAGCTTGAAGGAGAAGTGGACCATTCTTTCTTTGACAGTGATTGTGATGAACATGGCAAAGAAAGGGGAGATAATACAAATATCAGTGGTGGGATTACTGATGCCCAAGGGCAAGTGGAGTGTGAAGTGACAGGAGAGGGAAACTCCTCTCTGTCAAACGAAGTAAAGGGTTCTGTGGACGAGGACCGCAGCAGACCGTCCAGCACTTCATCACTGCTTTCCTTTGAGGAGCAATCTGAAGCAGGCGGCAGGTTGGACAAGAATCCCAGCAGCCATCTCCAAATCACAGCCAAAATCCACACTGGCCTATCGCCTGGAGAGAACAGGGAGGACAACGATGAGGACGTTGACGAAGATGGTTACAAAAGGAGCGAAGAAGAGAGCGAGGAGGAGCCGGATCAGAAGCCGCCCAGGTGTAAAGCCGTGCACCATAGCCTACCAAAGAAGTCAGGCGGGAAGTTCAGGAGCGGGAAGCACAGTCCGTCATCTTCATCCAAATCGGAGAGTTCGTACAGCAGCACAGAGGACAGCTCAGATTCGTCTGATCAGAGGAAACCTGCCTGTACCCCACCATTCCGAGCCAAACCGGTGTGGCTGCCCAGAGAGATAGGCTGCAGCTCCCGCCAGAGGAGTCAGAGGACACGGTGACAGATGTCACCCCACTGTCCACACCAGACATCAGTCCCGTTCAGTCCTTTGAGTTGGCCCTGGGGAAGGAAGGCAAGAGGGAGAGCGTGATTGTCAGGCAGCAGAATGTTCTTGGCGGACTTGGCATTGGACCCGCGGAGGATGAGTCTATGTCAGAAGGTGAAAAATGAAAGGCAGAGTTTTGGTTAATGCCTGTGGGCTGGGGCCTGGTGTCCTGGTAGGCGGTTGAGTCTAGTGTAGGTGACATTCAAATTCAAAAAGCTTTATTGCCCATTTCAGTTCAAATGGAAATTTGTCTTTGGCTCCATATATAGCTCAAATACATAGACACAGTAAAACAAAACAATAAATAACAATAAGTCAGACTGCAACATTACAACACTAAAAGACACATTACATTACACCATTAGAAGACACATTGCATTACACCATTAAAATACAGTTTAGTGCACACTTCAATTCTTTTTGTTTAAAACTGAGACTGCAGTTGGAATAAAAGACTTCTTGTAGGTGTTTTTCCTTGCTCTTGGGACTCTATATCGCCGACCTAGTGGCAAGAGTTCAAATGAGCTGTGGAGTGGATGGTTAGGGTTGTTGAATATTTTGTTTGAGTTCCATTTTACTGCTTGGAGGTAGAGGTCTGTTGGTTGAGGTTGTCTGGTCCCATTTATTTTGCTTGCCTGTGACTATCCTGGATAATTTTGTTTTGCTTTTCACTGTTAAAAAGTTAAACCAGGAGACAACGTTAAAAGTAAGCACACTCTCAATGAGTGCCTTGTAGACCTTGGAGAGTGTCTCCATTGTGACATTGGTTACAGTTTGCTTCTCTTTTATGATGCTTTAGTTACCAATCTGCTGCTCTCTCCACAATCCTACTAAATCTCTGTGGTTTAATGTCCACTTGGAGGTCCTACAACAGCGTACATCTTAAGCCACAAAGAGAGAAACTTAAACTTGAATACTTCCCTCAATTTTTCAATGAGAAAAAGCAAACATATATCCTACATCAGGGTTAGACAGTTGCTGTCTTTTGATGTTGTGCAGGTTTTAGGGTTCCAGTTAAATTACAAGCATATTTATTCCTGTAACAGCAGTTTACTTCCTATCAACTTCAGAAAAATAGAGATGACAAGACACTTTGACCCTCCCTGTAATTTTCCATCCCTGGTATATATGCAGCATAGTGTTTTTTACAGTGCTACTATAAATTGGCAATGTTTGTAGCTGATCACTGTATATTTAAGTGTACAGCATTTAAAAATCAGATAATCCAAAAATGAAAACATCTGAATTGCAAGTTCTAGACAAATATGTAACTTATATATTCTAAAATACCACGTTCTTCATTCGTTTTCTTCATATATTTCCACGGTGGATGGTGGAGGTGAATGAAAGTCCATTCAATTACCTCTGTGTTTTAAGTGTTCATGTTGAATAATCCCAATTTTCATGTTACGTCCCCACTGCTCTGTTAAGATTTTATGAATTTGGAGAAGAAGTTGGAGATGGGCCTGGTGATGGAGAGCCCCTCGAGAAGGATGAGGAAGAACTACTCCTTCAGCAACGAGGAAGTGGGGCGCATCAACCGCGAGAACCACAGGCTGCTGCGGGAGCTGACTCGCCGGACACCCAGGCCAAAATCCGCCGCTCCGAAGAAGCCCACCAGCCCCCCTGTTAGGCTGTACCACAGCGCTCTCAACAGGCAGCGTGAGCAGCAGAGGATTGAGAGGGAGAACATGGTGAGGCCTATCACACATCACACAACCTCCCTAACTACATTGGGGCAGACACATTTTTTTTGTTACATTTTAGCTTTAGCATCAAGTATGCCACCTAAATTAGGAGTCATTGAAAGTTTGTTGAGCTGTCATGGAAAGGCAGGGAATTTTGCATGGGTAAAAGCGTGCTGTGAGTAAAATATGCATGAACTTCAGAGGACAGGCGCGGGCAGTTTTAACTGGAAACTGTTGTAGGACTGCCTTTACTGTTAAACGCCTGTGGGACGTCATCTATAGTGCTCAGTAGGACTAGGTGCAATAGTATCACCCTTTCTGCACCCACCGTCAATGTACAAATGATACTAAATGTTAATTTCGCTTAATTTATCACTAGGATAACATGGTTCAGGAAATGGCAATCATTCAGGAAGCAGCCCATGGAGCAGCCTTTTTTTAGATTTTGCCTAATCCGTAGGAAACCAGTTTGCTCAGGATTTAATTTGTATTGAATTCAGTCACTTTGATTTGTCTCTTCAAATTTTTGTTTCTGCTAAATGTCGCAATATTTAAGATGAGTTTTGAGAGCAGTATGACCAGTAGAGGGTGCCTGTGTTGTTCTGACACCCTTGTTCCATTATTAGAGAAATCTGATGAACTCAAACTGTCAGTTTTCAAACAGTGTTTTTCATAGATGTAATTAAATGCATGAGATCAAATGGTTGTAATCCATTTTTATTGTTATTTCAGTTGATGAAACTGATTGCAAACATAGTTATCTTGGAATTACAACATGACAACAATTACAACAATCAAGCAGCAATTTATTGTTAGAGAAAAAAATATTACTAGACAGTATAGTTGATTTTGCTGGGTATCAGAGGTGGTTTATTCCAATGAATTCCACTCATGGAAAGTCAGGTCATTTTATTAAATCGTTGAAGTGGTCATTGACAGGAAAGTCCAGATTTGGTTTAGAAATCAAATGTATTGACAATATACTTACTAAATGATTTTCAGTCAACCTCTAACTACATTGCAGACACCAGGCATAGACACATTTTCTTGGAACATTTTACCTTTATTATCCAGTATGCTACCTAAATTAGGAGCCATGGAACTTTTGTTGAGCTGTCATGGAAAATCTGAGAATTTTGCATGAATAAAAGTGTGGGAACCCTGCTGTAAATAGAACATGCTTGAACTTCAGAAGACAGCCGTGCGCAGCCTCCAGATACAACTTTCCTTTCTTCTGTAGTCATGGGGAAAAGTTTTTCACTGGGGTCAAGGTCTTGTTGAATAGTGCAATTCGGTGTTGCTGATACTAGTTTTGGCATGTCAGCTTATGGAATACGGACATGGGAAAACAGGGTTATTACTTTCAAATTTCACCTACAGTCTGTTAATAATTTATCTGTTTCCCTGTCTATAGTTGTGCAGTTTTATACAAGTCAGAATTCAAAACTAACCTCCGCTGCTCTGCACATCGGATGTCAAAGTTGATTATACAGCCTTAAACCATTTTTTCGTTTGTTTCCCCAAAAGCCCCTAGTAGCACTAAACCAAAGAGCTGATGCTATATATTTTCCTGTTCAACTGTTGAGCTTGAATAAGGCAAAATGCCTGTTTTAGCTGTGAAGCAGTAAATGCTGAATGCAACTAAGGCATAAACAAATCTTTTGGTTTGAATAGCATTATAGAGTCAGCCTTTATGGGGAAAAATGTGTGTGTACATGATATACATCTTGTATCTTGTGTTATTACGGCAAAACTCTGTTCAGTATTTTCTTATGATCATATGAATCGCTCCTCCCAGGCCTTCCTGAAGAGACTGGAGTCTGCAAAGCCCACAACAGGCATGAGAAGGGCAGAGCAGCTGTCAGACTACCAGCGCCAGGCCAGTTATCTGGGAACTACTTCCCCCTCCAAACTGGAGCGGTCGCCATCCAGCAGGAGCTCAGCATGTATGTTCATTCACTACCCATAATGCACTGCTCTCAAGTTACTGCTCAGTGCCAGGCTGTAGTGATCATCTCTGTGTGATTGGTTTATTTTGGATTCTGGCTTTGAGCTTTTGTGGATTAACCGATCTAGAGACCCTCCATATACAGGGGCTAGACAAAATAATGGAAACACCAAAAAGAAAAAGGACTCGTATTTTGAAGTAACTAAATTGCAATTAAAAAAGAGTCTGCACGGGTTTAATATTAATGTCAGTACTAATTACCAATATGTTTGTGCTATAAAAGACATTTTAAAATCAAGGTGCATAAGTCACAGAAACGGCAAAATTATTTAATGTGTCAAGGGGAACAGTGTCAAATCATGATGGCACACACCAAACAAGGAAAAACTGCATCAGGAAAGAGGAACAGTGGTGGCAATCTGAAGCTCACTGACAGGAATAGATGGGCACTTAACAGGATAGTTAAAATGACCATAAAATTGAATCTACACATCTGTGATGCAGTCACAACAAAAAAACGACATTGTGACCTTCACAAAGATGATATTGATGTTAGGGCTGTCATTCACAACTGCTTGTAACCAAGGCCAATGTACAACAACATATAACCTGGTGTAATGAGCACAAAATCTTTACTTTTGAGCAGTGGGAGAAAGTAATATGGTCTGATGAGTTATCTTTTATTCTTTCTCCTATATCTGGACAGATTTGTATATGGAGAAAGCCAAAGGAAGCCTTCAATCCACATTCCCTGTTCCCAACTGTTAAACATTGTGCTGGATCTGTTATGGTGTGGGCAGCTATCTCGTGGAAGTCATTGATAGGGTCCTGCGGTTCCTGCAACCTGGTTTTAACCTTTAATTTGTTGGAAATCTACCAGGTGTCTCTGTAACTGATCAGCTTGGTCATTAAACAGGGTAATTGGCTGTGATTAAACAATCATTAATTAAATAAACTTTATGAGGAGGCTGTATCAGCACCTTGGTGTGGGAAGACTCAATTGCAGGTTTTAAAATCAAACCGCAGGAAACGCAGGGCCCTAGTCATTGGGTGCTATTATTACTCTGCCTCGTAGAATTATGGTCAAGGAATACAAAGACATTTTAGGCAACCAGGTGTACCCTGTGGTGCAAACATTGTTTCCTCAAGATATTCTTATATTCCGTGATGATAACGCCCCCATATACACCGCTAAATGGATTCAAGGCTAGTTTCATGAAAATCAGGATGAAGTCAAACACCTTCCATGGCCTTCCCAATCAGCAGATCTAAACATCATTGAACCTTTATGGGAAGTGTGGAGTAGATACTGAATTTTGGGTTTTCATTAGCTCTAAGCCATAATAATCAAAATTAAAAGAAATAAAGGCTTGAAATATTTCACTCTGTGTGTAATGAATCTATATAATATGAGTTTCACTTTTTGAATTGAATTACTGAAATAAATTAACTTTTCCACGATATTCGAATTTATTGAGATGCACCTGTACTTGGTTATATACTCATTATAAATAATGTTATAAAGACATTTGTAGAGAGATGTTTAGTTGAGGTCGTCTGTATTTGATGTGTTCCACAGGTAAGAGCAGCAGGGTTTCCAGTGCATCCAGCCTCCACAGAGTGAGACCAGCATCCGGTGTGTCCACTGCTGTTTCCAAGACCAGCAGGACTGCCTGGCCTTGAGGGGCTGTGTGTGTGTGTGTGTGTGTGTGTGTGTGTGTGTGTGTGTGTGTGTGTGTGTGTGTATGCTGACTTGTGTGAGTGCGTGCACCTGTGCGTGTGCGTACATGTGCGTGTGTGTATTGATGAATGTGCTGTTGTGTGTGCGTGTGCACGTGCACGTGCGAGCCTGTGTGTGCATTGGTGAATATGCTAGCTTGTGCATGTGCACCTGTGCGTGCGGGTACATGTGTGCGCATTAGCGAATGTCCTGTTGTGTGTGTGTATGTGCATGTGGGTTGGTGAATGTACTAACTTGTCTGCAGTTTGGAACACTCAAACTGCATTTGTTCCTCAGTCCAGCTCCTGGAGGGTTGTAGTGTCTGTAGAGATCCATTGCACCGTGAGTTCCACTGATCGTGCTCCTAACAGAATCAATGTCACTGTAACTTCTTGGCTTCTAGAGAATAAGAGCGTGACTATAGCCTTCCAGGTCCAAGGACCCTCCTAAAGCATTGTATATTGTGCAGTCAGTATGGTGCTTCAGTAAAGTGGAAAAAGCGATGTCTTAAAGAAATTGCTTAGGCATCGAAGGCAAACGTATTAAGCTGAGTGACTGGCGTCACAATGTGCACTCAAGTAATTGCTACACTTTTTGTTGTATCAATAAGCCAGTGAAACCTGTCAATGTTGCAGTCTCATGGACTATACTTTGGACGTTATTTACATATAGAGAGATTTATCTTTGTTTAAATATTTAAAAAAGTATATATATTTGATATTGTGACCTGTGCATTGCTATGTTTGCCAATAAAGCTGCTTGTTACCCGTTGTGTGCTCAAATGAGAACAATGCCCCTACCTGCCGCTACACTCTTGTTAGTGGAGAAATGGCAAGTGCACAGTATTTTAGTACATATGTTTCACTAATGATGAACAGCACATGATAAATTAAGAATTTATGAAGTCATAGCTATTTTGATGCATTTCAGGATTCACACAAAGACAGCTCTTTTTTAAGCACGGAATTCTTATTTCTTCATCCACGTTAGTAGGTTTGCAATGCAACAAAATGAATATACAAATAAAATGTATGTATCGTATTCCGTCCTTCCGTCTTGGTCTTTTTCCCTCGCATGTTAATTACTTCGCAAGTAATACACAAAGAGAATTATAACACATCAGTTGGCAGAACAAGAAAATTTGTTAAAGGTAAATTTCGTACTGATATCCGGAAGTATTTGTTTACACAGTTGTCAATGCGTGGAACAGCTCGCCAGGTCATGTAGTAGAGGCAGAGACACTTGGGGTATTTAATAGGTATTGAATCGTGATACAACTGAAAAATTATATAAATTGTAGTGTGAGGTGCTTGCTAATACCCAACCCTAGTTAGGAGGGCCTCAATTTGAAAAGGGGTTGGGGTGGAGCTACCGATGTGGGAAGGGGGCAACCATCAATGCTCAAATTAAATGCAATCCAAACGCATGAATACAATTCAATAATTCCTTATGTAATACAATAATCACTAAAACCCACAAACTCACCTGGATGTGTTTAGTTGAACTCAAGCAATGCCCCTGCTAGGAAAAATGGCTACATAAAAAGTTTACCTCTAAGTAGATTCTTAAGGCAAAAATTGAATTTTCTGGTTACTCTGCACGTTCAGAATTCATTTCTCCAGTTATTTTCCGAGAGGATTTAGAGAACAAGAAAACAGCAGAGCCTATGCGCCTCGAAGCCCTGCCGGGAATCACTGAGACACAAACAGTCTCTCTGGGACCTTAACAGAGACAGAAGGAAGATAAATTACGATTGCAGGAACACTGTCACAGTGGGAAATTCACAAATTGTTATCTGGTTGCCTGCTTTTCAGCCTTTCTGTCTGTTTTTCATTCTTAGTTTTTTTTCCATAGTCTTTCTGTCATTCTTTCACTTTTGTATTTATCTCATTCTTACTACTTCCCTTCAATCTGTAGTGCTGAGGGGGGCGCCCGCTTGACTGTCATTCTCCACATGAAATTGAACTGAAAAGTGATATGATTCACTCAGTGTGTTTTTGTTAAAATGCTGATGTTCCTGCCTGAGCTTAAAGCCAAATAATACTGCACCGTCACAAGAGATATTTCAGCTGTAGTGCATGTAATCATTGTAAATTCCTGTGTTTCTTTTAATAGATATTATGGCTGACAATTGTGTCATTTCATTTGTTAAGATGGCTTTTGGAGCCTTTCTTCTGAAAAAAAACAAGTTGCCAGTTCAAGCCACCTGTACCTCAGTGGTGGTATAATTGCTGTTTCCCCAACTTCTTTAATTTACAATTCAGTCTGAAATATGTCTAAAAAACACAAAATTGGTGAGCAGCAAATGATTACAGTTTTTTAATTCAGCAAAAAAAGAAGAAGATTTGAATGGGGGAAGCAATTATACTGCACGTATACACACGCTTGCGTATTGAGAACAAATTATGCAAGTTACTTATTTTATTGTACTGAATATGGAAATGAGTGTGCCTTGTGCTTGTAGCAAGTGAATGTGAGTAAGACAATAATTGACCGTTAGGTTCCCAGTATATAAAGTTACATGGAAATTGTGAACTAAGACAATACTTTTCTGTTAAGACACAGAGAAGTATTACTGAATAAATAGTGTCTAAACCAGAAATACAGCTGTGTTATTTGTAGAATCTGCAAGATTGTAGACCACAGGGACCAAGTTATAGGCTATGTATGTATTGAAGATGGTTGCCAATGTAGCATAATACTATGAATCATAGAGATAGTGTATCAGAAACCCAGTCTTTTAACATAATAAGACACAAGTAAAGCACTGAAGGTAGCTTATTTCTGAAAGCAAGGGCATTTTACTGCCTTCAAATCCACTGAGTTCTCCCTTCTCAGAATCCACCTGCTTCTTGGGTTTGTCTGGTCGAGAACATGGGTATGTAATGTGATCTTAAATCCCCAGCACACCACTATGCTCTCTGGGTGTGTTTGCCTCTTTGCTGATTTTGAGCCAAGACTCTTATCCAGAGGTCTCATGACACAGTGATGACACAGAGACTGAGTGAGCCAATGTGAGGCAGACGTTTGTCTCTTGCGTCTCTTATATTTGTAGCAAGTGGAGAATGGGAGAGGAGCTGAGTGTGTGGAACCTGAAGGCTTACTAGCAATAATTGAGACAAACAATTTCTGTGGGATCTGAGAGAAAACCAGTTGCCTGACATGGAGACTAAGGCAGAGAGAATGAAAAGAAAAATGGCAGGTGCAGGGTCATCCTGTCACGGTGGTAAGTTCTATTTGCTTTTTGGTTACTAGTCGGCATCTTGATCATAAGGGCTAGACCCATAAGTACACTTTTGCATTGTGTATTAAGGCAGTACGAAACAAAATTACTACTCCAAGGAATGTGGCCCGACCAGTTTCTCATTTTTCACACTGTATGCTCAGTTTTAAGAAGTTGGTAGAACCAAAATCCTATGGATTAAAATAGCAGACAAAATATGAGATTCGGAAGCTTGATTCGTTGGAATCATATGAAAAATGTGGTTGCAATGCATAAGTATAAAATCACAATTCTCATGCTAATGTGGGATACTAACAGACAAAAGAGTTAGTGTTTTGTTAGTGTCAGACTTGCAAGGGATAATCATGAGTTGCTTTTGGTGTTGGGATAACTAATGATTGCAAAAAAATATGAGGTGCTGTATGTTAGGTTCACGAAATTCAGAAGACCTACAAAGTGAATAGAGAACACTTGCACCAAATGAGAAAACAGAACATACAACCAATTTTCAACAGAGTTTATTTAACCAAATGCATTCGGGGTTCACCGCCTCCCTGCCAGGCAATGAACAACTCACTGTGTGACTGACTAGCTCTCTGCAAAAACAGTCCTAAGAAACAGTACAAGTATGTGAAGTTATTCAGAAACAATTTTTAAACACAGAATTTCTCTAT
This sequence comes from Aldrovandia affinis, assembly GCA_029706075.1. Lineage (NCBI taxonomy): Eukaryota > Metazoa > Chordata > Actinopteri > Notacanthiformes > Halosauridae > Aldrovandia > Aldrovandia affinis. The sequence goes on from JAINUG010000006.1 coordinate 9,072,549, forward strand.
CAATCCCTCTTTTTTATGATTTTATCCCATATAGTCATAAAACATTTAGAATCTTTTCACATTTTGCGCGTAGCAAGTTTATTTCAATGCAGAAGCTTAAACATTTTTAAACAAGTTTTGCAAGGCCATGGCAGTATCATCATAGTCTGGAGGATCAATTATCTTTTCATTCCCAGAGTCAGATTGTCCTTCCTCAGACTCTAGGTTGTCATACTCATCAGTTTCCCTCTCCTCCAGGGCCAAAGCCTGATACGCTGGGGTACTTTGCATCATTTGGGTGATCATCATCAGTCATCAGGTCTTTTGTTGACCCAGGCTAATTTCTTAAGACCTTCCATAGCTTGATCTATGGTTTTACCATCCGCATCGTTATCAGGTATGTAGGTACAACACGCAGTTCCAATTATGTGGCATACTCCTCCCTTGGAGGCAGTCATGAGGTCCAGGACCATACGATTTTGAATTGTCATTAATCTAAGTGCAGTTAACTCGTTTTTTTTCTTCTTTTATTCAGTGTGAAATTGATCAATGCACTCAGGCGGTAGTTTATTGTCTCTACCCTTAACATTAATTTGCCGACCCCCATTTGGGGAAAAATACTAAGAACCGCTTTGTTCCCTGCACTCCAAAGTTTGTGATCTTCTGGAACATTACTTCCCCATATTGCATCATGCTTATCCTCTAAGGATCTTTTTGCACGACCCTGTGTTTCAGCGCTTATTACCCCATGTATGGTCATTTAGTATCACATATGCACAAGTTCCATGCCACTTCTTAGGCAGAGCTATGTACACATTGTGTCCGCAAAGCCAGTACCACCCATCCACTGCCCTAGTGCCGTTTTCTTTAGGTGCTAACGTGGAACACCTTGTCTCCTTTTAAGGGCGTTCGGGTGATTCTATTCTTACAGTAGGAGTACACTGTCCCATCGCATTGGGATGTCTCCCCCACCGACTGTTCCCTTCCCTCGTACACATTTTATAAAGGTCTTATGCGGGTATATGGTACTACCATAATGGGCGTAATCAAATGTTGTCGTGAGGTTTGTAATAAACCTTGTCAATCAGTGCAATTTATTCCGTCAGTATATTCGTAGCAGTTCACTTTGGTTGTAATTTTGTGGGTTGGGTCAAAGTATTTAAGTGTTCCTGTATGAGTTGAGAGCCCTATGGCACATGTTACAGTCCAGGACACATTTATTCCAATTCCCGGGGGTTGGTCCACAGTCACCCTTGGTGCTACGGATGATGCCGGTAGATAACATAACATAACATAACATAACATAAGGGAAAGACGAGAACAGGCCATTCAGCCCAACACTGCTCGTCCATTCCTACCACTAATCTGCTCACACTGCTTAGTTTACCCAAACGCTAGAGTGTAGATGTGTGCATACGTAACAGTTGGTCTTGTTTACGCTCTGTGCTGTGCTTTTACAAATCTCTTCCCTCTTATACCGTGATTATCATCAATATGGTCAAAGACCCCACTGCCCGCCACTGGAGATTCGCCATAGCTGTGTCTAAATCCCAGTAAGAGGGTTGTTTGCTTCACCGGTTTTGAGACAGGTGTGTTCTATATTTCACACCTCCCTTTGTAGCCGGACTTCTCCCTTCTGAGCACAACTCTTTTAGGTACCTACTCACCCTTTGTTACCTTTTTACAGCAGGACAGATGCACCCAGGTGGATCGCTCGACAATCTTTACTGCTGTTGGAGTTGATAGTAGCACCTGATACGGCCCTTTACACTTTGGTTGATGCCACGCCTTGTGCCTTGGATCTTTAATCAGTACCCAGTCCCCGACCTGCAGCTTTTCTTTTGGTATTCCAGCTGTAAGAGTTTACACATTTCTTGTTTATTAGATAACATTTTCTTCATATACTCTGCCAATGTGGGATTATCCTCTAATATTCTATCTCCAAATTGCGGTAGGTGATAGGCTTTTCCCATCTAGGTATTATTTCTCTACAAATTATTTTTTTGCCACAGTTGTGCATCCATTTTTTTGAGGTAGGGTATGCTTCTACCCAACCTGAGAATGGGTCAATCATTACTAAGCAGCTCTTTTTCCCCTCACTTGGTGTGAGGTGGATGAAATCCATCATCCAAGATTCAAATAGTCAAAACATGTTAAACACCTTTTACAAAAAGGTTTATTTGTAAAAAAAAAATTGTAGTTTGTAAATCCAAACGTATAACGTTTGTTTATCATATCTACCCTCCCTCCTCTTGAGACATGGCATATGCCATGACTCAACTCTGCAGCTATGGTAAACAAAGATCTCGGTAATACAGGTTTCTTTGCTGGGCCCACCCACAGGCCCCACATCCTTTTCTCTGGTACCCCTGCTTCATGTTGCATGTCTCTCAAGAGAGTGTAATCGAGAGTGACGCAATCAATCTCTTTAAACACTCCCTGAGTGTCTGCAGCTGCTTCTTTTGCAGCAGAGTCTGCGAATGCATTCCCCAGGGACACCTCATCTGTTCCTTTCGTATGTGGTGCACATTTACGTCTCGTCAGTGTTTTGGGTTTCTGTACTGCCACAATCAGTTCCAGTATCAATGGTCCCTGCGTTATTGGTTTACCCTGTTGAAGTCATTCTTTTTTTAGGATCCATCCACATAGAATGTTACTTCTGCGTCATTAACCCGGGGCGTGCTGCCACAGACCTAGATGTTTCAGCTACACTGTAGATTTTCTATTTTTGACATTTTCCATATCCATTGGCATTGTGCGGTTAACTTGTGAGATATCACAGTTGCTGTGGTTTTGTAGCAAAGCCCAAGCAAGGTGTACTCTTGTGGTATGATGATAAATTAGCCTGCTGCCCCCCCCCCCATTGATTTTCTCTTGGTGCCGAGCCTAGGGTGTGTGTGTGTGTGTGTGTGTGTGTGTGTGTGTGTGTGTCTATATGTCATGCACAGCTTGCCCATGGAGGGCAATATCTGTTGAACCAATATGTGAATGTGAATCGAGGTGACCTGCAGATGGAACACACACAGTATTAGATTGGCCACCTCAGAGCCCTGACCTCAATATAATTGAAGTTGTGTGGGATCACTTGAATGGGGAAAAGAACAAAAACCAAAAAGAACAGCAACCAAAGTCAAAAGAAGAGTTATGGTAAATCCTGTAAGAAGCTTGGAAGAATTTAACACAGGACTATTTAAAAAAATTACACGTCTACCAAAGCGAATTGTTTCAGTTTTGCATTCTAAGGGAGTAATGTAGGAGTCATGTAAAATGTAAATGTAGGCCACACAAAATACTGACTTGTACTGACTGAAAACAAGGTTTTTGTTACCTTTCATTGTATTAATATTTATTTGAGTCAACTTTAATGTTATATAGTGTTTTTTTGATCAAATAAACACTTACTGCTCAGATAAATGGCTTAAGACTAAGAGTGGCCTAAGACTTTTGCACAGCACTGTATAAACTATTCTAATGGTGGACAGTAAATGCAGTTCATCTGCTCCAAGCCAGATTAACAAGTGTGTTCCACTTGCACAATTCTCTGACAATTTGCTTTTTGGTTACTAGCCGGCATCTTGATCATAAGGGCTAGACCCATAAGTACACTTTTGCATTGTGTATTAAGGAAGTGCGAAACAAAATTACTACTCCAAGGAATGTGGCCCGACCAGTTTCTCATTTTTCACATTGTATGCTCAGTTTTAAGAAGTTGGTAGAACCAAAATCCTATGGATTAAAATAGCAGACAAAATATGAGATTCGGAAGCTTGATTCGTTGGAATCATATGAAAAATGTGGTTGCAGTGCATAAGTATAAAATCATAATTCTCATGCAAATGTGGGATACTAACAGACAAAAGAGTTAGCTAGGTAGCTAACTAGCAAGCTTCAAACAAGCTAGTTATCTAACTTCTAAACACACTTGTTAATCTGGCTAGCATCTGGCTCGGAGCAGATTAACTGATTGCTGTTCTTTTTGGTTTTTGTTCTTTTCCCCATTCAAGTGATCCCACACAACTTCAATTATATTGAGGTCAGGGCTCTGAGGTGGCCAATCTAATACTGTGTGTGTTCCATCTGCAGGTCACCTTAATTCACATTCACATATTGGTTCAACAGATATTGCCCTCCTGTGCATGACACATAGACACACACACACACCCTAGGCTCGGCACCAATAAAAATCAATGGGGGGGGCGGGCAGCAGGCTACTTTATCATCATACCACAAGAGTACACCATGCTTGGGCTTTGCTACAAAACCACAGCAACTGTGATATCTCACAAGTTAACCGCACAATGCCAATGGATATGGAAAATGTCAAAAATAGAAAATCTACAGCACCTCATATTTTTTTGCAATCATTAGTTATCCCAACACCAAAAGCAACTCATGATTATCCCTTGCAAGTCTGACACTAACAAAACATGCTGCTGCTGGTACCCTTAGCTGGCTAGCTATCTCAATGAGCTGACGGCCAACAAACTGGTGAATTTAAATCAATCAATTTTGTTTTAATAAGCACATTGTTTTAACATGCAGCTTGCTAATATTATCTGACTGGCTGGTTGGCTAACCAGCTAGCTAACGCCAACAAGCTTGTTCAGCTTCTTGAACTTAAAAATAAGCCAAATTTGGGAGAGGCCACTCTGCATGGTTAATTGAAAACAAAATTACTGTTTTCAATGACCATTTCAGTCTCCAGACTTCAACCCGATCAAAGATTTGTGGTTTCAATTTAAGACGGCAGTCCATAAGCGCAGACCAAAAGATCTGAAGGATCTTGAAAGATTATGTGTGGAGGAATAGTCAAAAATCTCCCAATATGTTCACCAATCTCATAAAACACTATAGAAGATGACTATTTTTGACTATTGTTTGAATTTTACCATTTTTTGAGCATACAGTATTGCTCATTATCTGCATTTTTTATTTTATACAAAATAAAATTGCTCATCTTTATCACATACACACTCACATTAGGCCACAACATTTCTCATCTTCCTTTACTTACAGCAAGACAGTTTGCTAGAACATTAATTGCAATGAACTTCCTGCAAATCAATATAATTTAGTAAATAATGAATGAGGAAAAGCATGTACATTTGAAGGGATGTTAACTTTCTTGAAATCGGTACTGAAATTAGTCACAACACATGCACAACACAATCATCAGAGGATTTTGATGCTGTAATGTGGGTCGCTATCCAGAATTAAGTCCTGACTCTGTAAGTGCCAACCATGGACACAAACCATATACTGTATATAGTGTAACCAAGAGAGGGAGGGTTTAATTCGATCTGCCTCTGCCTCCTGGTGCAAGACAACTACTCTGGTCAATCAGGCTGTGATTGATTTAAAAAATAATAGTAAAAATATTCAAATGTATCCGGTTTGTGGTGGAAATTAATTGCACATTGTAAAAAGATCAGAGTTAAACCCTGCAAAATAATTATTTTGGATTTAATCAAACAGCCACTTGTGAGAGATATCTCAGTTTACTTGTGGCTGTATTTAATCACTGTGCCTATGTTTGTCGGAGATGCAATAATATTGGTTTCCTCTATTGCCAGGTGAGACACGCTTCCTCTCAGAGTTGAGGCTGGTGTTGCTGGGGAGAATATGGTCTGGGAAGAGTTCAGCAGGAAACATCATCTTGGGTGGAGAACACTTTGACCCTGAGGCCAAAACCATGGAGTGTGTGAAGAGTCAGAGTGAGGTAGATGGGAGGCAGCTCACCGTGGTTGACGCACCAGGCTGGTGGAAGAATTTCTCAGTACAGGACACTCCAGAGCTGGTTAAACAGGAGATTCTGCACAGCGTGTTTCTGTGTACCCCAGGGCCACACGCTTTCCTTCTGGCCATCGATGTGGACTCCTCGTTCGAAGAGAAGCACAGGAGAACAGTGGAAGTGCACCTGGAGCTTCTCAGCAAAAGGGTCTGGAGACACACTATAGTGCTATTCAACTATGGGGACTGGACTGGAGACACCACCAATAAGCAACTTGCTGACATTGAAGGGACGGCCCTCCATTGGCTGGTTGAGAAATGTGGGAGGAGGAGTCATGTTCTGAAGAGAGGGGATGCTACTCAGGTCTCAGAGCTGCTGGAGAAGATAGAGGAGATGGTGGCTGGTAACAGTGGCTGTCATTTTGAAATAGAAAGCAGTGTTTTACAGGAGGTGAAAGAGAGGAGGGTGGCAGAGGAAGAAAGGGCAACACAGAGACTGATGAAGGTGCAAAACGAGAAAGAGACACTCAGAGCACTCCTCAACGGTGAGGTTTTTTTCCTCTGTGGTTCTCTTGGTCTTGAATATCAGTCCCACATCCAGTTTGTCTTATAGAGGAGAACCTCATCCATTTGTGTCACTATGTGATAGCACACGTCTACAATGACATGATACTAATGGAATGATTATTTCATGAAAGTTCTAATTTATCTGGAGTGACATATGTATATTAGTATACATTGGGTCAGAGGTTTTTTTCATCAATAAGAAAGCTCAAAAGGTTCCTACAAACACATGCAGGTAACTACCAAAACAAAGGAAACATATTTACATAAAGGTAACAACAGCAAGTGTAGAGCATAGATTATATAAGTGTCTGGAACTCTATTGGAGAAATGCAATACCATTCTCCTACGAGAAATTCTATCATTTGGTATTTTGTTGATGGTGGTGGAATTGTCATCCTGGAAAAGATAACTCCCAGATATAAATGCTTTATCATAGGATGAAGGCAATCACTCAGAATGGCTTTGTATTTATTGGCATTTACCTTGCCCTCTAAGGGTTGAGTGGACCTAAGCCATGCCAGGACTATGCACCCCACATTATAACGGACGTGCCAGAATCCTTAATTTACTCAAGTGTTTCCTGTATTTTGACAGTTACCTGTAGAACAGCAGCTCACACAAAGATATGAACTGTCCTTGATCAGAAGTGTGAAGTGTCATTGATCAAATTTTCTGATTATCGAATAGGTTTGACAGTCAATTTACAGTCAGTAGATAATCCCATCATAACCAAAAGTATACAAGTATACACAAGTATACTCCTGCAGCATGTTCAGAAATAAGCAGCTCTCTTTCTTTCTCTCTCCCTCCTTTTTTCTCGTACTAATACAGGTGAAGCTCGCCATCTCTCAGAGCTAAGGATCGTGATGCTGGGGTGGGCGATGGTAGGGAAGAGTTCGACGGCAAACACCATCCTGGGTACTGTGAAGGTGGATGAAAGTAGGACTGCCATTTGTGTGAAGAGACAAGGCAAAGTAGAGGGGAGGCGGGTCATCATAGTGGACACACCAGGCTGGTGGGTGTGCCATTCAGTGCAGGACACCGCTCAGCTGGTCAGACAGGAAATTCTACGCAGCACATCTCTGTGCTTCCCAGGGCCCCACGTTTTCCTGCTTGTCATGGATACAGGCATGTCGTTCACGGAGACGCACCGGAGAACCATCATGGAGCACGCAGAGCTGTTCGGCAAGGACGTCTGGAGGCACGCCTTAGTGGTGTTCACCTGGGCGGAGTGGCTGGGAGGCAGCACCATTGAGCGCCACATCGAGAGCGAGGGGAAGGCCCTCCAGTGGCTCATTGAGAGATGTGCCAACAGATACCACGTCATCCACAATGAAGACCGGGGGGATGGCTCTCAGGTCACGGAGCTGCTGGAGAAGGTGGAGGATATGGTGGCGCTGAACAGTGTTTTCCATCTCCATGGCCGTGGGGGAAGTCAAGAGGAGAGCACAGGCCTGAAGGAGACTGAGCTGAAACAGCAGACAGAGGGTGAGAGCTACGCAAACCCAGAGAAGTTGATTGCCATGTTTTTGGAGGCGAGCAAGAGGATGGAACAGGACATGCTGGAGAACATCAGGAGGATGCTGGTGGATGTGGATCCCAAGGAGGGGGCCAGCTTGGGCCCTCCTCCCAACTGTGAGTCTCATCTCAACACTAACAGCACTGCTGAGATCAGTACTTAAAGCACTCATGCACTCTTTAACCATGTCTCACCCAGGGACCACCATCTGGGAAAAGGGGGAAGACCAGGGACTCCCTATAATATTTTGGAATACTTTAAGTCTGTTTTTTTATGTAAATTTTAAAACATTAATCTTACCACCAAATTGTGCTAGTAATATCACTGAAATAAATAGAATAAGATGCATTCAAACAGGTTACTATGGTTGAAATGTTCTTAAAAATGAATGCCACCCCCTGCAGTACCTACATGAACCCACAGAGGGCCACTGACCCTTGGTTGAAGAACCCTGCACTAAGCCATAGCTGTCATAATGTGTGTGTCAAAGGTCAAAAGGCATGGTCACCTATGAAAGGGAGTGGGTGTGGGGCTTGTTATGGAAATGCAAGGTAGCTATAATAATAGTGTGTGACTTGAAGAACAGACCACAGATGGTAAAAAATATAAAATGGAAGAATCTTATGAATCTAATGGTTTTGATATCAGTTTATTACCTCCTATTCTTTTCTTTTACACATTATTTGTTTAATTGATTTATTTTGTATTTTTTGATAATTTGTTTACATGCATTATTTTATTATTGTTATTATTAATGTTAATATATTAATTATATATCCATTCTTTACTATGTTGGTCCTTTAAAAAAAAAAACCTCGAATAATCTCCCCAATGTCCCATTGTAAATATCTATTTTGTTCATATCCTTTGTAAACAAATGTGATCACGAATAAAGAGTTTGACGGTATATGCGATTGTGTTTTGTTTTCCAGTCGGTGGAGAGACACTCTCTGAAGTCAGCAGCTGTGAACTTGTGCGGTCACATGACAAAGTGTCTGGATGGCTTCGAGACAGTTCAGCATCTGGATATGGGACCAATTCTGTGTCCAGTTCAGAGTGCCCTGAAATCACAGAGGAAACGAGAGACCAGTGACAAGACCCTGCCTATTGCCCACCACCTTAGCACCTATCTGTGTAGCCACTGGTGTACCACTGGTGTTTCTACCCCCCACACCCCTTTAAAATGAATAGTGTCATAACACCTGTGCTTCTCTCCCCTCTTTACACTGACAAGTGTTATAGAATTCCTGTTTTTTCACTTTTTTTCCTCCCCTTTTAACACTGAACTGAGTAAAATCCTTTGAAATTCTCAGAACTACCAGATAGCCTGCGTCTTCAGAATGAAGTGACCTTGTGGGCTTGTATGGTAAGAGTAAATTACTTAAATACACTGATGCAGGACCATGTAGGACTTTGAAAGCCAGAACCTTAAAATCAGCCCTGTAGGTAATTGGTAGCTAGTGAAGTGTTGCTAGTGTAGCGGAGCTCGGAAAACGTGAGCTAAGCACGTGAGCGTCCCCTGCAGAAAGTGACATCGATAAGAGTATGATTGGTTCCCTTGGCTGGGGACTCGGGTCTTTAGCTCAGCGGGCTAATCGTGTCTCTTGTGGTCTTGAGATCCTTGGTTTGAAACTTGCTGCAGGCACAACCAACTCGGTTACATTGGTGCCATGACGCGGATCATACGACTGATGTCTATCAGTCGGGCTGTGGGTGCTGCTGCAGGAGTTTCGATGGGGAGAGTGTAGCGGAGCTTGGAAGATGTGAGTCAATTATTCACGAAACCAATATCATTGGAGGAGCACCACTCCGTCAGCCATCAATTTAGGGACATGTCTATTGTAAACCTCGTCACTCCTATGTATTGGAAGCGAGCCAGAGCATATTACTTCCAGACACATCTTTTGTGCCAGCTTGCACAGTGATTCAAAGTTACTTTTTGTGACCTCTGATTGCCTCAATCAGATGTCGTTGGTGCAGACGTGTATAACAATCTTAGAGTCAAGTGGTGAAACTGAAGGTCACAAATATATATATATATACTTTCTTCTGTTTTATTTGTTTCCACTGATCTATACACTTATATGATTCCTGCACACTAGCACATTCCAAACAAATCACATTTTAACAATTTATTTATGTCCACATAAAGAAAAGTATACAAGGACACAAATACTGAAGGTGCAGTAAAGTTGCATTCACAGAATCATGGCACAGATCTTCAAGATACAAAACAAAACACATTACTTATGGGTATAAATAGCAGCGTCTCCGCCATATATGGCGGCTGCCAATGATAGCAGAGACAGCACAATATTTAGCTAGCCTTTTAGCCCCCTTTTTGGGCATTCCAAGTTGTTGAAACCCTCTAACGACCAGCCTGTGGGTATGTCCGAGGCTGCCAAATATGAAAACAGATAGTCTGCACCTATAGCCTAGCTCTGAGATGTTATTTAGAAGTGGTTGGTATTTAATGACCTTGGTCATAAAGGCTTCCTCTAGGCTAGGGTCAAAGGTGCAGGCTATCTCTAATACAGACACTTCTCTGGCCTCTTCGTTAACAACAACAACATCTGGTGTATTAGCAGACAACTGTGTAAAAATGGCTAGGTTATTATCACAGAGATGGAACATGGAAGGATTGACACGGGAATGTTTGTACATTCTCACTGAAGAAGAGAAATGGTTTGATATGTCCTTCACTATGAGGTCCACTATTCTGTCGTGACGTGCTATGTACATTCCTTTGTACGCATAACAGCCATTCAAGATATGTGACATCGTTTCAGTGACCTGTTCTGTGGTGTGATGTAAGCAATGGGGAACCTGGGTAGTAGGAAACCAGATAGAAAGATTGAGTCTGGTAGGAAGGACTTGTAGTCTGGCTTTTACAGTAAATGTGACAATGTCCTCATTGAGCGCAGTGTTCTTTAAGAATGAATGAGAAACGGAATGATCGGCAGAGGGAAGACATGCAAGTTTTCCCTGAAGTTTTAGTCCAGTCCAGTGTTGTTGTTGTCTATGTTGGTGTAGATCCATGAGAATTCGCCTTGCACCTGTAGATGTTAGCAGGTGACTGTGTCCAGCATATGTGGCTGTTGCCTTGACCTGGATGAAGGGGTCAGTTATAATGTCGTCTGAGACCCTCACGGCCCCAGAGTCAGACCGCGCCCACTCCAGGGACACTCCAGTTCGGACACAGAGGTCGTTCAGATCCGGCCAATCTGACCAAACCCCGAAACCAGCGGAGTGGGTGTCAAGTTTCCCGCTGGGTTTCCTTCTGAATCCGAGGAAGTGGGGCTCTGATTCCCTGGCCAGCGGGACCTTACGTCTTCTTAGGTCCAGGAACACACACACACACACACAGACACACACACACATATTAAAGTATGCACATAATATATCACACTCTGTCTTCTCTGCAGTCTGATTAGGTCGCCAGCCTCGAGAGAGGCACCATGGGGCATGGGCCTGGTCAGTATCTTTGTTATGTGTATTATAAAGACAAATGAACACGGATGTTGGATGTAATCGATGTGACAGGGTGCTTTGGTTCACCTTCACTCTGGGGAATGAAGGCAGGTCAGTCATCATCTTGGGCATGGCCTGTCCCAGGCTTCCTCAAACCCTTAATGGTGGGGTTTTCCTGGCCTGAGTACCACATTGGTTGAACTGAGATAATCGCAGCCCAGAGGCGGGGGTGACCATGAGCATATTAATGAAATGTATGCAAATGTATTCATCATGCCATACACAGGTGGGAGGGCATAGCAAGGGTGGGATAGGGGAAGATTCTGTCGAGATGTGGGCCTCTAACTCAGCTACCCTTTGTGCCAGGTCTAGGTTTTCCTGACGCTTTCTACAAATACTATTACTGGCAATCCTGGCAGCAAAGCTAGCACTAATCATCTTGCACTCAGAACAGGACAACACAGCGGTGGACACCATCAGCAACTTTTACCATAACGTTAGCACTCAGGCTAAATTTAAGGGTGTGTGGTCTATTGGGTGTAATTTGCTTAGAACACTGTGGCTGCGCCAGCAAAGCTCTGGCTGGGAGTCCTGTTCGGGGCGACGATTGGCTGTCCACCCAGGGAAAGAAAGTCAGCACGAGCTCAGCACGAGCAGAAAGCTTTCCTGTGGGCAAAGACGAATAGGCGAGTTCAGTCTCAAAGGAAGTGGTTCATTGCCGGTCCCAGGGTAGTGGCTGATCCTATAGTTATGGGCGGCGGGCTTGTGGGGGAGGGGGAATTGAAGCAATAGAGGGTACAATGGCCACCAAATTGGGAGAAAAATGGGGGTACAATGTTTTTAAAAGTCTATACATGTGTTTCATATTAATGCCAATACTAATTACAAATGTGCTTTAGCTATAAAATACGTTTTAAAATCAACAAAAATCAACCACCGCTAAAAAAAGCACCAATAAATCATTGTAAAAAAGTCATAAATCATTTCATACTGTACTTACAGTACTTCATTATGAAAAGTTATACATCAGCCAGGGGTAAATTATTAAATACAGTTCATCCCCAACATGTATACCACATGTGCAGCAAATTTGGTGTAGATATATTAAAACATTCAAATACTATTAGGCCTGTAATGCTTCCTGTGTTTTCCATTCATTCTCGCCTGTTTCTAAGAGTGTCTGTAGAGCGACTTGTTTATACTGTTCTGAGTTCAGTGGTGTTGCCTCAAATGTTCCCTCATTCCGTATAAGGCAAACGGCACCTGAGGCAACAAAGAATGGAATCTCACTAGACAGGTTTTTGTGACTGCTCATTTCTGCAGACTGCAGGCAAGTGTGGCTGTGTTTGCTGAACTAAGGCAAACCGAACATAGGCAAATGAGGTACCATTTCAGAGGATTACGCCTCAAATATTTACTCAACTACCTGGATTATCATGCAATCGAACCTATCATTGCTCAGAATACACACCCTTTTTCCTGAATCTGTGTAACGCGATTGTTGGTGAATCTGTTATGGTGTGGACAGTCATCTCGTGGGAGTAATTGGGTCCGAATATTACTCTGCATGATAGAATTATGGCCAATGAATACAAAGCCATATTAGGCGACTAGGGACACCCTATGGTGCGAACATTGTTTCCTCAAGATGTTCCCATATTTTAAGATGATAATGCCCCCATACGCACTGCTAAACGGATTCAAGAGTGGTTTCATTAACTGGAAGCCTTCCTTATAGTGGTAAAATATCCCACTAAAAACAGCTAAAAACAGCTAAAAACGTGTATAACAGTATTCCAAAAAGGATTGAAGCTGTTCTCAAGGCAAAAGGTGGGCTAACTCCTTATTAGTTAATAAACATCCCTATATTGTTTGGCGTTTCCATTATTTTGTCTATTCCCTGTAAATAAAACTTTATGGATTCATTTTAGATGATAATGTAAAAATTGATGTAATTATATTTTTTCAAAAATGTGTACAGAGACAGCTTTAAGAGAGAGACCCTTTTAGCAAGTACTGTGCAAAGGTAGCGGACAAACAGCTTCCCTTCTATATATACAATTCATCAGTTTTGTTCATGAATTTCATTTTCCGAAAATTGAGATTTGCATGTTCTCTTTTTTGAAGTTTGTGTAAAAATATTTAGCCATCAATATCAAATCAAATGTTTTATTTATCTTTGATATTAAAGGAAAGTCATGGAGATAATCAGCAATTGAGGGTTACCTTTGATGACCTCAGATTACCACCTAGCTTTTCATTCTTGAAGGTGGGAGGTTTAGTCTAGGTTGTGGACAGAGTTCAATCTAACTCTAGACAGGAATTCCCCAACAGTAGCTGTGTAACGTTTAGCATTTTGTCAAACGAAAATACTATTGAATCTGAAGTAAGCAAGTTCACTACAGAAAAAGCAATATACACCAATGTATGGTGAAATATAAAATTGAAAATGCAAAGCATAGACTTAATATACACGCATAAACAGTAAAACTATTAGGCTAAATAACTGTGTAGCCTAAATAACTAGTTGTTCATTATATTACTTAACTAGCCTACAGTATATGAAAGTGGCTAGAATTAATATATTTAGCAACAAATGCAGTAGAAGAAAGCTTTAACATGTCTCCAATTCTAATAAGAAACCAACATTTCCAAATCCCCTGCCCTCAATATTCCTCTGGATATGTTTTCATTCCGTGACATCCCAATATGTCATGGTCCTTATTTTTGAAGCCCCTCCCACACCACACTCTTAACAGTCAGCGATCCCAACAGGAGAGATGATCAGCGGGGCGGCATTGTCCACGCCGTCACTGAGATAAGGGCTGAAAAAGGGATACAGCTTTCCAGTGAAGACGCTGTTGAAAGTATAGATGTGAGCTTTGGCCTCCACGTCGTAAAAGGAGATCTGACCCGCCTCATAGTCCACGTACACTCCCACTGTCTGGGGCTGCGCGCTCTGGGGGAGGGTGAGAGAGAGGTCAGCACAAAACCTGTACTCCTTCCCATCCCTCAGGCACATGGTCCAGTAACCCTCCGCCGGGCTGACCACGATGTTCCCCTTCCTGTTGACGGACTCCCTGGCCACTCCTAAGTCCCACTGTGTCTTCTTCCCGACCTGCACCTCCCAGTAGCGCCTCCCGGAAGAGAAGCCCTCTGTGCCCAGGATGCAGACGCAGTCGGTGAACCTCTCCGGGTTGTCGGGGAGGTCCTGTTCATTGGCCCCGTCTCTCACCTGTTTCCCATCCTCAGACACAAGCAGCCAGCGGTTCGCTGTGCTTGGGTCCAGAGTCACCTCGACTGTGGAGCGGATAAGACGGTGAGTAAATAATTCCAATGTGGCCATTGCAACAGCTGCAGAAATATAGATCATACCTTATAGATGCTTACCTGCATTCTGTTGTGCTTTCCTCAGATCTGTAAAGTGAAAAACGTAGATATCAAACAACACATACAGAGAAACAGACAATAATACTGAAATTACATAATCATGTTAAGAGAAGGTACACAATCTCAACTTTGAGATGGTTGCATATGACAGGGTTTCACAATATATTTCTGAAAAGAATATTGTGTTCATGTTTACCACTTTCTGACAACTTCCTCTGCAATTTCTTGAGTGTCTCCTCAATTTGAGAAAGAGCTGTCCTTATAGTCCCCACGCACTCATCAGTGTGGACAGTGATGTCAGACCAGTCCTTGGTGCATGGAGGGGTGCACCAGGACGGGAAACTCTACAGAGAGAGGAGACAGCAATTAGCATGGAGAAATCTACTGTGTAACAGGCCCATGCATTCACCTTCAGCAAATCAAATCAACACCAATCAAATGTATTTGTATAGTGCATCTCACAAAATATTTGTCACGATACACTTTACACCAGAATGCCACAAAAGCAAGCCTAGGGCGATAGTAGCAAGGAACCCCCCGTTGGTTGAGCGAATAAGAAGAAACCTTAGGAGGAACCAGAGTCAAGAGGGGGAGTCCATCCTCCTCTGGCCACCAAAGGGTGTGAGATTGCAATGACCAACAATGGTCAATCAGTCAATTTTGGAATGAGTCAATTGTTCAAACTGAGGTGGCTGCTAGATAGTGGTGAGCAATGAAGAGGTGCAATGAAGAGGTGAATGAAGAGGTGTACTGAAGACTGGTTAGCAGTGAGCAGTGAGTATAAGTGGATGCTGACCTGTAGGAAGTGGACGTAGTCCTTGGTGTGTGAGAGCTGCTCCAGCTCAGAGTTCCTCCTCTTTAGCTTGCTGATTTCCTGATCCAGATCGTGAATGAGCCCCTCAGCCTGTCTCTCTGTGGCCTTCTGTTTCTCCTCAATCACCTCAATCAGCTCAGCCTGACTGCTGTGAACGAAGCTCACCAAATCGGCAAAGATCTGCAGGCTGGCCGCAGTCTCTCTCTCTGTGCTTCCCTGATGGGGAAAGGTCACGGGACTGTCGTCAGTGTTGTGATAAAGCGCAACATTTCAAAAACATTGTTCAGGAACAGCAAAAACGAAATAAATAAACACTTGTAATGCCAATGACTGATGCAATGCTATCATAGTTTTATTTGCTAGAGATTATATAATAATCATGCTGATGATAACACTAAAAAGTCACCCAATATAAGCCAAAAATAGTCACCTAAATATATATACAGTATATATATATACACACATATATGCGACAACAATAGCCTGGGCACTTCGCCAATCTGTGCTTTATGGGAGGGTGGCAAAAAGAAAGCCATTGTAGCCAATGGCTTGCTCCATAGCTTGAGCAATTTTGTACAGAAGAATGTGAAAACTGCAATGTCCAGATGTGCAAAGCTGGTAGAGACACTCAAATAGACTCACAGCTGTAATTGCAGCTAAAGGTGCTTCTACCAAGTACTAAGTCAAGGTGGGTGAAAACATATGTTATCAATTATTGTCAGATTTTTATTTGTAATTAATTTAGAAAAAGCTTTAGGGTTGTTGTTTTTTATTTGACATTATACAGTATTTTGTGTTGATTAGTGACAAGAAATCCCAATTAAATCAATTTTGATTCAATGAAGTAAAAAAATAAAATGTGAAAAATGTCAAAGGGGGTGAATACGTTTTATACCCACTGTATATAGTAAGACTAAAATGAACTAGTTTTTTTAAATATAGTAAACTCATAGTCAATTAACAAATGCCAAAGGAAAACATAACGGTTTATATCACCCTCTGTTGGTGGTTTCTTGATACTACAAGGGATAATGGAATTCTCTGTATGCTTCTTATGAGAGAAAATTCTGCGCTATATAAATGTCGTAATGCACTGCTTTTCCTTAAAACTGAAAAACATAATTGATTGGCCGGTAAGACTTGAAGCAGTACTTACTTTACTGAGCTCCACAGACTGTTTGATCTCCTCCACCTTCTTCACTCTGTCTTGGAACATATGCTGCACTTCTGCCACAGAATTCCCCAGCTGAGTCTGGGGACAAACAAGGGAACTCCATCACTGAACACTTCATATAGCAATTCTGGCATTGTCTCTGTATACCAGTCATACAGTGATTTAGTGATTGTTTTTGGACACATCTGCTGTGTCTGTGATTGTATCTGTAAACCTCACGCAGTGATCGGTGAATGTCATCAGACAACTCACACAGAATTTCAGTGATTATTCTTGGACACCTCGCGTAGTGATTTGGTGATTGTCTCTACCTCACACAAAGACTTAAAATAGTACAAAGACTGCACCACAATCGGCATGCAAGATAAGCTGCCTTGGAAAAGCCTCCTTGAACAACAACGTTACCACTGACGATCTAGGCAACTCACCTTAAACCCTTGCACTGCTTCGTCCAAAGGGACAACGCTGTGTGCCCTGTGGTCTGACTTTGTGCACAGCACGCAAACGCACACCTGGTCACATTTGCAGAACAGGTCCAGCAGTCTCTCGTGCTTCTTACACATCCTGTCCTCCAGGTTTCTCACAGGGTCCACCAGCATGTGCTTGGTAAACCTGGCTCTGTGAGACGCCAAGTGCTCGTCGCAGTAAGACACCAGGCACACCAGGCAGGACTGCACGGCCCTCAGCTTGGGCCCTGAGCACATGTCACAGGCCACTTCTCCAGGCCTGGCAGCGGGCTGGCTAGAGCCGCTCGCTCTCATCGTACTGAATAGCTCTATGACTTCAGAAAAGCTCCTGTTGATGCAGAGCTTCGGCCTTTTCTCGAATGCCTCCTTGCAGAGCGGGCACTGGTACAGGTCAGTGCTGTCCCAGTAACCTCCGATGCAGGCCATGCAGAAACTGTGTCCGCACGGAATGGAGACCGGGTTGATGAAGATGTCCAGACAGATGGAACACCGGAACTGCACTTCGGATAGAAGATTGGTGCCCAGACTCATTTCTTTAACAAAAGGACAATGAAATTGCTCAGCAGACATGCATGCCTTTACCACACAAAGAAAATCATCAGTAATATTTTCAAACATTCAAACTGCACATGTCCAAATGCTTTTTATTAAAATCCTGCAATTTTGTGTTATAGTAATACAAAAATAAAACACTTGAAATCTTTTGGACATTTTCTAAGCCACTGGCTATAATGTTGGCTTGAACGTTGGCTCTGTTAAATGTTAAATGCATTTAAAAAGTTAAATGTTGTACAGTTTGTTTTTATTGTAACAGAAAATATAAGAATTTTAAGTATTTTTTCCAACTATGTTCTTATGTCAGTTAAGGGAAAAACGTTTGGGAAAATATAAGTTGCTTTTACACATGCAGCCCTATTTAATCACATACCAATACAAGGGCAATGACATAGCCCAATTACCACTGCACATAAACAGAGTTCAGATATAACTCTGAATTCTGTGATTGTTCACTATTTAAACTAACTAACAGGGATAAAATGTGTAGCATTGCCAGCAGTTCTATATTAGAGCTGTCAAAGAAGGGCTAGTAACAAATGACTGTATTGTGCAGGGAACAGACAAAATAATGGCAGCAAATAAGGGATGCAGTACTGCGGGTGTGCTAGGGCCAGTACTAGTGGATAGGCCAGGCCCTCTCCTTTCCAATGAGCCCTCTGGGACTTTCCGTTTGAGTGCCCCCCCAGGTTACCAAAGTGTGGCTTTTATTTTGCCAGTTACCTGTACATCTGAATCATAGGGATAATGACAGTGGACAGTGGTAATCAAAAATAAAAACAGTTATGAGTTCAGGTTGGTGTCTACATTTTTAAATAGTCTACCAAACACCAAAGGTTTTAAACATTTGTCACCATGTGACAGGATTTCCCCACCATACAGATCTAAACAGATACAATGGGTATAAAAGCTTTAGAGTTATTTTCATTATTTTCATTATCGAGTATTGTGTGTTGATCAGTGGCAAGAGATCCCAAATAAATCCATTTTGATTTTATAAAATGTGAAAAATGCCAAAGGGGGTGAATACTTATTATAGCCACTGCATGTCTTGGAATGCATGCACTGTTCAGTGCAACAACTTCCTTTGTAATTGTTTTTTTTTTCAATGAATTTGGAAAACATTTACTTGGAAAACAGGAACCATACTTCAGAAGAAATATTTACACTCAAGCAATTCCTTAGAACAGGGATGGGCAACTGTGGTTCTGGAGAGCTGAGGGGTCTTCTGGTTTAGTTGCTAATCAGCAGATCACTCACTGAAAGATCAGTGACACTGATTGTGTATCATGTTAAAAACAACAAAATTTGCATATAAATCGAACACAGCACACTCTTACATGTAGGCATATATCCACACACACGCACACACACACACACACACACACAATACCTTTAATTACTACTTTGTTTGTCAACTTACTTTGAACTTAATTTTGAAGTGTTTGAATTTCTGTTTCCTGAAAAAATATATAAATGATGAATAAATGAATAGAAAAATGGTCCTATGAACATAGATAAGAATACTTTGCATGGACATGTCTAGTTTATCGAGCCACAATTCTGAGATAAACTACGAGGGAAAGAGAGAGGGAGAATAATAAAAAAGGAGAGACTGGTGGACAGAAAAATAAACAGATTAAAAAAAAAAAGTGTTTTAGATATAGAAACCAGAATTCAGAAATACAGGGAATCCCCCAAAAAAAATAACATTTACATTTTGACATTTAGCAGACGCTCTTATCCAGAGTGACTTACAAGATGTGCATTAATACATGGTAAGATCAATCATAGAGCGCACAAGAGATCAGTCTCATAATACAGTAATAGACATAATCATTGGCAGCTGCATACCATACCTGTAACCATAAATAATTTGTTAGCACAGAAGATGCTTGTGTCGTCTTCATATTCAAGCATCCTCTGTACCTAATTCATACAGCTGAATATTTATTGCTATGGGAAGCCAGCCTGGGATTCTGACCCTCTCCAACATACGTCTAAACGTCTAAAATATGATCCTCCATCGACTTCAGCCATCTGTGACTGTGCAATGGTCACACACCTGTTCCTGTAT
Source organism: Aldrovandia affinis (assembly GCA_029706075.1). Taxonomy (NCBI): domain Eukaryota; kingdom Metazoa; phylum Chordata; class Actinopteri; order Notacanthiformes; family Halosauridae; genus Aldrovandia; species Aldrovandia affinis. Next base: position 9,092,292 of record JAINUG010000006.1, read on the forward strand.
CAAATAGCCATACCAATACATAAGCAGCCTCATAGGCTGTTCCAGTTCTATACTGAAGCCACAAATGAGAGATGATCCTCTCTTTACTCACCTGTATGAGTTCCTGTATTAAGTCTGTCCTTCCACTTCACAAGATATAACCAGCAGCCCACAGCTCCTCACACATGCACGGACACACCAGAAATGTCAACACAGCAGAAGATAACCAACACTTCAATGATCTCCCCTGCCCTCTCTAATGGCATTGTGCTGTATGCCTACCTCCTCTGCCCTTAAAGGAACAGCGTTACTTTTTAATCTCCAAAGCTGCTGCTCTGTACTTCTGTGTCCTTATCTCTTAAGAGAATTGTTTCAATCCACTACACAATGCTGGGCTCTCTTTCTATCCGGGAGGCATCGAGAGAGAGAAGTGATCTATATTTATGGGATGTGTCCTTGCCTACTGGGTCGACACGTAGCTGGAAAGACTTGTTGCTGCCCCCGGGGGGGCTCTCTTAGCACTGCTGTCATGACGATTATGGAAATAATTACAGCATCAAAACCTTGAAAAGACGGCTGTTTATAGAGCACTGACTCTGAAGAAGACTGCAACAATGTGGACTGACCACGAATGTCACTCTTCATTTACCTGTTCTATGGCCCCAAATAGAAAAGTGGCTGGTGAAGAGTAACAATGAACTATTTTTAAATCAGTCAAAGAAGTCATATATTTGCAATATATATACACAGTATATATATATATATACAGGCTCAAATACACGTACATTCAAATGCAAACAGAATCCTACACAAACAGGTTAGGCTAGTATTGCTTAATGGACCTCTATTTAAGCTAAAGTTGAAAAGATGTTTCACACACTATTTAGCCTTCCCTGTTATTTCCATTACATCCGTTAAAACAATGTACTGTTCACAGTACAAGAGTACTTTCAGTTCCTGGAAAGTACCTGGCAGCATCATACAAACATTGTCCTGATTGATGTTGTGTCATACTGATTACTCAGGGAAAGGAGAAGAAATTGTATTATTGAAGTTCATTTTTGTTATAAAACCCCCCAAAATATGGTGCAGCTACACTGAGCCACTGAACTGAAGCCTACACCAACCTGATAGCGCTTATCAAGCCAAGAGTGATGAGTCGTCATGACTAATTGTTGTTCTAATTTGTATCCTGCACTCATAAAGTCTGACTTCCAGGACACCATATTTTTGTTGTTATGGGGTTGCATCTACTAGTCCTGAGGCTCTTGTTAAAGTCAAATGGACTCCAGCAAATTGTTAACTGACCACAGAATTACTGTTTTGCAACTGCGATCTCAGTCTCCAGACTTAAACCCCATCAGAAATTTGTGGTTTGAATTGAGGAGGGCAGTCCACAAGCACAGGCTCTGAAGGATCTGAAGGCTCTTGAAAGATTTTGAATGGGTGAATGTTCAAATTTCTCCCAAATATGTTCACCAATCTTATAAAACACTATAGAAGAGTTTTTTGTTTTAATAATACTATATACTGTAGGGTGATATCAGCTAAATTGGGCCACTTTTTGGTTAATCGCTTGGGAAACTAAGAAAAAAGCAATGTATGACATTGAATTGTGTTTTTATGGTTAATAAGGACTGTTTTTAAGATTTTTGTGTTGAATTGATGTAATAAAATATAATTGTTCAGGCCCTACAGCTTTTGAAAACATCAGCTGTCACATTTTTTTAGATGAGCAGTGTTCAGGTAAAATGGACCGGCTGATCAGCTAAAATGAGTCACTCAAACTGCAAAGCGAAACAGAGTCATTTCTCATAAAATAATCGAATCATCTTTAATCTCAACACACTAAAACATTGCATTTAAATAACATTAAATGAACTCATGAAGAATAACATTTAAGCATTAAGAATTCATAAAGAATAACATTAAAATTAATTTATGAAGTACCAATTACTTTAGGAACTCATTTTGGAACATGAATGTGTCTGTGCATGTGTGCGTGTGTGTGTGCGTGTGTGTGTGTGCCTAACTATGCAGGCTTACACATGCATATCTGGAATTAAAAATACTCTCGGAACAACTGTAAAGAAAGTCATATTAAAACGGGAGACAAGGCTCTTTTAGACTGATGCTTCAGTAAATCACTCATTCATCACAGTGTGTGTGTCTCTGTGTGTGTGTGTGTGTGTGTGTGTGTGTGTGTGTGTGTGTGTGTGTGTGTGTGTGACAGAACGCTAGCCAGTGAGAGCTAGCTCATGATGCGCCCTGGACCAGAGCTAACACACACATACATAATTAGAAGGGAAAATGTGAAAAGAGGCATGTAATATATACAATAATATAATATAATAATATATGAATAGCCTACTTTTAATATGAGTAACCATCAAAATATCTGCTAAAACTCAATTCAGAAGGTGGCTCATTTTGGCTGAAATGCATGGCTCAATTTACCTTAACACATTAAGGTCAATTGAGCCACTAACAAAAAAAGCTTTTTTTATAAAAACAACTTTTTTTGTTGCAAACTATCAGCATTATATCTGATGGAGGCCATCAGAGCATGTAGTATACATAATCATTTATAGATGTACATTTGTTTTTTATTGATTTATCAACCTTATTATTGACAAGTACATTTTCATATGTCAGGCCACTCACCTTGAAGTTCTCTCAGCAGTCCCGATGTGAGGCATTGCCCCAACCACCATAGCAACCATAGACCAATCAAGTCAATTGTTACATGTCAAGTACAGTTGTGGCAACAGTTTAATATAATTTGCAGTCATTGTCTGTTAAAATTTTAAGAGCTGAGACGCTCAAACCTTAAATGGCTCATTTTACCAGATGGCCCAATTTAGCTGATATCACCCTATATTTATACGCACACACACAAGAACAAATATCAGTACAACATCTGAACATCCAAGTATCTCAACCAACAGAACAGACAAACTAAGTAAATGTCTCAGAAAATACATTACAATTCAAACAGTTTTTATGTTTATTTCTTACTGATAAAGAATTTAAAAAATATTTTACCTGCAATCCAATTTTTACATTGTTTTATATTGATGCTGTAATAAGAGATACAGTTTTAGAATATATTTCACTGCCAGTGGCCAATTCCGGTTCAGGAATGAATTTAGTTTAATAATGAGTAAAAAGAACATGCATAAGTATACTGTATACAAGCTCAATCACTCAATCACAGAACACCCAGGGCCCTCTTTACAGCATGACATTACACTTATTCCCAGTATGGAGTATTCTAGAAAACATCAAGCACATCACTTCATAACTATAAAAATATATCAGTGGGTCATGACAATGTACAGCACTTCATATATTTGATTGAAAGTTGACAATATGTTTTCTGTTTTGTTTTGTTTTTGCGAGACAGTACTATGTGGTATACATGTACTGTATGATAAGAGCACCTTAGTTAGCTAAGAGTCTGACCACTAGATGGTAATATTGTTATAGTATGAGAACATGCCATGAACAGCCGATAGGATTGCTATCAGAGAATGTAACAGAATTATTTACAGTCCTGGCTTGTAACGGGAAATTAGTAACTACCACGTGCAATGTTGTTGCACGGCACAGACAAGATACGTCTTCGTCATGTGAGCTGAGATATAAACCGAGACACATCAATAATAATAACACAGGCATTGCGTATAGCCTACGTAAGTTCTTACTATATACGCGTATTGCGTATACAGCAAGTTCAGTATAAACCATGGAGGCCGTGCTACAACCAACACAACATTGATCATTATTCAGATAATAAGCAACTGTATGTAAACCTCTATTGGTGGAATACAGTGAATGTGTAAAGTGATCGACGAGTGTTCATTATCTTAAGAGAAAAAAAAGAACATGGCAATCTGATAATTACTAAACAATTTTTGAAAAATCGTTTTCAGACAGGAGTGCTATACTATAGTGCTAAACCCATTGACAAGCCCTGACATAACGATAGTTAAAGCTAAAGAAAGAAACTAAAACAAAGACTGGATAAATACAAATTGGTGCTGTGATGCCTATAGTAGGCTACACTGTTATAGCCTAGTGCCAACGCACGACCTATGCTGCTGTACAAAGGATATCGTTCAGCATCCTGTTCGGGAGCCACTGTGGCGATGTAAATTATAGCAAATTATATAGACACAGGGGCATCGATGTCTTTTTGACATTTTTGATAGAAGAATAGTCCAAGTGAATCACTGATTTAGATTTAGCCACTGATTCTGCAATCCATCATGCGATAGCTACTGAGGGGGCACCGCGCACATCCACATTGCCACGTATGAAGCCTACTGTATATCTTCCAGCTACACGTGATGTGTTACAAAGAAGCTACGCATGTTTCCGAGATTCGTTTTTAATGTTTGAGAGATACATTGTTACGATAAGATGCTATGGAAATTATTTGTTGAATTGCTTTATGAATAGCCTACTTCTGGGGAAATAGATCATGTGAGCCTAAATTAATATACCGTGTAATCAATGCCTTTCAGTATAGTTCAGAAACTGATTTTTTTATCCGAAATGAAATGTAAATAATTAAGTAACTCGTTTAGGTATTGATTTTCTCTATATACTTAAATACACATTGATTAAATAATGCTTCACATCTCATTGTCAAGCAATGAGCTTTTGTAGTGAGGCATTCTGAAATTGTATCCCTTCTTAGATTACATCATATTATACAAAATCATGGAACAGAAAGTAGTCAAATAGATTTGAATTGAAGTTTATATAAATTATCAGCTATATAGTGGGGTTTTCCACATTCTTTGGAACCACTTAAAATGCAATGATATGTTATTCTAAAGGGGAAGTGTGTTCATTATATAATACAACGTGATATGCAAAATACACCAGTGAAATGTGATATTGTGTCTTTTTTCCCATTGTTATCAGAGGGAAACTACTTCAGGGTCACCTTCAGAACAATCATAGCCCCGCACTGAACGTGGTTTTAGTCGCTTAAGATAATGAGAAAAATATATATTGTAGTGATGAAAAAATTGGAGTTCATTTAGGAATTTCATATTTAACAATATGGTACCTGGAGCCCATTCCTGGGTCGCACAATGGCAGAAATACATGTTCTGGGTCTTACCTTACCCTTAATGACTGCGTTGGCATAGCTAACTGCACAATACACATTCAGAATGTATGTACAAAGGTCACACAAGCTCCCAATCTAAATGGATAAAATGTTAGCCAATGGAAAGTTCTGTTATAATGAAAACAAGCAAAACTTATTTTACAACGTTTATGATTGGATAAGAAACCGGCTCATCAACAGCAAAGCGCTGTTGTTCCCTTGAAAACCGCATGGTCTTGTTCTTTGGGGGCTACGTTTGAACAGGTGGGTAATATGCAAGAGATAACGTAACGCGCTAACGCATATTATTAATTCATTTTTCCCTGCAATACACTGTATATTTTATGTTTGTCTTGTAGTCTTTAGTGGAATTGAATATTTGATAGCAAATAACTAGCTGAGATAGGCAGATCACTGGTACTAGTGAGACCGAGTAAATGAGATCGTAAACTTCATTCTATTAACAACGTACAATTCTTATCGCTTATCGCTGTTTCTGTTAGCCAGTGGAAATAATATCAGTAATACATATCTATCATCTAAGTATTTAGATTTTTTTCCTAACATTTTGTTAGTAAATGCGTTCCTATGTTAAGGTGATTGCTTGGTGTACAAAACGTTATTCTAATTCTGGTGTTGGGCATTGATTGAGCACATCATTTGGTATGATGCTAATTAGCTAGCTAGCTAACGTTAGTTAGTACGTCAGCTAATATGTTTAAATATGTTGAAAGAGTCTCGTTCGGAACTGTGTGACTACTTATTCCTGGGAGATAACTGTTCGAGTCTGGTTAGAGAGGCTGTGTTGTAATCTAGTTTTCCCATTGAATACGCTTATTGTACCCCCGAGGAAATGTATCTGTCAGCATACGTAACGTTAAATGTTTCGCAAGATAAATGAATGAGGTCCTACTCTCCAATGCTCTCACTTGGTAAAAATGGCTTTGAATATTTGTCTTTTCCGTTCCTGCACGTTCTTGTTCTTGTTCGCAGACGTCCATGCAAGCTGCCCTGGTTTTTAATGTGATGTGCCGTATTTAAAATAGGAAACCTGATATTAAGCACGAATATATTTTTCTCATCACAGTTACACAAGATGGACAATTTTCATTCATAACATTTGTATAAAAAGTAGATCAGACCTGACTGTTGCTGGAGTGTTAAGCACGTTAGGAGACCCAATGGTGTGTGATACCTGGCCATCTCAATTTCTACTTGCTCTTGCTTCTGTGGTGTTCAGTGGTGTTCATAAAGGTTTTAAGCCAGTGTAATGTTTACTACATAAATAGGTGCAGATTTGGATGGGCAATGATGCATTGGTAATCAAAGCCAGTTATTTTAGTGACAGTAGTGAGTGATTGTGGAGTACCAGCTTAATGTGAGCTCAGTCTTGTGCTACTTTTTTCTATTTCATCTGAAGTTAGCAGAATCTGCTATGCATTCTTTTATGCTGAGTTTTAAATCCGCTTTATTCCAGGAGCTCTGGGAAGTGCAGCCTCGTTAGAGATTTCCTCTGAGATTTTCTTCTCTCTAGACTAATGCAACCCCTTGTGCCTTAGTTTGTTCTTCAGGGAAAAGCAAACCTTTCCAGGGTGGCTGTTTAAGGTGAAAGGTGACTTGTTCTTATTGGCAGATGGTTGCACCACCCCGTTGTCACCTGTTCGTGGTATTCCTCCACAGGCGTGTTGCAAAAAACTATGCTACGCTCCTGCCATAGCCCAAGAGGCTGTCTCACCACAGTGACTGCTCTCGTACTAAGGGGAACTTGTGAAATGCTGTCTTAAGTTGAGGCAACAGTGCTTTTTTTTGGTTTGTTTCAGATTTTTCCTCCATTTTTCTCCCAATTTGGTAGCCAATTATACCCTCTATTTCTTTTTTCGATTTTACCCTCCTCCACGAATTTGCTGTCCTCCTCCGCGGGACGAACTATTACCTCGAGGCAATGTTCACCTCCTCCGAGACGGTACTCACCCAACCCTGTTTACGAAGTTGCCCTACCGCTCCTCAGCGAGCTTGTGCCAGCTCTCACTCCCACCTCCCCCTGGGGTGGACAGCCAAACACCGCCCCCGATTGGGGCTCCCCACCAGGGCTGGTCTGGTACAGTCGGGTTTCGAACCGCGACCATGGTAGGCAGCTCACACTTGTAAAGGAACGGCCAATACGGGTGCGTTAGACCGCTATGCTATCTGAGGCCCCCGAGCTTCATACTCTTATTGTCCATTTACTTTTCTTTGCTTCTGTCATGCGCTGATGTTACTTTGATGCATTTTTTTGGATCCAAACATCTTTTAAATACTGCACTGTTTCATGGCACAAGGCATGGGAGTTGCAGCTACAGAATGCAGAACAATAGATAAGATTCAGGAGTGGAATTTAATTCTAGGCAGAAAAGAGCACTGGAAAGTGATGTTATAAAGGTATAAGCCATTATCCTGGCAAGAAGGTAAATGCTTGTCATCATGAGGAGTGTTTATCAGATGTGCAATTCCATACCTGCACATGAAAATATAAAGTTACTTACGTATTTCCCAATTAAACTTCTTTCACATTTACGTTAAAGTGTATATGGTATGGTATGATGTATATGGTATGGTATAGTGACCTTGTTACCTCAATGTGACCTAAATGTTGTGTAATTGTTGTCTTAATGTTGCACTGTTGTAAATCGAAGCGCAATCTCGTTCTTCCACATACTTGTATGTGGCGGAATGACAATAAAAGCAACTCAACTCAACTCAACTCATATTTTGACGAACTGACCTACTTTGATCAATTTATTCTATAAAATGTGTGTTATTACCATTGTTATCACGCTTGTTATCTTAAGTTTAAAAAATATATAAAATAATAAGAGGTTAATAATACCACGTGGAAATAATCTAGTTACAGTATATTATCAATCAGCCATATAAATATAGGGTCCTGACTGGGGAAGACAATGTCACGTCCATAACGCTGGAATTGCTCAGAAGCCACTGAAAGTAAAATCTGTGTAGTTGTCATCAAGTACTCAGCCCTATGTAGCATGATGTAACGCAAGGGTGTGTGTATTTGTGCATGTGTGTGAGCGTGCATGGTCACACTAGCACTGTTACGAAGCTCCAGTTTACTTGGTTGACAATAATCCTAGCTCATCGATTAGTGACACTATGCCAGCTAGTAATCAATGATCTGTGTGAACTTCATTAGCTAACACCACAAGGAGAGGAGAGCCAGTCCACAACAGGCTCTTAGTGAGACATTAAACACTGTTCATACAAGCAGTAGGAAGGGAGGAAAGAATTGTTGAAATCAAGCTCTGTTTTTCACACAGTACCCTTCACCCTTCTGGTCCTCTTTGGGGAAGTGCATCCTTTTTAAATAAACCGAAACGTGGTAGTGTCTAGCTTACTGCAGTAAGCCACTCTTATGCAGAGGTGACAGAGAGTCACAGCTAACAGAGGAGCACTGTTCCAACTGAAAATGCATAATGGTCATATTACTGAGTGGAACTCCACTATAGTATTAGTTTTGCAAGTCTCTGATTGATGGTCTTAACATTTTCTGTACCAGCACCATCACAGTTGGAATCAGTTTGTGTCAGCTTCGTGTGAGGGCAGAAAATATGGCCATTTCATAGAATGGTTCCTCATATGGTTGATATGTTTAATCAGTGCTGTTGCCCACTGAGTGCCACATTCAGTAGAGGTGACAAAAACAAACTTTGTGTAAAACGCCAGGCACCGTAGGGCAGCCATTTTCTGTTACTGCGTCCTGAGAGCGTCTGGTCAGGTGTAGGTGACATGTTGCATTTATATTTTAGGCATTTATTAGACGCTCTTATCTAGAGCGAGTTACTTACATTTATTTACACAAAATACACCGGATATTTACTGAAGCAAATCAGGTTAAATACCTTGCTCAAGGGCACAACTGCGGTGACCCACCTGGCAATTGAACCAATAACCTCTGAATTACAAGCCCAGTTCCCTAACCATTATACTACATTGCTGTCTGAAACGTAGGTGACTAAGTGGTAGACTGACGGTGAGATGAGCACACTCGCTCAGAGATCTGTCTGCACAGCTTCTTGTAGAGGGTCCTTTTACATGGGCGGGCCCAGTGCGTGGCAGGAGCTGTCCCTCCGGTGACACCGCCCCTCTGGTGACAGCCAACAGCCGACCCTCCACCCTTGGGTTACTGCAGGGCAGAGCCAGGGAGGGCTCTGTGTTTACAGCCGTCTCACCCCCTCTGCATTCTAAAGAACTAACTCTGTTTGACTGAGCAGGCACGCGCGTTAGCTACTCAACAACGCAGGGGAATTAATGTCTCATTAACCCACAGCTGGAGCACTGCATAGAGAGTCTAATCTTGCCATTTCACAGCACTGTGGGGTTCACTTTAAGAAGTTTACATGAGTTAAAAAAAAAAGGTTACATTCTCATGTCTTTCACTTTTGATCAATCGTAGATTGTATTGGAGATGGGAACATTGAAAAGGTTAAGTGAAACTTTTTTAAGTGAAAGTCTTGGAGATACTATGTAAAAAGTATATTTCTGCAGTTAAACTTAAGTGACATACAACTGCAACATGGCTTTTCATATTTGGAAATATGCTGTGTTATAGTGTATAGTATTTGAGATGACTTTGGACTTATGTTGCTTATGGTGGACAGGGCACAGTACAATACTCTGTGAGTCACCCTGCACCAGTGATGACCTTTGCTCCACACCATAACCTGCTGCCTTACTAGCATGTGATGGTGCTGTCTGTGACCAGTGCAAAGGTCACTGGGTTTGTTCCTGTCACCTCTGGTGTTTAAAGTCAGCCCAGGAGCCCTGAGATTACTGGATGGCAAGACGCGCAGGGTTGCGGTTTTGAGCAAGTCCGTGCAGGCATCTCCTTTGTGAGCTCTCCAAATGCTATAGCCCTGGAGATCAGAGATGCACTCAGCGCTGCCAGGGCTAATAATCCACTGCTGGTGCAGTAACGACATGCGATATAGTATTGGAAAAATGACCATGTTTATGAAAATATGGTAAATAATATGGTTAATATTATGGTTAATGGTTAATATTATATAGTAAAAAAATATTGTTAATAATCCACAGCTGGTGCAGTAACAAGTGACTTGCAATAGAGTATTGGGAAAATTATGTTTATGAAAATATGGTAAAATATTTGCCATAAGGTCCACAATAGCCCTGGCTATAGTATTTATATAAGATCTGCTAGAGGCCTGATTTAAAGAGAGGAGGGTGAAAAGGAGCATCTATCAGTACCACATGCTGTGATCTCACTGGCTTCCTCGATTTCATCCCAGTCCCCCATGCTATCCAGTACTAGGTCATGAAGCGTGGTTAGATTCCTGTGGAAATTTCCCATTCTGTCACTCTCTGCTTTTTAAATTTACCATCGTTTAGGAAGGATTTGAACCAAAAGGGTCCAAAAGAATGACATTGCAGACCACTGCGCTGTTCAAAGGAGTTTTTATTAATTTATATAACAGCTTGCACGTATGTAATAGTCTGTGGTTTATTGATTTCATGTAATGGTCGTCTCTCTGTAGGCAAAAGGTCAGACTAGATTTAGCCTATTTCCCCTCTACTGACAATGTACGACAAACAGCTCAGCATCTGAAATAAAAAACGGAAAGTCTCTGAAAGTCAGAAAAGAAAGTGAACTGGATTACCGTGAAAGGCAGTCATGTGTGTTATAATCCTCAAAAGACCATATGGTACAGCACTCTGTAAAGTTGTGACTGAAAAGTTGAAAACTAACCACTGTGACAAGAGGGACAGTGTAGGGCAATGTCACAGGTTAATTACCAAGTTGAAATGTCCCAGTACAGCCTTTAACGTAGCATGCATGCTTGCGCATGTTGGTGTGTGTGTGCGCCCATGTGGAATAGAATTTCCCAGTTTTAAGATTTTAAGTCCTTAATTTCTGCATCTTGGAGTACATATTTTACCACTGCTGTTTACTTTGTCACTTGGTGGCAAATTGAGTTTTTTAATAAATAGAATACTGCAGTGAAAGATTAACAAGCAATTCCCTCATTGGACTGCAATTTGGAGTAATGGAGCACTGGACTCCAGACCTATTGGTTGGATGTGCCAATCAGACATTTCTGTTGTAATCCTAAATTTAGATATTTCCAGCACAATTCCACTCACTGCATTATAGAATGAACAAGTCCCTTTTACTTTTTGATAAGAGTGCCTTTAAGTAAAGGATGCAGTAAAAGGCATACGAATGACTAGAGGTTTGTACCTCTGAGTAGCATGGCGTTTATAAATGAAGAAACTAGAGTAAATGAAACTAGAGTAAATGCGGTAAGAGCTGAGGAAGCATGTGCTTGCAGTGTGACATCGTAAATCAAACATGTGTCTGCTAACGTAAAAGTGAAGTGCTGGATGAACTTGTGGTGTCTGTGGATCTGTGTTTCTGGCTCCTGTCAAAGCAGCTGGAGGCTTTCGCTCCTTAAATGTCTCCATGTGCCAAAGAGGACAGCTGGAGAGTTTTATTTTTTCCCCTCACTGCCCAGTCCATACTTTCCTTTTGTATGACATTGTGTTTTATATAGCTGCTCACACGGTGCCCCCCCCCCACTCTACCAGCCCAGGCCCCACCCCTTCCCTACTATTGGCTCGTATTTCTGGTAGGCTGAGCATGTAGGGCCCAGGGGGGCTGGTCAGGTTACCTTTCACCTGGAAGCCAGCGAGGGCCAGGAGGCTGACCTTCTGACTGGTGTGTCCTCTAAGGCCTCAGCTGATCGTGGGGAGAGACCATCTAACAGGGTAGTCTGGACAGGGGTCAGTTCAGTCACACGCTGGCCAGCACTGGCTTGCTACCATAGGAGGTGTGGGGACACAAAGCACTCCACCACATTAACAGTGTTGTCATTGGCCAAATCCTTACCTTCTTTGAAACACATATTTGCAGGTTTTGCGTTGCTAATCTGAATTGTGTTGGATTACACTATGTATATATATATATAACACAAATGAAAAGGAACTCATATTCTGAAGTAACTAAATTGCAATTTAAAAGAATTTAAATACATTTCACATTAATGTTGATACTAATAACAATATGTTTCTGCTATAAAGATGTTTTAAAATCAACACTTTAATATGTGGGTTCCTAAAGCAACATGAGAGATCGAACAAATTTTGAAAGAGGTCAAATAGTTGGTGCCCAAATTGCAGGTGTGTCAGTCAGAGAAACTGCAAAATTATTTAATGTGTCAAGGGGAACATTGTCGAAAGTCCTGACAGTATACACCAAACAAAAAATCTGCATCAGGAAAGAGGAACAGTGGTCGCAAGTCTATGTTCACCCACAGGGATAGACCCTTAACAGGGTAGTTGCTAAAAATCACAAAACACAGTTTAAACTAAAACTGAGTCATGTTGTTGTCATGAGTTTCACAAAGCTGATATTTATGGTAGGGCTGCCACTCGTAAACCGCTTGTAACCAAGGACACTGCGTAACAATGGCACGTGTAATGAGTGCTGGTGTAATGAGCACAAATCAACATCTGAGCAGTTGAAGGTAATATGGTATGATGACTCCTTTTCCTACATCTGGATGGATTTATGTTTGGAGAAAGCCAAAGGAAGCCTTCAACCCACATTGCCTGTTTCCAACTGTTAAACATTGTGGTGGATCTGTTATGGTGTGGGCAGCCATCTCGTGGGAGTCATTGGGTCAGATTATTTCTCTGCATAGTATAATTACAGCCAAGGAATGTGAAGCCATTGTAGGGCACCAGGTGCACCCTATGGTACAAACATGGTTTCTTCAAGATGTTTGCATATTCCAAGATGATAATGCCCCCATACATACTGTTAAACAGATTTAAGAGATTTCATGAACACCAGGATAAATCAAACAGCTTTCATGACCTCCCCAATCACCAGATCTAAACATCATTGAACCTTTATGGGAAGTTCTGGAACATAGAGTGTGGAGTAGATTGCCACCGCCTTTATGTCTCTTTCCTTCTTGAAGAATGGTCCAATATTCCACTTGCAACAGTTGTATAACAGCATTCAACAGGATTGAAGCTGTTCTGAATGACTACCAAACTTATTTATAACTTATACTTATTAGTTAGTAAATATTCATATATTATTTGGTATTTCCATTATTTTGTTCTACTCTCTGTATATATTGTGGTGTCCCTTGGGGTTGGGCGACACTCATGGACCTTGCCGAGGGCGTGGGCAAGTTAAATAACCCGGAGGAAGCAGTATTAAAAACAAAACAATGGTTTATTAACCAAATCTTGACAAACATAAAAAGGTTGGGGTATTCAGGGGGAATTCAAAACACTCACAGTCCACAATCCTTTGTTGTTGTCCGTAATCCATAGTCCAAATCCAATCCAGTTCCTCAATCCAGTCCAAAAGTTGGTACACAAAGCAGGGTCCTCAAACAATCCAAGTCAAACACGAACAGCAATCCAAAATACTTCTCTTCACTCTCCACAAAACCACCAACCTACTCCTTCCCAGTGTGATAGGAGTAAGTCCCTTAAATAGGCCTCCGAATGCCCTTAAGCTGTCCGTAGTCCCAATCGCTTAACTTTGTTCAGGTGTGGGACTGCGGGCTGCTGGGAAATGAAGTTTCCTCTCCAGTGGCTCCCAATAAATAAAAGGTCAGGCAGCCATTTTCCAGTGCAGCCACTTGGGATGCCACAATATACATATGCAGTACCTTCTAAAATTATTCACAACCTTGATAAAGATGAACAAAGAATGTTGTATAAAATAAGCTATATATATATATATCAAATATGACATTCTTTTCAACATAAGCATCCTTCCCACGCCAAACCCACCGCTGATGTGCATGGGCAAAAAGATCAATTTTGGTTTCATTTGACCATAACACATGGTTCCAATCAGGGTTCTAATGCCGTTTAGCCAAACTTGCTTATTTGTTGATTGCCTCAATAGAGGCTTTTTTCCTATCAACACTTCCAGAAAGCCTATTGGAATGAAGGTAGGTCTGATGGTAGATTTTGAGACTTTGTATCCCGAAGATGTAACCAAGTGTTGTAGATTGGATTTTGGGGCATTTTTTGGTAGATTGGCCCTTGGATTTTTTTTTTTTTGCCTCCAAAAACATCTGCTTCACTGCGCGTGGGGACAAGAAGCACTTGCATCCTCTACCAAGCAGGTTTGCCATCTTTTTTTCACCATTAACAGAGTGGGAATAATTTGGTGGCTACTCTATATGTGTATATGTATATATATCAGTGGTGGGCCGTCAGGGCCTGCAAGGCCTTCTCTGCTGGCCTAAAAAATATCTGAATCACAGACTGATGTTAATTATATTTTGTCCATGAATACTTATTAAATAATTCCAAATGGTCTGTTCGCTTCCTTTCATAGCTGTTCCCCTGGTTGCGTTGCATCCAGACGTGTATTTTCATATTAAAGCATTTAACCAATCACATTTCAGCCATCATTTGTTGCCAGGGTCGAAGAAATCTGCCTGGAGGCCTTCACAATCAGTTCTGCAGGCCCTGTAGCATAAAATAAGTGTTGATCAAACTGTTGCTTCAACCAATCAGATTTTGAGTTGGGGACACGAAGGCCTTCTAGAAGGCCTAGGTAACGTCAGCGTATTCACACCCTTTGATTGGATAGTCAGAGAGTGTCTGACTATGATGTAATGTGATTGGTTAAATGCTTTAATATGAAAATACACGTCTGGATGCAGCGCAACCAGGGGAACAGCTATGAAAGGAAGCGAACAGACCATTTGGGATTATTCAATAAGTATTCATGGACAAAATATAATTAACATCAGTCTGTGATTCAGACATTTGAGCGGACATTTTCAGCCCTAAAGCGAATTAAAACTTATGCCAGAAATACGACAGGGCAGGCTCGACTTTCAGCATTAGCTTCGATGGCGATAGAAAAGGACTTCTTGATGGAACTGAAACACACGGATAATCTGTACGACAGAGTAATTGAACTCTTTTTGAGGAAAGAAAGGAGGATGGATTTTGTGTACAAATAATAAGGATTTTTGGTGAGTAAAATGTTGCTATTTTCCTAAATAATATTGCAATTTTATGAGGTTATTATTATTGATGCTTTTTATGTGTGTCGCAGCTGTAGCACCCCGGGTTTGTTTCTTCAGTAAAGGCATTTATTCTGGATACACAAGTTATCTATCTGCGATGCAACGGCAACGGGTGTCTGTTCGGTTTGTTTTTGCACTTTGTTTATTTATCTTTCTTCAGTCATGTTTCATGAGAGAGAATGACAGCGATAGAGACGAGAGAGAATGACAGCGATAGTTAGAAGCGTGAGATAATTAGTGATTAGTAGTGTTAGTAACTTAATCTAAATCCCTAATGTTAGTAGATTAGTTGGTTAGTACTATATACAGTACATCTAACTAATATATACAAAGTGTAATTAGAAAGTAAGAAGGAAGTAAAACGAGATTAGAAACGAAGACGGAAAAACCGAAACATAGAATTTCCCGAAGTGCATGACAGAACGAGAATGAAACATGACTGAAGAAAGATAAATAAACAAAGTTAAAAAACAAACCGAACAGACACTCAAAACATAACAATAAGATGGCTTTTATAGCCATAAAATAGTTATTGAGGGGTGGATTGATTCAGACGGAGCACTACTGAAGGCCTAGGTGTGAAATGCACGGCCCGCCACTGATATATATATATATATATATATACACACATATATATATGCGTGTGCGTGTGTGTATGTATATGTTTTACTTGTTGCTTTTTTTAAATTTGCCTTTTTTACCTCTGGAATTTGGGGTAGTCATGAGAAAGCTCTGTCCAAAAACGTGTTTGGACCTATGCCGAGATGTCCGATCCTCCTGTTTGCCAAAGATTACAGTGGTTGTATATTAACTCGGCTTTAACACAGGGGCTGCCCAACTGGACATAGCTGTGACCTTTTTACAGACAAACAATAAATTGAATCCTCCCGTGATCTAGGTGAAGAACGTGCACAGTACAGAGTTTGTGATCAGGGGTCACACTCCTTTGTGCTGGGGTCGTGAGGTGAATCTATTTATAGACAGAATTGGGCTTTCGATTCGTGAGAAGCCCTGCAAGGTACCCTGGGTCATCTGAAGAGCGTTGGAGGTGTGGCCTGGGACACTGGTGTAAGTGAGCTGCTGTTATCCCAAGTGCTCCAGTCTCCATCCATATTCGGAACTGACATGTGAGTACTGTTGTCTCTGTGTGTGGCATATGATTTAGGCCTTTGCGTAGAGTTGTCACTGCTTTTACCTACTGGGTACTGGGTATGGGTGATATTGCACCTTGAGGAAATTTGTTGAGGGAAATTAACTGTATTACCAAGTATTACAATGTCAGTATTTCCAAAATATGTAAAAAGGTTGAGCATTAGATATAGATGAATGGATACATTTGTGAATTATAACGACACGTCACATTGACACAAGATTAAATCCATGTCTAGTTTGTTGCTGTTGTTGGGGGAGGATACTCATGGAGTCAATGTCATTCCATTTAGAGGGGTTACAACTTTGTTTTTGACCTTGTGCTGCTGTACTTGAATTGATTCAATATACGTCGTAAAAAAAGTGGAGTGTTAAAGGACTACAGGGCAGATGGCTCATATGGTGTCTGTGGTTTTGGCAGGTGAAAGTGGAACACTTGTTGAGAATAGAGTAATGGGGTTATAATAGAAGTGGGTGAGAAGTCAGCTGTGCAAACTCACAGTGAAGTCCCCACTGCATGTAGGCTAAATGTCAGACCCAAGTGTCCAGTCTTGTATGTGACCTGCAGCTGACCCTGTGTCATAGTAATCACATCCCTCTGTGTTGCAAGAATTAATTATTTTAGTGCATATAAACCAATTTGTATTGTTTGATGACAGTGATGCGACAGTGAGTCTCCATCTATACATTCCAGTTTGGGTTGCTGTCGCATCCATTAAAACCTGTCAAGGGCTTGTACCACACTCAGGAACACAAATCATGTAGGCTAGGTTTGTTTCTGACTTCTTTCAAGAGGCTAGGTTCAGTTGGGAATGAATCCTTAAAGAAAAAGCTCATCTTGTTTGTTTGTAAGTCGCAGTCTTTGACTGAAAATTGTAAATCTTTTGCTAAATGTTTTTCTTGTTCCGTCATTATGCAGCCCCTTAATCAAAGGATACATTATAGTATGTTATAGCTGCATGGTTTAGTTTTGTAGCTGCATCGAAGACCTTAACCCATTTTTAACTCTTTGATTTCTGTTGTTTTAATTAACCCATGTTCCTTAAGTTTATCCATTTTATATAGGCCAGGCTTTTGTGTGCTTTTTTTTACACAAGTTACGTAAAGTATCATTTGCCTACAAGGCAGACATCACATCTTCATACTTATTTTTTATTTTACTCTTATCAAGATGCTGTAAGAAATACGGCTGCACTCTGATCTTGATGAAGAAGGTTTTATTTCGGTAGCAACAGTAACAAATTAATGACAGGTAATACAAGAATACCAGCAAGCACTCTGGACTCAGCGGAGTTCGTCTGAATGTCCTTCTCCCAACCGAATGACTCTAAATGCTATTTTTCAGCTTTGTTTTCTGAGGCGGGAAACAGAAATGTGTATTCGGAAATAATGTGATTGATTTAAGGAGGCCAGACACGGGCTTCCTTAAATCAATCAGTTTGCTCATCACTAGGGGGGGTCTGATTGATTCAGTTCCCGGGGCCTAGCCACGAAACAGTCTATTGTATTGTTAATCAAGTCTAAATGGTTGGCCTGAGTAGCCGTTTGATCACCTATCCATGTGTTCTACTTTTCAAAAATACTGATCACAGAAAGCACTACTCGCTTACTAACGCATTCGGTTTCAGCTTATAGTGGCCTGACTGTACATTGAGCCGGACGCGGCGGCCATCTCTCTTATGGTCTTAACGCCATCTGCGATCCGACCGGCCGGTGACCCAGTCGATAGCGATCCCCAGACCCCATAGTAGCTGTTAACCACCCGGTTAGGAACCGACGGTCTGATCCCTATCCCACCTTGCTATGGGTATAGAAACTTTGACCGTTTTCACCAGCCTTGCCTGTTCACAGAGGTTGTCTCTTATGCCCCTCTGCTAGGTGTGGACTGTCATCCACATACCACGTACTGCCTGCATACTTCCATGCGACAGCTACGCCGACTAGACGGTACCACGGCAGTATGTCCATTCATACTTCATCAGACACGGGGGGCCTTCAGTCTTCTCCCCTGCACTATAGACTTCTTTAACGTGCCCTCGGAACTTTGCAATTCAGCCGCCGCCTGTTACAGGCTAGGTTCGGGGTACCTAATCCCCTGCCTAACCTATTCACATGTCAATTACTGTCTCCATTTGGCCGCACAGATCCCTTGTAATTGTGTTATGATTTACCTGTCTGCTTACAGTTCAATATCTTACAATGTGCATCAAGCTTACATAACAAAAACTGAAAAAAACACAAAGACTCATAGAACAGACTTCTCTACACTCCCTGTAGTCTTTATTGATCAAGAGAGACTCGCAAATATTAAATCAGAATCCTAAGAATTGTATTGTGGCCTTTTCACCAATAGAGACACTGGCAGGAGTTGTATTGTTACAGGTTGATGTGCAAAGTGCTAGAATAATTAACCATAACCTACAAAGGACTAATAATATACTTTGAACACTTTGTCCGTTTCAAAGTCCAAACACTGACATGTACCCAGACCTGTTTCCGTGAAGCTGCAGTGTGATAAGTTGAGAGAAATCACCTCAAACTCTGCACTTTCTGTTTTCCTATGGTGGTATGGAATGGAGAGCAATTTTTTTGCGGGGCAAGCTTACTTAACTTGAGATTTAGTAAGAGCAATTATGAAAAGTTAACTATGAAACGCAGACAATGGTGATATGTGGATCTTCGCAAAGCAAAAAACTTGGAATTTCCACACATGACCCTTGACCATCTCCAGCACCTACCAAAATAGAATGTGTTTCAATATTTTAAAGTAAAATTTATTTTTAATGCCAAATATTTGCAAACTCATGAACAAACCTGTTCGGAACAGATTGAACACCATCAAAACGATGAAATATCATATATAATAGATGTACCTGTCAATAACTGTCAAATGGCATCATATTAAAATCTCACATACCAGCATTAGCACTTTCAAAAATGATCGGGTTTGCCAGTTTTAAACAGTTCAAGGAGCAAACAGGATTGTTGCACTCAGACTTAGACTTAATCGCATACTCCTGTGTGGTCTATACTGGAAGATATGAAGAAAGGAAATGATTTACAGCATAAAAAAATAATCAACGTGAACTTCCTGTACACTAAGGCAGCACTGCAAGTGAAGTTCTCAGGGTAGTACCAGAGTAGTCCGCAGGAACTACAGACTCCAGTCATTTTCACCACATTCTGACATTGACCTGGACACCATAATCAAAGCCACAAGGACAGTGAGCAGGGTCAGTAGATTGCAATTACTTACATTTTACATAGGCAGACACCCTTATAAAGAGTGACATACAGTTTTACTTTTTTTTCTTTATATACTATCCATTTATACAGGTTAAGGTTAAGTACCTTGCTCAAGGGTACAACAGCAGTGCCCCACCTGGGAATCAAACCTACAAAATTGGAATTACAAACCCAGTTCCCTAACCATTATACCACACTGCCACCCTATTTTGCTCTCCAGCAAACACTCCAGAGTAGTGTTATTTGTTTGTGTAGGAGATGCACTCAGTACAGGATTTATGGACCTTTAGGCTAGGTTCAGCTGGGAATTAATCTCTAAAGGAAAATCTAACATTTTCAACAAATCAACAAATGCATTGAATATGAATGAATTTCCTGAATGAAAATGGAAATGACCCCGAACCTGCTTGTGAGCCACATTCATGCAGCTCCGAGTCAGCCCTACAGAATAGAGTGTGACATTGTACCCATCCCTCTCTGACCGTCCAGATGACTAAATAAACAGGATTGTGGTGCGCCAGCCTGACTGTCTGCCCCTGTTTCCACAGATAAGGAACAGAAGGCCTGCGATGCAAGCACACGAGCTCCTGAGACAGCTGCGGATCCCAGAACTGGCCGATGTCAAGCAGTACATCCGCAGCCTCCCCACAAACACCCTTTTGGGCATGGGGGCCTTCGCTGCCTTCACCACCTACTGGTACGCCACCAGGCCCAAGGCCCTCAAGCCACCTTGTGACCTCCACATGCAGTCCGTGGAGATTGAGGTGAGGAAAACCATGATTTCTAACAGTAGCATGCTCCTGTTGTTTATTTATAACAGATAATTCAGGTACTCGTTCACACATGACACACAATGGGTTTCAGGTTTCTTGCTGAAAAAAAGAATGAACTTCTCAAAAATGCAAGGAATCTATAGGAAATAATTGGGTAACTCACTTACTCACTTTGTTGTGCTTGTAGCAGCAGTCTTTCACTTCATGATGATTCAATACATCTAGATTATCAGAGCTTCACACGGTTGAAATGTCTGGCCTAGATCACTGTCCACAATGAAGGTTTACTTTTTACAGTTACATTCCTGAAGCCTCATTCTGTCACTTGCCATAGCCTGTATGTGCATTTGTGTGTGTGTGTGTGTGTGTGTGTGTGTGTGTGTGTGTGTGTGTGTGTGTGTGTGTGTGTGTGTGTGTGTGTGTGTGTGTGTGTGTGTGTGTGTGTGTGTGTGTGTGTGTGTGTGTGTGTGTGTGTGTGTGTGTGTGTGTGTGTGTGTGTGTGTGTGTGTGGTATTGCACCCTGAAGTGAGTAAAGATGATACATGAGAGTAACATACAGTAATGTGAATGTCATTCAATTCTAGGCTTGTGGTAGTAGAGTCTATGTGAGAATCACTGCAATGCTATTGTTCAGCCTGGTCTTCACCTGCTGACACATTATATGTATAAATTATCCAGACAAATAGCAAATGCTGACTGGCATAGGTTTTATTTCTATTGTTATTTTGCTCTCAAATGTGGGTTTGTGGGTTTCTTTTTCTAAAAAAATGTTACAAAATGAACAGTTAAACTAAATAAATAAACATAAGGATACATTTTTCAAAGGCAAATATTGACAAAGACAATTCATCATTAAGCTCTAATTGATGAGTGACCCATTGTGACCACAGAGCCATAGACTCAAAGTGGGTGCCCCAAACAGGAGCAGATTCTCTGCCAGCAGAGAATCACTCCACTCTGTCTTTGTTTGCCAACAAGGTCATAGAGTCTGTATGATGAAACTTTGGCTCAGCTTACAGACGTAAGGCAAATCTTTCGAAACAGCTTCCAAACTACTATAGCCTAAATATTTGCTGTCAGCTGCAAATCACAGATGGCCATGAAAGTTTTATGTACTTTTTAAAAATGTGCGTGCAAGACCTGATTATCCTGCTGTATTATCACACACACTCCTGTATTGTTTTTACTCTCATTTTCAAACCAAAACGAACTGCAGGGGCTGTGTTCTGGTAATGAATATGCCGAGGGTATTGCCACTGCTAATGACTGCTGATGGCTGGAAACTGGGTGGATATTTCAGGCAATCGTTCCCCTTTGCCAGTTAATTAAAAAAGGGATTATTGAATGTTACAGCCTCAGCCAGTCCTGTCATCCACTCCCATAACCTGCTGTATCAGCATGTCTGCTGCACTGGCTGCTCTTGCTCTAACAATGGCCCCTCAGGTAGATCTCTCTGGCTGTGCCCAACAGCAATGCCAGAGGCACAGTAAAAGTTTAAATAACTTTTATGCCATGCTGCTCATCTACTTAGCTAAATTTGAATGACATCTGTTCATTGATTTGTATTTGCAATGTAACAAAACGTGTTAGATATATTTATGGATCATTGTAGTAGCTGGCTACGGTATGCATGCCATTCTAAATCTTAGAATGTCAACATGTTGAAGGAGAATGGTGCACTTGTGATTTTCTCTTTAGTCTCGGTCAGGGCCTTGCATTTTTCAGCAGGCTATTCCAAGAGCAGTCAAACATTATCGGCAAGGCGTCAGAGGGAGCGCTGTACACCATTTGGTGGCCAGCAATGTTTATTCTTGCATGTCACTACATGTAATGCAATTTGATATTGCCACATGCAAATTGCAGAGAAAATGTGGCTGGTGTGAGGGTTTCAAAATTCTGGGAATTTTCTAAATGGGAAACTTTCCATCTGAATTTATGGGAATTTAATGGGAATTGGTAGGACATATTCCATACAAATGAAAACAGGCTTTTCAGACTTTATTAAAAGCAAGTTTCAGTAACATTCAAATAATTGCAAGTGTCTTTGAACAATGCAAAAATGCTTGTTCAGTTTAGCTACACTGTTAGCAGAAAGTATAGTTACTACATCGAATGATCAACTATTCAGTAAAATTTTGACCATATCATCATCACTCTATTGTACCATTAACAATTTACCTACATTACGATGCCATGCTTCTGTGTCAAACTGCAGTTGTTCAAGCCGATTGTAGCAGGTAGATGCTCTGACCAGATGGTTTTCTTGAGGATCATGATGGAAGCATGAGCTCTGTAAGCACGATGCTGCGTTACCAATAGAGGGAGCAGATTGCTCATCCGCCTTGTCAGGAAGACATGGACTTTGAGATACACAGAACTTTTATTATAAAAACAAGCAAAGCCAGAAGAAATAAAGATATGGCTAAAACAAAATAGTTTCATTATTTAAGACTGTTAGTAACTTTAAGATTTGATGTGCTTTTCTTGATTGGCCAGATTCCCAAGCTAAATTTCCTGTGGAAATTTGCCTGAAATTTACCTGAAACTTTCCACCCCTTTGCAAACCTAGTGTGGGTTTGGGTTTGCTGAGCATGGGTTGGTGATAATAGGTGTTCTGTAGTGTGCTGTACATGATATTATGTTCAGTGGAGTTGAAGGGGCACCTAAAGTCTGTATGTGAGACCCCAAGCAGAGGCTCTGGCATGTACTACAGAGCTTACTTGCACTACCTGCTGTCCCACAGGGTGGCGAATTTGCCCGCAGATCAGCTCTGGTGGACAGTGACAAGCACATGACGCACGTCTACAGCGATGCCATGACCATGTACGAGGTGTTCCGCAGGGGCGTGCGGGTGTCAAGTAAGTGGGCCCTCACATTTCACACGATCAGGATCTTAATGACAGAAACGTTTGCTCTAGGTATGTGCTGTTGAAAGCATAGTGTGACAAATGGTTACATTGGCATTCTGTGAGGAAACCCAGTCGGCACTCCAAAATTGGGGCATTTCCCTGGGTAGATGGATGGGACTGGGTGATGGAAACAAAGGAGTGTTTTATGTACAGCACTGAAACTCAAGTACCCAAGAAAAAGATGCAAAACTTAAGGGCAGTGATTCTCTTGTGTTTTTGCTCCACAGATAATGGACCTTGCTTGGGATCAAGAAAACCAAATGAGCCGTATTCGTGGCTGTCCTATTTAGAGGTGAGGCATCCACAGCCTTTGAACACAGAGGAGCAGCTTGATCTCTCCTGTTATATCCACTGCTTTGTGCACCTGCTGGGGGAATAACTGAACTCAATGATAGAAATGTATGTATAATTGCATCTAGTTGGATTACCCAACTTTCTAAAGCAGCACTGCAGTGGTAACAGGAATCTGCTTATTTATGCACAGATCTCTGAGCCGGAAGCTTACCCTCGGATAAGAGAGACTAATCTAAAACTAGGCCCTTTTTCAAGTTGCTGGCAGGCTGTAAGTGTGGTATATTTCAGCTCCTATTGAGAAAATGGGAAGTTGTGTCTGAACAGAAAGTTAAAGTAGTGTATATGATTTCAGTTGGTGGAAGCTCTCCGTGCTGCTGTGCTGAAGGGACAGGGTGTGCATTGTCCCACAATGCAGTGGGTGCTCTGTGAGAGCTCTACTGTGCATAGTGTCACAGATTCACTTTAAAAAAATATTTTTTGTATTTTATGTAATTTTCAAGCAGTGTCAAAAATGTAATTTCTGTTGTAGCAAGAACAGGGGTGTGGGGTTTCCACTCAACGAAGTTAGATAATTAAACAACACATAAGACAGTAAATGAAAGTATAATTAGCTTTATTAGGGGCGTTAAACACACAAAACTAAGGGGAAGGGGAAATAAGGCAAACAGTCCAAATCCGTAATCCGTTTCCGTTGTCGTTGTTTGTTTCCAAGTTTGTTATCCAGTCGTCGTTCTCAGGCAATCCAGTCGATATCAATTCCGTTAGTCAAACAATTCCAGGTCATACACAAATCCAATACTAAACACCCTTTCACTTGTCAATCCACCCTCCTCGCTTTTCCCAAAGGTACTTTGCAACTGGTTAAGGGCAACGCCCCCTCTTTTATCCCTGAGAAATCAGCTGTCAGGGGTTCCCCGGTGTGTCCCCTTTCCTCCGGACCTCCATGTAAGGTTTGGGGGTGGAGCCAGCGTCTCGTCACATACCTCCCCTCTATCACCATTCCCCGCACCTCCCCCGGCCGTCTGCCACACACCCTCTTCCTCAGCTCCGACCGGGAGGGAGGGGCGGTCTGACCCCATAGGGTGTCCCTCCGGGTGAGGGCGTCGTCATTCCCATGGGCCGCACCAGATCTGTGTAGGACAGAGAATGCAAATGGTTGCAACGACAAAAACCATCGAGTGACGCGAGCATTACTTTCCCTATTCCTGGCCATCCGCACTAACGGCGCATGGTCCGTCACCAGTGTGAAATGCCATCCCAGTAGATTATATTTTAATGTTTCGAGAGCCCACTTTATTGCCAAGCACTCTTTTTTGTGGAATACTTTTGTTCTCTCTGTAACAGCTTTCGACTAATATACAGGATGGGGTGTTCTTCTCCCTCTTGTACTTTCGATAGGACGGCTCCCACCCCGGTTTCTGAGGCATCAGTCTGTACCAGTAGCAGTTTCGTGAAATCCAGAGTTACCAGTACAGGTCCTGAACAAAGCATCCGCTTTAATTCCTGGAACGCCTTTTCTGTCCATTCTGTCCACTCCACTCAGTCCGGCAGACAGCTTTTGGTGAGGTCTGTTAGGGATAAAGCGGTGATAGTAGCTGGTTAAACCTACAAACGTGCGCACTTGCTTTTTTGTTATGGGCCAGGGCACAGTTTCCTTTCCTGTGGCCTTTAATCGTGACAGGAAGGCATGGAGCCCACATCACGGCCGAGGGCAGTTCCATGCAATGGAGACATCACGGCCTTCCATTTGCCACAGTCATAACATTTCCGGCTATCGCGATTCAGAAACGGTCGTCGGTTGGGGGAACCGGAGCGTGGGTTTCCGTAGTTCCGGGTCGGGTTCCAGGTCTCCTCATCAGCCTTCTTTCTCTCCTTAGGGCGGGTGGTGGGTTTTGCCCTCAGCGGTCATCCACTGCGCAGGACCTCGAGTGCCGCCTGGTGTCCCTCGACTAGTTCAAGCAGCTGGTCTGCACTTTGTGGATTGGCTTGGCTGGCTAGTTTCTTAGCCTCGAAGGGGAGAGAGCACAAAAATGTATCGATTACAATCCTCTCTATGGGGTTTAGGGATAGGGGTTCAGCTGTTGGTTCTCGGCTAATCTAAATAAATCGGACATTTGCGACCGCGGAGATCCTGTGTGTTCATAATTCCACTCATGGAATTGCTGAGCCCGGCGGATTAAGGTGAAACCATGCCGTCTCAGGATTTCCTTCTTCAATATGTCATAATGGCGTGACTGTTCCGGGGTCAGATCCTGGTCCGCCTTCTGGGCCGCCCCGGTCAAAAACCCCTTGACCGGGCGATCAGGCTGGCCCACTGGTCCTGGGGCCAATTCTCCCGGACCGCTGTTCTTTCGAACGTTTGAAGATATGCCTCGATGTCATCTGCCTCCATGAGCTTCAGCAGGAAGAGGCTGGGTTTGGGTCTGGGTCTGCCACACTATCCAGAACACAATTTCTCCCCATCCCCTCCCACCCCAGGTTCATGTGCAAACTGTTATATTCATTATCAAGTGAAAAAAATGTGTGATGGTCTTTGGCACTTTTCCCGTAGGTTGCCGAGAGAGCAGAATTTTTAGGTTCAGCGTTACTTCACAGAGGGCACTCTCAGACCAATGAACAGTTCATCGGCATCTTTGCACAAAACAGACCAGAGGTAAGAAATGAACAGAGGCTGTGCTTCAGCTGTGTCGGTGGAAGTTGTCTGTGAGCGCTGGTCTGAAGTCAGTTCTGGCTGGTTGGCTGGTCCTGTGCCAGTGCTTAGTGGCAACCTCTCCCTTAAGCTGCTTCAGCCAACACAAGTCATGCCCCCGTTTATGTCATCCACCCTTATTGTGCAGAGGTAACTTCACGGGTACATGATACAAATAGAATACATAAAAAAAGAAAATATCAACACTGTTTTTCTGCCCCCAAAAACGTGTTGGTTGTACCTGACGAAGACTTGTTGGAGTCGAACATCGAACAGATCTCTGTTAGTGTTGTTTTCCTATGCTGTAATATGGCATTGTGACGCTGTACTTTGTTGACCAATACCTGTATTTCCTGATCTATAAATTTAAGTAAATTTAAGTTGCGACTGGTTGCTGCGTATACAATTCTTGGCATGATCTGGATGTGTGAGCGTGCCATGTTGTTCCAAACCGTTTTTATGGGTGTATCCTACCGCACATTGCAAATGAGGGCGTTTTATTTCTTTGATTGTGTAATTAGAACCTTTTTGCGACAGCAAAATAGCCGCAACAAAATAGCAATTTTCATCCACCCTTAATGTGCTATGGCTTTCTGTGTTCTTGTAGATTTATCTCTTTTTAATTATTTATTGTTGCATATTGATATCACAATTATTATGTAATGTAACATTTATTGCATGTTGCATAAGTCTATGGGGAGAACTTGGAAGCACAATTTCTTGTTTTGAGTGCAAAAACGGATTGATGGTTATGTGTAAATGGACTCACTCCTGAGGGGGTCATGTGATTCATCTCTCAACAGTGGACCATTGCAGAGCTGGCCTGTTACACATACTCCCTGGTCTCCGTGCCCCTCTATGACACGCTGGGTACAGAGGCTATAGGCTACATCATTGAGAAAGGTGTGTGAACAACAGCCATTGCAAAACACATTCAAACCACTAGAAAAGAAAAGATAGGTAAGGGCCCTGTGGTTACATACTCTTGGCTCTAACTGTTTCTGTACCAAGTAGATTTGTGTGTAACCGTATGCAAATACCACACAAAGTAGTATCTCTCCAGGGTTGTGCATGACATGTGTGGCATTTAGCAGACGCTTTTATCCGGAGTGACTTACAAGTGACCCGAACATCCTTGGTCCTCATTGTCTGTCTGTCTGATCTCTGTTAGTGTTGTTTTCCTATGCTGTAATATGGCATTGTGACGCTGTACTTTGTTGACCAATACCTGTATTTCCTGATCTATACTTACAAGTGACACGAACATCCTTGGTCCTCATTGTCTGTCTGTCTATGAGTCCGTGCTTGCAGCCGCTGTCTCCGCAGTGGTGTGTGATGTCCCTGACAAGGTCAGACTCATCCTGGACTGTGTGGCGGACAAGGGGCACACGGTCAAGACCATCATCCTGATGGAGGGCCTTGACGCTGACCTGGTGGCCAGAGGGCAGGAGTGTGGCATCGAGATCCTCAGCCTGAAGGGAATGGAGGTGACTACAGCCGCACAGTGACCTAACCACAGCCACGGGCCTTTTCCTCATAAACGCACATAATATAATATATGCCATTTAGCAGACGCTTTTATCCAAAGCGACTTACAGTAGTGAATGCATACATTTTCAGTATATATGGCCCCAGTGAGGATTGAACCCACAACCTAAGCGTTGCCAACGCTGTGCTCTACCAACTGAGCCACAGAGAACCACATCTTATTCCTGCTATTCTCACTCTCTTCCAGGATATCGGCAAGGCCAACCACAGGAAGCCAGTGGTGAGTGTGTTTTCCTGTGCCTCCATCTGCGGTGTGGACTGTGGGTTATGGTGTTGAGTGTAGTTTGATGGGGGCAGTGTTACGGGGCAGAGTCTGCATTGTTGGGAATGATGTTGTTGACTCTGGGTTGGTGGGGGATATGGTGTTGAGTTTGGGTTTGTGGGGGGAAATTAATGCTCTGATGGCTGTGTGTTTTCCTGCAGCCACCCAAACCTGAAGACCTGGCTGTCATATGTTTCACCAGTGGGACCACAGGTAGAGAGACTATGCCTTGGCCTCCTAAATGTTCCACATATTACTCCCTTTCAACCCTCATTCCTGTGTGTGTTGGTGCTTTGAGCACATGCATTCGTCTGTGTCTGTGCACTACTGCAATGCACTGTCTCTGGAATTCCACTTTTCCGTAATCAGATACTTTGTATGTATAGAATATCCTGAAATATAGCTTCTGTTGCTTGTGTTGTTGAAAGGTCAGGCTAGACAGTGTTTCTCTTCTGCCCCTCTGTCTCTCAGGAAATCCCAAGGGTGCAATGCTCACGCATGGAAATATTGTGGCCAACTGTTCAGCATTCATTAAAATAACGGAGGTAAACTGAATGTAATATAATATACGCCATTTAGCAGACAACTGTAGTGAATGCATACATTTTCAGTATATTCATTAAAATGCTCTACCAACTGAGCCACAGAGAACCAAACTGAATGCTCTTCATAGTTGTAATGCAGAGTCTGATATTCACAATTTATTTAAACAATACAGATGAAGTCACTGTGAACCAAAGTCAGTGTGTAATAGAAATCTGATCATTATAATTATAAATGCCATTCCCTCCCATATACTTTCCCACCTGTTACAACTGAATACACTTGCCACACATCTGCTTTTGTTCAGTCATACTGTATGTAATGCTTTTGAGCCATTACATACAGTATGACTATTGATTCAATGTATAGTACATTTTCATTTTACATTTTAGGCATTTAGCAGACGCTCTTATCCAGAGCGACTTACACAGTTTACATTTCTTTACATACAATCCATTTATTCAGCTGGATATTTTACTGAAGCAATTCAGGTTAAGTACCTTGCTCAAGGGTAAAACAGCAGTGCCCCACCTGGGAATTGATCCTGCAACTTCTGAGTTACAAGCCCAGCTCCCTAACCATTACACTACACTGCCAGCCGTAATAATTAGAACAAGTGCAGTAATGTACAATGATGTTAAAATCTAAAATGTTAATAGGCTAGCCCTTTTTCTCCTTGTGTATGTATATAATTGGTGTATGCAAATATATGCGTGTATATTTAATGAAATAAATAGTAATGACACTCACTGCATTTCTACTGTGCTACTCGTCCTCCTTCTCCCCCCTGCTCCTTCTCATTTCTTTGCAATGCTGCTGCTGCTGCTAACTTTCCTGCTCTCTGTCTCCTTCCGCTCCCCCTTTCCTGCTCTCCGTGTCCAGGGCTTGCTGCACCCCAGCCCAGAGGACGTGCTCATCTCCTTCTTGCCTCTGGCGCACATGTTTGAGAGAGTGGTGGAGGTAGGGGCTCGGGGCTCTGTCCGCTGACCCCATTGTGTACTGTGTTGTGTTTGTGTTCCAGGGCTATAACTTGCTAAACAACAGTGACACGCACATGTCCTACCTGCCCCTTGCCCATATGTTCGAGAGGGTGGTGGAGGTATGTGTTCTTTCATCAAGGACCTGTGACGCGGGCGCCTGACTCTCCGTAGGAGCACCTCCTTGTAATGCAAACTTGAGTTCCTGTACGGTTATGACGGTTATGCCAAGGTTGGACTACCCCTTGTAGTGCAGCAGTGTCCATATAGTGTTTGTTTGTAGGATGCTGAGATATTTCCTCAGGGGAGCGTAGCATGTTTTTGTTTCTCTACAGTGTTTGTCTTAGGCTGCTCTATGTTTGCCCTTGTTCAGCAAGCAGCCTTTGGTGCAGTCCTTGTATTTCAGGAGCTTTACAGTATGTACATGACAGAGGATAGCTGTAACTGTGGTAACTGTGCACCTGCCCTCAGGGGGTCATTCTGTGTCACGGAGCCAGAATCGGCTTCTTCCAGGGGGACATCCGTCTCCTGATGGACGACCTGAAGACGCTGCAGCCCACAGTCTTCCCGGTGGTCCCCCGCCTGCTCAATCGAATGTTTGACAAAGTGAGCATGTCACGCAGACCGCTGTCCCAGCTTCTGCAATATCATTACATGTCATATTCCCGACGGCTAAACTGCTGCAATGCATGCCGAATGTTTCAGGCGTCAGGGCCCCACTCTCTTGCTGGGATCTTTAATAGCTCCCATTGTTCTCAGATATTCGGGCAGGCCAACACTCCCCTGAAGAGATGGGTGCTGGAGTTTGCCTCCAAGAGGAAGGAGGCGGAGATGAGGAGCGGCATCGTGAGGAAGGACAGCCTGTGGGACAAGCTGATCTTCAAGAAAGTGCAGGTATCTTCTGCCTGCTAAGTTTGCTGCTCTGAAATTACGGTGCTATTCTCTGTATGTGCGGCATAGTAACATTACTGTGCTGTTCTATGTGTATGCTGCATGCTAACATTACTGTGCTATTCTCTATCTGCTGTGCTGTAACATTATTGTGGTTTTCTCTGTACTTGTTGAGCTTGCTAGCATTGCCGTCCTCTGTACTGCACTATTTTCTGTATGGTGCTACAACATGAAATCTCTTAAATGGTGTTTCTCTGCCTGTGTATAGTTAAGATTCCTAATAAATCCAGTTTACACTCACTAGCTAACTAGACATAACCAATAACGCAATAAGCTCAGCTACCCTGTGTTAACAAGTATGTTTTAACAACCCCGGATTCTGTGGCAGAAACTGAATTCTGGAACTAGAGGCCTCCACCTTGAGGCAACCCTATTGGATGAGCGTGTTCACCTTGAACAGTGTGCTTACTAATCTAAGGAAATATCTGAACTGCACTGCGACTCGTGCATTGAATTCCTGTTGACTGTTTAGAATAGTTCTAAAGACAGCCTCTGATTTGTGTTGTTGCTTTCGCCACCTGCAGGCCAGTCTGGGAGGCCGCGTGCGTCTGATGATCACTGGAGCTGCCCCCGTGTCCCCGACCGTCCTGACATTCCTGCGCGCAGCACTGGGCTGTCAGGTGAGCGCGTCTGTGGGACGTCGCCACAAAGATACATGCTGGAATGGATAAGCTGCACTCTCCTGCCTCTCTAAGCGCAGGCACTCTATTACGTTACATTAGTTTAGCTGATGAACTAGTGCATACGTGCATAGAAATAGATTAATAAGAGAAGCAGTACTACTGAAAATAATAAGAAACTCTTTTAGTAACTGTGTAGGAAGTGTTAGAATCAGCTGTACTGCTTGCGTAGTCAACTGTCCTGACAAACAACAACAAGGACATGAATTATTCAGACCAAAGTCTATAAAACAGGGTTAGGACAGACTGTTATTTATCATTGTATTGGTGCCAAACATGGGCACAGATTAATTTACAGCGTCTACTTCTGGTTTGGCACCAATAAGTGGATACATTACTGTCTTAACCTTGTTTTAGTAAACCTGATTTAGGCCAGGAACATAATTTCACCCAGTTCTCAATCAGTTGTTAGCCTGTGTCAAAGGTCAAGGTAAATCCTATTCCCACAATCAGTTCTTAAAATGGAGAGAAAATGGTTAACAGAAATGCTTACGTCCAAGCTGTGTGGTGCTTTGGGTGAGAATTTCCTGAACCTCTTTGCTGAGAAGGTTACATGGAATACTTTCAGGTGTCATTGTTTTGTGTTAAATTGTTGTTCTTTAAAGGAACATGATACGCTTCATGAAATGCAACACTGTGGGAATCATTGGGTTGATTGGTGGATCAATTATTAATTGGCTGATACAGAATCACCATTGTTTCTGATCTCTAAATAGGAGGTGTGTCTTCTGAATGAGCCTGCAGGTGCTCTGTATCCTGTAAAGCTTGAGCACATAGCAAGAAATGTCTCTGCAGTCTCATAGCAACAAGATGTCAAAATGCCTTTGTAAAAAAAAAAAACCACATATTTTCTGAATTTTATTGTTTTAAAGGTCAATTTGAAAGGTAAATGGTTAACAGAATCCCTACATCAGAAGCAGAGGTCTTTTTGGGAGAGGAGTGTCTGATTATTCCTCTTATGTTTTTGACTCAGAATACTGTCCAGGGCCCCAAGATCAAAGTGTACTTTTCTTGTTAAATTTAATCCCTAATACCCTGGCCTGTTTTCTGTACAAGCTGTCCGCTGTCTGTTTTTTCCCCTGGTAGTTTTACGAAGGGTACGGACAGACAGAATGCACAGCCGGATGCACCATGTCAATGCCTGGGGACTGGACAGCAGGTAACACGGGAGGGCACTCTGTTTGTTTTCCATGTCACCATAGCTCCCTGCTCTGGGAGGAGCAGGCCCACCTGTGACCCACGGACAATTAATACCACTCAGGTGTTGTGGCTGGGAAATTGTCACCTGCATTCTCTTAAGAAAGCAGCTGCTTTTGTCAGGGGTCAACAGGTGGCCCCTCCTCCACGGACAGGTACTGTGTGGTAGATTTCCAGTACTGAGGATAATTCCTTCTGTGACATCCATTTTAAACAAGGAAAAATCTATTAATAAGTCTGATTGTATGTTGACTGACCTCTGTTGTCTTTTTAAAACAGTTTTTATTATTTACTCCAATGTCACATTTGTGGCATTGGAGTAAAAACAAGCATTGGAGTAAAAAAAACACTGTTTGTATCGGTGTCCCTTGTTTTGATTGGCTGTTTCTTTCTCCAGGTCACGTAGGAGCCCCACTGCCCTGCAACTACGTGAAGCTGGTGGACGTGACGGAGATGAATTACTTTGCAGCCAATGGCGAGGGAGAGGTCTGTTTTAGAAATTTGTCTTGTCGCTACTTTTGGAAATAACTTTACATGATCGCAAAACGCTTGAAATACTGTACTTCATTCATTGTATTCAGCATTCATTGTGTTCATGTTTACTTTACCCCTCACACTGGCGACCAGCCATGAGACTTTCTAAACATGGTGTCGGTGTGGTGTTTGTGCCTCTCCAGGTGTGTGTGAAAGGACCAAACGTGTTCCTGGGCTATCTGAAGGACCCAGAGAAAACTGTGGAGGCCATTGATAAGGATGGCTGGGTCCACACCGGAGACATCGGCAAGTGGTTACCGGTGAGCCTCTCAAACCTCTCTGCATTATCGCACCATATTGTTTTACAGTCCTCTCTGTGTTTTTATGTTGTGTTGCTTTGTGTTAAGAGAAGAGAAGCAT
Source organism: Aldrovandia affinis (assembly GCA_029706075.1). Taxonomy (NCBI): domain Eukaryota; kingdom Metazoa; phylum Chordata; class Actinopteri; order Notacanthiformes; family Halosauridae; genus Aldrovandia; species Aldrovandia affinis. Next base: position 9,125,596 of record JAINUG010000006.1, read on the forward strand.
TTGCGTGATTGCCTTTTTACGTGTCGTTCGCGTCTGCAGAATGGCACTTTGAAAATTGTAGACAGGAAGAAGCACATATTCAAACTGGCTCAGGGAGAGTACATTGCGCCGGAGAAGATCGAGAACATCTACATCCGCAGCGACCCGGTGGCTCAGGCCTTCGTCCATGGTGACAGTCTGCAGGTGAGGCTACGCAAAGTACTGTCAGTGAACAGTGAGGTATCAACCTATGGAGCAGTTTAATTTACATTTAGTCATTCAGCAGCTGGTTTTAAACCAAAACAACGTACAGAAGTGCATTAAAATGAAAAGAGAATCATCACTAGAGCTTTAGATCAGTAAATCTAAAGTCCAATCATCTCCATTGTTGAAATTGATGCTGCAAGACCTGTAATACAGAGGGAGAGAAAGGTATTTTTCTTGCATATTTTATTGAGGCCTTTGATATATAATTGAAGTGCATGGGTCTGAAGCAACAAGGAAACACAGACTATTGAATATCCCAGCATATTTTTTCCCTGACAAACTTGAAAAGAGAGCATGTTTTTCAGACAAATCCCAGAAAGATCTGTAAACGAGCTGTACTCACTGTTTCTTAAGCCTGAAACTGGGGTCATGTCCCATAGGCATGCCTGGTGGCCATCATAATTCCAGATCCCGACTTCCTGCCAGCGTGGGCCAAGAAGAAAGGACTAGAGGGCTCATATGAAGAGTTGTGTAACAGCCAGGTATGTAATAGGAGGCATAACACTTTATCATTATTTTTGGGGGTTTTATTGTGATTCACTGATCAGTGGGGAAGGACAGTCGTTTGCAGATGCCCTTAATTGGCCACACAGGACCACTTGGTTCCATGTGGCTCAGTAGCGTTGGCAATGCATTGGCAATGCTTGTGGGTTCAATCCCCACTGGGACCACATACACTGAAAACAATGTATGCATTCACTACTGTAAGTCGCTTTGGATAAAAGCGTCTGCTAAATGGCATATATTACATATTATATTACATTACCACTACAATACATGATGTTACGAGGTCAAGGGATCACTGAACACAGACTGGACCTTCTACAGTGATGTTTAGTATCTAACTACAAAGTGTTTGTCCATGCAGGATCTGAAAAACGCCATCTTGGAAGACATCTTGAAACTGGGCAAAAATGCAGGCCTGAAGTCTTTTGAGCAGGTGAAGTGTTCATTCACAATACCGTGCATCTACAGCTTTTACTACATGAATACGTGGTGTATCACTTATAAAGAGGGACTTCAATGGGATCTGTCTGAACATTCTGTCTGAACCTTTCTAAAGAGCAGGGCTCTTGATGTTTTCCAGGCATTTATGTGCCATCGTATATACATGCATTGTAATATTTAATATAATATTTTGTTGGTTTTTTGTCTTTGAAATCAGCTATTGTTGAGCATCACTTCTTGTCTCAAGCAGGTGAAAGACATTGCCTTGCACCCCGAGATGTTTTCAATCCAAAACGGCCTGCTGACGCCAACCCTGAAAGCCAAGAGAGCGGACCTCAGAAACTACTTCAGAGAACAGATCGACGAGCTATACTCCAAGATCAAGATGTAGCCATATTGACTGAGGGGGTGATGGGTGGGGTGGGGGGAAGTAACACAAAAAAAAAGTAGCCTGTGTGCTGATTCTCAGGGAGATTGTAAAATCAAACAAAGCAAGCATTTAATACTGGATGAACTGTGACGCACTCAGTCCACAGGCACAAATGTACTGTTAGAACAAACAAATGGCGAGGATCAAAGAGCTGTGTCAGTAGACACCTTACCTCATCAGTCATTTAAAGCTCAGAACAATCCCACTCTTGTAGTGCATCTCTTGCTCAACAGAATGACTAATTCACTCTTCATGCATGTCCAGTTAATGCACATTTCTACAGAATTCTCTCTTTCCAAGCACAGAGCCTTGTCGCTAAACATGATATGTGTTGTAAGCACAAGGAATTAGCATCATCCTGATATTTAGGGTTTTTTTGTCTTTTGGGAGGAAGTGAGAGAAACCATACTTCTATATAAATAGCAAATGTACTTTTAAAACCATGTCTCTTTCATGGTTTATGATTGCAGTATGTACATAGCTTCAATTTCAATAGTCATTGTTTTTTAATTCATTAATACTATGTAATGTCAAGAGCAGGTTTAAATTATGCGACTGTACAATATGTGTAGAATGGAAAATATGGTAAGCATACCTTGTTTCTCATGGTATGAACTCCAATCTTCAGCAGGGAAATTGAATAGCTTGTTTAAGACTGTGCTGTTTGTACTGTAATATTTTAATGAAATACAAAGGTTAATGGTAGAAATCTTAATAGGTGGAATTATTTGAATTGTGGGTTTGTTAGGTGTGTGACTTGTATCAAATACCAATGGGTTTTATTTAATTAAATGTTTTAATCTAATGTGAACCAGTTAGGGTACGAACACCGAGTTAAAGAAACCGCTGTATCGCAGAACTACTGGGCTGCTCTCTCTCAAGATGTGTTACCAAAATCTACAGGGTGTCTATTACCAAGAGATCCCTGCTCTCAATACAGACAATGCCTTAAAGGTCTGTAACCACGAGTACACTGAATGGGCCCAAGCCACAGATGGGCAGCCTTGTGGCCCTTTTGAAAGCCATACACAAACATGACTTGTCTGCCATGGTTGTTGAACAGAAGTGCAGTAAGCTCTGGAGAAAGTTTCATTTACGGTTATCGTTGTATTGCTGCACATTGTATTGACAATGGGTTATGTAAAAAAAGTCTATAGAAAAAAAAAAGTCAAAAGTCTGTACCATTAAATGATCATCTAATGACTACTAAGATGTTGAACAATGACTACGAACAAACCAAACCATACAGTATGTGGAACATATTCGCTGGAATACATTTTTGTGGAAAAAATTACTGAGAAATAGAATGTGTGTTTAACGGGGAAATGGTCATTTTAATGAAATTTGAATGGAAGGTTGCACTGGGTGTTAGGAGTGTGATGGGATTTCAAACTGTTTTCTATGCACAGCCAGTGTTGGAATGTTTAGGAGATGGCAATAAAGATGTAGGATTAAACTGACTGAAAGCCATTTGAAATGTTTGCTTTATAGATCTTGGCTTTATATGTTTTGTAAAAATGAGATGCATATATTTCCTAAAAAGCAGCATTATCAAATAAACATTTTGTGTATATTTCTCATTTGTGTGATTTTTGGGTTAGAATCTAAATTGGTCTCAGGATAATATGTGGTAATATATAATGCTTGACATTTTTTATATAATCAGTCATTTCTGTAGCTCCTGGTTAAATATGTACTGCATAATGTGCAATTTTATTTAAAAAATAGTCCCTTCCAATATTGTACTCACCTTTGGGCTGTCAGCACTATGTTATGTTTTTCATATTATCGTTAGACATAGTAGTTTGCCAATTGGCTTCTCATAATATGTTTATTCAATATCCGTTTGAACTGTTTTATATTGATTATTATTATATTGATGGTCGTTAAAATGAGTTCTAACGGGGTTTTGCTTGAAAATGTTGTATTCGTTAACTTAGTTGGCCTTCCCGTCCAATAGGTGGCAGTAGTACATTTTCATTTACAATAAACTAGTCGTTCCCTACAGTGGAAATGGAATGGTCTAACTTTTAACAAGGGTAGTAGCTTTACTTATCATTCATAGGATATGAATTTTAGAATAATTCAATTAAAGTATTGTGTATAACTTAGTAGGTATTTTATTCAATATTTCACTGAGATGTCTAGTTTATATTAAAGTCAACCCGTGTACATAACAAGATCACCCCATGATTTTGGCGGCAGCGATTGTGCTGTCCTGGTAATACTTTGAATTGTGTTCGCGGGAAGAAAAATAACAACAGCAAGCAAGACAAGGTTTGGGCAACATAGCTTCAATAGTCTTAATGGTAACCTCGGTGGTCAGTCATAGTGATTCTGTTCTCTTTCCCAGTCGAATTACATGTTTAGTGAGCTGACGTTTGTGTTGTGTGTGTTTATTTACATATCGTATGGATTGCTAGGCTAGCTAACAAGTTGTTGAGGTGGTTAGTTAGTAAACCTGCGAACGTTGGCTGTAAAGTCCGATGACAAGTCTGAAAATCTAACTTTGGCACGCAATTGAAAGCAAAAAATAACTACCGGTAGGTAGCCACTACTTAGAAACATAACGTTACTGGTAACGTACATAGCTTGCTGGCTCGTCTGATGGAAAATACCTTACTTTCTGCAGCCGATATTGACACTGTAGCTTATCTTTAGTCAGCTGGATAACAACGGCAAAATTGGGCAGCATTTTAGCTAGCTTTCTTTAACTGTTTCTTTTAATGTCAGGTTAATTATCTAGTTAGCTAGTGGCCAGTTTTGCTTAGCTGGATTTTTCAAGGCATCCCGCGATATGTACCATTTTCTTTTCTGGTAACCCAGGTTGCACAGTTAACGTTGGCTATCGACATCATCTAACAGAATGAGGTAAATTAACGTTACGCCAGATGATTGTTTTACTGTTGTTTATCCTTGTTATTACCTTGTATGCCGCTGTCTTGGCAAGGTCCCCCTTAAAAATCCAGGGCTTTTATATATTGTTTAACAAGTCATATTTTAAAGACGGGTCACAATTATTCACCCTCCTAATAATTATTTTAAGTAAAATCCAATAAAAATACATCTGGATTAATGTGCTATTTTTTAAATTCATCTCAATCATAGGGAACTCTATTGTGGCCTCCCATGGCTTCCTGTTTCATTGGGGTATAAAAATGAGGTAAAACGCACGTAAAACCCATTTGTGATCCATCACCATCACCGTAGGCAAAGGCAAATGACTATCAGGACAAACAAGACAAAGTGTTGTTAACCTTCACAAATCATGAGATGGTTACAAACAAATAAACCAAAGATACCACTTGACACTTTCCACTATTAGGTCAATAATTAAGAAGTTTAAAACCACCAGTGGTAAACCTGCCTGGCAGAGAACACAAGTGTATCCTGCCCCTATGCAGCGCGAGGCAGATGGTTTGGGAGGCCAAGAAAACGAGAAAAAAACCTGGTCCCCTCTGCCAGGATGCTGAAATATTGCTGCAAATAATATTTCAACAAGACAATAATCCCAAGCATACCTCAAAATCAACCAATAAATGGTTAACTGACCACAGAATTACTGTTTTGACCATCTCAGTCTACAGACTTGAACCCGATCAGAAATATTTGGTTTGAATTGAAGTGAGCAGTCCACTCATTAGTGTTAGCCTTGCGAGGGGAGCTTTGAAAACTGGTGTGAGTAATTGTGACTTTTTTGGGGGAGCATTTTTATTTGTTAAACAAAATCTTGCAATTGTATTAGTATAAAAGAATATGCTTTTCCCATTTTTTTTATCATACGATATAGCTCATTATATTGTTTATTTTATTCAGCTGCCTTTGCTCATCTTTTTCAAGGGTGTAAATCATTTTGGAGGGTACTGTAAGTCAGCTAAGTCAGTCTGATCGCTTTACTGCAGAATCTTCTGTTTTAAAGATAACATTTACTAACTTAGGTAGTAACCTTCCTGTATGGCAACCAATAAGTCAACCGATGTTATTTCCAAGGACTTGTGTTCGAAACACTAATTTCTTTTTTAAATGTGTGTCTTGAATCAGTTCAAAGAAGAGCAGAATGGAAAAGATGCTGAAAAATATTCAGCTTGAAATTCAGGTAAGCTGTGTTACTCCATTCATATAATGTTAACAATTTTTTTGGCCACTGCATTTGTTATATCTTGGAAGGTTATATATGATTATTGTATGGATGTAGCTCAGAGTGAGGTGAGTAAATGTGTTATGTAGACATACTGTATATGCAGATAAGCTGCTTCATGCCACCCATTTTCACTCCATTCTCTTAGTCGAATTGTTATTAAAAGTGGTTGTATTCTTCATAGATTTAAAAGACCAAAGCCATCTTCCACCATCCACTGACCCAAAGTGTTGTCTGTTCCAGAACAAGGGAGGGAAGACTTTGCAAAAACCACAGAATACACAGGCATCATTGTCCATTTCTCCCATCGAGAAAGACAGCTTCTTGGAAGATGATGAGGTTCTCAGCTATGGTGAGCTTGATTAATTGCACTTCTTTAGAAAAGCGTGTACTTAAGTCATGGCACAATATCAACAAAACTCAAACAGGGCTCTATTTAATTTCCTTAAGACTGTCTTTTCAGAGAATCCCTCATCTTTAAGACTGGTGGAATTTCAGAGATTTAGATTGAATCCCTAATGACCGCTGTAGGTAACCCGCTGCACAGCACAGCTCTGGAGGATGACCTCAGCCCTAATCTGGGGCGAAAGGCGGAGCGATCAAATGCCATCCCCAAGATGGCAGGAGCCCACGGTAGCGGTGATGCCTGCGCGGAGACGCCACGTAGAGCGAAGGGGCAAACCACCGCCCTGCTGCCATCAAAGAGCTCCGCCCAAAAGGGGATACGGCCACAGTCTCAGCGAAAGAGCCCTGGAGTAAAGTCAAGACCCAGGTGCAGTGTGATTGCGTAAACAGTGTAAATCTAATCCCAGTGCTGCCAGGCTGCTACAGCCTCCTTCATCCCCCTCTTCTCTTTAGGCACTATTCTAACCCCGCATTCTAACAGGGGCCGATACTAGGCGAATAAATCGCCCAGTGGGCGTTCACCACGCTTGACTGGCTTCCTCAAAAATGCTTCCGACGTGCTTACAAAATTTTTGCATGGTAAACGAATAGTTCATCATAGATTTTGAGAATCTTTATTATAAATATTAGTTGGCTAGCAGTATTGTTTCCTTCAATTATGAACCGCAAACTCAAACTCAGAAGGCTTTTTGCAATTACGGCCATTTACTTGCGCTGGAAACAGCTCGCAATTTCTCTCCGGTGCGTTTTCCAAACGTACCCATGCGATCAAAAATAGCCTTTTAACCAACACAAACATTAAATAAGATGTTTGTAGGCCATATAAGTTTAGCTAGCTATAAATATTTATGCTTTTAGGATTAAATAAAGTATGAGGGTACTGCAGACCGCTGTTAACAGTTTCTCCTCACTCATGTTGAAGTGTCAGAACTAGGAACAAAATTTCGGTGTTGTGTTGGTTTCCGCGTGGAAGGTAAAAAGAGCAAGACATGAATTTGATTGGCTCTTACCGGGCAACATTGCCCGAAAGTTCAGAATTTTCAACTTTTCTGGGCCACCGCCACGCCCATAAATCAGACAATCGGTCAGGCACCGGAAGTCGCTCACTCTCATAGAGAATCAATGCATTTCCGGCAGCTCGTCGCCGAATCGCCCCCTGTTAGAATGCGGGGTTAGGCACAGATGGGCAGCATTTTTTCAAATGCATGTTTTGCCTAGACTTATGCATTTCATATGTAATATATGTTAATTGCTCTTTTTGTATGGTACAGATATATCTAGATTTACCATAAACCATTTGCAAACCGAAATTTCAATAATGGAACGTTTTCTTATTTGTTTAATAGGGATGCATTCCAGGCAGTCAAAAATATCGACAACTTTAATGGGGTGGGGGGAAATAAAAATGTTTTGCACTTTGCATTGGAAATCAAAACATCGGCATCGAATGATCAGTTTGATGACTCAAAATGCAATGAGAAGTCCATAAATACATTACATTGGAAATAGCCTGTAGCCTGCTTGAAACGAAAACATTGGTATAACGAAATATAGGCGTAGGCGGCCACCATTTATACTTGTTCTAATTACTGTACTCATTTGGCAGATCAGAGTTCCTCATTAATCTACTAGTTTTCTCTGTGCGCGTTCTGAATGCGTGAGTGAAATAGCTGACGAAGACAGACATGTAATACTCTTTTAATGCATCTTGTGTAAAACTTTGTTACAATTCAATTTGTTATATTGAAAGAAAGAAAAAGGGCCCTAAATGATCATGGCTCCGTAATTTCGTAAATGGAACGTTCGTAATTTGAGATATATCTGTGCCACCTACAAAGCAACCTACGCCTCCACCATTTTGTTTTTAGTGAATGGATGCATTTTTGGGGAGTTTTTTTTGTTTGTTGTTTATTTATTTATTTATTTATTCGAAAAATGACTTCTGTCTGCTTGTCTCAGGGCTTTGCGGATGGTGTCTGAGAGGACAGAAGGGGAGGAGGGGTCTGGGAGACTGAGAACGTCCACCATGGCCAAATCAATTCCCCAGGCCCCTGAAGACAGCTCCACCGATGATGCGGTATGACCTCTGCCTCTCTTCATTTGGCCAATGAATCATTTGATTGTTAAAGCATGCTCTTTATCTACTGTGACCCTTCTCTGCTACATTACCAGGAAAATGTCATGTAGGCTTGTTTGCATCTTGATGCTGCAAAATACTGATTCCACACCTCCAACTACTGCGAGGTAGTAATTGACATGTTGAGTCATAATTCTGAGTAGTGTACGTCATCACAGTCCATTTCATCATCACGGATTCAACTGTTGTAAGCTGTGTTCCACGTGCTGCTCAGTTTTAGTGTTGATGCCTCTGCTGTTTGATCAGAGAGTGATTTAGTACGGTGTAAATCATGATGCATTAATAATTTGCCAAGCGCCTGGACACGTTTGTGGATGTGCTTTTGCCTCTGTGGAAACATTTACTTTAGAGGGTCACAATGGAAATCTGTCCATGGCTTTATTGTAAATCCTTGATGACTTTTTAAAATGTTGAATGAAACGAAATAAAAACTACAGGAGTATGATGAGGACTTTTGCTCTGTGTCCCCAGCCCGGGCCCTCTCAGAGCCCAGTCAGTGGTGCCGTAGAGAGCGGAACTCAGAAAGAGCCTGCAGCGAGCGGCAGCGCAGGGTCCTCAGTCTCGGCACGTCGTGAGCGGCTCTCCTCCCAGTCCTCCCTGTCCTCTGAGGACCCGACTGACGACCCTAGCTGGGTAAGAGCAGGCCCGGTCACGATTCTCACCAAAAGACCTCCCACTTCCTCTTTGTGCCGATGAGTCGTCTTTGGCAGGACTGTGGATATGGTTCTGTTAGCGGCAGTGTAGTATAATGGTTACGGAAATTGTATTGCCACAGTTGCAGGTTCGTTGAGTAAGGTAAGTAAACTGAATTGGTTCAGTAAATATCCAGCTGTATAAATGTATTGTATGTAAATGGTGCTGTTCAGTTTCCACTGGGTGCTGTTTGGCTATCATAACCGTGCCACATCTGAGGTTTTGGAGTTCTCTGCATGCCACAAGATGGCTTCTGAAGAGCAAGAAATAAATCCATCCTGAACAAGGGTCATTCAATACTGGCCAACAGCGGGCTCTGTGTTACCTCTTACTTGAGTGCTGCTTCAGAGTAGCAGTGTCACTGAGCGCATCTTTCTTTGAGAAGTCCTTACATGTATCTCTTCTCTCAGCGCACGAACGGGCAACAAGAAATTGGGGTCGGAAGAGGAAATCTTCATCTGAATCCTCAGGTAATGTATGACCAGGCCCACGAGACCATTACTGCACCCATTACTGGGTGAGTGATATGTTTATTTTATACCCAATATAAAATGATATACCACTTTTGTTTTAGGCACAATATGGTTTAAGGATAACATTCCTATCGTGATATATATGCTCACAGCCGAAATCTCAAATCCTGGAATCATTAACATGGAAATAGCACTTTCTTTCTTGAAGGATATACAGTATATCGTCGCTATTGTGTGATCCCTATCATATGATTTTGAGTCCCTTTCGCCCACCCTTACTCCTTTAGGTAACAGGGTATAATTCATTTCACATTGCTGAGTGCAAAAAGTGGTGAATGCAGATGTGTTGTTTGCTGAATATTATGGTGTCTTTGGAAAAGGAAATGTTTAATGAGTAATTCATCCAACATGTTGCTTTGTTTTGGGGCCCAGAGTGAGCCATGGGTCAAACAGTGATTTCTTATTTCTCAGGCAGTGCTGGCCCATCTAGTAAAAACAAACGCCAGGAAAGGGATACAAGGAATCCCATTGATCTTGATGTGGTGTTGGACACATTCCAGGATTTTGTATCACAGTACAAGTAAGTATTTGTCATCAAGTTGGCTTGTCTTTGATTGATTGATTTATTTTCTGTCCTACCTCGATTATGCATTGACAAACAAATAACAGCAGCACATTTACTCCCTGGTTTTGAACTTGGCATGAGGAAAACCATTTTTAAAAATAATGCCTTGGTCTTGTGTTCAGCGAGACTGTGGATTCGGCCCCAGTCAGACAAGCTGTGGATGCGCTCTCAAACATGTTTGAGGATCAGCTCATAGAGGTGGTAAGTAAGAGCAGTGAACAAGGGGTGATGCTAAATATTGATGTACTCTGCTGACTCACTTGCACATCTAAACTGGTGTTTTTCTGATAATCTTTGTTTTAGATAAACAACACAAAGGAGTTCAACAGTCTGAAAAAGGAAAACGTTAAGGTAAATTTCTTAATGGGTGCATAGGGTGCCCAAGGCAAGTGTGGATGTTTCATTCAGTTTAATTTGATTGATTGAAAGGAAACCACACCAGAAAGCAGGAATTGACAATGTAGGTTTTCCCCCATATAATTACTTGTTGGTATTTTTGGCTTTAACATGTCTGGTTATGTAGTTTGAGAACAAACGTGGCCTAATGTGACTTAATTATTCTATTATGAACTTTTTTCTTTCTTTTTTTAACTCAGGTTAATGGTACCATTAACCGGAAAAGAGCCAGACTGGTCGAGATCAAAAATGAACTAATAATGTAAGTGATAGGTGTGGACAAGAACATGAGGAATGTTTTCTCCGTGTTCAATTCCAGCCTTGATCTAACCATTGAGCGGTGGGCTGGTTGCATGGTTACATCATGTTCGTTATTTGAATGTAAATGGGGACAGGGGGTTAGTTTAATCTCTCTGTGAACCCCTAGGAAGGAGATACAGCTGAGAAGCATGGAGAAAGAGCACAGGCAGCTGGAGGAGAGGCTGACTGACCTGAGGAAAGGAACGACTTTCCTGTCAGACCTGACGGAGCTGCACAAGAAGTACCGGGCCCACCGTCAGAGGCACCCCAAGGAGGTGGAAGTGGTGAGAGTTCTGCGCAGAATGACCAGGGTGGTGTGTTTCACATTGACCTTGCCTTTCGGCTGCATTCTGTCCCTGCAGCCTCAAGTAGCGGGACATAGTCAACCGTATGCCATGGCTTGGTTAAATGCTCAATTCTGATTAGTCAGATGGTGTTGATTATTTACCTGTAAACTGCATGGAGAAACATAAGGCTATGAAGCAGTTCCAGCTAAAGTGGCCTTATCACAGTTTAAAATTAATACACAAGCTGTTCAACATTCTTTTTCAAATGAACATTATACTTACACCTGAAAAAAGTTAACAAAAAAGTTAACAACAACAACAACAATATAGTGCTGCAACAATTTTCTTTAATTGTATTTGAGTGTTTCATTATTTCTGTTGCAACTAGCCGTAGCATAATTGGAATGTACCTCTCCGGGCTGTGCAGTTGTATGAAAATGAAACACTTCAGCTTAGCCTCGGGACGACATCACACCGCCCTCTTCTGGTTTATTTTCATATAACTGCACAGCCCCCTTGTGGTTTATTACATACATATTCATTTTTTTAGCTGGGTAATGTGTACACTGCCATTCAGGGCACAGGAAAAGTGAGGGCCACTGATTTGTTTTTGCGGAGTGGCCTTAATGCATATGTATTTTGGATAAGGAGAAAAATGCCTATATAATTAGAAGTTTGATTTATCAAGTCTGAAAGTAAGTCAGCAAAGGGCAATTGCATGGGCTTTTTATCATGAAGAAGCCAATGTTAACTTTGGTTCAGCTTGCATTTTCCAGTCCACTGTCCCTTTCTCTGAAAACAAATGTACATGTTCTGACCTGATGTGTTGGTACAGCACACGCAATATAAGCGTGCGATTTTGGAAGCAAAATGTAAATTTGTTGTAGCTGTGTTCACTTAATTACTTTTGAACAATTGTTCCATGCGGGTGTGCACTTTTTCACAACACTGAGTAATCAGTAACTTTCTAAGTAGGTAAATTCTCACCTAAATTGTCAGTCCATATTGTACTGCATTCATATACCAATGTTGTTCTTTTCTTTTTTTTTTTTTAATGGGAAGGTATTCTTCTGGTAGCTTTGAGTGTACAGTTCATGAATTGGCCACCAACAGGCTGTAATGAACAGAAATTTTTAGTGCCGATACAAATTCAATTAAATGTATTTGTATACATTTGTTTTGTTACAGCAGACCCTGGCCTAAACCCCCACAAAAGCAAGTCTAGGGCAAAAGTGGCAAAAGTGGCAAGGGAAAAATCTTGGGTAGAACCAAACTCAAGATGGGAAGCCCATGCTCCTCTGGCCAGCTCAGGGTGCGAGTTTGTAAGGACCAACGATGGTCAATCAGTCATTTTGATAGTTGTGAGCAATGGAGGGGGTGTGGGACTGTGAGCGCAAGACAGCTGGAGGTGGTGATCCTGTGATGCACTCTCCTCAGTGTGGTGCTCTCTCCCCTCCCTCAGTATGGCCCCTCCAGTTTGCCGGCTCTGCTCCTAGAAGCGCGGGGTGTGCTCGGAGCTGAGCACCAGCTGAAGAACATCAACGAGACCCTGCAGCAGGTCCTGGACCAGGCGGATGGCCAGTGAACTCTCATCAGATCCACCTCCCGGGAGACCTCATCCCTGGAATTGTACTGTTTTCAAAAAAATGTTCAACACCTCTGGTGATGCTGTCTGTGTGGGAGTGATTGGTAAAGAACTGTAAGATGCATTTGATATCGCATTGGGGTTTATTTCATAATATAACAATTGGTGAACACAATGACAATGTCTGGGGTTATAAAGGTGTACATAAAATGTATGAAGAATAGCTTTTCCAAACACTTGTATAAATAAAGAAGCACAAGACTTGTATGTGTACATAAAGTTATTTAACCCACCTTCTGACGGAAGTGCTTCACATGTGTGGATACCCAAAGTCTTGAGCATGTTTCTTTCATTAATAGTGTCAAAAATTTAACACCATCTGTTCAATTAACACCAATGATATCCCAATGACTCCCTCTGCCACAGTTTCACTGTTATGGTAAATATTGCAATTATGCTATAGGTGTCATTAGACACAAAGCAAGCCTACAGCATTTCAGTAATGGTATTGGAATGTGGCCATTATTTTACAGAACTTTTTAAAAATGAGTTTATTACATTATTTATATCAGCGGCAGCTGGTGAGCTGGTAATTGAGGATGAAATCTTACCTTTAAATTGACCATTAGTGTCAACCTGTTTGAATTTATTTTGCTTAACAGATGAGCCAAATAATTGAATAATCCATTGGCAAGGAATCACAAAGCCACTTAATTGTATCACATAACGTTCTTTCTTCACGTCATATTGTAGAAATGTAATCACAATGAGGTTTAAATGAGTAAAAAATCAACTGACTGCAAACACTACACTTAACTGAAATCCCCACTTAAACAGTAAAGCTAAGCAAACAAGTTTGGTGAAAACATGCTTTTTTATGAGCACTAAACGATCTCGGCCAGTATGTATCAAATATTTTAAGAATTGCACAACACCTAAGAGCTTACTTTGGAGTAAAATCATTCTTCGTTTAAAGTGGTCGCTAAAACTAGGTTATCAAGCAGCTCACACATTTTCATAGGTAAGTAAATATTCATATGAGTAATTCTCAAGTGTGTTTTTGCGACAATCGTGGGTGCCGCAAATGAAAATAAGATGAGGCATAGCTTTTGGAAAGTTTTGTTACTTGGTGGTCTACACAAGTTTCCAATAAAGTTAAACAGACCCTCATGAAAGATGCCTTGTTGGCTAATGTTAGGCTAAGCAAAATGGATGTAAAAAGAAAACCGAATTGGACTGGAAGAAACGGTGATGTTGGTAGAGGAAGTAGACGCAAAAAAGTAAATAATTAAGTTAAACTTTAGCCCCACACTTACATGTACTCGTAAAAAAGAGGCATGGAGGCAGATCGCAGACAACATTAATGCAAGCTTCGCCTCCGCCATTCGGAGCCCGGACGAAAGAAAAAAATGGTACAATGTTCTATCCACAGTGCGTCAGGAAAATCTCCGCTTTTGCAAATATTGCCAAATGTAGGTGCGCAAAGCTGGTAGAGACATATCCAAACAGACTGATGGCTGTAATTAAAGCAAAAGGTGCCTCTACAAAGTATTAAATCAGGGGACTGATCACTTTTCCAACCCTGTTATTCTAGTTTTTCATTTTTTATTAATTATCAGAAATTGTGCCCTTTTTTCCACTTGAATGTTGTAATGCAAAATGTGTAAATAAAGCTGGAAAAAGATGGATTTTATGTACTTTCATTTCAGGCTGTAAGACAAAAAAAGTTACTATTTCAAAAGGGTGTGATGACTTTCTATAGGCACTGTACAGAGAATGATGAGTGGGCTACATTTATCTACAAATTCAGGTAATCTGTGGATATAAGCAAATGCTATCACAAAATACAATTAGGAAGCTATACCTTTTGATATAGATGATTTGCTTGATTGATTATCAAGGAATGTAAACGGATACAGGTTAAGAGTAATCATTGATTTAAAGGTATGTGGTTCATCCTCCTGTTTTAAGCCGATGAACTAGGCTACTACTAAAAATAAAAAAATAAAAATTACTAAACTTTTCTTTCCCAGTGTTACAGGTATGGTACACAGCTGCCTGCAATGATGTTTATCGCTGTATTACTGCACTGATCTCTTGCGCTAACTATGATTGTTCCTGTTCTGTTCTGTTTTCACCTTAATATTTAATTAGGCAAATTACGAATTAAATCAATAAACCACGCACACGCTTCAGCTCTGCTTTCTTGGTGCTTTACTGGGAACAACTGAACAGCCGTGACGTCACATACATACGGATACACCTTAGTGCCAATTCTCAGTACATGACATCCCTCCTTCCCTGGGAAATAAACTTCAAGCATTTTCAATCACTTTGTAATCATCTGCTTAACACAAAACATAAAATATCTAGTCACACTTTCAGCATATTATCTTATTAGTATGAACAAAAATGTTAACCCTCTGTTAACCCATTATTGACTTACAAACTAGTCATTTTAAATAAAACTGACTTTAAACTAGTCTCTCAAATTGCAGTATTAACCAACCTTAAGTTCAAACATTGAACTTTACCCCCTCATTCAATAACTCAGTTCTCAGTTCACTTAATCACAAAGTCAGTCAGCTTTTGTGGCAATCTCTTCACTCTTTGAGGTCTTTGTGTCGCTGGGATTTCAGAATTGGTGATGCTTTGCTCTGGGGCTTGAGCAACTGGTGTCTCATCATTTGGTGTGCTGTCCTCAGCACCTTGTGGTGTTTCCTCTTCAGCGGGTGTCTCACGAGCGCTGGTGTATTTCTTTACCCATGTGGTGTTTCTTGAATATCTTGCTCGTTGGAGATTCAACAACAACTTGGCTCCCTGCTTTGCCCACCACCTTGTGTGGCGTTGTGTTGAATGGTGTTGTGAGTTTGTCAGTCTTTTCTTGTTTCACCAGGACAGTGTCACCGATGTCCACGTCTGAGTACTTGGCTCCACGGCGTTCATCAGCGTAGATCTTTGACTTTCCTTTTTGCTCTGCATCTCGATCTCGTACTTCCAGGTCAGCCTGTGCTGTTGAGATGTCTGGCAGTTTCCTCTCATCTTTCGGTTGAAAAGCAACTCCGCGGGCTCTTTCCCGTGGTTGCGTGATCAATGCTCCGGTATACGGTGACATATTTCCTGAGTTCTCGTTTCCAGTCGAGTCCTTCTGACTCGGCGATCCGAATCCTCTTCAACAGTGAGGCGTTTTGACGCTCAACCTCACCGCTGGCTTGCGCCATCTTGGCGTGTTTTCACATGTTTGATTCCATTGCTCTCGCAGTAGTTGCTGAACTCTTCTGACTTAAACTGAGGACCCTGATCTGACCTCAGTGTGACAGGAAGTCCATGTCTACTGAAGATTGACTCTAGACTGTCTATCACTTTGGTTGTAGTCGTGACGTCAACACGTCGTATTCATAGTATCGGCTGTAGTAGTCCACTACGACTAAAATTGAAATGACCTGTCGGCAGAGGTCCAAGTAGATCAGTGGCAACGTCTTGCCAGGGACCCTCTGGTAATGGTGTCGGTCTCAAAGGTTCGGGTGCGTCTGGGGGCAACAACTTGACACCCGTGGCATGACCTACAATGTCTCTCGGCTGCTTTGTCCATGCCTGGCCACCAGACTTTACTTCTGAGGTGCTGCTTAGTTCCTACGATTCCTAAGTGACCTTCGTGAGCCAGTGAGAGTGCTCGTGCCTGTAGTGCCTGTGGCAACACAATGCGTGTTCCGCGTAGAACCAGCTGTCCGATTACACATAGTTCACTTGCTATTGGTGCATACGCTGTGCACTTCTCAAAGTGTCCACTTTCAATGGCCTTACGCACCTCAATCAGCTCCTCGTCACTGGCTGATGCATCCTCAACCTCGCGGGTTGTCAGTGCTTTGGGTGTGGCACTCACCGCTACAAACCTGACATATTCGTCTGACCCATGTGTGTGTTTCTCTGCCAATGCACTGTTCCCAGCAGGCGTGACAATGGATCTGCTATGTTGTTTTTGCCCGGAATGTGTACTACTCTAAAGTCATAAGGCTGTAGCCTGAGAACCCATCGCTCTATACGGGCACATGGTTTCGAGCGAGGACTGTAGATGGATTCTAACGGCTTATGATCTGTGATCAAGTCAAACTGTCTCCCATAGACGTATGGATGCAGTCTTTCGCAAGCCCATACAAGAGCCAAGGCCTCTTTCTCTGTCTGAGAGTACCTGCGTTCGCAGTCTGTTAGGGCACGGCTAACATAACACACAGGAACCATCTCCCCTTCTGACACTGTACTAAGACCGCCCCTAAGCCCACTGGCCCTGCATCTGCGACTACTTTGGTTGGCGCGTCTTTGTCAAAATAGGCTAGTGTCCCTGCTTTCGCCAAGCCATCTTTGAGCGCCTTGAACGCCTGCTTCTGTTCTAGCCCAAAGCTAAATGGAATGTCTTTCCTTGTCAGGCGTCGTAGTGGCTCTGACAATGTTGCGAATTGTGGGATGAATCTGCTGCTGTAACTTACAAGACCTAGGAAGCTTCTCACCTCAGAGGCATTCTCCGGTTCTCTGGCTTCGCTCACGGCTCTCACTCTCTCCTCTGTAGGTCCGATTCCTTTCTCTGACAGCAAGATTCCCTCCACAGGCCCCCGTAGGTTGAAAGGGATTCGCCTGAGTGGCTGGGCCACTGGTGTCACGTTTGTGTCGATGTATAGCTTAACCTGTTTTGTTTTCAGCTTCCCTACTCCCTGAAACACAGTTGGATATTGCTGCTGGAGTGACTGATTCGGGTCTGTAACAGCTGATATGTCGGCACCTATTTTCAGTACGCCCAGTTTCATGGCTGTTTCTTTCCCAAGCAACGGTTCTCCATCACCTTTGATCACTATGAACTCTGCCTGTTCAACACGGTCTCCTACTCTAACTTCACAAGTGAAGGCTCCCTTGACGGGTAGTGGTTGGTTGGAGGAATAGGAGTACAGTTTTCTTTCTGCCTTAAGGACATATGAGTGGCATTTAATGTTCTCTGATTTTAAACCCTCCCATGTTTTCTCATCCACAACATTACAGGTAGCTCCTGAGTCAATGAGTATTCTCAAACTAACTCCTCCCACGTCCATGCTAAGTCTCTCTGGCCTGTGACTATCACTCAGCACAAACGCATAATCATGCTCCTCTACCTTCACCTTATTCACTGTTTGTTTTCCTGGCCTCTTCGTTTTGCAGACTATGGAGAAATGGTCTTTACCATTACACTTGTGGCATGTTTGACCACGCGCGGGGCATTTGGGATCTTTCCCAAAGTGATCTGCATGGCCGCACCGATAGCACAGTTTGTCCGTTTTGTTTTTCTCCGCGCCTGGTTTCCCTTTTCCGCTTCTCTGATATTTTCCTCCTTTTTGTCCGATGCGATTCACAGTTCCTGCTTCTGCCTTCCTCTCATTCGCAGACATTGCTGACATTTGCACCTCAATTTGCTCGCACTGCGCTGCTAATTCAAGTGTGCGGGCAAGTGACAATGCGCTCCCTTCCTCTAGAAGTTTACGGCGAATATAGCTTGATGTGCATTTGCTCACAACTGCATCCCTAATCTGATTGTCCCTATCTGCAGCGAAATTACAGTCTTGTGCTGCACGTCTCAAACGAGTGACAAACTGTTGCACAGTCTCACCTGGGTTTTGCGAGAGTTTGTGAAATGTCTGACGCGCAAAAGCAGCGTTTACCTGGGGGCACGAAATATCCATTCAAAGCTCCCACTGCAGCGGCATAATCAGCCACGCCTCCCGTGTTCGGCAAAGTCGAGAAAATGTCCTGCGTGTCTGGCCCTGCATGGTGCAAAAGAAGTGCTCTTCGTCGCTGTTTCGTTGCATCGTCCGTGTCCGCTGTGATGATTAGCCCCTTTCCATCAGCAAACAGTTCAAATGACTTCAGCCATCTTGTCCACCTTGGCCCCAGTGTCGCCGGGTCGGAATAGCAGTCAAACCTAGATACCCCGTTCTTGTCCATGTTGTACTTGCTTAACACTCGTAGCTCATCTCTAAACACAATTTAAGTATATCCTCGTCGCCAGTGTTCTGTTCTGTTTTCACCTTAATATTTAATTAGGCAAATTACGAATTAAATCAATAAACCACGCACACGCTTCAGCTCTGCTTTCTTGGTGCTTTACTGGGAACAACTGAACAGCCGTGACGTCACATACATACGGATACACCTTAGTGCCAATTCTCAGTACATGACAGTTCCTACCATGTATTTATGCACATCTTGTAAGTCGCTCTGGATAAGAGCGTCTGCTAAATGTTTAAAATGTAATGTAAAAATGTACTACTGATTTACATGCTTATTAAACACCTCTCTAGCATGTGTCACATTGAGCCCCTTTTTTAATATACTTTATTGCCATGTTACACAAGGTAATTGGAATGTGTCTTTTCGCATATCTCTCCTAGATACACACACACATAGACCACTATACATATGTATTCCATCAGAGAGGTCAGAGCGCAGGGTCAGCCATAGTATGGCAGCCATGGAGCAGTTTAGGGATTTAGTGCCTTGCTCAAGGGCTCTTTGGCAGCACCCTAGGAGTGAACTAGCTTCCCTCCGGTTTTCAGTTCATAGTTTTTTTGTTGGCCTTCCTGGAATTCGACCCAGCAACCCTTGCCAGCCCGTATAATAATTATACCAGCTGTTAATTTTGATTGAATTATGAGTTGTACATTTTGATGAAGGCTGATCCACCAGATTGCTCTGCCTATCAATGAATTCAGTAATTTAATTGATAATTGGTATCCTGTGTAGTAATTATATTGAATCAAATAGCCTAAATATATTTTACATGTAGGATAAGTGAGGGGTTTTAATACGTAATACCACTTGTGTTCAGTATTCAGAGTGCTGAACTTTAAACAAGGGCATTTGACTGTTAAGGCTACTGGATTCAGGGAATAAACTGTTTTTATTCAAACTTCACTATTCTGACAATGCAGCTTCCATTCTGACTGTGTCGCACAGTGTTGGAAGGGATGGGTGTTTTTGTTTTTGTTTTTTTCCCCTCTCTCTCACTCCCTCTGGTTGCCTTTGGTATTTTTAACCTGATGTAATTGCCATCTGGACGCCAAGGAATCCACACTGTAAAATGTGGTTTATGCAGTGCTATTCCTTATCATTTCAGAGGAGGAATTTGTTTAAAACTGGGAAATCTGGGAAGTGACAGCTGGCTCATGAGGAACACCATGATATGCAATGTTATTTTAAGTGCTGTCTACGGATTGTACAATCTTGTTTTGATAAATTTGAGCTTTCCAATGTTTAAATCCCATATATATCAGCATTGCTTTTCCTTATGTCTGTATGTTTTACAACTTTTTATAAATAAAAGAAAAAGTAATAAGATCTTTATACGTTGTGTGGACAATGATATGAGCAAAAACATTCTTATGTTAACTTATTTATTACAAAATGATATAGTCCTATTGGACTAATACAAGTATTACAATGAAGTAATTTGGCATAGTTGAGTTTTTTTCAGTAGGCCTTTTAAATAGCTAGGGTTCTACTGAGTAGCCTACTGTATACTCAGACAACTACATTTCAGATCATATTAGGATAGCCTCTCAGTTTAAAATATCAGTTGCTGGGGTAACGTGGGCTGTGCACCTGTGTGGTTTTGTTTTTATATGTCACGTCAGGCCATTTTGTAGCAAATGTCAACGTCAATTAAAAGGTTCTTAAATTCAACAGTTAAGCTATTTTGTATGATTTACACTACTATATTACTAACTACTATTTTCTTATAAGAACATGATATAAAAACTATCATGTTACCTAGATTTTGCGCATTTATAACTATTTATTTGTTGTTACATGATTTACCCTTCCGTCATTAAAGCATGGTAATTCAGTAGAATACCAGTTTTGTGTGCATTGTTGCTATCTTTAGTGTGTATTCGTTTATTTATCATATAGCAGTGGCAATTGCATTGAGGAAGAATATGTGTAATGTCATGCTACAAATGCGTAATGCGAGCGTTTAAAAAAATTTTTTAACTTTCAGACAGCTAGCGTCTACCTATGTCAAGGTGTCATCCAGATATTCACGAAAATCAATGCTCCACTATTCACTCCACTAATAGCGGTGTGAGAATCTGCGCAGCATGAATATGAAAGCGACAATTGACTCTTTTCTGTGCGGCGGTCAAACTGAAACTGAGAGAATGTTCAAGGTGTAGCTGTAGAAAGGTGTGCGGATCTTTACCGATAGTTCCTGTCTACCCAGTCGAAACTGTTGGTTTGCAAGGCAGCAACAAAACCATTTTTGGAATTTTTATTTTACTTCTTGAAATCGAGGACACCAGTGTAAGTTAGCTGGCTATTACTTTTTTAGTCTGCGGTAGTGGTCAGGTAGGCTATGTTGTATAACTATAGTCAATGAGTCATTATGATAATAATGAATATAGCTAGCCTACCTTACTGTACTAAAACTGAACTGGTGACGCCGAATTTATTTAGGCTAGTTTTGGCTAAATTATCAATACTGAACATATGGGTATTTTAGAATTGAGAGAATTCTATTGCATCTTGTTTGACGTTACGACCAATTCATTGACCGAGCCACACTCGATCCACAACTAACTTTTTTCCCCCGAACGAGTAGGCCTAACACTGGCTCGATGAGCAGTTAGAAAAGCAAGTATAAAATTAGTTCCTCAGTTAGTTATCGATATAACTGAGCAGAATGAGCAGGGCTGGCAATATTTCAATCACCTAATATTTATTGACCCTTTAGTCTGCTAGTATTATTTTTCGTGTTTCGTAAAAACACGAAAAATAATACAAATGTAGGCTAGAAAGACACGTTGTCTTAAAAATATACAATAACACATAGGCTACCGTACAAATGATGAGCTCAAAAGCTTCGGGTAGCCTACCAGAAATCATAATTTCGGTTGCCTAAACTATTTTGTCCTAAAAGTGAATTCATAGATGGGACAGAATTGAAAGCAGCTAAAAAAATCAGCAAATAAAATTCGAATGTTTGAGTGAGGCTATATATGATTGCTGAATATGAGTGGTTGAGTGTCATCTTCAACACCATTTTTTTACTGTCAGCCATAGGTGCTTGATTGACTTGACACATCTATAATTAGATTAGTCAGCACCATTAGCTAGAACATTCCATTACTTGTGAGTTCAGTTTTAATCACCCCGATTCTTCAATATATTCTCTGTGGACTGGGATTATTTCTGAAATGGTTGGTCGTCAGGGAATTCTGTATGTGTGTGTGTGTATCACGTTTAGAACAGTCACCTTCCT
The DNA here is from genome assembly GCA_029706075.1 of Aldrovandia affinis. Taxonomy (NCBI): domain Eukaryota; kingdom Metazoa; phylum Chordata; class Actinopteri; order Notacanthiformes; family Halosauridae; genus Aldrovandia; species Aldrovandia affinis. The sequence goes on from JAINUG010000006.1 coordinate 9,147,536, forward strand.
GTGCATGTGACTACGATAGCTCAGTCCTTTTGATTAGGTAGTATGTTTTTATGGCTTCCAGGGCAGTGAGTATGTCTAAGAGTTTGCTTGCTCTGTGTGGTTTCAGATACCATGTCTGTGACTGAGAAGGGCACAAGGGCACAAGAGGACTGTGTGGATGCCAAGCAGGACATTGCCCAAACGTGAGACTGTTTTAATTGTGGCATAGCAGCTTAGATCAGTGCTTGATCTACCTATAAAATCAATTAACTTGGCCTCCCGCATGGTCCAGTGGTTACAACGTCAGACTACGGCAGCGAACTCACATTACTAGGGGGGGATTGATATAAAAAATAGCGGGTCTAATTGGCTACCAAATTGGGAGAAAATGGGATAAAAATAAAAAATAAAAAAAAAAAAAAATCAATTAACTTACCACCTATGTTGGCCTGAACTATTTGGCACATGACAGAAATATTCTACTAAAATGTTGCAATAAGCTAGCCTACATTTTGGAAAGGAAGCATGAAACCTGAACATAATTTTCATTTTGAGGTGTGTGCTAGGTAATAGTGGTCATGTCTGTGTCATGTGTAAGATACAGTTTTTGTTCTGTATCTTAAAGAATGTCAGGAATTTTAGAAAGGCATGTCAAGACACATTTCACCTGATAGATTTGTACAGTTTGGGTATTCCTTTTTACCCTTTCTCATTTCTCATTCTACCCTTTCCCGAGGGCTTGTAAATGTAAAAATATGCTCAAGCTCTTGAAAGGACAATTTATTTCTGAACTACTGCTGGTGTTCTGGTTTCAGTCGGAATCAAATAGTAGGAAAGACGAATGACACTGTACTCACTACTGATCGCCCGTTCACTTGAATATCATGAAGCCTAAAGTAAATGTTGATACCAGAATTTCTCATATTCTGTTAAAAATGTAACACTCCCTTAGCATGTACAAACAATTGGCAAAACAAGCACTCACAGAAAAGGAGATACACTCCAGAATATTTCAGCGAAAAGTTCTGAATTAAAAGTATATATCCAAAACAGAAATTCAACACCTCCAACATGAGTCTGGTAAATTTTTTGCACTGCCTTAGTTTTCATCAGAACAGATGATGTGCATTTGTTTTTGTGTCCATTCACTGCCCTTTAATTGCTCATGCACCCATCTCATCTCTAAAATATCATTAATAAAAATCAAATATTAACACCATAAACATACGTGCTCCAAAAAAGGTCTTAGCATAAGGTGCCGAGTCAAAGTGGCATATAAAACTTAAAAGAATGGCACTCACACACTAGATGCTCCCAAAAGTAGTGTAATGGTTTATTTAACCATGCAGGTTGGTTAACGTTTCGACCCTTAAGACTTCATCAGAACACTAAGCATTAACATGGGTCAATTATGTTAACGCTCAGTGTTCTGATGAAGACCTAACCAACATTAACCAACCTGCATGGTTAAACAAACCATAGCACTACTTTTTGGAGCATCTAATAAGTGTGCGAGTCTCATTCTTTCATGTCTTGAAATATTAACAATTCACATGCATTTGGAGTATCTTGCCAGCATGAAATTAGGAAGCTGCAGTTTTGATTCAGTGCAAAAAGTTTCCTTGTATTGTGAATGGCATTGAACAGTTAGTACAGTTTACCAAGCCCACATACTCTTGGATGAATAACCAAGAACTTGACCAAGAATGCACAGATGCTTCTGTTCATGAGTAGGCAGACTGCACAGATGAACCCGCTTAATTTAATACTGTAAAGAATCACTCCCTGGGAAACTTCTCCAAGGAGTGAAACCAGCTGAGTGAATAAGCTGAAATTTCTATGAAAGAACTGGAACAACTTTATCAGACTGGCACTGCAATGCTGCAAGTATCTTCATCAGTCCAGATCTTTTTACTTGGGTAGTCTCACTCCTTGGAGTGAGTCTGAGTAAGGAGAGTCTCTATTGATCATGGTCTGGGATATTTTGAGCACTTTCTTGAACTTTGTTTGAGTAGCTGGGCTGAGGGGCGTAGATTTTCTTTCTACATTTTCTACTGTGTTTAGAGAGTCCAGTGTACTATCTTATACACAGTTCCCATTAGGGAAGACCTGTGCTTTGTGATCCATTCTCTCCCAGTGCTAAAGGAGTAATATAGTAGTCTTCCACCCCCATCTTCTAGGGCACTGAGTACCTCTACACCTGTAGAACCATTAGAGGCGAATGGAAACTCTGATTCTGACAGGTACAGATACAGCATGAACTACTCCAGCATCGGGCAGTGTGTCATCATCAACAACAAAAACTTTGATGAAAAGACAGGTAAGTGTTAGGTAGAAACATAAAGTCATTAAAAATACATTTAAATATATGGTGCATTAAAGACTTGACTCCTAGATTAAAGGTAAGGAAAACAATTATACTAATTGTACCAATATTGTTTACGAATATCTCACATTGGTTATGTTCTATCTATTCTATGACTATTCTGATGACTGATTAGTTGAATTTCTAGTGAAAAGGGTGAACTTAATTTTTATTGGTGAAAGAATGTCCTCCAGTCAGATTCTTCTTCTCTTTGGTCCTCAGAAGTGTATCAGGATGGTGAGAGGGGAATCCATTCTCTCTTCTCTGTTCTGTTTTTCCTCAAAAGGAATGAGCGTCCGCAATGGCACAGACATAGATGCAGGGATGGTGATGAAAACGTTTGGGAGTCTGGGTTATAAACTGAAGATTTTCAATGACCTGAAAGTAGTGGAGATTGAGAAGGAATTGACTAAAGGTAAGTTGGGATCAACTTTCTTTCACTACCTAAGTTCACACAAGCCCTATTTCCTCTGTAAGGTTTCCAATAATGAAGCATGAGATATTGTTAATTTAACTTAATTCCATTATATATTTACCAGGGTTGTGGTCAATTTCAATTGAGTCAATTCAGAGAATTGACTTAATAAAATGAAATGAGTTGAAAGTCAATTCACTAATTAAAAAATGTTAAGTATGTTCTTTCGGATTTTTCCCTGAATTGACTTGAATTTAAATGGAATTGACCTCATCTCACAATAATAGCAGTTTGGGAGGGAGGGGGTTAACACTGTGGGTTGCTCTCAGCCTCTGAGGAGGACCACAGCAACTCGGCCTCCTTTGTGTGTGTGCTCCTGAGCCACGGGGATGAGGGCGTTCTGTTCGGCACCGATCGTGCCGTGGAGCTCAAGAAACTGACTGGCCTCTTCAGAGGAGACCGCTGTGCTACCCTAGTGGGCAAACCCAAACTCTTCTTCATCCAGGTACTGCACCACAACGTCTCCCTGCTTACCTTTTTCAGTCTGAACAGTCAAATGTATCATTCCTCCTTAACTGGACTTTGTTCACAGTGAACCCTAACAGATCCATTGGTGTGTAATTCCAGCAGGCAGGGACTTGCCGCATCAAATTATGTCATTAACTGTGACTGGAGAAGGCTCAAATTCAGTTGGATTTCATTCAGCAGATATACCATTTGATTCAGGCTCATAACAGATCCAAATTAATGCCTGGCCATAAAAGCACTGTGTTTGGTGATAAGCCCGCCCATATTGCAGGGATGAGCCCTGTTGATCTAATATGCCCTGTTGATTTAATATGATGAATCAGGAGGGGGTGTTTACTTGGTGCTCAAACAGCCAGCCAATTAAACGTACTTCAGGAATAAGAATGAGACTAGCTGGTCAACTCCTGCCCTTGACCCAAAAGATGAGACAGACTATTGTGGCTTGAATGTAGATTTGAGTAATGTTAAAATCTGTGAGTAAGACATATGCTTATGTTCTCAATCCTGGTTTCTTTTTTGTTGTTTCTCATAACTTAATTGATCAAATAAAGTGGTCGATTATACAGTTAACTTACCTCACCTGGTTTCTTGTGTCTAAATTGGTGGCTGATTTTAATGTGAAAACAAAAACCAGCATATCCTGCAGCCCTCCAGGACCAGGATTGAAAACCAGTGTAAGGCCTTTGAGTGTAATGGTTAGGCCTGATGTGATGCTCAGTACTGGAAGAGTAGTAACCTGCTGGCTGCTGTTCCCTGCACGTGACGAGCAGGCATGCCGTGGGTCAGAACTGGACGACGGCGTCATAGAGACAGACAGTGCCTTAGAGACCGACAGTGTCGCTGACGAATCTCCTATAAGGATCCCAGTGGAGGCAGACTTCCTGTATGCCTACTCCACTGCTCCAGGTGCACCTCCGCCTCACCTCATGGAAACCATTGTTCAAAAATAACTTGCATCAAGTGGAAGGATCTGTCACTTCCTATCATTCAAAAGACCTTCAGAGAGTGAATCCTGTTCAACCTGTGACTCTTCATTAGTCAAATACTGTATATTGACTAATGCCTATAGTCTCACTTTAGTAATCATCTGAAATAATTACTTTTACAAGTAGCTGTCCAATTTTCAGTTATCCATTTATGCATTTTTACCCTGAAAGTTCATCATAATGATATTATTGATAGCTAAACTTATTATATGATTAAATCCCTTGCAAATTGAACTTCCAATCGATGTATTCAATATGCTTTTTGTGGTACTGTACATATATTGTGACAGATTGGGATTTTTTAATGTATGTTGCAATAAATGGTAAAGTATAAGCTTTATATGTCCCAGTTAGCTGCATTATGCTTGGGACTGTTGGGATCAAATGCGCTTAACTGGAATATACATGTAACAGCAGTAAGTAGAGTCAAAGGAATGGAAGTGGGGCCAGCTGCACACTGTAATAAACCATAGTATGTAGGTGTCTAATATGAAATTATAGGTAGTTGACTGTACACTGAAACAATGCAGGTGTTATCAATGACTTTGAAGCAGGTTCTTACACTTCAAAGATGTTCTTGTTTTCTTTTTTTTTTTTTGTTGTTCTGCATTTGACCTCCACTCTGCTTTCTCTGTTCCAGGTTATTACTCCTGGAGGAACACCTCTAATGGCTCCTGGTTCATCCAGTCCCTGTGTCACATGTTTTCCAAGTATGGGAAGGAGCTGGAAGTCATGCAGATTATGACCCGTGTCAACAACAGGGTGGCACTGGACTTTCAGTCATGCTCCAACCTGCCAGGCTTTGATGCCAAGAAGCAGATACCATGCATCGTCTCGATGCTGACCAAAGAGTTGTTCTTCTCATGCTAATGTAGGCAAGATTCTATAGGGGAAAATGAGTCCCTGTGCTTCTTCATTATGTATTGCGGGACCATTTTAGTACACATAGTGTACTTTTTTTTCCATGAATGTATTTTTAATTATGTGTTTGGTGAGATCTTTGACATTCTTGAGACGACTTTACATAGTCCAAAGTTTCAAGGAGGTAATGATTTACTAGGATCTAATCTCTTATATTGTAGTGATTCATTGACTAGTGGAAAGAATGGAAGGAGTATGTTCAAGTGGACCACATATGGAATACATTTTCTCTGCATCCCCCCTAAAGTCCTGTTTGTGTGCAGTGGACTGCAAAATATAGAAATTCAACCATCATTTTAGAAGATACAGAAATACTTGTATACCAATCCAGTATAATTAAACTCCTAAGGTATAGCAAGTAGCCTACTTTTACCTGGTGCCTTCAACATCTTGCCAAGAGACTAGAACTTCAAGTGTTATGCATATACTATAAATAGAATCTGTGTGCTGTGCTATCATTATATTATACCACTGCTTGACTTTTCTCATTTCTCTTAATGATGGAGTATTTACAAACTGATTCAATAACAGACATGCTCACTGTGCATTACTGTAGCTTGTTATTTCATTCCCATATTGCAATCCACATTGGTTAGTTTGTTCTGTGTCCATCAACACATGCACATGCATGCACGCATACAAGCACCCTCCCACACACACACACACACACACACAACATGAAGTAGCATTTTTGCAAACATCCTCACAAAGTGTATGTCAGGAATTGCGCCTGGACAATAAAGACACTGGAGAAAATGGGCGTGTCTTTGTCTCTCTTACATCATGTTGCAACATGTGAAACTGAAAGAAAAAAAAGGTCATTCATGTGTTAGTTACAGTTAGTTATTCTTCTAAACCTTTTTTCTAAAGACAGAGACAGAACTATGGATTATACATCACAGAGCACATTCAAAAACAGGCAAGTATGCTGTGTGTGATTACTATGTTGGTTGTCCTTGTAAATTTGCATTCTTAATAATAAAATATAACTCATAACTCGGAAGAAGATAGAGGAATGTGATACTGTGGTTAGAGTACAGTACAGTTAATATCTTGTGAATCTGAATAAAGTAATATTTAATAGTTTATTCTCATGACATTTATCTTTGCCAGAAATGTTTTTTATGTCTATAAATCATGTAAGCCATAGTTTTAGAGTGTTTTTTAAGAGCAATGATATATGTACTGTAAAATAAGATCTTTGCTCCTCATAAATCAATGTTGGGAGAAACTACAATGTGCACATCAATAATGTTTTCTTGACATATTCTGCATCTCTTGTAAATCTAAATTTACATCAAGTTACATCCATTGCTATCCAGAAATAAACCCAATCCACAATTGAGGTGGATTCAATTGTGAAAGTACAATTCAGTTCCTTATTTCTCTGATCAGTCACATGCTTGCATGTCACAATGTCTATATTAAATCAAGCTGTGTCAACTGTTGACCTCCAGACTTTAAAAATAGTTTTTCAGGCCTGTCATATGCACTCCTACATGCAGAGATCCAGAAACAAACAAGTATATAGGAAAAATACATTCCTGACGTATGAATTGTATTTGATGTCTGTGTAACTAATGTTTTAAATTATTTGTAAGCTTTGAAGAAAATCCAAGCCATTTCCAGTACAGCAGGGGCTATAAACACATTGGTAAATGTCTCATTATCAACAATGGAAGATTCTCTGGTGAGTTAACACAATTTTATACTGGTCATTTAACAGGTGATTAAGTTTGTTAGTGGTTGTGTATTTCTAAATAGGACACACGTTTCTTTCATTTGATATTCAGAAACCCTAATGTGAGTTATCTCTGTGTAGTAGGCCTATTGTAGTGCAGTGTGCATTTTCTTTTACATAACACCTGCAGAGTGCTCTATGTGGATAATTACACCAGAATATAGCATGGCATGTGGAAATGTCTTAACCTTAACATCTTTGTATATGCATGATGTAATTGAACACTAATTGTGTGTTCGTCTGCACAAATATGCATGTTGCATTACTGTATTTCAACCTAGACTTATGAAAATGATGCTTCTGAGAGGAAGCTCACTGATGGTGGCTATATAAAGGTATATATGGAACTAGTGAGAGCACGTATTCTCCATTCTGAAGTGATGGGCCCACGGCACGGCACAGAGGTGGACGAGGAGTTACTGCGAAAGACCTTTGAATCCCTGGGGTTCACTCTGCATATAGAGAACAATCTGTCCGTCAAAGACATGCTGAGGGTACTCCAGACAGGTGAAGATTTCCATTTTCTCAAGATCAGAAGAAGTTTTGAGGCTTACTGACAGCCAGGACAGTGTGTTCTCACCCACTTTTCCTTTCCCTGGGCCTCAGTGTCAGAAGAAGACCACGGAGAGAGGGCATGCTTCATCTGTGTGCTACTCAGCCACGGCGGCGAAGGTACCATTTTTGGAACAGACAGACCGGTTCCTCTCCAGGAGCTGACCTCTTTCCTCACTGCAGAGAGATGCCCCAGTCTAAAGGGGAAGCCCAAACTATTCTTCATCCAGGTACATAACGTGCCAGCTCCCACGTTTACAGTTCCAAATTCATTTGAAAACTGGGTTAAGTAAACTCTGAACATGGAGTCATATAAGCTTTGTGTGGAGCTCCATTCTCACTGTGCTCCGTTCTTGAAAACATTGATAACGCAGACATGAAATACTGAATGGATCCCCCATACTCTGATGGCAAGCATCCCATGATTAACAGTTATCACACGTGATCTGTGCAGGCTTGCAGGGGAGATGAGTACGACTGTGGTGTTGAAACAGATTCGGTGGAGGAAGAACAGTCGGTTCAAATGTCTGAGATTCCAGAGGGAGATTTCCTGTGCGGCTACTCCACAACTCAAGGTAACAGCACAGACATCACACCAACACCATTTTAATTTATGCAGAAGAGTAATTCACAGCACAGTGCTCATCCATTCTCGTCAATTGCCAAAATGAATATCAAAATGATGGAAAGGAAATATAGCTTTTTTTATTGTAATATTTTTTGATGAATGAATGTAGATGAGAGTAAAAATGTAAACAAAATAAAAATAGAAAATGTTCAAATGCTCGCCATCATTCATTTGCATGCTTATTAGCCTTAGTCTTATGTTTATAACAAAGATGATTGAAATACTCTGTTTCTGTATCTTTAATTTTACAGGCTATTTCTCATGGAGAAACCCCAAAACTGGCTCGATTTACATCAAGTATCTGTGTGAAATGCTGAAGCAGCACAGAAGTCTGGAAATAACAAAGATCCTGACCAGAGTCAACCACAGGGTGGCACTGGATTTTGAGTCACAAACCTATGAGTGGCAAACAAATAGAAAAAAACAAATGCCTTGCATTATGTCCAAGCTTACAAAAGAGCTGTTCCTCACTGTATAACACACAAGCCTCTTGAGTTTTTTTTCACCTTTTCGCAATTTATAATAACAGGAAACAGTGCACCATTTAATAATCAACATGATAAGTAATATTGAACTAGTTCAGTGTTAATCAACACTGTGGCAATCTACATTGTTTAATATAAAAACAAATTGTTTATCTTTATGTTTCAACTGAGAAGACAATTCTGTATTCATTTTCAATAATTGTCTGCAACAAATTACTTAATTTCCCTGACTTTCAAATTGTATGTGAGTGAGGCTTCATTGGCCTGACAGTGGATGCAGACAATAAAATCAATGGCTTATTTTGGGCCTGTGATGACAGTTATTTTTTTTGTTTTCCTCCAAAAAAAAGCTTCTGTTGTGGACATTGTGCATGTAGTAGTTGAAAGGTTTCAATTTCATGATGAAATCATGATGAAATCTTGAAATGTTTTTAATGTTTCAATGTCGTTCTGTCACAAAATCCAGACACAATTTTAAAAAAGCTATAAAAGCTGTTCTGTGGACATCAGCTCTCTTGGACATTCCAACCCCTGAACACATTATGGGGTGTGACCTAACTCAAGATAATGACCCAACTGACCCAAGATAATGGCTGAGTGTGTCTGCAGAGCCATAATCCATGTGGAGAAGAGGAGGCTCCACACTCTTATCTACAGAACATCCTGCTATTTTCTCTTTGATCAAAATACACAAACAACTCACGACAAGCACATTTACCTCTTGTAAAACCTCATAAAACATCTGTATATTCTGTCAATTTAGCAGATTGCACACCTCCAATCAAAAATTGTGTACAAGTATGTTGTATGATGTACAGATAATACCTTTTAAGTATTAATATGAAATATATATATATATACATACAGACTACCGGTCAAAACACCCCCATTTTCCAGTTTTTACTGAAATTTAAGCAGTTCGAGTCCAGTGAATAACCTGAAATAGTACAAAGGTAAGCGGTAAACTTCCAGAGGTTAAAAAAAAAAGTTTGTTACCAAAAACTGAAAAATAATGTAGATAAGTTATTAAAAAAGGCCCTTTTCAGGGAACAAGTAATGGGTTAACGTGGGTGTGCAGGGCGTCGGTCTCAGCAACATGGGAGTGACAGGGTTGCCTTTGTTTTTCCATGTTGTGGAGGCCTTTGGAGCAGTGGGACTTTCCGGGGGCAGGTTTGGCACTCTCAGGGTGTGAGAGTGTGAACTGTTCCCCGGAAGGTTGCTCCAAAGGCCATAATTGATTTAATTATTATTTAATTGATGTTAATTGGTAAGTGATTATTCACTTACCTGTTTGTGTGTGAGAATGTGAGTGGGTGTGGTCTGTCAATTGTTTGGTGTTTTGTGATTAGGTGTGTGAATGTTAGACCGGTGATTGCCTCACGAGTCCCACCTGAGCCAGGCAGAAAGTAAGCCTATTTAAGAGCAGGTGGGGCGAGTGGGGAATCAGTTAGTCTTATCTTGTCATTATGTGTGAGTGAGTGAGTGAGTGAGTGAGTGAGTGAGTGAGTGAGTGAGTGAGTGAGTGAGTGAGTGAGTGAGTGAGTGAGTGAGTGAGTGAGTGAGTTGACTCTGTTGACTCTGTCGACTCTGTCGGGCATGGTGGCGCGTGTCTAATCCAAGCTTCTGGGAGGCGGAGTCTGTGTGGAGTTTATGTTGAGTTCAGTGTCCGTTTGTCAAAAGTGACTGAGTAGAGTGCTTCCTGTGTGTGTCTGGGAAAGGGAAAGAGAGGCCGCACTGAAATAGTGTCTGCCTCCCTCTCTCTGCGTTTGCGTTAAGAGACCTCGCACTTGGGCAGTGGAGTGTTTCTGGACAATGCCCCGAGAACTCTCACTGAAAGAGTGGAGAGGGTCTCGGGGCTAGTTGCCAGAACTCTCACTGCGATGAGTGGCGTGGTCTCTGTGTGTTTGGGTCAAAAGAGAACTCAGACTTCAAAGTTTGAGTGTCTCTGTGTGCATGGGTTTGGGGAAGCACTTGAAAAGTCACTGGATATGTGTGTGCGCCTGGGGAGGTTCTAGGGACCTTTGGTCTGAGGAGGCGCAGTGTCTTGTTGAGATGTGTGTCGGGACAGCGCATAGAGTTCTACCCTGTCCCGTAAGTGTTGATGTGTGTTAAATGTGGATGTATGAAGGCGGTGTGGAAAGCTGCTGATTGTCTGTGTTTGTGTGTTCCCCGAAAGGGGATTCCCCCCTTGGAGCAGGCGGGGCTTTCATTTATTGTTTGTTTATTTTAATTTCTTATTTTAGTTAATTGTTTTTGCCCGAAATCTTCATGGCAAGTAGGGTGAAGACTTTGTGTGTGTTTGTTTTATTTTAACCTGCTCTCCCACTGTCTCTCTCCAGTGTCTGGGGGGAGAGACAGAAAAAAGAAAGATCTGGGGCCTAATTTATAAAAAGTTGCGTAGAAACCATCCTACATTTGATCTAAGATAATTTATTAAATGTGCGTAAGTGTGATTCAGAGAAACTGAACGTACGCACAAAAAAACGTGCGTACGCCACTCCCCCAGATGTGAAATCTATAAATCACAAACGATCTTGAAATTGTGCGTAGCTGAATGGTTCTAGATCTCCGCCTTGTAAACGCCCCCTAATTAATCAAAACGAATCAAAACACAAATCCTCTACTTGATAATGGCGAGCTGCAGAAAAATCATTTTAGCGAGGCCGAAATCGAGGTCCTGTTGGCGGAGGTGCAGATGCATGCAGGGACAGTTTGGGAGCCTTTCCAGTGGCTTTACCAGTAAAACCAAGTACGTGACCTGGCAGTCTGTAGCCCAGGCTGTGAATGGGGGGAAGCAAAGGTCCCTGAAGGACGTAAAGAAAAAGTGGTCTGATTTAAAACTGAGGTCAAAATCTCTAATAACTCGTTCCCTTCTTATTGCGCAGTTGGCGATATCTTCGAGAAGTGACAATGCTGCCATTCTTCCTCTTGCAAACCACTGCATTATTGGACATTTTATAGCCTATAGATTGACCGAAAGGTTTTACACGTGTGGAACCATAATATGTATATTAAATAAATTTCCTTCAAGGATGTGTCGATTATGCTAATATGGGTAGTTTTGGAAAACCAATGTGTGTTTTTGTTTTGTTTTCCACAAGTAGCCTAGCTTATGTTGTTTTAATGTATTAATAACTTTATTGTGCAAACCATTACGTATAGCCTAAGCAATGTGTTCAATCTGGTAATAGTACTACTACTACTACTACTACTAATAATAATAATAATAATAATGAGGAAACAATTAGGCAGCAGACGACATGTTGGCGCTCTTAGATTTCCGAATACATTTTACATTACATTTACATTTTAAGCATTTAGCAGACGCTCTTATCCAGAGCGACTTACAATATGTACATTAATACATGGTAGGAACAATCATAGTTCGCGCAAGAGATCAGTGCAGTAATACAGCAATAGACATCATTGCAGGCAGCTGCGTACCATACCTGTAACACTGGGAAGGAAAAGGTTAGTAATTTATTTTATTTTATAATATAGTGTTGAGCAAGTAGGCAGTGGTGATGACAATTAGCTAGATGTACAGAATTCAGTGGTAGTGAAAAGGTGGGTTTTGAGTCTCTTGCAGAAGATCGCAAGTGATTCCGCGGTCCTGACCGATTGCGGAAGGTCATTCCACCAGCGAGGGGTCAGGACAGAGAAGACACGAGACCGCAAATATATGCAGTACTCCAACATTGCCACAAGGAAACGTGCGTACGCCAAGTTGAAACCTGACGTGGAGCTGAGTACTTTTCCACGTCAAAGACCGTTTTTATAAATCTGAACTTTGTCGTGGATTTGAGCGTACACGTTCTAAGATCAAATCTGTGCGTAAGTACGTTTTATAAATGAGGCCCCTGGTCCGTACACCGGCAAAACCCCACTCCTCTGCCAGTTATTACCATCGGCTGCTCTGCTCCAGTCCAGGAATTGTCACCTGGCGTGTGACAGTGGGTTAACAGTCATTCTGTGCAAGTCGCCAACTCTGGATCCAGCAAGAGCCCAGACCATCACGCTTCCTCCTCCATGTTTGACAGTTGGTGACACACACTGAGGAACCATCCTTTCGCCTACTCCACGGCCTACAAAAACCCTGATTTTGATTTTGAAAATTGATTCATCGGTCCATAAGGCCTTCCAGTCTTCAGTAGTCCACTGGCGGTGCTTCATGGCCCAGGCAAGCCTCTTTTTCTTATATTGCCATCTTAGCAATGGCTTTCTTACTGCCACTCGACCTGTCAAACCTGCAGCTCAAAGTCTTCTCTTCACAGTTGAAACTGAAACTTCCTTACTTTGACCAGTGTTAAGCTGTGCTTGACGCTGTTTTCCTGTGAGCCGCCTATCACGCAAGCTGTTGACTCTCAGAAACTTGTCTTCTGATTTTGTTGTGGCTTTGGGTCTGCCAGACCTCTTCCTGTCAGTTTCCTCCAGTTTCCAAGTGCCTTTTGATCATGTAGGAAACTACTCACTGCCAAAACATTTACATTATTTTTCAGTTTTTGGTAACCTAAACTTTTTTTTGTTTGTTTTACCTCTGGCAGTTTACTGCTTACCTTTGTACCATTTCAGGTTATTCACTGGACTTGAACTGCTTAAATATCAGTAAAAACTGGAAAATGGGGGGTAGTGTATATATTTTAATTATTAAATATTTCACTACGTATTTTCACTTAACGATTATGCCATAATGGTTTTCAACAGACCCCACTGAGAACAAAAACATGTTTTGAACTTACCAGAAAAACGTTAAATGTTACCTGCAGGCCAACAGTAATGCCCAGTGAATCAAGCTGCACTGAAAGCTTCCTAAACATCGCAACATGAAAAACATGACTTTACACATTCTTTTTTTCAGACAGTGAAATGATAAGTATGACCTCATTTTAACTACTTGGGAAATGTGCATCCAATCACGGGTCAGCACTGCTTTGTGATTTGACTGAAGCTGAAGGGGTCGAGTCACTCTGAAAAACAACTTCCTCACCCCTGGGAATTGGGTGAAATTACCTTCACTTAGTGAGTGAAGTGAAAAGTGTATTTAGTGGACCAAACTACATATTTGTGTAAAGTGCAGTTTTATGCCATCTGTAGCAAGCAGATCAGAAGCAACAATTTGGCAATAGATGATTGAGATATATAATCTATACACATTCATATTTTTAATTGATAAAGAAGGAAGGAAGTGATATGATAATTATTACTATTAATCTTTGAGAGGATTGAGCAGTTAAAAAAAAAAAAAAACATTCTTGCTTACACTGGAGGCAAGACCAATTATTATGCTACTCCAGACCTAATTTTGTGCCAGATTGTGAGCATGTGGCCTAACAGCAACAGCATTTGAAGTTCAATAAAACACAAGAGGTACAAGAGTTTTGTAAGAAACTATGGAACTGCAAAAATATAAATCATGTACAAACTTGCATCATAATGCCATGGTGCAATAATGCAGCTGAGTAGGAGGCTGTGTTAGCCCAAAATGTAATGAGAGGAATGTTTTTTTGTGACAGCAGAGGGTATGTGTGGGGGTGTCATGAAAACACTCACACATTATTGTGTGAAGTATAATGTAAAGTAGAAACTTATGACTAATCTGGAAGCAAATGTTGCTTTGCTTTTCAAGTTTGCCTGCGACTGACCAATGGTTCATTAACATAAACAACATCGTGCAGGTACAGTATAAAACTATTTTCAGCTCCTGCTCTGGAACTGAGCTATTATCATTGGAATCAAGCTTTGCTCAGATCAACACGGGATGGAAAACTAAGCAGAATGCAGGGACTAGAATTCCCTCATTAATACACTTGTCCACCTGTAACATTATCCTAGTATGTATTGAGAAACAGATAGCGACACTAATAGAACTTTCAAAGATGGCTAACTCACTGGTAATTGGAATGTTCCCATATTGTTGATAAATGAGGAGTTTCCCATCTTAAGGTAACAGATGCAGTAGAGGACATTCACATGGGAATAGACAGCTATTTGCATACATTTACATGGTGAAAAGAACATTGGTGTGCATGTGTGCTTAGTCATGGAATAAACAACTGACAGAAGCAACTGCAGTCACTTATAGGAAAGACAGTGTGCCATTGTACCGTCTCGGGCTGGGAAGAACGTAAACAACAAGAGGGTGCATTCACCCTCACACACATACACTAGCATTTGTGGAGCTGTGTTGGTGGATGTGATATTCATGTCTGGCGGCCACGTTAAAAAAAGGTATTTTGAGAATGATCACTTAAGCGGTCAGCCATTGCTGTATAGGAAACATGAGCATGTTTATTCTGCCTGCTCGGACATTATTTGCTTTTCCTGGGTCCATATAAACCGTAAAATACCTCTAGAGGATGCCAAACAGTCCAATATTGCGTGAAATGTGGGGAGGATTCTGAGCGTCAAAAACCGCATTCCTTTAGTTATTCATGCATACTTTTAGAATAATAACTTTTCCAATGAAGGCCTAATGCTTAATAGGCTATTAGACCCAGATTTTGGATGCCCCATGTCGACTGATCACAATAAGTGATTTAACAGAGGAAATACCTCGAAGTCCATTAAATATTATTGATGGCATTCTATTAGCTAATTAGAATCAGTTTTCCAACGGTAACTGGTGGAAACAAAAACCTGCATACACCCCGGCCCTCCAGAACCGGAATTATGTTGGTTAGCTAGCCAGCTAAAAAACAACTGCGAAAACGGGCATTCTGTGGGGTCGCAGCTGTTGCCTTGGTGACGCATAAACATAGCAATGAAACCATTGTATGTTATGTGTTTTAAAATAATGATATAAAAGAAGTTTCAAAGTAATTATACTACTGTGCTGCGTGCTTATGGTCTATGATAGATATTGAAGATTAACTCAATTCACTGCCTTTAAAAAAATACGTGTTGCATGCAGCCATTAATTCAATATCCAGATATATTCATTGCCATTTTGCATAATTATGATGAAGATACATAACCTACCTGTCCTACTTCGAGAGCATGATTGGCAAGCAATTGCTTACGTTTCAGAGGATGAGTTATCCTATATTTACCCGGCGTTATATTAAGCAATTATTTCAGCAAAATACTCCTGCCGCGTTCAAACCCACAGCGAAGCGAAAATGAAATTACGTTTCCGAGAAAATGCAGAAGTGAGGACCAATAATACACCACAGCCGACTTCCGTGGTCTCCAGACTGTTGCACTAACGTTACGCCCTCTGGGCATGAGCTGAGGCGAAACAAACGCGTTGGGAGGGGATTTCCACACAGATCACTGTTTCCTTTACTTGTTTTGCTTTCGATCTGGACACTGAAAGAGACAAAAGTTTAAACTCTGCGTTTTATTACCCAGGACCACGAAAGTAACTATTAATTTGACAGCGGTGCGAGGATTGCTGCATTTGAAAGGGCGTATTCTGCTATATTACAGGTAAGGTCATTTTCTCGTGTCTTCGGACAAGGAAGCATTTAGCTATTATTTTTTTTAGATAAACAGGAAGCTGTATTGAAAAGTGATATACGCTAAAGACAGGGGATGGAGGTTGAAGCCAGAGAGGTTTGATTTCACTTTTGGATTGCTTCGTTATTATCTAGCCTGTAAGCTAGCTAGCTGGCTAGTTGGTAGCCAGTGCACAGCTGTCAGTTTGTCGACAGCGTGACTTTAAAAATAATGAATCTGATTATCTACGATAAATTGCAATGGTCTAAAAGACCATTACAAACTCAACAGCAAAACTAGCAGCATGGATTTGTGTTAGAAATATGGTGAGATTTCAGTGTGATTACGAGAACAATTGTCATGTTCGGAAACGTACAGATCGGATAAGAACGAAATATGAGGGGAAGCGGGGGTGTGTGGAAGAGAGAATATCGGATACTTATTCATGTTTTAGCGATGTTGCAAAGGGTTTATTGTTGCCTTTCTAACATCTCTAATACATTCGGAATAATTTTGAGTTTTTGTAGGTAGTTGGTTGCAGAGCTGGAGTTGGAAAACGTTGGTGCAAACGTGACGAATGTCCGTGTAAATCTCTAGGTTAAGTCGCTGTTTAAAGTTTAATTTGGCAATCTTTCGCTTTATTCCTGTGAGTGGACTTTGCTCACGGGTTCCTTTCTCTATAGCTTTAAAGAAAAAGAGTGAATATTCCCTCTTAACAATAACAGCAACCCTGCAGAACCAACAACGGGTTCCGCTGTCAGCCAGCAACCAGTCAAAAGCCGAGGTCAGGGGGCAGAAAGGGCTGTGCCCAGTTACTTGTACAGTACAATCTCGTAAATTAAATTGGACTATTACTTACTACTCCTGTGCAGTTGATTTGAATTCAGTTGCCATGGTGTTCTACAATAAGTCACCTACACGTGTATTATGGATAGCTACATGGTAAAGTTACATTAAAAAGCAACTCCACTTTTGATTTATTTTATTGACCAAAATTATTACATCTGATGTGAAACATTATCTGTTGTTGCAATAGCATTGGTAGTTTTCTCAGAGTATACCCACTGAAAGGAAACACTTATCATTTGTTTTAGCAATCAGATGGAGTTAACTCAGTTGTGGATACTCCCGAGTGTGACCAAGACACAAAAGTTTGATATGTTAGCTTCACTAAGCCAGTTTATTATCTTCATAATTGGGTAGGTGAGCTTGTCTATCAATGCATACGTAAATGCAAAGTAAATTTAAACTTAAATCTACCATTTATTATTGTCTGAGACTATACAATCCTTATTGCCCTCCTGAGGAAGTCACCCACGTGATAACATTATTGCAACACAGAGGAAGTTGAAATGCAATATCTTATGAAAATGAAAAGATACAGCAAAAAATGATATTTTGGAACTTGGAAAACCAACATATTGCAGCCTTCCTTTTTAAGCCTTGCGACTTCACTACCGTCTGTGATAACACACCAAGTCTGGGAGTGTGTCCAAGAAGTGCACTGAGCCTCTGCTAACTGCCATGCCAAAGAGTAAAGGTAATTTAACTAGAATGTAATGGTGTGCTCACTGTGTTGGTGATCAGGGTTTCACATTTTGGTCATGATAGTTTCTTAAGCCATACTATTTTTAAGTTCTCATCAGGGACTACTTTCATTAATGCTATTGTTCTCTTTTTTAAATAGAATTTCTATTTTTGTAGGCCTATTGACTTTTTTTGTTGTTGTCATAATTGTTTATTCTTTCTAAGGCTGAAACATCACCAATTAACATATTCTGAGGCTTATTTACTGAAACACAACTGAACCAATATAAGTGTAAATTACTGAAATTAAAATGGAAAAATCTGGAAGGTTTAAAATAAATTAGAATATAAAACAATATATTCCCTTTTCCAGAATAAAACTGAATCGGTAAGCAATAAGGCACAGAATGTTTCAGGTTGGATAAAAACTAAAAGTGTTTAAAACTAAGGACACTAAAACTTTATCAGCATTAAAGTCGTTTGACATGCTTTAAACTGTACCCACTATTGAATGCTTAATGTTAATTCACAGTTTTTTAAAATATCAGTTTTTATATATGTACATTACTTTTTTATGTCACACTCTTTAATTTCTGTGGTTAATTTGGTTCATTTCTGTGGTTAAATAATCTGGGGAGTATTGTTTTCATTTTCAGTATTTGTAAGTTTTACTTAAAAGTATAGTCAAGATATATAGGATGCTGCTTAAAGTTGAAAGGTGTTGGGTAACTGGTGAATGTGCAATATGAGAAATGAAGAGCACACACACTAGTATACATTTTTCTTTTTACTGGGAAACTGGCACCAGTGTTTCCCAATAAATGCACAGTCAGTCTATGAATACACATTTGGTGTAATAGTTTGTGTAACTTGTACACTGAACACTTTAATCTGGTTACTGAAATTCCTTTGGCTTCAGCTTTTACTTGTAGAAAATGGCAGTAAAATATTTGATATATATAAGCAAACAACAGGGCTAAAGAGAGTGACAATGGTATATTGTTTTACTTCATTTCCATATCTAGTCTAATAAAAATTGCTATGCCTCATTACCAAACTGTCTTGTATTTGAAAGTCTGATCTAAACCAAATCAGTCAATTTGTTTATGGTAACTTTGGCGATGATATGTGTTCATTTAGTATAATATGCACCCTGTGTTTCATTGCCACAAAGTCCAACCTTATTGTTGGTTAAGACTGTTGGCACAGAATGTGTTTTATTAGGCAACATTTTATTACATTTATAACCTAAATAAGGTCCATATTAACAACAGCTTGTTAGCACAGATGCAGATAGGAGTAGATATTGTAGTGGAAGTAGAGAAGTAGATAATGTTATAATGTTATGTTATTTAGTTAGTGAGGGAGGTAATATGTCTGAATATGGGTTGCATACAACAATCTGCAAACTTGAGCTACAGATAGAAGTCTCATTCCTGTACACTGAGCTGTTCGAAGTTGTAGTTCTGAGGTGAATGTGCAGGCTGTGTGCACAAAATACAAATAGTGAAACCACAAATGTCACCTAGTCTCTCAAAACCATCTAGAATGCGCGGATGTGGTGTGAAAAAGATTCACACATTGACAGTCCTGAAATGCGTCCTTTCCAACCAACACTTTAAGCATCTGTGTAAATCGTGAAAAATGCTTTTTCAAATGTCAGTTGACTAGGTCACAGAAGTACCAGATTGAATAAGCTGTGTGCATTTGATGGACAAACACTCCAGTGCTATAATAATTGTTTGTTAAAAAAGTTAATTTGTCTGTGAAAGAACAGTGAAATTAAATCCCTCACTAACCTGCGCATTGAAACAAACTGACAGTGAGCATCTTCCTGATAATCTGAACCACCAGATATGTATTAGATATTTATCTCTGGGTCAGCAGACAAGGTCATTTTTGTTTATTTGTCAGGGACATTAAAAAAAAATCATTGTTACAATGTTAAAATTATCATTATCTAAACACATTCACTGGCAATATCTAAGCAGGTTGAGTTACTGGCTGCAGGTATTGGACAATGGGTGATGGACAGATGTGAATTAACTTTGGTTGTACTGTCTGAATGAATGATACTTCTCTCCCTGCCATCAGGTCACCATGCCGGTGGAGAGAATGCGAATGAGGCCATGGTTGGAGGAGCAGATAAACTCAGATAAAATACCAGGACTGAAATGGGTTAACAGAGTGAGTACAGAGTGAATTGGAACTTTCTTCTTTAAAGTGTAGCATTCAACAGTGAACATGTTGAAATGCTGAACACCATGTGAGCTGGTATTGCCATGTCCTGTTGTTGTTGTTCTGATGGTTTTTACTCTGAAATGGTGTTGCAGGCTATGAAAGGGACCTTATGTTTGTTTGCACCATTACTGGTATGATAGAAACATTAATTAGTTTGTTCAATATGTAAACACCTTGCGAGTCACATATATTAATATTTTTTCGAAGGCATCAACAAGCAGGTTTACTGCAAACATTTACTGCTTTCCCCATCTGCTTTAAGGGCTGAAAACAGAACTAGGCTTACATTTTTTTTCAATGTGCTGTATGAAATTGGAAGAACATATGTTAGCATGTGGTAAGCAATGTCTCTATCCTTCAATATCCCTTAATATTTATGTTTATACATCCTAATTATCCTATCTATACATCCTGAGTACTTATTTTAAGTCAGTTACAGTATCCATTTCCCTCTTCACATTTGTTGCATGTTTATTTCACTCGCAGTGCTACCTTTGTGTTTCCCCTGATATTGTACATTTGATAATTCTTTGTAAAAGCATAGCTGCCACTGAGGTCTCCTGGTCTCTGCCTTGCACTGAGATTTCACAAGGAACCAGAGAGATGCTTTCTTCCTTCAAGTGTAAAAAATGTCCACCATATTTATTCCCTCACCCCGTTTACTCCATGGCACTGCAGTGTATTTTTGGCAACCAGGAATGCTATAGCATCTAAATATGGACTTTCTATATCTATACAGCAGCTAACAGGGCTTCTTCCCACAGATTTCCTTTAGCATATGTATTGTATCTTTACAGTGTGTACTGTGTACATCTGTGTCCTCTGTTGGCGAATATCTGTGTACTCCGTGTTAGCGGTTATGCTTACCACCAAACATTTGATAGGAGATTAACGGTGTGCATCATGGTGGTCTCTTATGTTTCCAAGACTATACAACTGTGGCTGTTTGTATTTTAAAATGTGAAGAGTGTGTTAGAAGGGAACTGCTAAAACACAGTGTTCCAGTGTGTTGCTCTTCATAGTCTGCCACTGAATCAGACCATGCTAGTGCTGACTGTTATTGGCAGTCCCACAGGTGGTGGAATAATTGGCTAGCATAATTGGTCTGCGCCAACTGTGCATGAAGTGTACTCCTCTGACACAATAACTGCGCAGCTCTGCTGGTAGACTGCAGAGTGAAAAGTGACAGTGACGTGACGTGATGAGATGGGCCTGTTAATGCCATTGGGAATTCCAAATTCAGGGAAGAGAGAAAATCAGGCATAAAAAATGGTTATAAAACTGTGAGAGTGGATGAAGAGAGGAGGCTGAACCAGCTGAGGTCACCTGTTATGTGGTTTATCTGCAGGAGAAAAGGATCTTTCAGATTGCCTGGATGCATGCAGCTCGACATGGATGGGATGTGGAAAAAGATGCTCCTTTGTTTAGAAACTGGGCGATTCATACAGGTACTATTATGAAAATATAATTCATGTTTTGGTCAAGGAGGAAGAGGGGTTTGTATTAAAGAGAACAGTGACAAAAGGACTGAGCAACAGTGGCAATAATAATACACCTAAAAATTGGCCTACATAGTTATAGGGCACTGGCGACTGGTCCACAACAGGTGAAGCTGAGGCCCAGGGTGGGGTGGCTGATCTGACCTTGACCTTCTCTGACACTCCGGTGATAATGCTGACTGCCCCTGCTGCTCTGATGATGTTATGATGATGTTATGATGATGATGATGATGGTGATGGTGATGAGGATGATGTGCCCCTGATGCTGCCTGCCTGCCTGCCTGCCTGCCTGCCTCACTACTGCAAAATAAAGATTATCCTCATATTAAATGCCTGACATCATAATTTAAGACAATCCTACCATTTTAGTTCAATAACATATTAACAAATTGGGGGGGAGACCTCCTCTGCTGCTCTGGTGATATGGTTGCTCACTGCCCCTGATGCTCTGATGATATGATGATGATGATGCACTCACTGCCTCTGATGCTGCCTGCCTGCCTCACTACTGCAAAATACAGGGATTATCTTCATATTAAAAGCCTGACATAATATAATTTAAGGCAATCCTACCATCTTCATTCAATAACAAATTATAACTTTTTAAAATCAAATTAGTACTGATGAAACATTAGAAACAAATAAAGAGATAGATTGACTATTAAAGACTTGGAACATAGGTCATGCAAATGTTATTCAACATAACAGTAAATACATTTTGGTACACTTGGTAATACTAGCCTCACAAGGAAATTGTTTACAATTTAAATGTCAACTCTTATAGAGAAACAATACAGGGTATGGTAGCTAAATAATTTCCCTAATTAAGGTAAAAGCTAACACATTAATTTTGCAACATATCAAAATAAATATTATTTATGTCCCCTTACCTTGTAAGCAAATTATAATCTCCTTTATTTCCTAACACAGTGCCCTATAGTATCAATCTCACACGACGAGGGGTTTTCTCCGACTTCACAATCCTCAATGTCAAGCAGTTAGCTAGCTAGCTAACATTAGCCCAGTTCAGTTGAAACATGTGAGATGAGACAAATTCTTTGCTAGATAACGTTAACTGGTAGCTAACTTTAGATAGAACAAAATCGCAGTTTATTATTTGACATGTTGAATTATTTGAAAAACGTCATAATGAATAGCTAGCAAAACCTCATGTTTGATCTGAACTGCAAATGTCAACTAGCTAGTCATCTAACATTAGCTAGCTACCGTGGCTAACTTTCAAACTCCCAAGAGATCAATTTAGAATATAAATTATTAACAGTGGAATAAAGACCAAATAATTCAAACTATTGGGTCTTTAATTAACCTCACCTGTAACAGACTTCACTCTCCAAAAACTCCTGTGCCCAAGCTACAAATATTGTAGCTATCTTCTATTGGACAGAGGATGGAGACAGATCCTGATTGACAGAGGCATGTTAAAATCAGATTGGACGTACGGCTGGGAAGCTGAGCTTCCAGGCGGGCCAGTATTGTCAGATTAAATTTCCCAAAACCCATCACATGTTATTCCATTAAATACAGTAAGTCCGTAGAAACCCTGAGACAACTGCGATCGGCCAAGCTTCCACTGACAGCTTCAAGCGCGTGAGGCGATAGATAGTGCTGGTTTAAACAAAACATTTCAGTCTAAGTGACATAGCATGGAATTGAACTACCACTCTCTAACTGTGGTATTTAAACAAATAAATATTAAGTAAAATGTTTATTAATGTTGTATTTAAAAAACATTTCCATCCCCCTAAAAATTACAGGGGAAGCCAAGCTTCCCTCGTTGTCTTAAAGAAATTGCCACTGTTATAGGTTAAAAAAAGCTTCAGTGGAAACTACAGTATATAATCAGTAATGAGACAGCTGTCATAGCTTTCTCTTAATAGAGGTAATGCTTTAGAAATGTTCTGAAAAATATTTTCAACTTTCTGGATCAATGGTCATGTTTCACTGTTGGTGTTGTGGTCATATTTGACTATTTGTTTTGTAAAGCATTTTCCTAAGCATCAACAGAAATGAGTCTCCTGTTAGGGAGACTGAGAGTAGATCTTCTATGGTGACAATACAGTTTGCGATTTGCACAATGGCTATTTCTCCATCGACTTCTCCTTTCTTTGCTGTTTGCTTGTTCAGGAAAATATCAACCAGGGGTGGACAAACCCGACCCAAAGACATGGAAAGCCAATTTCCGCTGTGCCATGAACTCCCTGCCTGATATTGAGGAGGTCAAGGACAAGAGCATTAAGAAAGGAACCAATGCCTTCAGGGTTTACAAAATGCTGTTGCCATCCGAGAGACCCACAAAGAAAGGTAAAGTGTAGATCAGCGTTAGCCTGTGTGCGCCTGGTTCAGTGCTCCAACTTCCCTATCACAAATATGTCAGAGAGCAAGCTTTTATTCCCACCACAAGATGACACAGCAGCTTTCACTTTCAGCATCGCCTGAGTGCTGTTCCTTGGCATATTTTCAGCACCATGCTTTTGATTTCCAATATAAACAACAGTTTCGGTTTCTATAGAAATACAAGGGATTGTATTAGCAGTTGCTAAGTAAACACAGGAAGCCTTGATGAAATTATTCTTCATCAATATATGACGGCACATTGCACTAAGGGGCAGTGACAGCTTTTGATTGCAGTTTAGGGGATACTTTATCTTGATAGTATGGATCACGTTTCTTGCGTGTGATGCCTCTGCACTGCTAGGTCTCATTTTGCGCAGGTTAAGTAAACATGCCAACGTGTTGCCAGTGTGACCTCACACTCGGAGCCATGCAAACAATGTGCCTTAGGCGAAGCAGGCTAAATATGAAGCAGGCTCATATGCAATCACATTACTCTACTGTAACTTGGTAATGTTTTTCCCTCTTCAGAGGGGTGTTGCTGTAGTGAGTCTGGCATATTTAGTGTGTGCTTTTTCTATTTCCAGGCAAGAAAAGGGGTGAAAAAGAAGAAAAAACAAAGGTAATGATCAATATCCTGGAAGTATGGTTCATGCAGTGCATTAAGAGAAATCCATTTCACTTAGTGCCTTTGATGAATCCTTCATTCTAAATGTATTTCCCTGTCTGTATATAGCATGTTAGCTTATTCAGATTTGCTGGCTTTTCAGATGTCCAAAGCAATATGTATTCTATCTGTTATTGTCAGACATGCAAAGAAGTCAAGCAACTGTTGTCTGAAATGTATTGTGGTATATAAATTCATTAGTATCTCAATCCCAATATTTTACGAGCACCAAACAGTGCCAAACATGCTCCATAGTAAAATTTTCTGAAAGGCTTGGTTAGATGATAAAAAGAAACACAAATGAACTGAGCCAAGCAGGGGAGGTGGAGCCATTGAGTAGGTGAAAGGTGAAGCATCCTCCTCATTATGATGAGGACTTTAAAAACTCTTACCCTCTCAGGTGGAGCACAGGCCACCTTTGCGAAAGAGCAGTAAGGGGACGGCGCTGGTGAAAGTGGAAAACATGGTGGACAGCACGTTGCTAACAGGTAAGAGCTGGACACCTGTGCTCACACAGGGGATGGCTTTCAGGCCATTCTCCTGCCTTCCTGACCATATCTGACACTGCACTGCAGTCCACTCGCACACCAGTAGAGACGGATGACTCCTGAAGCTTCCTCTAGGTTAATGGGAATATGCATGAACAAAATGCCTAAACTGATCAACAATGTTGTGGGTAAGTCGAAAATCGATTATGTAAAAAAATGGCGGAATAGTCCTACTACTTTAACTGGTCGCATTGTGGTTGTGACAGACGTGGATTTACGCCAATTTAATTTAATAAATCTGTGTTTTGATGACAACAGATTTTGAAACTGGATGCCGTTGGAGGGAGGGGGAATGCACAACAAAAATATTTATCATTAGATAATCAGTGTCCAAGTGCCAAACCTCCTAGTATTTACATCAGGATAATTCCCCATGATTTACAATGCATTGTGTTCACTGTTTGGTGCATGATGTGCAGTATGTAGTGTCAATGTGAGAATGGATCTTCTGTACTCTGAGCTGTTGAGTGACAGGGAATGGACGGATCTATAATCAGGCACAGATTCACTTACTGTACCTTGAAGGACCGGTCAACAGTGGAAAACAATGTTATCTTTGTCCCGCCACCAATATTGTTCCACTACCACTATGTGCTGCCACTACCACTATGTGTTGTGGCTGCATTCACTTTTTTAAAAGCAGTGACATAAGGTCAGTGTTCACACAACTTTTACATAAGGAAGTCCAGCCCAGATGATTTTATTTTATTATGGAATGATAAATGATTTTATTATAGAATACATTATATCTGATGTATATCAAGGTTCAAACCTTGTTAAATGAATACAGTTCATGATGAGCTATGAATAATAATGCGAGGGGAGCACACATGTCACACACGACAGTGTCTTAATAAAGATTCCTTTGTACTGCCTTTCATTGTGCTCAATGTCTATGTCTACACTTCTGCTGCCAGTTTACAAATCAATTCTTATCAATTATATATTTTAATTTGTGACCCCAGGTTTGCCTGTAAACTCAATAATAGCACAGCTAATTGCAGCAAAATAATAATAGTATGTGGTAAGTCAACCTTTTACCTATACATAAATTTGAGATGGTCAGTTTGAAGAACTGGTTGTTTTTCCCCTGGTATGATGGTGCTCCATGACAAATTTAAGCTGCTGATGAGATGTTTTTTAATATAATTGTCAAGAATAGACTAATCAAATGGTGTGAAATGTTCACACTGGCATTAGAGTTGCCATGCAACCCTTTTTAGTTCCCAGCAAGAAATAGTTGAAAAATGATAACACTTGAGGGGGAATATATATATATATACAGTGGGTATAAAAGTATTAATCCCTTTGGCATTTTTCACATTTTATTTTCTTACTTCATGGAATCAAAATTGATTTAATTGGGATTTCTTGCCACTGATCAACATAAAATACTCTATAACGTCAAATAAAAAAAACAACTCTAAAGCTTTTTCTTAAAAAATTGCATTTAAAAACAGAAGTGGAATTGAACATCAGTTGTGCTGCCAGGAGCTGCTTGATTTTGATGGTAATCTTCCTCTCCACATCGTCCTCAGAGACCCACCGCCTGGCCCCCCGCAGCCCGCTGAATGATCACCTGATCATCAGCGACCTGCCGGACGTGTGCCAGACCATTGAAGTGATGACGGAGAACGAAGACCAGTCGGTCAGCTCCAGCCACCCCTACCCACTCCAAATCTCGCCCGTCTCCTCATACGGAGGTGTGTATGCCATGCCCCGTAGAAACCACTGACAATCTAGCTCCAGCCACTCTTCCCCTTCCCTGTGAGCATATGGAAATGTAGCCTGGAAATTTCACTGCTCAGTGTTTAGCTTGGATCTATGCTCGGCAATGTAGTATAATGGTTAGGGAACTGGAGTTGTTATGCAAAGTTCGCAGGTTCGATTCCCAGGTGGGGCACTGCCATTGTATCCTTGAGCAAGATACGTAACCTGAATTGCTTCAGTAAATATCCAGCTGTATTAGTGGATTAAAGAAAAGTAGACTGTGTAAGTTGCTCTGCATAAGAGCATCTGCTAAATGCCTGCAATGTAATGTAACCTGGACTGGAGGGTTAATGCTTGAATGTTGTGCAGTGCAAGTCTCTGTTTCCCTTTGGACTTGGGTGTCGTACAGTAGAATGAATCTAAGCACTGTAAGACAGACAGAAACAGTCTCAGGAATAATAAGAAGGGAAGAAAGCACAACTGGGCAGCATAGTTCCGTTCTCCTTGGTCACAGAGTTTTGTAGGTTTATTAAACGAATTACAATTCAGCAGCATCCTTTTTCCCGTTACCTATTTGGGTGCGACTAATTAAACTGATAAGGAAAGTATTGTACATCTGCTTAGAAAATAATTAGCAAAAGAATAATGACCGTGCAAACATATCCACTGACATACTACAGTACTGAATATTATGTGTGCAATAAAAATATATTTCCAAGTAAATAACTGAAATGAGTAGCACACCAGCCCAATTTATATGAACTAAACTGTTGCACAAAAGAGACGTAGTAGTAAATGATGCATTAATTAAGTAGATATGCTTGTAAATAAAATTAATGTTTTGATACACCATTTTTTGTATTCTAAAATCCATGAAGTGGGGTTTAAAAAGTGATTAATTGGGGCGGCGGATGGCATAGCGGTCTAATGCGCCACACTGGCTGGTCTGGTGTGGTGTGCGCTGCCTGTCAGGGACGCGGTTCGAAACCTGCGTCTCTACCAGACCGACCCTGGTTGTCAGCCCCGATCGGAGGCGGCATTTGGCTGTCTGCCTCCGGGGAGGGGGAGGGTGAGCCGGCACGAGTCTGTCGAGGAGCAGGTAAAGGCGTCCGTGATAGAATTCTGTCTCGGAAGAGGCGGATCAATCGGCCCGGAAAGAGTGTCTCGACCCGGAGGACGGGCGGCGGACTCGTGGGGGAGGGGAATTGAAATAAATAGAGGGTATAATTGGCAACCAAATTGGGAGAAAAACTGAAAAAAATAAAATAAAAAAAAAACTGATCAATTATTTTTAATATAGTAATTAGTAACTGCTATATATTACTTTATATATCGTTCACACACTTATTCACAAATGTGTGTGTATAACCCAGCTCTGTCATTGCCTTTGCATGTAATTATGAAATCATTTTCACTTGTCATTTCTTATAATATTTGCTTTGTGATCCCTCTTTATGATTATGTGGGAAAGGCACCGATGGTGTATATAGCTCACAGTAATTATGTTGCAATAGAAATATTCAGATTATAACCCTGGAATTATTTCAGTCACATTTCTGTCACATTTTGACAGAAGTGCATTCTGGGCAATCTAGTAATCTCAAAGTACTTGAATGAGTATTCATCCACCATGAATCATGATGCTTTTTACACTTGGAACTTCATGCTTTGGAGTTCAAAATCCCCTGAACCGATGGTAGCTTAGTCACCACAAATTGAAGGGTTTCAAACCATTTTTATTCAACAGTGTATGTGTGAACACAGAGTGCAGCCACGTCATAATGTAGCAATTTGACTGCAATCAAGGCTGAAATCAAGAATGAGGCACCATCAAAGTATAATCATTGCCGATGTCATCAAAAGTCATTTTCACACCTTTGTGTTCTGAACTGGGACTCTTCCAACAGCAGTTTTAGTTTTAAACCTGTGCATTACAGATTGATTCAACAACTTCTATTTAACAGTGGAAAGGAAGAAGATCCTGCGTGGTCATATTCTAATAAACATGCATGGCCAAGGCCTTGTTGGGCAGAAGGTTTAGAAGTCTGCTGCCGTCCTGGATTAGTTCTAGAAGTCACAGAGGAGTCTTTCACCGTTAAACTTGTTTCATCTGTTTGCTTGCATTCCTCCATTCCACTGGAGTAGAACACCCACCTTCTTCTTTTTCCCCTCCAACCTGTTTGTCAGGAAGTCATTGAGTTGGCAGTTTAATTGTTTTTCCCTTTCTGTTTCGCCCACAGACAGTGACACAGATAGCGTTCATAGCGAAGAGGACACTAAGGAGGTATGTGTCAGCAGATAAACTCACTCCAGTCACGTGTGGTGTACTGCTGTGTTGGTGTCAATAATCAAGTCAAGGCAGTTAAATATTTGCAAAGATCTGAATTGTGATTTGAAAGCCTGTGCGTGTTTTGGAGAACCAGGTGCTCTATGCAAGCATTATGGACGGGCAGCTTGCTTGTTTATACATGTAAATACTGTGCACGATCTGGATAGGAGCACTTGTACTATCTCAGAATAAATTTGCATTCTTTTGCAGGTTACTTTTGTAGGTTAATTTTGTTGTCTTCATGGAGGGTTTTGTTTTGGTCACAGCATTTTTCTGTCCTCTACCCACAAAGTTACTTCTGTCTGTATCCCTTTGCATAGCAGGCACTAACACAGGTTTGGCAATAGATGATAAATGACAATAACCATCTTTCCTAAAGAATAGTGTGGAAAATCTCTGATAGACCCCCTTCCGGAGATTGTTAGTGCTTTAGAGAGAGTAGAACCACTACCCAAAATCCAAAGTAAGGAATCAAAGTGGGTGGTGGTCCTCCAGCACAGCTGTCTATAAGGTACTACAGCACTGGTGGTTCTGTGAGGGAGGGGGCACCAGGTAAACAGTCCCCTGAACTTCAGTGCAACCTTTCCTTCCTGTGCCCCTCTAGGCCCCTGGCTGATTGAACACTGCTATCTGAACTTGAACTCATTATCTCCCAGGTTTTGGATTTGTCAAGAAAATCATTTTCACTATTTTTGTGTTGCTGGATTGTCTAAAAAAAAACATACTAAAATGTTTTTTGTCAAAATGTAAATTTTTTATAAGAAAATCATTTACTATATCTAAAATACTGTTTATAATATTTACTATATCATTTATATTTGTTTTTATTTGTTATGCGCTGTGGTGTCCCTTGGGGCTGGGTGACACTCATGGACCTTTGCAGAGGGCTTAGGCAGTTAAATAACCTAGAGGAGGCAGTCATATAAACAAAACGATAATTTATTCAACAAATTCTGACAAAAAAAAGGGTGGGGTCTTCGGGGGAATTCAAACACATAAAGTCAACAATCCTTATCTTTGTTGTTATCCGTGATCCGTAGTCCAAGTCCAATCCAGCTCCTCAATCCAGTCCAAAAGTTGGTACACAAGCGGTGTGTGTGTGTGTGTGTGTGTGTGTGTGTGTGTGTGTGTGTGTGTGTGCAGGGATGCATGTATGTGTGTGTACGTGTATGCGCATGTGCATGAGTGCGCGTGTATGCAGATGCAGTGCAAGTGTTTGTGGATGAAAGCGCTAGGTGTAAGTGCAAGTAGGGTGAGGGCATAGGTCTGGGTGTTGGAGTAAATAACGGGGGGGATAGGGGAACAGAGGGCTATGAATATGCAAGTCTGAACAGGTATGTTTTGAGCTGACGTTTGAAGGTGCAGATGGAGTCCAACAGTTTTAGATGGGGAGGGAGAGTGTTCCATAGGTGGGGGACATAGTGGCTGAAGGACCTTGCTCCCATAGACGAGAGGTGGGTGGGCTTGATGGAGATGTAGAGCTGGTTATCATCAGCGTAACAGTGAAAATGGATTCCATGGTGTCTCATTATTTGGCCGAGGGGGAGGAGGTAGATGATGAAGAGGAGGGGACCCAGTACTGACCCCTGGGGGACCCCAATGGGAAAACGGGGCATGGGTTGATTTGTGGTTCTTGAGGGGGACTAACTGTTTTTGGTCAGATAGGTAGGAGGTGAGCCAGCTGTGAGCCAGGTCTGTGATTCGGATGGATGATAGGCGCTGCAGGAGGAGCTTGTGGGAAATGGTGTCAGATGCACTGAGGTTGAGTATGAGGATTGAGAGGACTCCAGACTCAACTGTGCAGAGGAGGTCATTTGTGTTGCTGTTCTGTGCTGAATGTGCTACGGAAACCAGATTGGAATGGTTCTAGGAGGTTGTTTGTGTCCAGGTGGGACTTGAGCTGGGTGAGGACTACTCATTCAAGGGTTTTTGAGATGAAGGGGAGATTTGAAATGGGTCGGAAGTTGTTCAGGTCATTGTGGTCAGCACTGGGTTTTTTGAGAATGGGGGTAACAGCAGCAATCTTTAGCAGGGGGTACACAGCCAGAGGAAAGTGAAGAATTGATTATGTTGGTGATAAGAAGCAAGAGTGAGGGTAAGCAGGCTTTGACAAAGTTGGTCGGGAGAGGATCGAGCATAGAGGTGGAGGCTTTGGACTTTGAGATCATGTCATTGACATGTGTTGAATCAATCTGGCTGAAGGCTGAGAGTGTGGTTGAAACTTTGTGGGGTGTGTGGATCCAGTGTGGCAGGGGAGGGTTGTAGGAGGATGTGAGCTGTTGGTGAATGGACTACATTTTTGATTGAAAGAAGGGGAGAAAGCTATTGCAGAGGTCAGTGGTAACAGGGAGTGGGAAGCTGTCTTGTGGCTGTAGAATCTTGTTTATGGTGGAAATATCAATATCAGTATTCTCTCATATCAGAGAGAACCCTGCTGAGGTCAAACGTATTCATCAAATAATTCATCTGCCAAATAATTAATCAATAAATAATAATCAATAAATGATTAATTGAGAGAAAATAATTTCATATCTGGTTGTTTGTTTATGTGTCAAAAAAGTACAAAGATGGCTTTCACCCCAAGCTGCTTTCCTGGTATACTACTACTTTTAGTTTCATTAGAGAGCCAAGATAAAGAAAAACTTTTATTTTGAATAAATATGCATAATGCATAACATATGCAAAAATGCATAAATATGCTATTTAAATATGTAAAAATATATAAAAATGTTTAAATATGTGCAACGTGTACTCATGCACACATACAATAATGTTAATGAGTATATGTTTGTATGCACATATGTTTGTTACTATAGCCATTAAATAATGTATTTGTCCATGCATGCAGTATGTGTGGTACTGCATGTGTAGTTCTCATGTTTGTTTTATTAATATAATGTCGTACACTGTGTGACACAACCTGGCTTAGAACAGAACAGCAGCACACAGGGAGTGAAATTTTTGGTCTGCGGACCAGATTTTATTTTCTTTCCTCCTAACACACGGAGAGAGAGAGTGAGAGAGAACACGCATGATACAAATCCTCATGGGTTCTGGCTAAAAACCATAAGTAAAAATAACAAACTAAAATAACAAGTACCTTTTGGTAAAAACACTATAACAAACACTACACACAGACAATTGCGACTTTCGCTTTCACATGCTGTCTCAGGGTTCTCTCTCACCAGCTTTTAGCTTTTGTGTTTTTAAGCACAAAGGTATAATTAGCTAACTCTGCACAGCTGTGTGCTCTAGCTGCCCTGCCAGTAGGCGTGGCCATTAATCACCCCAATTCCCCTGCCTAGACCAACGCCTTCCACAAATAATTATTATTATTATTATTATGAATATACTTAATCTTTTCTAAGCTTCATTCACTCTTGTTGGCAGGTGAAAAAGGTGTGGTGTGTGTTTTGCTGTACAGTAGGAGGGTTTGAGTTGATGTATTACTGTACATCACACGCATTTGGTGTGGAATAACTAATATTAATTTCAGTTATTGGTTTATTATAGCCATTTTAGAACAGTGCAATTCAGTGTGGACCTTGATCTAATCAATTCCGTATTAGTAAATGTATCTGGATCCCATTTTTGGTATTTTTCACACTTTATTTTCTTATTTCATGGAATAAGAAAATACTATAAATGTTAATGTATAAATGTTAAAATACTATACTAAAATACTATATAATGTAAAGACTAAAACTTTTTGTTAATTAATTACAAATAAAAAGCAAACAATAATTGATGACATAAGTATTCACCCCTTTTACTAAGACACACCTATATAAACTCTGGTGCAATCATTTGTCTTCAGAGGTCCCATAATCATTTGATTGGAGTCCACCTGTGTACAATTAATCGGTTTCAAATGATTTAAAATTAAATACACCTGTCTGTGAGAGGTCCTACAGTAGGTTAGTGCATTTACAAAGAAGCGTTTCATCATGAAGACCAAAGAACATTCAAAGAAAATTTGAGAAAATGTTTTTTCAAAAGCACTAATCAGTGGAAAGATATAAGAAGATGTAATAGCTTGGTAGAGAGAACAGGCATGTGAACTTGCATAGAACAGGCTGTTCTCCAAAACTGAGCATCCATGCGAGAAGGGCACTTGTTTGGGAGGCCACCTTGGGAGAAGATTTATATTCCAGCAGGACAATGACCCAAAGCAAACAGCAAAAGCCATATTGGAAGGGTTTAAAAACAAACAAAAAATGCAATGTCCTGGATTGGCCCAGTCAAAGCCCAGACCTCAATCCCATTGAGAATCTGTGGAAAGATTTGAATCCCCATCCAACCTGATGGAGCTTGAGCAATTTAAAAAAAACACAATATTTTGTGTTGATCAGTGGCAAGAAATCACAATTAAATCCATTTTGATTCCATCAAGTAAGAAAATAAAATGTGAAAAATTCCAAAGTGGGTGAATTATTTGTATACCTACTGTATGTGTTGATGAATTCCTGCTTTTTGCTCGATGGTGTGCTGATGAATCCCTGTCCTATGCTACATGGGGTGTTTATTAATTCTTGCCCTGTGTTAGGTATTGTGATAAATAATTCCTTCCTTGTGTTAGATTTGGTGATATTAATTAACTCATGCCCTTGCTAAGGACTGTGTTAATGATTTTTATGATAGGTATTATTGAATTGGTACCTTGTGTTAGGTTGCGTGTTAATGAGTTCTTGTTCTATGGTAGATTGCTTTTATTGTTTATCCACTCTGCTTTGATTGACAGGGCTTGCGTGGGTTGTGGAATCTGTGTCCGGTTGGCGGAAATAACTCTGTGCTGAAGCTGCCCAGCATGGCCACCTTTGTCACGTCAGGGAAAACCAACTTCAAGGTGACCAGCAGCCAGGAGGAGAGTCCACTCATCGCCTACAACATCATGCCCTGGAACGTCCCACCCATCCAGCCACCCGCCCTCCCGGGCACCTCCGGCCACACCCCCTCCCACGAGACCCGCGCCAGCGTCATCAAGAAGACCCCCGACATCTCAAAGTCCACCGTCAAAACATGCTGATCCAGGGCCAGCCCGCGTTTAAGTCTTCTGGGACCGGCCCGGAGCTGGAAGGGCCTGATTGGGGTGGAACTGTCTGCAGGACACTTGGTCCTCCCTCACCGTTGCTGCCCCCTATCGGTGGGAGGCCTTGGCCTTGTGGACGAGAGCAAGTTTCAGCAGTACTTACAGTCTCAAATGCAGGGAGAGAGACTGGATTGTGTCAGACACCTGCTGGTTCTACTGTCCTCGCTGTGTAAAGAGTGGCTCATCTGCATAATTGCAGTAGGCTTCTGCACCTTACTGGAAGCACATATACTGTGCCAATGTGGTTTCTGTGGCACTTCTGGGTCATTTGGTTATGGTGATGTAATCGCTGAGGTTGTAATGGGTGAACCTTGCCTAATCTCAGTCTTTAACTGGACTGTGAAAACTCCCGTATCTCTGAGGAGGTATCGTGTGATGGAAGAGGAAGTGACATAATGCACTCACTGAAACAAGTGTAGAGACTTTAACCTTTTCCTGAAGCAATTTTTTGTATTTCTTATAAAGGGAACATTTTATCCAAGGTGAATTCTCAGTTTGTTTGTTTTTTTAACTGAAATAAGGAACATTGTGACATTATTGAATTCACATGGCACATGTGTGATGATTTTAACCATCCAATAGCACTGTATATATATGAATATATACATGACAATGCCTGTGCTTATGTTTATGCGTGTTTGTGTATAGGTATATGTTAATATATAATACACACATGTATTAATAAATGTGTATTTCCATACACATACATAAGCAGATATTAATCCTGTGGATCATTAAATATGCAAATCTTAATGAAGATTCTTTTTCTAATTTAGATTATTCCTGTAAAATTGTACTCCGAAATAAACTTGTTTTGAATATTTTTCCATGTTGATGTGTTGGCTTACAATCAGTCACATGAGGCAGGAGTAAGAGCATCGTCTCAGCTGGCCCTGCTCTCTCTCAACTTGGCCCTGAATATAATTAAACCGTCCTTTGGATGAAATGTTAAACTGAGGTCCTGACCCACTGTGGTCATTAAAGATGCCGTGGCTCTTTTTGAAAGAGTAGGGGTGTTAACCCCAGTGCCCTGGTGAAATTCCCCCAAAACTTGGTCTTTACATCTGGCCACCTAATCATCCCCTACATATCACTGGCTACATAATCCCTGTATTACCAACCCCTTTGATTCCCCAAGTCATTACTGCAAAAGAGAATTGAGTTCTCAGTTGACCTACCAAGCTATGTAAAAGTTAAAATAATAAATAGAAAGTACAAACCCAAAGATAACAAGTTAATCTAGACTTTATCTGTGACTGGCAGTGAGGTAAAAGGTTAGATTTATTTTCACGTTAGGAGAGCCCCGTAGATGAAACGTTTCACGGCAGCAGTAAAAGTACTGTCCAGAGCTAAATAGACTCCATAACTCTGACATTCCTTAACCCAGAATGACTTTATAGTAGAACAAGTAGAACAAACACATGGTGGACACCCCTTGCCTAAGACAGAAAAATTTGATTGTTTTAGATATTTTTACTGACATTATTTTAATCCTATTTATTGTAAAATATTCACTCATTTTGAATTTGATGCCTGCAACACGTTCCAAAAAAGCTGGGACAGGGGCATGTTTACCACGGTGTTACATCACCTTTCCTTTTAACAACACTCAGTAAGCGTTTGGGAACTGAAGACACTAATTGTTGAATTTTTGTAGGCAAAATTTTTTCCCATTCTTGCTCGATGTACGACTTCAGTTGCTCAACAGTCAGGGGTCTCCGTTGTCGTATTTTGCGCTTCATAATGCGCCATACATTTTCAATGGGAGACAGGTCTGGACTGCAGGCAGGCGAGTCTAGTACCCACACACGTTTACTAAGAAGCCACGCTGTTGTAACACCTGCAGAATGTGGCTTGGCATTGTCTTGTTGAAATAAGCAGGGATGTCCCTGAAAAAGACGTCGCTTGGATGGCAACATATGTTGCTCCAAAACCTGTATGTACCTTTCAGCATTAATGGTGCCTTCACAGATGTGCAAGTTACCCATGCCATGGGCACTAACACACCCCCATATCATCACAGATGCTGGCTTTTGAACTTTGCACTGATAACAATCTGGATGGTCCTTTTCCTCTTTAGCCCGGAGGACACGACATCCATGATTTCCAAAAACAATTTGAAATGTGGACTCGTCAGACCACAGCACACTTTTCCACTTTGCGTCAGTCCATCTCAGATGAGCTCGGGCCCAGAGAAGCCGGCAGCGTTTCTGGGTGTTGTTGATATATGGCTTTCGCTTTGCATGGTAAAGTGTTAACTTGCATTTGTAGATGTAGCGACGAACTGTGTTAACTGACAATGGTTTTCTGAAGTGTTCCCGAGCCCACGTGGTAATATCCTTTACAGAATGATGTCGGTTTTTAATGCAGTGCCGCCTGAGGGATCGAAGGTCACGGGCATTCAATGTTGGTTTTCAGCCTTGCCACTTATGTGCAGAGATTTCTCCGGATTCTCTGAATCTTTTGATGATATTATGGACTGTGGATGGTGAAATCCCTAAATTCCTTGCAATTGTATGTTGAGAAACGTTGTTCTTCAACTGTTGGACTATTTGCCTACGCAGTTGTTCACAAAGTTGTGAACCTAGCCCCATCCTTGCTTGTGAATGACTGAGCCTTTCGGGATGCTCCTTTTATACCCAATCATGACACTCACCTGTTTACAATTAACCTGTTTGCCTGTGGAATGTTCCAAACAGGTGTTTTTTTAGCATTCCTCAACTTTCCCAGTCTTTTGTTGCCTCTGTCCCAATTGTTTTGAAATGTGTTGTTGGCATCAAATTCAGAATAAGCATATATTTACAAAAATCTATTAAGTTGATAAGGTAAAACATTAAATATATTGTCTTTGTACTGTTTTCAATTGAAAATATGTCAAAAAAGGATTAGCAAATTATCACATTCTGTTTTATTTATGTTTTATACAACGTCCCAACTTCTTTGGAATTGGGGTTTGTACTTTTGAGCCCCTAAAATTGGGGGGGCTATGTATAAAAATGGTTGTAATTCCTACACGGTTCATACAATATTTTTGACAAAACCCTTAAATTAAAGCTGAAAGACTACACTTAAAGCACATCTTGATTGTTTCATTTCAAATCCATTTTGCTGGCGTACAGAGACAAAATTATGAAAATTGTGTCACTGTCCAAATCCTTATGGACCTGAGTGTATATCTTTTTAAATGGCTTTTGTCCATTTTCTTCCTCGCTGTGAAATACTTTAAAAAAAAGTTTTTTTACATTTACAATTTTTGTATTTTTACAACTGACCAAACCATTTTATCATGACATTTTCATGCTCTGTGGTTACTGTGAATGGGGCACATTAACAATCATGGGTTATTACTATTCACAGGTGATTACTACAATCACTACTGATACCCGGGTAGCCAGGGGCCTCCCCGTCTATAATGGGTTCCTCCTGAGATTTCTTCCCACTGGGGAGTTTTTTCACTACTGTTGGAGTGTTTTTGTCTTTCCACTGGGGAGTTACTGCCTCATTTTGGGGCTTTTTGGGGCTTCAGGCCTGATATTTTTGTGTTTTCATATTTTCTGTTTTCTCTAAAGTGTCTTTGTGACAGTACTCTATAGTAAAAAAATTATAGTAAAAAGCTCTATACAAATACAATTGAATTGAATTGAATTTAAATGATCTGACTAGCATTCCTGATCCCAATATAAGCTTAAATTGGATTAAGATGTGAAAGGCAGGGTATCCCAGCCCTCACAGGCCTACATCGGTCAGCCAGGGGAGAAGCCAGGACAGGCCCAGGTGTGGATGGAGAGCGTTGCTGTTAAAAATACAACAGATGCAATCATTTTCAAAGACTAGCCTGCTGTCACCGAGGTTACCATGGAGGTTTGGAAACTGCTGCCATTGTTTCAGTCTCCATAGGGTGAAACCCACAAGCATTGTTATTAGAGATATGTGAATAGAAATAAAGAAATAACTTTTAATATGATGTGATACAGGTTTGGGGATTATACTCCTTATAGCAGATTAAAAGTTTATTGTGCATGATATTGCCATTTCTCTAATAAGGAATAACATCTAGATATTCAAATAACATCACGTTATAATGTCTAGTAATATAGTTAGCCAGTTCAGCTGCAGGTGTAGATCTGTCTAATAAGTCATGAACAAAATATATGTTTGACATCTGTGCTATATTCTGTTTCAGCATTTGGCAGTCACTAGAGATCAGCTTTACTCTGCCTGAATGTATTTTTGTCGCATCCAGTCTAACCTGATTAGAAGTGCATTGGATTTGCACACAACAATCCATTTGGTGCCTGGACAACTTGCACAGGTGCTTAACACCTTATATTTCAGCTGAGCATGTTGAAACAAGTCATGTCAAATAGCCAACATATCACTCCCATTGCAGGGAGCAGCGCTGGTCCCCCTTCATCTGTGTAACACAACATGACATCAGGGGTTTGTATCTGTATGAGTTTTTGAAATGTAACCTTTATAAAAATACTTGTAGTCAGACATAGCAGCTGCAGGAATACTCTATTCTTAGCCACATCATTCCTGACCAATGTAATCTCGTGAAACATTTTGGCGTATCCTCTGTGCCCGATCTCCTATGGAAGGGACTAGTACTGAGCTGAGCAGAGAAGCAGCAGGCCCATGTGCAATGTGATAGCAGATAGACTTGGCGTGGTGGGGTGGGGTTCCTTCTTTTGGTTTCAGTTGCTATCTCAGTCACTGGACTTCCTGTTACTTTTTAAATGCACTTCTAGTGGAGCAGAACAGTTGTCTTGACAACGACGCAGTAGATAAGTGTTTACTCAAGCCAAAGCAAACAAAGTTAAGCCCTGCTCATTCCCTCTTTTTGTTGTGCAATGGGTCAAATGCAAGGCTTACATCTCATCTGTTGCTCTTACAAATAAGGACATCATCTGTCAGACTGGATGTACATTTGAATTATCAAGGCAAAACATAGATTTAATGATAAAAGTGTTCCTGAAAATGCATTCATAGAAAATACATTTGTACTTCAATGCTACATTTGTTTTCCTAAATGCCTTGAATTATTTGTGCATACATTTGTATAAATGGTTGTGATATAAAACTGGAGAAAGGGGAGGAAAGAGGAACATGTACAGTAATAGTAAGAAACACAAGTAGTTTTTAAGGGTCTTAAGTGACAACACAACTAAACAGAAATGGTACACGGCACTCTGCAGTTTCCATTATCAGAATTCAATCATTGTTTTAATGGTAACTACAAAATGCAATACTGTAATAATGTCATGGAAACATTCATAACTTTTTTTCATTTCACATTTAGTACTTCAAAAGAGTATTACAAGGTTGTGACTCAGGGAGTGATGGGGGAGGAGCAGAGAGAGTGGCCCCTTGTCTTCAGCAGCTGCCAGCAGTTCCTGTTACCTCCCAATGGCTGGGGTTCCTTCAGAACATTGGACAGCGGTGGCCTCACCTACAGGCAAATGGGGATTGATAATTAGCCCAGGTGTGTCTGTCTTGTGACCTTCATCAGGCCAGGGATAAACTGTGCCTTTGGGTGGGGGGAGAGTGAGACTTGGATAGATAAAACTGCATTGTGGATGATTTTGGGGTTTTGTCTCTCCCAGCCCTCTTTGTGTGCAGTGAACATTTTATGTTGTGGTTTATTTATTTATTTTCATTTTCATTTTTAAACCCATCAGGGTGGAATAAAATGGTTATAGGACATTTAACTGCCCTTTTGTCTGCTTATCTACATTTACCTAATTATTATTTTTTTATTTTTAAGAATTCGTTTCTGATTTTATCCTATATAGGCCAGTAGACACTATGGAGCCTTCCACAGTGATTGACGTGTCAGTCATCGGGGAGTCCTTTGCTGGGAGGAAGAGCAGCACTGTCTTTCCCAGGTTTAGCTTCAGGTGGTGGATGGACCTCCAGGCAGAGATGTCTGCCAGACATGGAGATCCACGCCGGGACCTGGGTCTCAGAAGGAGAGAAAGAGTTGAGTGTCATCAGCATAACAGTGATATGAAGAACCATGAGCAGAGATGACCGAACCAAGTGATTTGGCGTAGGCTACAGGGAGAATAGGAGGGGGCCTAGCACCAAGCCCTACGGGACTTCGTTGGAGAGGGTGTGGGGAACACCTCATCTAACCCCTCATCTAAAACCCACCCAGCATGTTGGCCACACCTGTCACAGTGCCACAAAGGTACAGACTACATTACAGGTGTGGGAGAATACTGCAATGAAGAGTCGGCTGCATAGATTAGACTGTAGGACCATGCTACCATGGACACAGGGTTCTGAAGAATCACAGGACAACCAAATAAACCAATAGGAAGAAAACACAGTGTCATGTATACACGCCAGAGTCGTTGTGTAACTTTTATCCAATTTAATAGTGAACTCACAACAATACAACATGGGAGCTAACTGCTCCCTCGTAAGTCTAGTCTTTATCATTGGTATTAGGCTATACATTCACAATGGTCATGATCTCTACACACATCATATCACACACAGTAAACTGTGTAAACTCTGGAGTGTTTGTGCTTCTCTTTACATTAACTGTTCAACAAACATGTTTTTAAAAACAATTATTCTCCACATGATTTTATGATAATATGACTGACAAGAACATAATGACAGCAATTATGCGGACATTAATATTTGACTAAACATATTCTTCATATAAAAAATATAAAAAAACAATGATTCAATGCACTCTAATTCAAGTTTAAAGGAATAATCAATGTAAACGGAAGCACAATAACAGTGGATTGATTACGCCACCTAGTGATTATGTAAAGAAACAACAATGAACAGGATAGAGTAAAGTAATTGAAGTATACCGCGTGTATGCTTGTGATGATAATATAAATTGGATGTACTTCTGAAATATGACAATACATTATAAAGAAACCTTAAAAAAGACACATATATTCAGTCCTCAATGATTTTAAGATTACTGTTTGACTTCATTTTCAAAGATAATTAAAAGAGGTTTTCGATTACTAAATGTACTTTTAAGGATATAAACTTTTGCCAATATAATAAGAAGATTAATTAAGTAATATTCACTTTATTTTCCTTTACAATTTTCATAGAAGTTTTTTCATTGTGTTTTGTGATTTGTCATTGTGTTTTGTGACCTGCTTGTTTTTTTAATAGTTGTTTTGTTCGTTAATTTGCTTTGAACTTCCAGGCCACCATAGAGGACGGCAAAAGAATAAACAAGAAAAAGGGTTGTCCTTCACAAGTGATTACAGATGATGATGATTACAAACAAACAAACAAACAAAAAACCAAAGATACTACTTGGTCAATAGTTAAGAAGTCTAAAACAATCAGAACAGTGGTAAACCTGCCTGGTAGAGGGCGCAAGTGTATCTTGCCCCCACGCACTGTGAGGCAGATTATTCGGGAGGCAAACAAAAATCCAAGGGATGCAGTTGGAGATCTACAAAATTTGGTTGCATCTTTGGAACATAGAGACTACCGTCAGACGCTACCAGACGCTTGCAAGCACAAAACATAATACACAAAGAAAATCGTAAAATAGATTAACGAAAAACATCCCCAGACAATGGGCTTTTTTTGACTATACAAACCAGCGACATCAGCATTTACCAGAGTACAGTCACGGGCCAACATGACAACGCTGACATCCGCGCGTGCCATCATTTTCATCTTGTGTTTATCAGGATCCTGCCTTGCCAGCCGAAAACTTTTAGTCTTTCTGATCGATGGACTCCGTTATGATTACATCGATGATCTGGAGACCTTGCCTGGATTTAAAGAAATTGTGGAAAACGGTGTTAAAGTTGATTACATGACTCCCGATTTCCCAAGTCTCTCATACCCCAATTACTACTCTCTAATGACAGGTGAGTCCTTCACATACTACATTTTATTTTGAATGGTGCGTTCGCAATCTGATGCTTTGTTTACAATTGTTACAGATGTTTTGGGGTTTTTAGGGGGAAAAAGCACACATTAAAAGTGTGGATTGAATGGAACAAACATTATGGGAACAACGGTCAATTAAACGTTGTTGTATTTCCTCTGTACTTTTAAAATCATATTGCCACTTGTGCTCATATACTGTATGCTGATAGTTTTCTTCTCCTTATACACATTCACGCTATTCTTGGGCGGTTGTTGTACTTTTGACCCCTTGCTGTCCTTACAGTACCTCGCACAACTTGTACAGTTGGTTTTACAGATGTGTGGTTCTGGCACAAATGGATAGCATTTGTCACGAATGACAATATCACGAACCCTTTATAACATGTCTACATAAAAAAACATTTTCTGAAGCAACTTGTTAATAGTCCTCACCTTTTTGCATACTATTCTGAATATGTCAGTTAGTTTGGATACATTGCATGCTGTTAATCCAACAACTCCAGACAGTTTATTATTGAAACGGACATAGTGTGCGATTATGTGACCCATTGCCATTGCCAAATTGAAAGTTTGAATGATTGGAATATACTTTAAGGTGCTCTAACACATCACACACATGGGACTTAAAATAAATACAGGTAATGCAATCAGATTTAGAAAAGCAGGAATTTATAGCAATTTAATGAAAAAACAGAATTGTGATCCAATGTGACACAAAGTTGTTGTTCCGATGAGAGGCCGTTTCCTTCCACAATAATAGCCAAGATTATCAATATCCATTTCCTGAATAACTGCCAAGGCAGCTGGATTGGTACATTTGGCACAAGCACCAGGCCAAATCCTGACATTGGAATATTTTACATGTTCCACATGCCCTTCCTGTCACGACTCAACCAGCAAGCAGGCATTTTCCCCAAGCCCCAATCAGGAAGAGTGAAAGACATGCCAGGAATGTGCAAAACCAATTAAAGAAATGACTGGCAGCTGTGAGTAATTACCGGTAGGACATTTAATCGGAGAATTAAATAATTTAATTCTTGTTTGTTTTCTTAGATTCCCAATGTTTAGTTTATTCCGTGTTTTAGAATACGTTTTGGATTTGCCATTTGACTAGTTTTGTTTGTTCCTGCTCGTTTGTCATTTTGTTTTGTTTATTAGTATTGTTACGTGTCTTCTCAGACATTGTTTTGCTTTCGTTCCTACCAGCGTTTAAGTTTATTAAAAAGTCTTAAACGCGTCTCTGCATTCTGGGTCTCTCTCTCGCCTGCACTTGGTTCCGCACCTACAACATCCTTGACACTTCCTTTGAAAAAGTGCTTTAGACTGTCTACACATACTTAAATTGAAGGCCATGTCTGTGTGTAATTCACTTTAATCTACTGTGATGTGACTAGGCAAATCGAAATGATTCCATTAACTTTTCCTGCCATCATGAGAAATGTCACACAACATTCTGACACTGCACCTGGTACTGATTGTTGTTTCTTTAATACACAACACTGTCAATTTTCAGGCCAGCCTGAAAAACCATTATTGAGAGGGTGGTCCCACTTCCTGATAACTTTTCACAGCATAGGTGTTGACGAACAGTATGTAGGTATTTTAAAATAGCTCTGTGTCACATACCTTAATACAGTCACTATTGACCCTATTATTAATTATAGGAAGCCTGTGTGTGCCATTTTTTTCTATTGAGCTTTTTAGATTGGCCACCTTCATCCTTTTCATGTTTTCAAACTTCACACCACTTATGGTGACAACCAAATATCATTAATGGCAATATAAACTATACACATACAAACCAACAACCTGCATTGAGTGTGCTATAATACATTGATTGAAACTTAC
Source organism: Aldrovandia affinis (assembly GCA_029706075.1). NCBI lineage: Eukaryota > Metazoa > Chordata > Actinopteri > Notacanthiformes > Halosauridae > Aldrovandia > Aldrovandia affinis. The sequence goes on from JAINUG010000006.1 coordinate 9,191,276, forward strand.
TGAATGATGAAACTCATCAATTTCAAAAATAAGTGAAACTGACAAGTTTATCCTGTATATAGCTGTGGCTTTACTGTTTTTAACTGTGGATAAAGTTATATTTTATACCTCTTGAATTATGAACATTTTATAAATAATCAGGTGTGGTGCAAAAACAATCTTGTTTCAACTCTCTTGATTAGGGATTACATTTACAGCACACCTCTTTCAGAGTGTAGTTTTAAGAGTTGAAATGGTCATATCAGTGGAGATGTTAGCACACCTAACATCAAGGGAATAATGATGACATAATTCAATGATTTCAGAGTTGAAATGTAAAGTGACTCTTTTCCATACTTAACATTGGCAAAATGGTGAGAGATTTTTCCTATTTTCTAGAGAAAAGTTTGAAATATGGAACATGCTTGGAAAAAGAATAAATGGAAAGAAACATTAGGGATGAGAGACAACACTGATATGCAAAGTCATCCTGATGGCTGAATATGCCTATTGATGGACAGGAGCCTGGCACAGCTGTCTTGAGGGAGGCAAGCCCAGGCCCATACATGGTGTCCCAGATCCTCACGCACATTGGATCTCCTAATTTCTCATCAATGCCCTGCACTTCCCCAACTCCACACTAGAGCCATTGTTTCACTTGCAGTACATAAGCCTGTGTCTGCACTCTCGGCCAGTGATAGGGCCACTCGAATGTCCTGTTAGACCCTACAAAGGGCAATTGTCACCCCAACTTGGGTCTTGACATACAGTTTATCTAACAAATCACAACCGACACAAACTGCTCTAGAATTAGCTTAACAGACACTTAGAACAACTCTTCAATGGGCTTATGTAAAAGATCAAGCAGTGGTTAACAACATGTGGAAACATAGCAGCAAACTCTATGGTCTACTTCAAACAGGGTTTCAGTTGTCATTTGAAGAATTATTTTGTCATTTTTAATTGTTTTATTATGTCAAAGTCACATTTGTTATTGTGTTTTATCAGTTGCCTTTCTCTGTATACACTTTGGGCTGCAAATCGTTGTATGAAAGGTGCTGTATAAATATAGTTTATTATTAACTGTATAAATAAACTTTATTATTATCTAAACTGGGTCTTCACATACAGTACAGAGTTTGTGGCACAATGGTGTGTTGCTTAAGAAACCCATACAAGGTGCCTTAACTGTGGCAGGCATTTTTGTTTACAACTATTAAAGTGTATTTACGTTGCATACAGCATTCCACTGTGATGCGTCTGTAGGTAACACACAACATTTTCTTGCATGAGTAAGAATAATAATAATGGTGGGAATAAATCAGTGCTCAGCATCTACAAGCAACCTTTCTTGAAATAGTAATAATACCACCGAATTCTCAAAACAACCGATTACAAGTCTTCTGAGCACTTTGTAGGGGATTTGCTGATGTTAGTTGTTCTTATGGAGCACATTCCCCATTCACAATGCCACAGTTCAATCAGAAGTGAATCCACTATGACAATTGCACACAGGCATTAACAGCATAACCAAACAAAACAGACAAAGAGGACCCAACACAAGGCCCCTCAGCCTCATGCTGGACTGCCATCATGCAGAAGGGGGATTTCACAGCAGATGAGGACACTGTGACACATTTCAGGGGCTGACGTCAAGCCCCGCAAGAGCTGGAAAAGCTCATCTGTCCGCAAAGGAAGTTGGCGCTTGACGTTTTCCAAATTTTTTACAGAGGGGAGGGGGAATGTTTTTAGAAGACTGCCCCTGTTTAGCTGGGGTGCTTAAAGAAACCTTGCCTAAGGCCAGCCATTCCCAAGTGGCACAGATTTGAAAAGCTGTATGGAGATGCGGGTAGGGAATTTGACTTGACCAGAATCTTAAACTTAAACTAAAGTTTTGTCCAGCTGTCTGAATGGGTAATAGTGTTAAACATAAGGTATGTAAGTCATGCATTAACTTTTGACCGGTAGTATATCTTTTTTTAACATTTTCAGTTTTTTCAGTTTAGTCCAATTTTTTATCCTAATTTAGTATCCAAGTATACCCACTCTTTTTCATGTCAATTATCCCCTCCCTCGTATGCGAACTTGCTGCTGTAGTCCCGAGTCCGGTAGTGAGTGCTGAACCGCCTCCTCTGAGCCAGCACCCACCTAAGCCGAAGTCTGTCACTGTAACACACAGGACCACTCATATAGGCAGCAACCTCATTCGGCTTTAATCCCTCCCCCTTCCCTGGGGCGGACAGCCAATTGCCACCCTCTAGTGGCACTCCCGGCCAGAGCCGAATTATTGCTATTATTACATTGGTGTAAGTATACACAATTACAACATTACAAATATACTGTATAAATACTGTACAACAAATACACAATGTTATTACACCTTACAGCTCAACATAGTACTGTGCAAGGGTAATTAGTTATACACCACATCTTATATAATTTACATAAACACAAAATTGAATAAATATTTAAATATTTAGTTGTTAAAGAAAGCCCTGCATTCCTTATCTGCCTTGTTCTCCCAGGTCATCATTTTACATGAGATTAGATTATTATCGGTTGACCTTCCTGTTTAAGGCTACATGTCAAGCCAGCCAGAGTCGGCTCTGGCTGGGAGTGTCACCAGGGGCAGCGATTGGCTGTCCGCCCCAGGGAGGGGGGAGGGAAGCCGACATGACGTTCGCTGTGCATAAAGTGGCCCTGTAGTACCGGGTTACGGTCGACGGCTTGGCGAGTGCCGTTTCGGAGAAGGCGTTACTTCGCCTTCATCACTACCGGTCGCAGGACTACGGCAGCAAACTCACATTACTAGGGGGGGATTGATATAAAAAATATAGCGGGTCTAATTGGCTACCAAATTGGGAGAAAATGGGATAAAATCTGAAACAAACAAAAAAATACCTTTAGATGCAGTTTACCATACCCCCCTCCGCTTTATTAGGGGCGATAGATTTTGTTCGCCTCACTGTGACCTAAATCAGAAGGTGGGATGGCCATCTCTTGCTTTGAGCAGAGAGCAGCAATACAGAATCACAAAGGACCAAGCTCGATTACAGGATTGCTTGGCTCTTAAAATTCCCCATATTACCACTGAATTAAGGAAATTAACTTTTAAGACATTGAAGGCATGTTTACAGAGGAGTGGAATGTTTTTTTGTAATATATGATGTCTATATTTTATTTCATTTTATTATATTATTTCATTTTATATTTCATTTAATACATTTTATTTTATTTATCTATAGAATTTTTATAGAAATCCTGTCATTGAAATGCATTTTATTGTACGGTATTATTTTGTTTTCTTTGTCCACAGGAACTCTCTTGAAAAAGAGAACTTTGTTCTCAATGAGATTTTCCTGTTTGGACATGGTATGATCCTGAATGGATCATAAAGTTATACAGTACATTATGAGGGCTATAACTCATGTGTGTTGGACTTGAGACTGCTGCTTGAGGCATGGCATGTAGGTGAACAGTCAAATAATCTGATTGCAGTACACAATGATCAGATTGCCATACACCAATCTCATAGACTGGAACTTCCCTTTCCATATGCTCTAGACATAGACCGTCTGTGGTCGAGACTATATGCTTTCGATAATAAGGGCCACGGAACTCACCCTCCCATGGTGTTACCAGTGATATATGTAACTTTATTTTCCAATTCCGGAGAAATAATTATTTTATTCTCAGCTGTTGCCTTTCACCTCGTTTCTCCCCGGCACACACAAGAACCTTTGCGAAGCCCCTGTTCTCGGCCTGCTGGAAGAACAGACTCTTCCAGATCCTGCAGCAAAAAAAGCGATTTATTTAATGATTCTGCAGTAGGGATGGGTGATATGGACTAAAACTTATATCATCATATTTCAAGACCAGAAGATAATTATATATACTTTTGTAATAATATAATAATTGTCTCATAACAGAAAGTGGGTGATTCAGTCAGTATTTGCTAGAATAGAGTGACTAAGGGAAACTGACAGAATAGATGGGCAATAGCAGATAAGTTTAGTGCGGAAAAAGGAAAAATGTGTGTTGCACATGTGATAGTTAATGCTAACAGAATTTGAGATTCCTGACCTGAGCACATAAGATTATACATATATAATATCCATAAAACCATATTGGCGGCACGGTGGTGCAGTGGATAGCGCTGTCGCCTCACAGCAAGAAGGTCTCGGGTTCGAATCCAGGCCGGGGGCCTTTCTGTGCGGAGTTTGCATGTTCTCCCCGTGTCCGTGTGGGTTTCCTCCGGGTACTCCGGTTTCCTCCCACAGTCCAAAGACATGCACGTTAGGCTAATTGGAGAGTCTAAATTGCCCGTAGGTATGAGTGTGAGTGAATGGTGTGTGTGCCCTGCGATGGATTGGCGACCTGTCCAGGGTGTATTCCTGCCTCTCGCCCGGAACGCATGCTGGGATAGGCTCCAGCCCCCCCCCCCGCGACCCTGACCAGGAATAAACGGCTTAGATAATGGATGGATGGATGGAAAACCATATTGTTTATAAAGTTAAAGTGGTATATCAGGTATAAATGTTATAAAGTGAGTTCTGGCCTTCTAATTCTTCTAATTTCTAAAATTGTATTCTTGCCTCAGCATCCAAAGAACTTAAAAAAATAATCTTGATTTAGTAGTGCATGCCGAATATCCTCCAATAAATGTCATATCACCTACCTCTCCTTTCAGGCATACTTATGTGTATATTACCATAATAATGGTTTAGCCCACCCGAATATCACTACCATGTAAGGCCAATCGGGACCCCACAGACCTCCGCTTTTATCTGGTGCAGCTTAGGGGAAACCCTGGTAAGGCTCAACCACTAGCATTTGCATTGGAGTTAAAGACATTTACAACATAAACATTAATTTGCCCCTGTCTCTGTAACAGCAAAATGGGAGTTATCTCTAAGGGCCTATCTCTGAACTCACCTCATGGGCACCATCTCACGGGTGAGCTTGATACTCTGAGATCCACAACCTGGAGCATTCGCTGCATGTCCATCACTGATGACATAATTACGTGGGACCCTGCCTCCATGCAGCTTACTGAGGACATTCTAAGTTCAGCTGTAGAGCAGTCGTACCGAAAGAATACACTGCATGTATAGCACTAACAACATAACTATGTTGGAACCTCCCTGCATGCAGCTTATATCAGGTATATCAGTCACATTCAAAACAGAACCAAATAGGCACATCCTAACATTGGGATGTGACTTTTGGGGATCAGCTGTATGTGATGACCACCCTACCTGCAAATTGCATGCATTTCTGCTTTGGTGAGAATGATGACCATTGGATGATACCATATTTACATATCTAGAAATGTAGTGTTGTTAAACCTGTGTTTTTGGTGGGAAAGCAGCAATGATATTGATTCATTTCTAATATCCTGTATATCAGTGTCAGTATGAAATCAAATGTTTTTTAATGCCAGCCTACATCGCTTTTCTTGGAGCACACAATTGAGTAAAACCTCCAGTGTTCTGCATGTGTTCTGCAAAGGTTGGATCTTGTTGATTGTATATCTTCAATATGTTCAAATGTTGTATTGAGATTGAAAATGGATTGACTGGAGAAATGACCCTTTGTGGACTTACCCTGCTGCTAACATATATGAGTCATCTTCACAAAGTACATTTCAGTAATCTTAGGATTTTTCCTTCAAGTGTGATTTGAAATATGGTTGCATTCTTTGTATTTTAGGCCGGTACTGTGAAGACCACCAAATGACTGGAAATTATATGTGGGATCAGGCCTCTATGAAAGAATTCCTCATTGGAACCAATCCTGATAGTCGACTCAGGATGTGGTGGGACGGCTCAGAGCCAATCTGGGTAACCATGCAGAAACTGAACAAAAAGTCTCTACATGTACTACTGGCCGGGTGAGTGATGTGATGGATTATGTTATACATATTAGAAAGGTATATCAAACCAACCTAGTTACTGCAGGTGATGTTCACCTATGTTGGGGCAAAAGTACTTTCAGTGAGGTTATCTTTTCCACATTGTAGGCACTGTGTTCTGGATATTGGCAAATTGTGGTAACCACATACCAATGAACTGCACTTTGTTTTTGATGTGAACTAGGTTGTGAGGTGGACATTCTGGGTGTAAGACCAACACACTGTGAGGAATATGTCTACAACCCATCATTGAAAAACTTTACAAAATCAATTGAGAATTCCATCAATGCCTTAAGGTAAAGAGTACATATGCATTCCATCTTTTGTTTAGCGTTATTAACGGCAGTCTTTTCAAATACTGCATACAAATGAATGTATAATCTCTCCTGTAAGTCTTAATAGGACTCAAGAAAAAACCCCATTTAGACCATTAATCTATGTCTTGATCTGAGGTTTTGTCGCAACAATAGCATTGGTGGCAATGCTAAGTTCATTTCATATGTGTAAGTATCCAGAAACATGTAGCTTCGATAGTAAAAAGTAGTCTCATTGAACTAAAATTCTAAATTCTGCAGTGGCAGACCGCTATTTTCATGTCATAGAATGGGATCAGTGCAGAGTCTGCATAGTCTTTGTGTCCCTGTGCTGTGATGTCATCAGCAATGGCAGTGCAGACATGGCAGCAGTGTATTATGAGCAGATTGATGTGGATGGGCACCACCACGGCCCCCTGTCCCCTCAGTTGCAGGCCAGCATCCACAGTCTGGACATCGCCTTTCAGACTCTAAATCAAAGGATCAAGGTAGGGGCATAGGGGCTTGTTTTTAGATGAATACCCCCCATTATACAACAACTAATACTTGTCATGCCAATACAGCTGATTTGAAGAGAGAGAGAGAGAGAGAGAGAGAGAGAGAGAGAGAGAGAGAGAGAGAGAGAGAGAGAGAGAGAGAGAGAGAGAGAGAGAGAGAGAGAGAGAGAGAGAGAGAGAGAGAGAGAGAGAGAGAGAGAGAGAGAGAGAGAGAGAGAGAGAGAGAGAGAGAGAGAGAGAGAGAGAGAGAGAGAGAGAGAGAGAGAGAGAGAGAGAGAGATCTTTAGACATGTCACCAGCCCCAGCCATGGCAGCTTTTCAGTGATTCATTATATGTACATTACAGACAGAGAGAGACTGTCTATAATGGGGAAGACTGTTATTTAAACATGATAGCCTTTGTCATAACAGAAAATTGTTGTTGCATAAAAACTTGGCGAAGGGCCTCATCGTAGATGTATCTTGATTTGTTTCAGGAGAAAAACCTGCACAATGACCTCAATGTCATCTTGTTCTCTGACCATGGCATGACTCAACTCAAGTGGATGGAGAAAATTATTGAGCTAGAGCTGTACATAAACATGTCACATATCATTAAGATGATGGACAGAGGACCTGTCGTCAGTCTTTGGCCAAAGCAAGCACAATTTGAAGCGGTGAGTTGCTCGCTCAATCTGCCACTTGGGGTTAGTTTAGGAATCTTGTGCTTGTCCTTGGTCAAGGACAGAAAATATTATTTTCCATTATTAATGTATTTAGTTATTAATCAGAGACCATGTAATGCCGGTCCAGTTATAAAATGAATCTGATTGTCTTGTATTGCATCAGTTTGTCACTCTCTGGATGATGTTCTGACTTCCTCTCTATAGAGCTAGAGCACAGGTCAGTGTGAGCCATGTGTAAATGCTGGTCTGGTTTACTTTAGATATACCAAAGGCTCAGTGTTCTGAAACATATGAAAGTCTACAAGATACAGGAAATCCCGGATCGATACCATTATAAGAAGGGGAGGTTTGTCTCCCCGCTGACCTTGGTGGCTGACCCTGGCTGGTTTATCACTGAGGTAAGTTCCTGTCCTGTGCACTGGAATGCACTTTCAAATTGGTTATCTCTCACCGCTTTGAAGAAATCCGCTTCTCTTTTGTCATCCGGGCTTTGAAATATAGTCCACAAAAAAAAGAGGAATTTGAACATTCCAAAAGCTCTTCCAAAAGAAAAAATAAATAGGTCCAAAAAATGTTTAGATGGGTGTAAATCGGACCTTGCTATTTATTTAAATGTATTTATTCATAATTAATCAAAAACACTAGTATTTTACAACAGTATTTCAAACTCGAACAGCTTATCACTCCACTCTCCCGCCCCCCCCCATACATAAATGATTGACAGTCACACAGAGAATAACCAGTTTACTGTTTTGCATTCTTTCTTTGGCTCATAGTCCATGACAGTGTTTATGTGGCGGTGTCACACTCTTCCTCTCCTTCTCTCTCCTTCTCCATTTCCACTCTTTCCTCCCTCTCTCTGTCCTGCTCCTCTCTCTGTCCTCTCTGTTTACTTCCTCTCCCTCTCCCGCTGTGCCCTCTGTTCCTGTAGTCCCAGCTGGCCCTTCATGCTCTGCACCAGCTGTTTCACCGCCGTGTGGGGCTGAATCTTTTTTTTCACATTTTGCATTTTTGCCATTTAGCAGACGCTCTTATCCAGAGTGAGTTAAAATAAATGCATCATACATGGTAAGATTAATCATGATTAGTGCAAGAGATCAGTGTAGTAACACTGCAATAGACATCATTGTTGGCAGCTGCACATTGTGCCTGTGACACAGAGAAGGAAATCACACCCCTGTGGTACAGTACGACATGTGCTGTTTGTTCTAACCCATTCCAGGGGTTGACTAAGGTGTACCATTCCATCCTTGATGTTCAATTTTGGCATTGTTTTAGCTTGAACGTTTCACAGAAACAATATGTTTCACACAAACAATAGGTAAGAATGCAGCCCGTAAGTACTGCTGTGGTACAATGCTCAGGGCACAGGCACAATGGCATTCCAAACTCTCAGGCCGATGTACAACAAGTGTATGGAAGCTGGGGGCAGGCCAGGGGCCAGCGCCGGCATGAACAGCCCCGTCCGTGCGCACGCCTTTGTGCCTGTGGCAGGGAGAGGTGATGCCGTGCGTCTCGGTGCAGCACGTACTCACGTGATGTGATGCATTTGTTTTCAGAGCAAATCAAAGCTGCCCTACTGGAACAATGACACTGGAGAGCCAAAGGGCTGGCAACATGGCTGGCATGGCTACGACAACGAGTTTGTGGACATGAGGGGCTTCTTTTTGGCGCAGGGACCAGGTAGAGGCACTCTGTGACGTGCAATACAGTATTCATGAGTCAGACAGCCGACCAATACCCTATCACCAATATAGTGTATTTAGCTGATATCACACAACACTCAGGGATAGAAATATAACTCCCAGTGGATAGAAGTTTGAGATTCCAGGTAGAAGCAGGTGACAGTAGGGTGTACACGCAAATAAAATTTATGAAGTTATTCAAAGTTTACATTTATTGATATCAATTATTTAATAACCAGGATTTATCACTACATGTACATTTTGAATGAATAAGTAGTCTTTTATTTGCTTGTTCACCCTACATTCTTTAGTTCACAGTGTCTCTTTGCAGATATTTGTATACATACAAGTAATTACATTTACATTACATTTTAAGCATTTAGCAGACGCTCTTATCCAGAGCGATTTACAAGATGTGCATTAATACATGGTAGGAACAATCATAGTTCGCAGTGCAGTAATAGACATTGTTGTAGACAGCCGCATACCATACCTGTAACACTGGGAAGGAAAAAATTAGTAATGAACTTTCCCTGAATTAGTAATAAAATAAAGGAAACACGAGTAAATGAGGGATACAATATTTATTGAAAGCAGGTACTTCCACACAGGTGTGGTTCCTGAGTAAATTAAGCAGTTAACATCCCATCATGCTTAAATCATCATGCATAAAAAGGCTGGGCAGGCCCAGTTGCCCATTATTTTGGCTACCATGGATAAAATAAGAGATTTCAGTGACTGTGAAAGAGGGAAGATTGTTGGGGAATATTTGGCAGGAGTTTCAGTGATGACGACTGCTCACCTTGCTGATGTTTCACAAGGAACAGTTGCTAAGGTGATGCTGGCTGAGGGGCAGCCATCATCAATCAGGGGCAACTGTAATCAAAAGTGCATACTCGTCAACCACGATGTCCATCAGAGAGAGAGAGAGAGAGACATGTGCATATGTACAGTAAATCTAATTTCTATTTTACAGACTTCAAGCAGAATCTGCGTGCCGGTCCGATCCGAGCGGTGGACGTGTATAATGTGATGTGTCACACGCTGGGGATCCAGGCTCTGCCCAACAACGGGTCCTGGCCCCGGGTGGAGTACATGCTGAGTGGGGGGGCGCCACTCTACGGCCCCGTCCACACACTTATGCTGGGACTGCTGCTGCTGGCTCTCCAGGCATAGAGGCATCTCCAGCTCCTGCTGAGCTGGTGTTGCATGCACACTGTAATCTTTTTTAAAAAGTGGAATTATTGCAGTTAAAATAGCCATAATGAATGCAGCAGCAAAATTCTGTTAAATTTCCCCTGCATTTGCTTCATAAAGAATGTTTTTAAGTGGCTCAGTCGGTGTGCGGAGTGCAGGCTGGGCCCCATGATCGAGGTTTGAGCCTCGACCTTGGCCAGCCATGATGGGAGAGTGCAGCAGGGGTTAGAGTGTGTTTGGGTTGGCCAGAGTTTCCTTGTGCTACTGCTACATTTGTGTTGCCAGACGCCCACAGGTTAATCATCCTCCTCCAATTGGCGCTAGCTCTTTCCTGTAGTATCGTGTTGACTATTGGGTGCAGAAAAGTCACTGGCTCGCAGGCGAGTGCATTGAAGGAGTGCATGTGGTTCATCTGCACTGTCTCTGGTGTGCGAGCGGTAACTAGAGGTGCACAGTCAATGATTCAAAATTGGAGAGAACAAGAAAAAAATATTTAAAATTGTTTTACAAAATTATGTTTTATTGTGTTAAACCAAGAACCAACTTTTCTTAACAGAATGTAAGTCTGTTATTGTCCAGTATTTGTAATCTATGCAAGGGTTTTGACATCACAATAGATATTTTATTATGCAAATTCGATTTGTTCAAATATACATTTATTCTGCATTGTCAGTGAAATTGTTACCATATCAACTTTTCATTTTTTAAATCATTTCTTTTGTATTCTGGTAACTTACAAAGGAAATGTATATTCCAAATATATCTCTTGATTAAGCCACTTTGTAATAACGTGATTTATTAATAAAAAAGCTCATTTACTTAAGGTCTGTACAAATGTATGTGTCTGGGCCTTTTTATTATTTTGGAATTTCAATATTTTAAAAAAAAAGGGCTTTTTTTTTGGTGTTGGACAAGACTGTCTTTTCATATTTTTGAATCGTTCTGTCTATATATTTGGTGTTACAATTATCTCAGCTGCCATACAATAACTTCACACCTCAGATAAAATTGTCACTGAAAATGTTTTTATTCCAATCATCTGCACTACCTTACCCTTTCTGGCTGAAAAGATATTCAGATCTCACCCAGCCCCTTGGAACCCCATGAATCAAAGAAAGCATGGCTTGTGTAAATGAGCTTGTTTTTACAAGAGAATTGTTGATAATGAAAATTGTGTGTTATTGTGAAAAGCTGTTCGATATTAAGCATGGTATATGATTATTGTGATTAAAAATTTATATTTAATTGTAACGGTAGCAAGGTGGCAGGGGTGGCCACCATGCCAGGTGGTGAGTGGATGAACGCCCAAACAAAAGATTGAGTTCTAATAGGCCAACGGCCAATTTATTACCTTTTTACAAGCAATTCAAACAAAACATGAAGATAACGCAGTTAAATCCAAAAATTATGCAATAAAGGGAAACAGCAACATGTACCACAATAAATTGCAACTTGTCCAAAGTCCTTTTTAGAATCAGTTTATTTTTCTGTCTCAGAAGTTAATTTGTATTTTGGTTTAATTCTGTCTGCATCATCCTGCACCTTGTGTTTCATGCTCTGTCAATGATCTTGCCAAACCTCAGTGTCAGGATTTGTGTGCGTGTGTGCATAGGGTGAGTCAGAAACAGGATTCTGATTGCTCTTCTAGAAGGCAGCCATCTGTTAGTCAGCTCTTTACTGCTTAGAAAACCTTTGACGGGCGTCACAGTGCTTCACAGTAAACACCACCATATAACCTGCAATTGTGCTGACTTCACTGTGGTGCTTTTCTCTGAGGAGAGCCAATGCTAACTATTGAAAGGGAGTTTCACTGAGCAAAATGGACCAGAACCAAAATGGACCAGGACAAGCACACCAAGCTGTGATCTGGAACTGAAAACGTTGGCTGACCTGCAAAGCCATCCTGAGAATTATATATAAAATAGTTGTAAACGAAATCATATTTAAAAAATTGATAGCAACAAAAGGAGTAAGTGATTTAGAATATATTGCACTTTTTTAATAGACCACTCTCAGCTACTTTCCCAACAGCAAGGGGGTGGTTCCAATAGTTTTCTTCAATTCTGTTTATGTCTGTACAAAATGTGGAAAAATATTTTCTTTTCTCATTGCTTTTTGATTGTTGGGATCTGAATACTTTGTAATTTGGAGATATATAACAATTGCAGGCGCAAATTACGGAGAGGGGACATGTCCCACCCACTTTTTGAAATAACCTTTACGCCGTTGCGAGCAAAGGTCAGTATACTCGCTGCGACTTGAAGTCTGTTCGTTTAATGACACTCCACGCTAGATGGGGGAGCTTGCTAGTTGCTAGACTATGGAACCATAAATATAAATGCCAACGAAGCAAACATCCGCAAGGGCCGAATGTGCAATGCAATCAAGTAACCCTATGTTTAAACCTTATGTTCATACCTTATGATAGGTTCCTTTAACAGACATAAGAAAGTGTGTTCCAGAAACTGCAAAATGTAATTTCTCATTGTACGTTGTATATAGTATCAAGTGAAAAGTGACTTAAAGTTATTTTTTGATGTTGTTGACCATGGGTTAGCCTGGCCTATGTTACATTTAGACACCTGTGCATCAGCAGTTGTCATTACTAAGCAGGGTTGATTTTCTTTTGATGATAACTTTGAATAAATGGTATCTGACTATCTGTATTAATAATTAATATATGTAGCTAATTAGCAAGCTGGTAAAGTTGATTAGCAACTAGCACACAATTGGTGGTGAACTGAGGCCAAATAGATAACATCAAATAAGCGGCCCAAATGACATACGTAATAAAACGCAACAAATCACATGACATGCAGGCGACGATGTATTGGGAGGGGCTGTGCGAAAAGTTCAACTAGTTCGGCTAGCCAGCCTGCACACACTGTGGCGATCGAAACCAGATGAGGCGCTTCATTTTGGTCACAAACCCACCAAATTACCTGTGCGAACACGCCAAATTCTATTTCGTTTGAAGGATACTGAGGCCTTAAGCCTATCTTCATCCTTCATATCGTCGCTGTTGGAAGAAAACCTTGTATCTCCAAAACGAAAACTTTTCAGGAGATAGAAACTAAGTTTCCAACTGGATTCACAGAAAAAAAAGTTTGTCAACACGAAATATAGCTAGCTAGAGGTAACGATGTAAGTAGAGAACAAGGTGGACACGATGATAAGATGTAAACAGGAAACAAGCAGCCCAAATAACATACGTAAAAAACACAACCAATTGTTGACAAATTGCAGGCAACGGTGTATTGGGAGGGGCTGTGCGAAAAGTTAGACAAGTTTGCCTAGCCAGCCTGCACACACTGCGACAATCAAAGCCCAATGCGGCACTTTGTTTTGGTCGCAAACCCATCATCTTGCCTGTGTGAAGACGCCAAATTCTATTTCGTTTGAAGTATACTGAGGTCTTAAGCCTATCTTCATCCTTCATATCGTTGCTGTTGGAAGAAAACCTTGTATCTCCAAAATGGAAACTTTTCAGGAGATAGAAAAAACTTCCCGATTTTAACATTTATGAAGATAAAATCACAAAAATTCATGAATTTACTCAAAACGGTGCAAGAAATTAGTCAGATTAACTTCATAACTGAAACTGGATAAAATAGTCATTAAACTGGAGGTTTTCTTATATCGAACTGTGTAGATACTGGTTTTAACTGTATGAATTCTGTTTGTCTATTGGTACACATTCTTATCTCTGCCTTAATTCTGCACCATTTCACAAACTAAAATAACGATTATGTCAGTAAACTGGTTTGGCTAAATGTTTATCAAAGTATATTGGAGATCAGACATGATTTTAGCAATTATTTTCAATATTGCAAACACGTTTTACATTCAGCTGCATTCTCACTTGATCTACTTACCTCGCGAATGTGCACATTGCAATCTCCGGCCCCGCTTCTCATCTCATTCACTCATAAATCTAGACAATTTCTTCTTACCATTAAAATAGACATTTTCCAGTATCTATCTGCATACTTGATGATCAGACAAAATGATGTGTTTGTGTTTTGACATCGATAAACACGGCCCATATTTCCACATTACTTGCAATAGCTGATTTGCATATCATTGCAAGTGATGATGATCTGGTCCATGTCTGTCCCTAAAAAAAACTGTTTTTAAGAATGTTATATTATTGGCTAAATGTGATCATTTCAAACTAAAACCAAATTAATTGGCATTGTTTAAATGAACTATAGGATTGTACTATAGTGTGTGAGATGGGTAGCCAAACCTTGAAGGTGGGAAGAGAAAGTAACTCTTAGGGGGTTACAAAATGAAAAGAAAACAGTAATGAAGAGAGAAGCTGGTATGATTTCAACATTGTATTAACAAGTACAGAGTATTTATACTCTAATAAATTAATACTCTAAAATGAGTGACTTTTTCATAAACATTTCAAAATTATTATAAAACATTGATGAACTTATACCACTAAAATGATAAAGCAGTTAGGGTTAGTGGCCATTGTGAAAAAAAAACTAACTGTGTAAAGATTACCAAAACAATACAAAAGTGCATTTGGTGCCTACAGTGTTTAAAACACCCATGTTTGTTGCAATGGTGGGTTCCACATAGCTGCAGAAATGCTGCCAGGTTTTTCATTCAAATTCAAGCATCTGCATTTCAAATCCTCAGTGGCAAACAGAAGTACTGGGAATTACATGCATTAGAAATAATCAATAACCCTCTTTAATGAATGAACTATCTCCGTTACTTGGGTATTCATTTTTGTGCATGCTTTCCAGACACTCCACACAGTCCCACAAACGTCTCTTATCTCCCTCAAATATCATTTTTAACGACTGCTCATTGCCAACCAGGAATTTAATGCACCATTCCATACACACACACACACACACACACACACACACACACACACACACACACACACACACACACACACACACACACACACACAGATGACGGATGAGGTCAGATACAGTAAGAAAAGAACATCACATCAGGGCTCATTAGAAGTATATGCACTGAGCCTTACCCTTGTGCTATTTGTATTAATAAACAAGTTATTATCCTGTTAATAATGTTTGTTTTGTTTTTTGATATTCATATACAAACCATTAGATACCATAACAGTATGGTGCAACTAAAAGATAATTTCAATTATAGGCTTTCTTTGAGAGCCTAGTTTTGCATTTGAATTTTTCTGAGAAGCACTGGCCATCGCTGACGTATCAGACCAAATTTGCACCCCTGGTAACAATAACTGGAAACTGGGATTTGCATGACATATGTAAATCATTTGATGTAAAACAATTACTAACTAAAATAATTCTTCAGAAGTTTCATGGAATGATGTAAAGTTGTAAAAAGCATATCACAGTTCAGTCTTAGAGCTCCCTCTGTTGGTTATCTGGTAATACAGTCTCAGGTGCTTAACATTGATGCTTGCTGGAAGGGTTTGCTGCCCTCTGCCGATCAGTTTGTGTTACACAACATTACTCTCCACATCTTGCACCAATGGGCTAATTGTGATGCTGACATTTTAATTGGATGCTGACATCAGGGTTGCCAGATTGGGCTTTTCAACTAAACTAGTTGAATTGTATTTTGGAATTTTGCCTTTTTGTCTATTTTTCTAAATTGAAATCAACTCCTGACATATTTCTGAGCAGTAATATATAGCTATATTTGTGTTTCCTTAATGACACTTTAATTTCACTTAATGACACCTTTTTTGGCTTGCTCCAAAATTGTTCTTTGAATTATTCTTGAAAAACGGATTTTGTATTTATGATGTCACAAAAAAATAAATTTCCTAACTGAAACATACAGTTAGCATATGTGGAAAACAAATATATTTGTATAAAACATTTTTAATTTGAGCAGCATTTTAATTTTCTGCTCATCTTTGCATCCAAGCTTGCCTAAAGTACAAATAATTTGTATTATAATTTGATAATGGATATTGTCTCATTTATTGATAAGTAAACTACTCCACTGCTTGAATCAAGTCACATAGAAAAGATAATTTGTAGATATTTTCACAACTTATGTTAGCCCTTTCTCTATTCCAACTTATATGAATGCGTGTTTTATATTGTGGAGAACTGTGTTATTGTTAAGGAATACTAGGATATATTGAGGAATGTATAGCCTAGTCTGTTTGACTAGAAAATATGGTGGCACTGATACACAATCAAAATATAGTGACTTACATTTGTAACACAATTTAAAAGCTCACTGACAACATTGATTATTGTTGGGTTTTTTTTTAGAAGGTTTGTGGGTTGTTACTGGGACTTTAGTTTGCAACAGCAGAACATGCAAAGATAACATCTCTCAACTTTTTACATATCCAGGTGGTATGTTGAGACTTGTGAGGTAATTTTGTTATGAGTCAACTTAATTTATTTAAAACAGTGTGTTAACCAAAATGTATGCTGCTAAATGGGACAATACACTTTTAGTTTTGGATAATTCATTCTAATAATAATATGAATATATAATTCTGTGAATCAATGGCAACATTTACAACATATAACCAAACATGTTATTTTATTGGCTTAAAAAGTAACACAATCCCCCAAAGGGTATATCACATACACTACAACAGTAAACACCATTACTACACAAATAGGGACTTGCAAATATTATAGACATTACAAAAAAAATCCCTCATTTCTTATTTTTTAAATTATTATACTAAGCATGACAGATAAACATCATTTACAGTATGATATAACTGTCACAATTAAAAACAATGTTATTGTACACTGTTATAAATTCATAATGTTAAGGGAAGACATTTCATGGACTCATTATTTCATATGAAATATTTTACACTATAAACAGAGCATCCTTCTGGATGGACTTAACAGCAACCACAGACCAGGCATTTCAGTGCAAACGTGTCTCTACAAGGCTGTCTTGGCTGCAAATACTCCCTTTTGACTTTCAAAGCAAACCCCAAAACGGATTACATTAAGAAAGTTCACAAAATGCAGCAGGCCTTCGAAAAGCACCCATGGAGAGAAAGAGTGCCCTCTCGACCTGCTGGATCGCACTCTTATGATGATAAGTTTTCATATGAAATAAGAATAAGAATAAAAACCAGGGAAAAATAAATTGTAGATATTGGAGGCAAATTCTATTCTGAATGTTATACTGAGAACTCTGCAGTGTTGGGGGGAGAGGGGGCCATTTTGTCCATAATGACTGCTGACTGATAGACTCGAGAGGTGAGACATTATATTACTAAGAGCTCTGGAGCAGCAACTAGCAACTCTTTTTTGTTGTTTTTGTTTTTTTCCCCAGACAGAAATAGCCCTAAATTTTGAAATGAGGTTCAAGGAGAAAAAAAAAAAAAAAGATTATGTTATAGAACATAACAGCTTGTACTGTCGAGTCTGGAGGGCTAATGCACAGCCCTGGTAGTGGGGAGTGGGGGTGGAAGAACAACAAATTAAGCCAGAACAAAAACCTGTCTTGCTAAAACAGAGCTCATTAAATTATTCCAGAGTCCACGACTACCATGATACCGTTTCTGATTCAGTTCTCTCGAGAATGTCCAGTTTCACGTCAACATTCGAAGAGGCCAGGCTGATATCAGGAGTGTTAACAGACGGTAGGTGGAGAAACTAAACCCAGAACACATCTCATATTTTTGCCGTCACATAAGCTGTGGAGGTAGTTATGTATGTGTGTACATTGATCTACATCAAGTTAAAAACAAGAACTAAACAAAACTGACAAAAAAAACTTTAAAGATCAAAAAAGACCAGTTTTGTGCTGACTCTTGAAAGGGACAGTGATCATTTTTCATGTTCTAAAGCCACTTGTTATTCAAGCAAATGACAAATGCGCGGGACAAGAAGAAGATACCACAGATATTAGCACCAGGAAATGTGGAATTCCTCAATTGTTTGGGGAAAAAAATCCAACAAAAACAAATGAACAAACGTCACTTCAGTTGTTGCAGCAACATAAAATCGTGGAACAAAATCGTGGTGAAATAACACTCAAAACTTCTGACTCCTGATAGCAGAGAGATGAGAAGGTAAGCATTTCAATGCAAAACATGCCATCTGTTACAAGCAGTCAAGTGCTCACCTATACACGCTGTAACAAAACCAGTGCCTAGGATGTGGTGTCAGGCTCAACAGCTGTGCAAGCACAAAACAGACACTTAAGAGACGCCCCCGGCTGTCATTAATGGGAGCTGCCCACATTATGCATGTGCTACTACTTGCTGATTGGCTGTGTCACCTGATTGACAATGAAATGCATGGGCAGGAAAAAGTAAGAGTGTCACAGCTCATTAATAAAAAAATAAAAAATAAAAAATAATGGAAACATGAGTTAACTTGTGAAATGATTAATCGCTTTAAAAAAAGAAAAAAAAAAAAATCCTTTGAAATTTCTGGCTTTGAAGCCTCAGTAAAGTTAGCGGAGGAGTTTTCCAAATGTTTATTTTCATCAGGAGGATGTGATGTGCCAAAAGACCTGATTCCCATGTAAACACAAGTTTTCTAGAACCCAGTTCATTCCATTGGATTTATATCAAGTAATGCAGAAAAACCACAGCAGCATCAGGGCTGGCGTCAGACCAACTGATCAAACGCATTTGCCCTGGGGAGATTGTTTTAACTTTCCATGGTGCATACAGATTCTGCTACTTCGCATATCTGCTATCTAATTGGTGCCTTGTCAAACAGCGAGACTACAGAACAAGCAAGGCTCTCCTCCAGACAAAAGTGCCCCTAGCAGTGATGAGAGAAGTGTTTGTGTATAAAACTGGACTGCGCTACACACAGCCAAAGAGATGCCAGGGTTAAGAGTGTAACAATGTATGACCTGAGATTATAGATTGGACAGTAACCACATTTATATATGAATTTTACTTGTCAGGTCACAATCAATTATCAATCACTTAATATAATAAGGTTGAAAAACTAAAATTTTAAAGGGTATATCTTGATTTGTTCTCTGAAAAAAAAAGTGACCTTTTGACCTATTGTCACTGACATTATATGATACATCATCAATATTATCTTAGATATAATTGTTACACAATGTTGATTCTTTGCTCTGTATAGAGACAGTAAGCATTTGAAAATGTAAGCTAAAGATGGTATGATTGAACAAACCAAAGCAAGCATGGCTTGGCGAATCCAATCACTTTCCCTGGGTTTTTTCCAGAGAACCATTCAAGATAGCACATTAACTCTGCTCAAGCCATTCGTGGTCTGGACAAAGGCCTGTATTCAATACATCTGCAGTGAGTTTTGGTCTAACTTTCTGTATCAAGTATTAGCATGTGCTACTTTTTTTGTTTCTGACACAATTTCCTTACATTTCCTCCACCGACAAACTCATGGCATGTATGAAACTCAAAATGTACCACTTGCTGAAACTAATTTATATTAATTAAGAGCAATGGGTGCAGTCAGACTGAAGTATGCATTCAATACAGTTTTTCTTACCTTGCAAAAAACAACAACAAAAAAACCCCAGATTTTTTACATTTTTCTTACTGATCTTATGTTTAAAAAATAATAATACCAAGGAAAATATCAATAACCTAAAATCAAAAGATTTTGACAACATTTAACCATGTGGAACAGTCTGTTTTGGGTCTGGAAGTCATGCCGGTAGGTTTAACAGTCCCAGTGTAGCATACGGTGTCCTACACGTGAGAAGTGGGGCTGGTAGTGGTGGTTGTGGTGTAGGGGGGGGGGGTGGGAAGGGTTTTCTTCACTGTCAGACACTGGTGATGGAAGCTAAGCAGTTCGATGGTTTTTGCAGTTTCTCGGATTGTGTGGTTGGGGGTTCTGGGCCGGTCCGGAAGCTGAATAGCGGGCCGCTGCTGGTGCCGATGTGTCCGGGGCTCAGGGCTGGGTTCTGACGTCTGTTGCTCTCCACGATGCTGGAGGTGTTGGAGGCGAGGCTCTCCCGTGTGCTGCACAGGGTGGGGGTGGGGGGGGTTTGGAGAGAGAGGAAAAACATGTTTTATAAACGGGCTTCCTGTATTTGTGTGTCATGTCATAACAGTAAAGCGTCTCGGGTTTGATCATTCACATATGGTTTCCTTAAATGCTTTCCAGACATCCGAGGTAGTTATTTGCTTTTGAATGCTCCCCTTTATGCACGAGAGAAATCGATCTCTTTTCCTTTTCAACACGAAGTTGTAGTAATTACTGTGCTGAGAAAATGGGAGAAACGAGAAGGGAAGGAGAACTCCTTTCAGAACAAGGGTCTAGCCTGCATGCAAATTACCTGCACTGTGATGGCTGGATAGTAGTGTATACCACTTTTCAAGACTTAAAAAAAGTTTTAAAACAAGCAAAGCTATCATTTTTGACAATGCGAAAGTTTAAATTGGATAGAGGCCAACGTGTTTTTTGTTACCTTCAAGTCAACCAAGCTTTATTTTTCGCTACGTTTTTCATTCTGTATAAGCTATGCCTATCACAGTTATCGCATCTTCCTCAACTAACCGCTGCCACGCGCTCACGTCTCAAAACGTCTACAAGCAGTCTCACTCTCTCCAGCTCATTAACGCCTAACCGCCCCCACATGCACATATGCAAGCACCCCACACTCTTCTTCACTCTTCTTAATCATCGTGCTTCAAAATAGATCAATAAGTATCTTTTTACCTCCTAAAAAAAAACTGTGCAATGACACTAATGAAGAGATGAGTCATCCAGCAAGCAATGGATGATTTTGTTGGAAGGCTAAAATGATGACTGCTAGAGTGTGCCTGTGCCATTGTATTAATCCATATGTCCACGATGACATCCACATCATCCAGACACCCTTACTAAACAAATGTCTTTAACAGAATGTCCACCTATTTCAGAACTTTGTACCCAGAACAGCCAAAAATGAAATAGACTTCTGAAGGCACTCCCAGAAATCCCAGTTCTTCATGGGATAGTCACATTTATAAGAGGGCAAGATAGGGTATACCTCTCTACAAATGTCTTCTTCTTTACAAATACATTTGGCAACATGACATTTGCGAACCTTGGGATAGGCGAGGGTTCAGAGTTTCCAGTGAGTTACAGAGTTACTCAGCCTGAAATGTCTGGACACCTCATGATGTCTGTGCCTGTGAATCCCTAAGGGTTGTTAGAGAGGGGGGGTGCATACATCCATCACCGTTACCTGCCATAACGAGTGACCTGTGAAATGTCCAGCAGATGGATGAGATTTGGTCAGCATGTGGGAGCAGAGAGGGAGAGAGAGCTGGGGACAGGAAGCGATCGTCATTACACCTATGCCCTGGTCTGACTTGCTATGCACAGCTCTCTGAGTCATGGGAAAACCACTGTAAATCCTCTACTATATAGTACGTAGACAAAGAATCTAGCGGGGCTTCATATTTCAAAATATTAAAGTGCTCTCAATACATACATACAACTGTTCCATGAATCACAGCAAACACTAAAAGCTAAGTGCTGGTTAAGACTAAATACGCTACTATGGATTTCTGCTAGAGAGAAGAATGGTTGCAACATACCAGGTAAAACGCTAAACATGTGGAAATACGATTTCAACAAAATCTGGGAAAAGCTTAAAGTGAGAAATGCAACGGTCTCTGTGGTTTTGAGTCATAAACCGATTGGCAATACATCAACTTAAACAAACAAAGCTTGCAGAGATACGTATCAATCATTTTGAGGGATAGAGGCATGTGTGGGCAGATGCAGCAAAACACATGAAGTTAATTTACACCCCCATGAGGGCACACATGTGAACAAATCACACACAAACCCTGTATAATTCACTTATTCACTTATAATGATGAAATACATGATTATATAATGTTATTGGATGTACTAGAAGGTCTGGGTGTTGCTATCAATTACCATAATTGCCATAATTACTATGAAATACAGAGGATTTCACCTGCAGTGAGTGTCTGAAGTGTCATTAAAAGTCTCAAGAAATGAGAAGGTAATTCACCTTTGCATTTATTAAACTTAATTTAAACTAGCTCTGTTTGATTAAGCGAAAATGAAAAGGGGTCTCTACGTGCTTGGAAGGGGTGTTTAGCCATGTAGTAAAGAAAGTGTGACTAACCAAGGTATTGTGAGCATAAAGAAGATGCTACCATCAGCTAACACAGAAAGGGCCTCAATTCACAGGCAAATTCACTTCCAATTGGTTAGCAGCACTGCTCACTTTGGGGTCTGTGATACATTAAAGCAGTCAGGAGTTAAAACTCCTAACACAACTCAAAATGGTGTACAAAATGGCTGGTTTCAATCTCCTAAAAAGGTTTATGGCCATAACACCCCCTTGTTTATAGTGTCAACTTGGTATGACTGACATGCATTTACATTTACATTTTAGGCATTTAGCAGATGCTCTTATCCAGAGCGACTTACACTGTTTACATTTCTTTACATACAGTCCATTTATACAGCTGGATATTTTACTGAAGCAATTCAGGTTAAGTACCTTGCTCAAAGGTACAACAGCAGTGCCCCACCTGGGAATTGAACCTGCAACCTCTGAGTTACAAGCACAGACCATTACACTACACTGCCAGCCCAATGCATTACAACATTGCAGAAAGCAAACATTCCCTGCGCATTATTGTCAGTACCGGGAGACAGGGAGAGACTGGGAGACAGAGGAGCAGAACAAAGAAGTGGCCAGACGATACAGAAGTGGAATTAGAGCAGGGCTTCCCTCAGGTTTAAAGACATCACCTTGCTAAATGACTAAACATTCTGAAAAGCTGTGCCTGGAAAGCAGAGTCTTGACTTTGGTGATTAGAATAAAGTGCTTCAGTCAGTATCCCATGACAGACACAAAATTCATCCAATGAAAGGGATTTATTTTGGTTAGTTCTACAGCTCTAGTGAATGAGAGGGTGTTTGAGTTTATTCTGTAGCAGCTCTCATTATTTTAATCAGTGCAAGAAAAGCAGATTAAAGAGCTTGGGTCATAATGCTGCTCTGGAAAACCCCATTATGAAAACATTTAAAAATGTGCAAAAAATCACACAGAAATAATAGAAAACAAAGTTTTTCTCTCCCAGATTTACGCTATATCTGGCAGTGTAATTACATTACACATTACAACAGCTCCTGATTGGTTTGTTTTTATATACTTTGGAACAAATGTCTGAATTGTCTTGTTAAAAAAAACAGCTGCAAAAACAGAAACAAGGCTTTGGACTCCAGTAGCAGCTGGATCTCTTACACTGATCTGAGAACAGGTCCAGAAAGCCCTCTCCCACTAAGAGGCACGTGTGGCAGGAACATTCTGCTGTGTCTGGGTCAGTGCAAAAGTGCACTTTATGGCTGCTCTACCGCCTCATATTTTACCAAATGGGTAATGAGTCATCAAGACCTAGAATGACCTCCCCTTTCTCACAGCAGCATTGACTGTGTTTGTTCCACACACGTTCATTGTGAGTAGAGAACACCGTGATGTTCTCGTGAGTGGAGAACATCCAGAATGTCAGAATATCACATGATCAACAGATACCCGTGTGACTTTATTTCAGATTAAGGTATATTTCTCTTGATTTCATGATAAGGCTATTGCTAAATGATGTGCCACTGGAAAAACATAAACATAGTAATTTATATAAGCTGTGCTATTAGTTCTGCATTAGTTCCACATGACTATGGCTTTACTAAAACAACTACAGAGTGGGACATTAATCAAGACAGCTAAATATATTTATATTTTAAAATTATATATATATATAATACATTTTAAAATAATAGCAATATTTGAAAAACCCCAGATATTAGTTGTGCATTACTCAACATAGTGGAAAACAAATGGGGAACAACACTATTCAACATAAAGGAATTGAAATGCCCTCATATCTGATATAAATAACTGAAGTTGGTGTTCCCTCAAAAAATATACTAAATATACAGAAAAATCATTTGCACAAACCATGTTTTCATAATAAATGAAAAGGGTTGATTTGGGTTTGGAAGTACTAATAATAACTAAAATGTTGAATTCCATAGACGGACGATGTAGTGTTTTTCTTGTACCTTAAATGGTGTAAAGCACAAATTTTACCCATTCACAGAATAATCCCAAATCCCAATCTCTCATCCCCAACTTTCCTGTAAACATAACGGACCACGACTTACCGTGGAGAGTTAAATCCACTGTCCACCGTGATGCTGCTGCTGTCCATGCTGTCCAGGCGGGCAGAGTGGGTGGATTTTTGGATGTTGTTGTTGTCGCTTTCCTTGGGGCTTAGGAGGGTCAGGTTCTTCTCGAACTTGCGCTGCAGTTCCCGCTCCTTCTCGCGTTCCAGCAGCCACTGCATGGTCCCGCCCCCCTCCCGGCTCTTCTCCTCCACCGCGTTCTTGTGCGTGGCCTCCTCTGAGTCGTCGTCGTCCGACACGTTGTAGTAGTCGAAGGTGGCCACGGTGGCGGAGGAGGCCGGCTCCGAGATCTGCTGGCCCGACGCCCCGGGGGACGGCGAGATCTGGGCTGGCTTCTCAAAGTGTTCCTGGCCGCTCAGGACCTCCGATGACTTCATGTGCGGGGTCTTCCTCAGCGTGCCCGATTTTGGGTAGCCGCTCTCCCCGTAGCCCACTGTCAGCGTGTTGTGTGGTGGTTTGAACAAAGTGTCTTTGCTGAAAATCTCCTTCCTCTTGTCCGTGTTCCCAGGGTCGGCGCCGTGCTGGTGTATCAAGCGTCCGTTTGGCATTGGCTCTAGTGTCTGATTGGCTGCTGCCAAACCCATACCGTTCTGTCCCTTTGCCGTATCGTCTTTGTACTCCATAGGATGGGGGGAGGTGAGATGCGGGGTTTGCCGGTCAGAGGGACACCCCTTTTTGACCACGTCCGAGAGGGTTAAAGTATCGGGTTCTGGCTTTCCGAGAGGGGAGGGCGCAGTGAGGACCGTTTCATTTGATGTATTGCACTGAAAATAGTCATCAGCCACGGGCTTAGGTGAGCAAGGCTTTAGGTCGCTGAAGGCTGGCAAACTGTCTCTGCTTTTGTTTTTCTCCAGCGGACTAAAGACCTTGGAGTCTTCTGGGTTCCCCTTCCCATTCCCATCAGGCACACAAACCTCTGAGTTAAATCTAGCAGCAGAAAGCATAATTCGAGAGTAGTGGGGCACCTGGGAGGCCCTTAGTGTACCGTCATCGGTGTAATAGCGGCTCCTGTCATCAGGGCCGCAGTCAAAGTTGTCCAGCGTGCCCATGGAGGCCGCCCCCAGCGGCCCTTTGGAGTTATCCATGGAGCGGGACCGCTCTTTGGCCTTGTCTGACCGCTCGTTGCGCGACTTCCTGTCCTGGGTGTGGCTGTGGCTGCGGTGCACCTTAAAATGTGACGTCCCCCTGGAAGGCTCCGGGAAGGGCATCTCTGTCCTCCTTTTGGCCAGCTCCCCCGACACGTCCCACTCCGGCGCGATGGGGAAGTGGGACTCCACGATGTTGGGATTGCTGTGCACCAGGTACTTCCCCCGGTTGCGCTCCATCGAGAACATGGCATCGCGCGGCGACCGCACCAGCGAGTGACTGTAGAACTTGTAATCCCTTTCCCCTCTGGCCAGGTCCAGGTTGGAGCCCTCGGAGGGGTCACCCCTGGACGCCCGCGTCTTGCTCTGCGAGCGGGACTTGCCCTGTGCTTTCCGGTGGCCCCGGCTCCTCCGGCTGCGGCCGCTGTGCTGGGCCGACGAGCCCGCCTTGCTCCGCTGGGCCTTCTCCTCCTCCAGCCGCTTCATCACCGCCGTGTGCCGCATCACGTTCTCCACCGTCAGGTCTGGGTTGATCCGCCGGATGATCTCCATCTCCACATCCCGGGGGATGGTGGTGGGTGTCTCCTCGTCCCGGAGTGGCCACTCCTCCGGCGGGAACTGGGCAGAGAAAGTGGCCAGGTGTTTCGTTTTGTCCTTCTTGAAGCTCAGCCTGAACAGCTTAAGGCCAAACTTTTTGGACTGCTTCTCCCCACTGCTGCTGGTCCCATCCTTATGTTTGGTCAGGGTGTCCGACTTGAAGGAGAAATTGATGGTGCTCTTGGTCTTTTCCGTCGCGGAAGTCTGAAGCAGGGGAGGCTGGGGGTAGGAGTCTTTGAGGTCCTTTGGTGACTTCCTCTGGAGCGTGGAGGTGTGTATGCTGTGCATGTCATCGCGGTAACTGTTGTAAGAGTCGCAGTGGTTCTTGTGGTGGGGCCTCTCCCTCACGCAGCCCGACGTGGACGGGGTGATTGTTCCGGACTGGGGAGAGGTACATTGCTGCTGCGGTCGGTCAGGTATACGCTCGTCAAGGTGGTACCACTTACTATTGGTCCTAATGAGCGAAGGCGTGATAAAGTAAGTCTGTGGCGTGACGATGAAGTACCCCTCTGGGGTGGGGTAAATCTTCCTCTCCCGCACCAGCATGCTCAGCGTGTGCCGGAGGATCTCTGGACTTGGTGTTGGGACACCTGAGGAGGAGACAACAGAGAAAACTCAGTCAACAGGTTGTCTTAACAAGTGGTCACAAAGCTGGTTTAAAAAGTGGTCAACAAGCAGGGAATGGTACAATGGAATAATGCAGATTCCTCCAAAACTAACAACAATATCACAACAAATTTCAGCATTAACATGATAACTTCATCTTTTTTTACATTACGCCGCTCGTCTCTACGAGGCAAGCTAATTCTCCGTGGGCAGCGAACTCTG
This sequence comes from Aldrovandia affinis, assembly GCA_029706075.1. Lineage (NCBI taxonomy): Eukaryota > Metazoa > Chordata > Actinopteri > Notacanthiformes > Halosauridae > Aldrovandia > Aldrovandia affinis. Next base: position 9,218,172 of record JAINUG010000006.1, read on the forward strand.
CATCCTTCGAGACGGAATTCGCCCACCCACGTTCGGGAGACTCCTTTTCCGTGCTTAATGGCGAACCCAACCCCCTCCCCCTGGGGCGCACAGCCAAATGCCGCTCCCAATCAGGGCTGATGACCAGGACCGCTCTGGTAGACATGCAGGTTTTGAACCGCATCTCTGACAGGCAGCGCACACCGGACCAGCTAAATGTGGTGCGTTAGACCGCTACGCTATCCCTCGCCCCCCGATAAATTAATCTTTCCTGTAAACAATACAAATGACACACACCGCTAACAAGAAAACAGGAAACCTCCCAAAAAATAAAACAATGCTGAGATTGTACAAAAAGATATGCTTGTTTATTGTACAGACATGCTAAAGTGTGCCAATGCAGTGATTAATAAGTGATTAAAACCATTAAACAATAATGTTGATGCAAAGGATTTTATACAGGTGTACTTTCCAATATATCCCTGGTATTAAATCCCTTGCTCTCTATTTACATACGTGCAGAATGTATCTCTTATATCAAATGTAATAATAGAAGCGTAGGGCTCTGCCAGGACCCGTGTGTGACAGACACGCCCCGTTCTCCCAGTTCTCCTCTACTCCACGCATACTATAGCACTGCTTTATCCTACTCTAGGTATTACCACAGGTTACATCATAGTGCCCTTTCAGCCACGCCAGCGTGATGCAACGTTCCAGGCCAAATGAGCAGGCTCCGGCAGAAACCTTTGGTCACAGAACTTTCACGTCAGATGTGCTCTTTTCATAACGCCACTGTGTGGCCAGCTAAACAGTCCCGATCCACCGTGAATTTGAAGGAAACGATCTGTGGTCATTCAGTTGGAGAAGGCAGGATGCTTGCTGCTTGTTGCAATGTTTTTTTCTTTGGGTGAGGGTTTTAAATAACATTTAATAACATAATACATTCCTTTACAGTACCTATTGGCTTAGCAGACACCCTTACCCAGGGAGACATAACTCAAATGTAACATATCATCCATTAATACTGTGGAATATTTTTACGCAAGCAATCCAGGTTAAGCTCTAGGGTACAATGGTGGTGTAGTGCCCCACCTGTGAGCTGAATCTGTAACCTTCATGTTATTAGCCCAGTCCATTAACCACTATACCAAACCACCAACCCCTTGAACTGGGTTTAATCTCCGATTTTAAGAAAGTAAGAACTACATGGCTTACTTAATAACAACATGGCTTACTCACTTTATTGTTCTTAGACAAGCATATTCTCTTCACAGCTTGCAAATAAAATAAGTCAATACAAGTAATAACATAGCAATGCAGGATACCACAATTTACAATCAAGACATTTAGCAGGCGCTTTTCACCAAAACGATTTACAGAAGTGCATTAAAACAACTAGAGAATCATTGCTAGAGCTACAGATCAGTTCAATCAGTGCCATTGTTGAGATGTGCACCGCAAGATGCGTAATACAAAGGTTAGCGGGTTTTCCCTGATTGTTTTGTCTGTTCATGTTGGTGCATGTAGACGCACAGACACAGAGGATAATGTTTGTAGCTTCATAGGCCCTTTCTCAATTGTCACCCCACTGACTGCAATAGTCAAAGCTTTTCAATGGATGTTGTCTCCATAATTACAACTAGCCATTTTCCCCAATGCAGACTTCAGCAGGGTCAACCACAAATAGTCCTTTTCAGAGGAGGATGCATAAAAATTACAGCGACAGTTTCATTAACAGTGGAAATTCTACCCGAATGGCTGTACTTCCCCACGAAAGAGAAACCTTGATCATATTTTTGGAGATCGGTCTGCTATACAGTCTACTGGAACCTTTAACTTTAACAATGACAACTGAAATGACCAATACAAAAATTGCAACATTAATAAAGGCCAAGTAAATTCAAAAATTACAAAAAAATACTGATGAGAGCCTTAGTCGATATATTCTTTCATAAGGAAAGAAAGGTGAATTTTAGTTCTCAAACTTCTTACATTACATTACATTATTACATTACATTATAGGAAAGATCCAGAGCGTGTGTTAATTTTTAGCTGAAAGCCACCCTCAATTCAGGAGCAACCACATAGTTAAACTAGGACCCTGTAGGTAAATCTGTAGCCACAATTCAGAGGTAGCAGTAAAGCACTGATAATGCCTAAGCCTAATACAATACATAAACAAGTAGACAAACTTCTGATCTTCTGATCACTGATGGGCATGTAAACAAATCCTGTACAGTACACAGTATGACCTAGTCGATAACCCCAAGTCAAGTCATGTCTCACGTTGCCCAAGTTGTGTTTGAGACCACATGCATGGCTGAGACAAAGAAAGACAAAGACACATTTTTAAATGCTGTGTCACTGGGCAGACTGCCTTGGGATTTAACAGCCATTTTTCACAAAGCTTCATTACATCAGCCTTCTTATCTGGTCTAGTGCTGAAGTGTGTGCGTGCACGTTTGTGTGTGTGTGTGTGTGTGTGTGTGTGTTTGTGTGTGTGCGTCTGTGTGTGTTGCATGCGTGGATTTGTGTGTGTGTACATGCATTTGTGTGTCTCGCATTTGTGCATTGTCAGAAAGTGTGTGTGTGTCCTTACATCTCAGCACAGCCATCTGCCATCACCGGGTTCGTCTAAACAGAACCTATAAACACAGCCTTATCTCATCCAGCTATCCTGGGACAGACACTGGGGGGTGGGGCAGAGGGGTTGGGGGCCACTGTGGCCTAGATATACCCGTCTATCTCCGGGCCTTCTCTGCTCTTATTGCCCTCTGCTCACAAACACACAGACATGCCTGGATAACAGATAAGCCTTAACTAGTCAGGGTTAAGTGTTGCCTGCAATTACATCATACTGGTTTAGTTGCCATACCAACATGACGCAACTATGTGAATCTTTTTTCTCTCTCTCTCTCTGAGAAAAGGAGTTATTTGACTGCGGTCTGTATATTCCAGAGTGATAGAGAAGTGACATGAAAATACACGCTTGAGCTGCCAAGAAATAACTTCCAGGTTTTAGGCGCATGGCTATGAGGCTACATGTTTGTCACAGAGCCGTTAGCGATAATGAGATATTCGGATTTCCCGTTGCTCTGATAATCCATCCTGTTCTTTTTCATTTGACATGGCCTACAGTACTGTACCATTGAGAAACAACAGAATCCATCTATCTTCCAATCTGTGCAGAGGAGAAATCAACTTTGGCTGGTAGCCCGTTTGATCAATAATTCAATGCTGAACTGTCCTCCCTGCCCTTCAGTCCTCCCAAGCCCCCCCCACACACACACAAGCACACACACACAAACACACACACGCAAGCATGCACATATACGCACACACAAACAAATGCAGGCATGCACAAGTACACACACACACACACACACACACACACATGAATGTACACACACACATACCCCCTTTTCCCTCAGCGTTTCCCTCGGAGGAGTACACCAAAAATCCAGAACTCATCATTAGTGCAGTGACAGTGATGGGATTAAGAGGCAACGTTACACTACACAAAATCATATAATTGCCAAGAATGACTGACACATGACTGCAAAGTGCTGACTGCTTCACTACTATTGAGAGTTAGGATTTTATAACTGGATCAGCTTCCTGCTCTGTACCATAATGCAGGATTACGATAGGAAAAAAGCAAGGAGACCTCCATGACCACTTGTTCTGTGTGGAGGTGATGTTCACAACACCTGGAGTTTTTCGCTGGAAGTGCATTGTAAAACCTGGTTTCTAAAAATTCTAGTCATATGTGGAGATAGAAGGCTGTAATTTTACAGTTTTATAGTTACACAATACATGTATTCATTGTGTGTACCTACATATAGACATACATACACTACTTATTGTAGTCAACTTGCTTTAGTACTAGTGTTGTTTATGGCTGCTTACTTGAGGGAATGATGTTGTGCTTGAAGTTGTACCGACATGTGATTGTTTTTTATCTACTTAATCTGAATGCACTTTCTGCAAGTCACTTTGGATAAAAGCATCCACACAATGACTGTATGTAATATAATTTAAGATACAACACAATATTATTCATATTTCAATATTTTCAGGGCTTACATGTACAAGCAGTGTTAACAGTGGATTAAGCGAACATGAAACCGTCTGTTGAGATTTAAATAAAAATAATTGTTGACAGCACAAGTTCACTTCTACTAATTAACTGACTAGTCAGGGAAATGTGATATATAATTTGATTTTGTCTAATCAAACAAACAGAAAACAGTTCAGCAGGCAGACCCTCCAAAAACAACTATTCAGCTGGGCCTCCTCACCTGCATCTGCATTTCATAAACTCAGACTCTCAGCCCAACATAAATCTACTGTGCTCAATTGAATTATGTCCATGCTCATCACATGCTGTCAGTAATACAATAAATGTTTGAGAGTTTGTGCCATAAGAGTAGCGACTTTATGCTCCAGGCATTTCAGGAAGGAGAGGAAAACTTACTGTGCACATCCAGTTGAGATGAGGCCATCCAGGAGGCCATACTGTACAATGCTGTTCTTCTACTGCTTCCCTCAGTACAAACTCATGGTATTGTGGAAGTATGTTTACAACTCTTGCAACTCCGCAACAAGCAGTCTATCCACGCTGGTGTTTTCTAATATTCCACCAAGATCCCCACTCACTTTAAAATTCCACAACAAATAAATCCACCAAATTCCACCACAACATGCTAAAATTCCAACAGACCAAACTTGAAAATTTCACACACAGCATGCTCTTAAAATACTGCAATGCCGAGCTCACTCAACCACTGCAGCGAGTACATAGAGTACATACAGGTTTGAATGTAATGCTATGTGCAGTAGCACATAAAGGGAGATTTTATTGAGGTTCTTAAATTCCTAAAAGGGATTAACAAAGTGAACTACCAAAGATTTTTAAGATAAGTGGGGTCAGCAGAACAAGATGGAAATTAGTTAAAGGCAAATTCTGCAGGGATATTAGGACGTTTTTCTTTACACAGAGAGTTATGAATGCCTGGAACAGCTTGCCAGGTCGGGTAGTAGAGGCAGAAACACTTGGGCTATTCACGTCTAGGCTAGATGCAGTACTAGATACTCTTTAGATTAGGACATGCCATTGTTGTGTCATGATGACCCAGAAGATAATGTGATGTCCTTGTATTAAATGGTTTCTGAGGAATATATATTGTCTCACCAAAGCGCAAGGCCATTCCATTCTCAGGCATTCACACTCGGTATGGGATTACTACACAACCACGATCTGCTCCTCTGGGACTCCTGGCTGGCTGCTCTCTCTTCCAGCTCTCATATGGTGGCTGCACGGGTACTGTGTGGCCTGGCAGTGACATGGGCGAACCACACAGTTCCATGGCAACCCCTTGCCGTTTCCTACGCTTCCTTTCGGCACGCTGTAGTTTAATCAGTGGCATCTGGTGCAGGGGCTGAGCAGAGTGTCCATGACTGACCTCCCTACTCCCCCCTGCCCTCCTCCAATTTCCTGGAGCTTCCCAAGGGTGGTTCCATGTGACCCCACAAATGGTATGGGGGGTGCACAGAGGTGGACAGAGAGCAGAGCTACATCTGCCCTCAGAGATGCGTGGGGGCAAGTACACGCATGTAAACAAAGCACCATGCATGAAGCAAAGCACACACAGGCACACTGTGACAGTGCTGGCCGATGTACCGTCCATAAAACATTGCAGAGACTTGCACTGAACTACCTTCCAGCAGCCAGTCACCTGTGCTTAAATGGCCTAAATTAGCTATGATGGTGAATTCATTAGGCAATTACTGGTTCTGACACACCTGCACACAATCACTCACAATTACAATTACAAATCACGGTCAGTCAAAATAAATGGTTAATTAAGGTCAGCTATGATTTGATTTGTAAATGTAAAACACGGAGACAGAGGATCCTCCAATTGGACAACTAACAAAGATCACTCAATCCACATCCATTATCAATTAAAATGTTTCACAAATTTAAACAGGCAATGCACTCCTAGGCCTAGCACTCCCAGCAAATATCATACATTTAAGATGGGTGAAGGCTCGTCCTTCACACACACAAAGCATTATTGATCATGTATGACCAATAGCACACACACATCGACACACAGCGTCACATATGAACCACAGCACATACATGTAGACAAAGCATCATGTATGAACAAGAACACACACACACATCGACAAATAGCATCACATATGAAGCACAGCACACACGTCCACAATGCATCATTTTGAACCAGAGCACACACATGTACAGGAAACATCACATACAAAACAGAAGACCAGACTTATATGCACACACATGAATAGACAGTGTCACGTATGAACCACAGCCCACTCACGTACACAGCATCACGTATGAAACATATTTACATTATCCATTATGTGGGGTCCATATTTATATTACACCCTTCTGTGGGCTTACGAAGCTAAGTATCATCCTTTTGTGACTGTAATAGTTATTTTTATTGTCAATGTTTTGAAATATTTGACCCTCTTCATCTTCATAAACATGCTTCACAAGCCTTTCACACATGCATACGCCTTTGGAACAAATTGAGCATGTGAACACTCCTCTCAATGTCAGGGGACCCTTAAAGAGTGGAGCTGGCTTTAGTCCTTCAAATGTCTCACGGCTCTGCCACAAATCAGCCAGCTGGTTGCTTTCAACAATTGTAATAATCGCTAGCAGATTCCAATAATGGATGAGAAAAGCACATACAGACTATCCTGCAGTTGTCTTCAAAGGTGCTGACGTGGTCTGTATAACGTCTGCCGCTAGCACTCGTGGATTTATTCTGCTTTAAATAAACATGCTTACAAGAACAAGGATGTGCTATTATTCCCAAAGTATCACTTCTCATTAGTGCAACAATAATGATTTACTATCAGCTGCCATGTTAAATTTGTCTCATAATGAATGTTGGCCTAACCACCGGGTTCACTGAAAGACAGGAGGGGGGTCTAAGCCCAAACACAGTACAGCTGAGTTCACAACACTGACTGCGAGTTAACACAGTGTTGTGTTGGAACCGCAGTAGGTGCAATGTCTTCATTGTCATAATAAAAATGTCAGATACAATATATATAGGTGGATGTGTGTGTGTGTGTGTGTGTGTGTGTGTGTGTGTGTGTGTGTGTGTGTGTGTGTGTGTGTGTGTGTGTGTGTGTGTGTGTGTGTGTGTGTGTGTGTGTGTGTGTGTGTGTGTGTGTGTGTGTGTGTGTGTGTGTGTGTGTGTGTGTGTGTGTGTGTGTGTGTGTGTGTGTGTGTATACCGTACCCGTGGAAACACGTGGCTAAGTGGTCCATCAGGGCTTCCTGGGTGACGGGCTTGCGCGCCGAGTTCATGGCTGAGATGGCCAGGCACAGGATCTCTCCCAGCGGGATGAACTGTGACTGGCTGATGGGAGACATGCTGATGGGGGACACATCACCTGTGAGGAGACAAGAGAGTGCAGGGGTCAGACACTGCCCTCACCCAGACGATCCCACACCGCTGCAGTGAGTCCTCACAATGACAAACGGCTACCCTCATCCAAAAAATAGGCAGATCAATTGGGCTCCAAATTTTATTTGGTCAGTCAAAACAGACAAAGTAAGATGGATGCTAGAACTGAAAACAACAATATTTACGGCCTTTCAAGTCTGTTTTGAATTTACGGCCTTATAAGTTGCTCTGGCTAAGTGCTTTCTGTCTGCCAAAGAAACAAGTAAACATCAGAGATGTTTTTTATGCTTTTGAACCATAAATGTGCAGAACATTTGCATTACCCAAATATTGGAGCAAAGAAAATAAAGTGGAGAGAATAGTTCTGACATTGGCACAAGCTGTAGTTATTGTATAAACACATAAAACGTCTAATATATCACCAGAAAACCATTGTAAGCACTGAGGGTATTCCATTAGGTTTTCATTTCATCTGATGTGCCAACAAGTTGTCATCATCTCTGCCTTAACTCATGCACGCCGTGTCTAGGGCGTTTCTGTAGCCAGTGAATAACTGCTCAATTATGACATTAAGAAAATTACGTGTGAAGAATGAAGGATGAAGAATGACTGACAAACTGTACTTATTTAGATTTCCCCCTATTCCACCTTATGTCCAATGCTTTAAAGCAGGGGGTGCACAATGGGGATTGATCTGTTTTGGAAAATCATGCCAACTTCTGCTCGGGTTTATTTAATGTGCCCAATCATAGATTTGATCTGACAATTTGGATAAAGTCGTGAGCTACAGCGGCAAACTGCATATGTACCCTTGGTGAAAATGTTTTACAGTGGTCAATATAGGAGCAAACCAGCATTGGTGTAAATTGAGCCAGAGTAACTGGTTGGAACAAAAACCAGCATACACAGCAGCGTGCATCCCTACTTTAAAGGCACAAAAATGGAAACATGTCCATTGCAATGTTGATACACAAGACTAAAGTGGTATGGGTTGTCACCTAAGCTCTCTAAGCCTCTTTATTTCACATCCAATTTGTAGATCAAGAGGTGCATTCCAGTCCTGAGAACAGAAAATAAACAGGCTGGGTGATATGATGTAACAAAATGTTGCAAAATATATTGATTAAGAAAATGATCTAGAAGTAATATAGACAGTCTGGACATCACTGACAATACAGTCTGAAAAATAATACACTGTAGCTGAAGTAGTTTGAAAACTAAAAATCTATATTAGCTATTGTCATATCTATTATTATTAGCTATTGTCATCTGTCTTGTCATATTTTCGTTAATTACCCCCTATGGCTGGTTATATGATAAGTTTAACATTTAACCAAATATTCCTATCCTTTCACAGTGCACCTCATACCACTAGCTATCATATAAAGCATTGATCCATGCTATTTCATTTCCCAGAGTCTGGATCAGTACCACTAACAAGATAAATCCATTCAGATATGAAACCATGGTGGTACCCTGCAAAACCTGTACACTGCACCCAGAACCAAACGAATTGAACGAGGGAAAATTGTATTGTTCTAGTTTATAAATTTGGAATAAATATTTAGCATACATTTGCTGAATGTTAGCACACACTCAATTTTGTTAGCAAAATTGCTCCTGTTGTGAAAAAACATATGCAGCCTTCTGTTAAGGAATCAATCCAGGACTCCCTGATCATGCTGAATGCCCCTACTGCAGCGTTCTTTAACCACATTAAGCTCTGAGAGTTTTAAGCATCAGTCAATAACCTATTCCTCTGATACTTATGCAAATCAAATGGGCAGGACACACGTCCCATAACAGCCACGAGGTATGCATGGAAAGCCATGCCACAACTGTCCTACCAAAGCCAGGATCACTGCCATGCTGTGGGAACATGACCCAGAGAGTTGCAGTGAACACTGAATTGAGCAATGCTATTGATAGCATCAGTACACACAAAGTGTCAGTCTTGTGGTGCAGAGACAGGAAGTGGCTTCCTCGGCTAGCAGGAAGAGGCACCACCTGTGTGTGCCATGATAAGCAGCTCAGAGTCACGCCGCTCTGGGCAGGGGTCGGCTGGGGGAAGAGTCTTGAGCAGAAGGGCAGGGTCAAAAACACACTGGAAAGGGACACTATCTGAAACAGGGCAAGATGATTAAACAGAGTAAACAGCCTGTGAGTAGCAAACACAGCAAACCAGTAGCCAAACCAAATTGTTGACTCACACTTTTGGGATTTTGGAGATCAGGATGTGAGGACCTGGACAGCCTGAGGTCAGACCTATGAACATGTGATGCTTAGGTACCACATGCCATGTTCAAGACTGTCAAAGCGTAGTTCTACATAGTTCCATTCTATGGCTGAAGTGACTGAGACATCATTTATAAGGACAATCACTAACATTCAAACCAATGATCACAGCATCTAATTAATCATTTCAGACATGGAAAATGTGGAAAATCAAATTGAAATTGTTTAATTTTCAGCATCATTATGTGAGGAAAAATTATATTAAGGGTTCAAAGACATAAACATGTCTTCTAATTTAAATTAGTGTATGATAAGTTGGAGTTGCTTGATTGAAGCGATGAAGAAGTGGGACAGAAAAACACCATGGGTTGTTCCATGACAAACTATAGCTCAGGGAAAGTGGTTGGTTGGTTGTATAAAGCATTTAAAAACCATTTGTTTGATGCATTTGCTGAACTCCAACACCATTGGTGTTAAAGACACTTGCAACAGTGCATTTCAAGCACCATACATGTTAAATGATAACTGTAAGTTAAACTTACATTTAACTTACTTCCAAACATAATCTTCCAAAGAGCAGCCCTAAGTACACTTAAGAGCACCGGAATCCCCTCACAGCAAGTTGACAAGGCTCTGCTTAAATGAGTACTTAGTGACTGCATGCTTGCCACTAACCTTTGCAGCTGGCTATATACAACAGGAGAGCCAGGACAGGTCCCCGGAGTAAACATCTCATTACATTCTCTGTCCCTGAGCAACAAAAGCCTACCACAAATGCCTGAATATCATTCAACTTCCATTTACAGTGCAAAATGGGAATATTAGTTGGCTGACTCTACCCTAACCTCGTATACCAGAAATTCCACTTTAACAGTTGGATTTATGCATATATGATATTTTTCCCCAGGCACGGTTCACAACAGAAATTAAATAAGTATGGTGCTTAAAACTAAGTCGGTAACGCTCTTAAACCTGTCCGTGCAGCACTGCATCAGCACCTGTGCTCACGCTGTTTCTTTTTGCTGGTTACGTGTGCAATGAATTCCCCTCAGGTGTGTCCACATTGTGGTTAAGAGTGTTATGGAGAAAACAGAACTGCTGTACAGCTGCTGACTGATGCATCTGTGCTGTTCCCCGAATGTTTTCCATGGGTCTGGGCCCGAACGGAAATCAAATGTCACGGTGAACTAAATCTGATGAGTGAGGCCCATACAAGCCCCTGTAGTGCTAGAGCCACAAAGGCCACGCTGGGATCACTCATCTGTTACATCCCGTCTACGGTTCATCCTGGCTGACATTCGCCAAATGGCCCCAAGTATGTAAATATGCCTTGTTTTATTTTACTTTTTGTTGTTTTGCAGTTATCGTTGCAGTTTTCTTCTAATGCTCAGAGAGCTCAGGTCGATACAAACTTGGCTTGAATACCTATACAAACATGCCCCAAAATGCCCTCTCTGGTCCTCATGTTGGTGCGTGACATGCTTTCTGTTTGTTTCACGGCTTTCAGGCGGGGGTGAATTGTGTGCCACAGGGAAGCAAAATGATAATGGTAAACCTGCTGTATTATAATTTTTTAATGGTTTAGGCCTATAGGTTGTTTTATCTTGTTTATTCTTCCTTCTTCATTGCCCTTCTGACATATTGCTCCTGCATTTCTCTGATCTGCAGTCCCCTAAATTTCCATTGGACAGAGTTCACCTAATACTTGAATGCAGCCAGATCTACTACAGAGCATCTACAGGTAACTACCAAAATAAAGTAAACACTTGAGTAAATGAGGGATACTGGCGGCCCTGTTATGGTGTGGGAGGGGTGCATTTTCCTGCCATTCAACCCCTTAGAGGGCAAGGTAAATGCCAATAAATACAAAGCCATTCTGAGTGATTACCATCATCCTACATTTAAGTATTTCTATCCTGATTGGAGAGATCTCTTCCAGGATGACAATGCCCCATCCACAGGCCACGAGCAGTCACTGAATGATTTGATGAGAATGAAAGCTACAGTGGGGAAAATAAGTATTTCACCCCCTGCTGATTTTGTGAGTTTGCCCCCTTACAAAGAAAGGAACGTAACGGTCGGTCTATAAATTTAATGGTAGGTTCATCTTAACAGTGAGAGACAGAATATTTAAAAAAAATCACAGAAAATCACATTATATGAATTTTATACATTTATTTGTGTTTTATTGAGGAAAATAAGTATTTCACCCCCTAGCAAAACAGCAAGAATTCTGGCTCCCACAGACCGGTTATGTAACCAGGAGGCACACAGATTAGTCCTCTTACTTAATTAGTACTCCTAATTAAGTACTCGTTACCTGTATAAAAGACAACTGTCCACAGAATCAATCAATGAATCAGAATTCCAACCTCTCCACAATGGGCAAGACCAAAGAATTGTCTAAGGACATCAGGGACAAAATTGACCTGCACAAGACTGGAATGGGCTACAAGACCATTGGCAAGCAGCTTGGTGAGAAGGAGTCAACTGTTGGTGCGATAATTAGAAAATGGAAGAAACACCAATTGACCATCAATCTCCCTCGGTCTGGGGCTCCACGCAAGATCTCACCTCGTGGAGTGAACCTGATCATGGGAAAGGTGAGGGAACAACCCAGAACTACACGGCTGGAGCTTGTTGATGATCTCAAGGCAGCTGGGACCACAGTTACCAAGATGACCATTGGTAACACACTACGCCGTAATGGATTGAAATCCTGTAGTGCCCGCAAAGTCCCCCTGCTCAAGAAGGCACATGTACAGGCCCGTCTGAAGTTTGCCAATGAGCACCTGGATGATTCAGAGGAGGCTTGGGAGAAAGTGCTGTGGTCAGATGAGACAAAAATCGAGCTCTTTGGCATCAACTCGACTCGCCGTATTTGGAGGAAGAAAAAAGCTGCCTTGGACCCCAAGAACACCATCCCCACCGTCAAGCATGGCGGTGGAAACATTATGCTTTGGGGCTGTTTCTCTGCTAAGGGCACAGGACGACTTCACCGGATCGAGGGGAGGATGAATGGGGCCATGTACCGGGAAATCTTGGGTGAGAACCTCCTTCCCTCAGCCAGGACACTGAAAATGGATTTCTAAGGATTTGGAGAGGATCTGCAAAGAGGAGTGGGCCAAAATCCTTCCTGGGATCTGCGCAAACATGGTGACCAACTACAAGAAACGTCTGACCGCTGTGCTTGCCAACAAGGGTTTCTCCACCAAGTACTGAGTCATGTTTTGCTAGGGGGTGAAATACTTATTTTCCTCAATAAAACACAAATAAATGTTTAAAATTCATATAATGTAATTTTCTGGGATTTTTTTAAATATTCTGTCTCTCACTGTTAAGATGAACCTACCATGAAAATTATAGACCATTCCTTTCTTTGTAAGGGGGCAAACTCACAAAATCAGCAGGGGGTGAAATACTTATTTTCCCCACTGTATGTAAACCATATGCCATGGCCGTCTCAGTCACCAGATCTCAACCCAATTGAATACAGGCAGTCCCCGGGTTACGAACGTCCGGCTTACGGACAACTCATACTTACAAACGGACTGTCATAAGGCCTATTATGTTTTTTAAAATTGAATTAAATACAATGGTTCGTAATAACAAATGCACGCACTACTTTGTGATGCTCATGAAAACATTGCGTGGTTTCAGCGGTTCGTCGGCTCAAAGAACAGAGATCACCGTCCGTTATTTTAAGTCAGATCCCGTTTTTCTCTTTCTCTTACCCTTACAACGATACCTCCAAAGCGTAAATCCGATGCAACTGCTGGTGATGCATCAAAGAAACTGAAAACAATCACCATGGAAAGTAAAGTTGAAATAATAAACAGATCGGAGAGGTGAAACGCCATTAGACATTGGGAAAATCAAAATCATGGCGCGGCCGTGTCCAGACGCCGTCGTGGTAGCTCCGCGGAGATTGTGCGTTTTTTTAGTTTTTATGGTTGTTTTTAATATATGTCTTTGCGCAAATACATCGGCACTAATTACATACGGACGCAGCACACTTTTGGACATAAACCCTTCCGCACAACAAAGGGTTTTGTCCACTTTTTCCTTCGACCCAGAGTGGCCGGCAGAGATTGTACGAGCGAGCCACAACAATGGAGACGCATCTACGGGAGACGCAGGAGGAAACATCGGGAAAACGGAGCGGAATTGAACAGACTGAGAGTTCAAGCCCACTGTCCACCTCTGCCCAGCATTCTTCTTGCTAACGTCCAGTCTCTGGAAAATAAGTTGGATGATGTTAGGCGAGGATTAGATTCCAACGGGACATGAGGGATTGTAACATCTTTTGTCTGACGGAAACATGGCTGACCCCGGTGGTGCCGGATCGAGCCATATGCCCAACCGAAGTCCTTCTCCGTCTTCCGTGCGGATAGAACGGAAGAGTCCGGCAAATCTAAGGGTGGAGGGGTTTGCTTCATGATTAACAACAAGTGGTGCAACCCCAAGGACATTAAGACTCTTTCTCGCCTCCTGCTCGCCGAACCTGGAACATCTGACGATCTCATGCCGTCCATTCTACCTTCCCGGGAGTTCGGCTCGGTCATCACCACAGCCGTCTACATACCACCAGATGCGGATACCGGCGTAGCACTGTCGGACCTACAGGACGTGTTATGTCGGCATCAGAACAAGCATCCCGACGCGGCTATGGTGGTGGCTGGGGACTTTAATAGGGCGAACCTAAAGAAAGTTATGCCGAACTTTCACCAGCACATTACGTGTGCTACCAGAGGGGAAAGAACGTTGGACCACTGCTATACGCCGTTCAAGAGAGGCTACAAGGCTGTCTCTCTACCTCCGTTCAAAATCAGACCATGCCGCCATTTTCCTGCTGCCGGAGTATAAACAGAGGATAGCACGGGAAGCGGTAGTGACGAGGGACGTAAAGCGGTGGTCTGACCATTCAGAGGCTGAGCTACAGGACGCTCTGTGTGACGTCGACTGGGACATGTTCCAATCCAGTTCCAGGGACGTCAGCGAGTTTACGGAAGTAGTAACGAGCTTCATAGCAACGCTAGTGGATATCATTGTCCCCACGGTAAAAGTTAGGTATTTTCCTAACCAAAACCGTGGGTTGATAAATCCATCCGCGACGCTTTGAATGCCCGCACTGCTGCCTATAACTCCGGTCTTGTATCCGGCAACATGGACGAGCACAAGGCAGCGTCTTATGGACTGAGAAGGGCGGTGAAGGAGGCTAAGAGGAGGTACAGAGACAGAGTGGAGTCGCAGATGGAGCAGCGCGACACCAGACGCCTATGGCAGGGGCTACGGACTATAACAGACTACCAGGGCAGACCCCCCGCAATGGTGAGTGCCGACGCGTCCCTAGCGGACGACCTGAACTCATTTTATGCACGGTTTGAGGCTAGCAACAACAGCGCTAGCTCGCCGGCTAAAAACAACACTGCTAGCATAGCCGAAGTGAGTTCTACCGCTGGGGACGTACACACGCTCTCGGTGACCGAGCACAGTGTGAGGAGGGCTCTAACGAGGGTGAACACCAGGAAAGCTGCTGGTCCAGATGGCATATCTGGGCGAGTACTGAAGACCTGTGCTAACCAGCTAGCTCCAGTGTTCACCACTATATTCAACATCTCCCTGGCTGAGTGTGGTCCCCGCCTGCTTCAAGAGATCCACTATTGTCCCTGTGCCCAAGAATGCTTCTCCAGCATGCCTGAATGACTATCGACCGGTGGCCCTCACCTCGGTGGTCATGAAATGCTTTGAGAGGCTGATTAAGGACTACATCTGCGCCTTCCTCCCTTGCTCCATGGACCCGCTGCAGTTTGCTTATCGTCCAAACAGATCCACGGATGATGCTGTCTCCCAGGTACTGCACACCACACTCTCTCATCTGGACAGCCGGAAGGGGGGCTACGTGAGACTGCTGTTCATTGATTATAGTTCAGCTTTCAACACCATAGTCCCCACCAGACTGGCTGGCAAGTTGATTGAGCTGGGACTGAACGCCCCCTGTGTGCCTGGATCCTGGACTTCCTGACCGCCAGGCCCCAGGTGGTCAGGGTGGGCAGACACACCTCCAACCCCCTCACCCTGAACACAGGATCCCCCCAGGGTTGCGTCCTCAGCCCCCTACTGTACTCCCTGTACACACATGACTGTGTGGCCAGGTCCAGCTCCAACTCCATCATTAAGTTTGCGGATGACACAGTGGTGGTGGGCCTGATCTCCAACAACGACGAGAAGGCCTACCTGGAGGAAGTTGCTGATCTGTCACTCTGGTGCCAAGACAACAGCCTCCTCCTGAATGTCACCAAAACTAAGGAGCTGATTGTGGACTTTAGGAGGACACAACAACAGAGGACGTACTCACCATTGGGGATTAATGGGACCACTGTGGAGAGGGTGAGCAGGTATAAATACCTGGGGGTCCACATCACCGAAGACCTCACATGGACAGCACACACTGACACTCTGGTGAGAAAGGCGAGGCAGCGCCTTTACCACCTCAGGCAGCTGAGGAAATTTAAAGTCTCCCGGAGGATCCTTCAGTCCTTCTACTCTGGAGCTGTAGAGAGCATCCTGACCGGAAGCATCACCGCCTGGTTTGGCAACAGCTCTGCTCAGGACAGGAAGGCTCTGCAGAGAGAGTAGTGCGTTCGGCTGAACGCACTACTGGAACTACACTCCCCACCCTGCAGGACTTATACACCAGGAGGTGCAGAACCAGAGTCCGCAGGATCATGAAGGATCCTCACCACCCCAACGGACTGTTTCAGCTGCTGCAGTCAGGCAAGCGCCTCCGTAGTCACGCTGCCAAAACAGAGAGACTGAGACGGAGTTTCTTTCCTCAGGCCATCAGGACTGTGAACTCTGACCTCACCAGGGCCCCCACCAAGACACACACACTGCCCCTCTTATGCACACCCACACACACACACACGTAATGACCACACATAATTTCCTCCATTTCCAAGTGCTCTTAATGTATATATTGTGTTGTTGTTTTTTTATATAAGAGCTCTTGCTGTACTTATTGTAATAATTATATATATTGTATTGCTTTAATTTTTGTAATAATTCTATTGTCTTTTTACTGTAAATACTGTGTACTTTTGCACTTTTTTCGTTGAGCATTGTCACTTTCCATTTCACTGCACACCCCGTGTGTGTATGTGACAAATAAAAATCTTGAATCTTGAATCTTGAATCTTGAAACATTAGGCTACAGCCGGTCAACGATCGGTTTTTAAAAAACAATTTTAAAAGACAAAGGGAGAATAATGGAGCCATGCCCCGATGAATGCCAAGCAACGCAGTGGTTTAATTATTGAGATGGAAAGGCTATTGATAATTTGGATAGAAGACCAAAATCAGTGCAATATGCCTATTAGCCTTTCTTTAGTGCAAGAAAAGGCTCGAAGTGTTTCTTTAATGTTTTTTTTTTTCAAGTACAGTATTGTATGTACATAGTTACTTTTATTATTACTGTATTATTATTATTATTAATATTACAGTATTGTTATTATTACAGTAGTATTATGTACTGAATGTTATGTTTAAGATGTTTTATTGTATTTGGAGGTGTTTTATATGCACAGAAAGGTAAAATAAATACTATACTATGTACCTGTTCAGACTTACATACAAATTTGACTTAAAGACAGACGTAAGAACGGATCTCGTCCGTAACCTGGGGACTGCCTGTACTTATAAGAGATTCTGGAGTGGCACCTGAGACAGCGTTTTCCACCACCATCAACAAAACACCAAATGATGGAATTTCTCATGGAGGAATGGTGTTGCCTCCCTCCAATACTTCCAGACACTTGTAGAATCTATGCCAAGGTGTACTGAAGCTATACTGGCGGCTCGTGGTGTCCTAACACTCTACACTAGACTTCCATTGCATATGTACTGTTATATAGATGCTCTATTCGAGGACCTTTTTAAAGTGCCAAGGTTATCCTTGAATTAAACTGATGCTTCATATGAACTGCAGCACTGCATAACCTTAATTCCTTGTTGATACTGTTTTCAGAGGTAAGTAGAAAGAACAAATTCAAATGGATATTCAAGGTGGACTACTTTACCTCAACTGCTCTGGAGCCAGTTACATCTATGTCTATGAAAATACTACCTTTTCACAGACATGCGATGATATGGCAGAGCTTGATGGATGATTTTGTTTGTTTCAGCTTTAGGTAAACGATGAGTCATAAAAAGTAATGGGACACAGGTCGAACGCAAGGCAGCAAACAACACAGGAAGGGTGGAACAGGGCCATTTAAATCATTTATACAACTGGAAAAACTGGTATACCGAGAATGAGAGTGAGCCAGGTTTCAGCATCTTCTAGAAGCCATCTCACGCATTTTGTCTGAAAACACATTTGTGATGGATATTTTTAAACATGAAGAATGTGAACAATACTGACATATATAGATGACAGATACATCTGGATATTCAGTCCACTTTCTTAAATAGGCTTTTTGGGAAACACAGTCTCCATTCAAGCAGATGTCACATGAACACTTGTTTTTTGTTGTCTCTTTCCTCCAAGCTGGGCTACAGATTTCCCCCGAGTGAAA
The DNA here is from genome assembly GCA_029706075.1 of Aldrovandia affinis. NCBI lineage: Eukaryota > Metazoa > Chordata > Actinopteri > Notacanthiformes > Halosauridae > Aldrovandia > Aldrovandia affinis. The sequence continues at coordinate 9,236,424 of JAINUG010000006.1, forward strand.
TCAACAACAAAATGTTACAGCGCCCCAAATATTTAGTGGGAATATGATACTTAACCCAAACTTGAAGCTGGTGAAATGTGCGTGCCTCTTTCTCGCTATGTTACATGTCGTACCCCAGTGTGGGTTAAACGAGTTTTGAACAAAGACCTTATTATGCTCTGATTACAAAGAATAATAAAAACCATGTTGCAGTGCTGGTGCAACAGCACGCAGCAGATACCAGTGGATGTTTTGGCACACTGAAGCATGTTGTGCTCAGCTTCTGCACAATTTCAACTGATCAATCATTATGTGGATTTTCTTGGAGAGATATGGCAGAGATGCCGTAATTTGTTCATCTGGACTCGAAAACATCCCTTGAAATTAAAAACATTATGGGTCTCAGATCTAATTTATGGGAACAATTATCATTACCCTGAGAAGGTGCCATGCTGTCTGAGAGACTCAATATCCAATTACACAGCTAACACAACAAAGATGTATTTCACAGTCCTCCAAGAAATAAATTCATCACATCACAGTTCACGTCATTAATAAGTATCTTGTGAGCATATATGAGTATTATAGCTAGAATAGTTTGTTCACAGGCCAGACAATTATCCCATGCTGTGATATTGCACCTTTATATAAAATAACAATAATTAATGTTAATAATAAATAATAATAATAATAATAGAGCAATGTGTTAGGACGATTTTGGAAAAATCTAATAAATTCTGCACGTGAATCATGTGAATTTGGACAATCGCATGTGATTCACAGGTATTCACCGTGCATTTCCACATGTATACCACATATTGCCACGTTACTTCACAGGTACACACATGTCATCACACGTGAAATGTATGTGATTTTTACATTAGGGAACAACCACCACCTTGATCATTTGGATGCTTAAGGAGAGAAAGGATTCACGGACAAACGGTCACAAAACTTTCCCCCTCACAGAACACACCTTGATATACAGCACAACCCCATTCACCCCCGCAGTGGAAATAGCTGTGAGGAGAGTGGGGGTGGGCGACATCATACATGCACACCTCCCAACACTGAGCTTGAGAGAAGGAAAATGTGATTCTCCCCTTTGTTTAATAAATGTTGTAATAAGTGTGAAAGTCTCATTCTTTCAATCCTTATATGCCACTTTGACTCGCCACCTTATGCTGAGACATTTTTAGAATGCGTATGGTTATCATGCTCCACTTTGTTTAACCAGAGAGAGAGGTGGGAAGACATTTTCTGACAGCGAGTGCTCGATTCCCGGACTCGTCACACCTTCCCCACTGCAGAGCCGCCGAAACGTGCGAGAGAGGTGCGTTCGGCCGAGCGCAGCTGTGGGTCTCAAATGGAAACACTTAGCTGATCCATCAGACAACTGCTTAGCCCTCCCTGAAAAGGTGACCGGCGAGTGAACTTGTAATGCCTCCCTCAGACTGCGTTCTGAGGGCAAGACGGAACTGCTGAAAATGGAGCATGACACCGTTATGTAGGAGAGAGGCTGGAGAAATCGCTGAACATCAGAACTGCAAGTGAGGTTGGGAGAGGGGGAGGGGGGGGGGAGGAGGAGGAGGGGGGGCAGAGTTGTGTCTGCAAACACAGCAAATCATCTGAGGTCATTTGAGTCTTTTATTCTACAACTGTTTGCCCTACGGCAATAGGAATCTGCCAGAAAAAAATAAGCAAACAAAAAACATCTCATGCATGATTGCCTGGTAGAAAACAATTCCACACAGCCAGGGTTTCTTTGTCCACACACCTTCCATTCAACCTAACCCACCCCCTTGTTTTATTATTGAATCTTGCTGCTCTACATAACAAAGTATACCCTGCACCCACAAAAAAGAGGAGGGGAAGAAAGAGAGAAATAAGATATTCAATACCTTGGCCTTTTCTCAGACTTCTCTGTCTAATCCCAGCAGATTGCAACTCTTTAGCTGTAGCCTACAGACAAATGGGCATTCACTCTCAGGTCTTACCCAGCATGCTCCAGTCCACACAAAGACAAGAGAGGTGTGACCAATCACATTGTGGCTTGGTACGCACTGTTTTTGAAAGCTCCCTCCTAGTAATGCCCACTGACACACAAGCTTGTAGGCGGCCTGCTGAACTTGTTGTTATGGTAACGCATCCCAGTTGCACCCTATGCCTGCTACACCAGTTTTTTTCCTTCCCCCCACTCTCTTCCTTCCTCACTCACTGCTGGTAATTAAAAATTAAGGGCGGACTGTTGCATTCTAGACTTATCAAAAGCACGCCCTGTTATGTGTCAAATGAAAGGCGTGACAAGCTGCTCTCCAAGTGCATTGGAAGGGATGGTGAAAGCAGTTTTCTTTTGTTATTTAATTAGAGAAAGACAGGGCAGAGATATCCAGCTGGGGCAGTTGAGGAGGGCTTGGAAGTGGCAGCACTTTTCATTACCTGGGATGTAAAAGGGGACTTCAAATGATACAAGATCAAAATACATTTTCATCCTTTTACATCTGCTTAATTTTTTTCTGTTTGCTTGTTTCACTAGGTTGTTATTGTTCAAGGAGTAGCAATGTGCTAGCAATGGAACTGTAAAGAGCTTTTGACAATGCTGTTAATGTGGTGCCTAGGTGTGAGCGTGTATAAAGAGAAGTCGTCTTATATAGTGCCTCACAGTCTACAAGGGTCCTGGTTTAACCACATTACCACTGACCCACCTTGAGGTTGATGTATACCCTATGTGCATACTTGAAGAGCACACTGCTTAGTAGCATTATCTCATGACATATTCAGACCCTATCGTTTTCTTACAGTATGCTATTCAAAAGTATGCATATGTTGCCCATGCAGGAAATGGAAATCTACTTGTGGTACAGGTACAGTATTTATCTCAGTAGCTAATCACGAGCTGCTGGGTGGGTCATCCTGTTAAGGCACTGTTCTGGTGTGTGGATGAGCCCCACAGTCTAGTATCGAATCCAGAATGGCCAGTGCCAACTATGGCCAGCGGCCCCAGTAATTGACAGTAGCGTTGCCTCGGGAGGGAGGGATTCAGAATACAATTTTGCATTCCAAATTGGCAGAAAAAAGGGGGAAAGGCAGAAAATAAAAGAAAATTATACAATAGGTTGATTAATTAGTCGATTAATTAGTCCTGCATATACAAAATAAAACTTAAGATAGCATATACATCTAATAAACATACTTGTGCTTCAACAGATACAGACCTAATACAGCTCAACAGTTGGTTGGTTACAGGACAACTACAATCACTATTTGAATGCTAACTGTACTGTAAATCCTTATTTTCTCCTGCTGGTTTCAACTGGTTACAACTTTCCTTGTTTCTTAATATGGACGTTCTCTTTGGACAAATCTCACATTTTGGACATAAACACATAATGGAGCACCTCACGTACTGTTTGTGTTCAGTTACAAAATCTGGGAAGTAGGCTACTTTTTGACGTGTGTTGAGCTCTTATATTTGCAGTCACATTTATTAAAGGAGTATAAAGCAAGCTTTAGCTGTAGCTCAGCAATACCCAAGGTAAGCTGGGGGCATTTCCACAGCAAACCAGCCCAGGCAGACAACATGTTAAACAACTTCAGACATGGTAGTTTGCTCCGAGCCCATGTGAGTCAAGTGGAAGCAGGTATGTTTACAATGTAAATGCACCGCATTGGGAAAGTGTCTTTATTCATGCTTCCTCCAAGCAAGGCAGTGCGGTTTGTTCACATGTGATTGATAGTTTTGTCTACAAAATATGCATTTGCCTGCTGTGCTGTTCTCTCCAAAACAGGAATAACAAAATAACAAGTATGTCGTTCTTCTTCTGTCAAAAAATAGCAGTAACACACATTTTCTGGGTGTCCTCTTTCACTCTATTACAAAACATTTTGCCTAAAATGGAACACCATACAAACAAGGTAGTAAAGGTCCCCACACAGATACAATTTTTAAAATCGTTTTAATCAAGATATATAGTCAGAGGAGACTATCTCCAGATGGCATTTCCACCTGTGTGACACTGGCTGTGTGACACTGTCTGATACATACCCTTTTTTTCGTACTTTTTTTCATTATATTGATCATTGAAAATAATGATTGTGCATGGCATAACATAACTTTTGATCACGAAGGTGGTATGAATAGTCTATACACCATAATCTTCCATGGCATGAGGTTCTTGCCATATCGGTGCATCCTTAACGGCCAGTGTTGACTATGCTTTCTCTGAATACAAGATCTTGCACACAAGGAAGGTAAACACTAAATCTATAGGACAGCTCACCAGCAAAGTCTAAATTGCTCAAAAGTGGACTGTAGGGGTCTGACCATTACAAAAACACAGCACATACTGCAGATAGTTACATGACTGTTAACCAAACATCCCTTCAGCCCTTTACCTGAAGGAGTAATGATTCTCAGAGCCATTGGCATGGTGTCTCAGGACCCAGAACCTGTATTTTTCTGTATATACAGAAAAATGTATTAATTTGAATAGACTATTCGAAGAGACTGACTTTGAGATTGCTTCTTTGCTTTTTTAAAATGTATAAACTTGTATCAAAAAGTTTGTATCAGGAAAGGGTGCTCTTTGGAACAAGGGTCTTTAAAGTATCAAAGAAAAATGACCAAAAGAAAAGATAAAAAAACAAAACAAACCACTTCTTTTGAAACACATTTAAAAGCCATTATTCTCAAGGTGGCTACCACCAACACATTTCAGCGCTTGCTTTCATCAGGGTGTGACCATTCAAAGTGTTGCAAAATCCTGGGAGAAGCATTTTGCCTTTGATCTGTAGATCAGGGAATCACGTGCTCCATGAATAAGTTGTCTGTAAGTGTATGCTGAAAGCCCACACAACCATATTTACTTCTTCAGTTTTCACACAGTATGTGTTAATGCTTTAAACCCTGATTTGTATTTGGTCAGCACCATACGATTGTTAATACACCACATTCTACCCTCCCCCCATGATAACAATATAAATGACCTTTAACACAAATCGACCAACCTAAAGAGAACGTATTTGCGATTTAAATCTGCTCCAGAAGCAATTAGATTGTACAGTGAACAAAACAGAACAGCTGAGAAGCATATAATTCACAGAAGACTATGGCACGTTTTAGGCACTATTTTCCATCTTATTTATGGCACAACTACTTGTAAAATAATGAGAAACACATTGGAATGTAGACATAGGTCCATGGTACAGTATTCAACAACTCAGAGGTTTATACTGCCCTTACACTGAGCGAAACAGATTGTATCATTGTTATCATTAATCTGTCATATCTCCGTATCTCAGGAAACACCAAAACATTTCTTGCCTTTTGTAATCTGAAACCTGTATGCAGCTGCCTTTGCTACTCCACAATTAACCCTCAATTACACAGAGCGGAGATCACTAAGTGGAGCAAAAGCAATTGAATAGAAGAAAAACAGGAAACAACAAATAGTTAATTTAATAAGGTATTATTCCAGTTTCAAGTTCTCAAAAGACATAAATACCATAATTATATAAAATAAATCAAATTCAACAAATGTATGGCATATGATGTAATCTCATTAGTGAAAAAAAAAATCATTAGTACAAACATTCATACAGCTTATCCATATTCAGTGTCCAGCTGAAGGGCTATGGACTATGAATGGTGCCAAACTGGAATCTGAGCACATGGACTTGAGAGTTGAGAAGTAACATACAGTATCTTGACTACCCTGTCTCAGTGAGCGAACAGACAGATAATTTCAGATCAGAAAGACCCACACCAACAACAGGTCAGGTGTGATGAGGACAGCTATTCTTGCCCTGTTAATCTGACCCCAAAGTAAACTGGGCTACACACCCATTCCAACATCCTGACATCCCAGACTACACAACTCTGATGTTTGACTCCGCCTCCTTCCATCACACAATTTCATGTATAATACAGCAAAGAGCTGTTATCTTTATGTCAATTTCTTTAAAAGACATATATTACCAAACAGACAAATGTTTTGCTTCTCAAAAATATTTGCAGACAAAAATCACATGTGAAAAAATTATTAAAGCATTTGAAAGGTTAAATAGCTCTTGTAAGGACATGGATTTACCCCTGTAATTACATTTCATGTTGGGACACCACACACTTCACATCTTTTTTTAAAGATCATTTTAGGCACACAGAGAGATTGAGCATGTGCCCTGGTCGTAGCATTACATCAGTATTCCCTCACTACTGGCCAACAAGCCACATGTGCTTGCTGACCTCATCTCATGGAGCCAAAGGCAACCTTTAAGGCAAAATGTGCAAGAATAGAAAACACTATTGATGGCGTAATATTGAAATATTGAGGATTGAGCAAAAGGAGTTATACAGTTTGAGGATCTGAATCACAATAACAATGCAAAGTTCTACTTCTTGACATTTTAAAAAGAGAAAACCTGAATGCTTCCCCCTCTCTGTTCATCAGAAATGATCAAGAAAAATAAACACGAAGGACAGAAATATGATAGATTTCATTAATATTAAAAGTATGAATGAACTGAAAAGAAAGGAAAATGCATTTCCTGAATTGCAAGCAGTCAGTGACCAACAGCATATAGACGTCAACTTAAGAGTGAAGACATTGACCAGGGTCTTGTTTCTTTCTGTCACTCAGATCAACAGAACTGAGGCATGTTGGATTCTGAAATTGTTTTTCATTTCACTAATATTAGACAGTGAGTAGAAAGAAAACCAAATATGAATTGCTTTGCAAATACAGTCGCCTGTGTGTGGCATGCAAAAGAACAACAAGCTTGCAGTTTTAAGTAAAAACAACTTAAATTGTTTCTGACAGATACTCTTTTCTGTCCTGGCATGTTCCTCATTACTGTTTGGACAGCGGCAAACATAGTTCCATGCCGTTTGAGGTGACGCGAGGACCACAGATGAGTCCTTGGCACACCAGGTGCCATAGGCCTAATAAGACATGGAATAAACTGGTTTCTCAGCAGCCTTCAGCCCCATGGGGACATGACACCACCAGTCTGGGGGTTTCTGGGGGACCAGGTACTCCTTTCATCGTACTTTCACATCAATGGTGTTCTTCATGCCATAGACAGATCATACTGTGTTTTTGGCTTCAACTGGTCATCCAGAACCGCAAGCCTGATTTGTCTTGAAGCTTGAGCATTCCTGAAGTACAGTGAAAAAAGGGAATAACTTGCTAATTGCATGCCTCTCTGCGACACACTTTGCATCGCAAGGGTTTCAGAGACATATGGTCATTTTTTTTTACAACATACATCTCTGGCTGTGTTTGTGAAGGTCAGCCCACTGAAATTCTTCAGCACAGAACAAGGTTTCCTCAACCAGATCAACCAATCTTACAGCGTTCCTGTCAGACCAGACTGATTTATAGAGCCCAACAACACATCTGTTCCCAGAGCTTTGTAAAAAAACGTCTTCCACAGCGGGCCTACAGACACACAGGCATACAATAGTCCTCTCTGTATACGTCCATCAAAATGAAATTTGTTTAATCACAAGTTCTAATCTTACGGGGCTCAAAAGGCAAAGCCAGCATCTGGCATTGTTTTCTTCGCTGGGGCCATGGAGATGAAAGCAAGTTTCCTCAGATATAAGCTCATAGAGATAAAGCCTCCATGCTTTATGTGGGAAAACATTTCCAGAAACGTCCTCCAGGGGGAGTGAAACCAGGAAGGGACTGCTTACATCACCCAGGATGAGGATAAAGTAGGTGCTGGATGCCGGTGTGGGGCATTGACCCCCCCTGGCGTGACTGCTATCCTGACCTTCTCTCTGACAAATTAGGCTCCAGGTTTATGGTGCGAGAACACTCAGCTCTGTTTTTTTACGGGCGAAGAGGATGCAGCCAGAAAGGGCCGCCGTGCCCCCAACCAATGTCGAAAGCATGGGCCGCTCTTTGTACTCCACCACAGGAGACATATGGAACTCCAGGCAATGTTTTTTCATTGACCAAATCTCTCTCATTAAGCTAAACCCTGACACTGCAGCTTTTTCCTCCTCTCTCCACTTTTCCTTTTTCTTTTTCGCTCAGACTGTTGTTAATGTGGATCATCTGCACACTTTGCACAAAAAAACCAAATCCAACAGAACCAAGGGTGATGGCCACCGATGCTTCTCCAGTCTGTTCTGTGACATGCATGCTAAGTGCAATCGGACTTCCTTTTATCCATTTTTTTTATAAAGCGCTGCTTTTACGGTGTATGTTCCCATTATTCTCTTTTCGGACTTTGGATTAGCAAATACGTACGCTAATCCTTCATACTAATGCTTCCTGATTTTGATGAACTCTGGCTCAGGGTCTTTATTCTTTCATTCAATGTGAAAGCATAGAATGAAAGTGCTCTTGTCAATGTTCAGTGTCACGACTAGACTTTGAACTGGCGATGAATGGCACAGTGAAGCTGTATGGTCCCATGTTTGTACGCATACAAGCATAAACAGTTTTTTTAAAAAACAGGGAAACCCCTGAAAACTTTAATCAGTCTCATAGCCACTATAATATGAGCAGTGTGTGTGTGCGTATACGTGCACACACACACACACGCACGCACGCACACACGCACGCACACACACACACACACACACACACACACACACATATGTGTGTATATATATATAAACACAGCTAGAGGGCTCTGAGCTACACACTATATAAATGGATAGTAGTATTCTGCCGTATTTAAAGACCAAATAAATGGTAAAAAAAAAAAAAAGTGCTGTAAATGCTTTAAATAAGATCTGATGTACTGTACTGGCATCCATGCAGGTATCTGTTCATGAGTGGGAATGTAGAGTTGAATCCTCAAAAAATAAAGTAATAAAGGAAACAATTATCAAAATAATTATAACAATAACAAATAATCAATACTAGTCTGTTCAGTATTCACTTTTCAATATGGTCTAATAAACCCTGTGAAGCCATAGATTTGTAATTGTAAAGCAATGTAACTGCAAAGGCATTGGGAAAAATGTATGAAATCTACAAATAGATTTTCCCCAACACTGTTCAATATTTTGAGTTTACAAAAAAAACTTTGACAGGTTGTTCTAGGAATCATTCTAAAAAGTAGACCTACAAGGGATTAACAGACTTGCTCTCTCTTTGCATTGCTAGCCATCACAACACACTCTCTGGCCGACTTTGCGAAAAGCTGATTACTGTAAGTCAGGTGCTGACCCGCAAAAGCAAGTGCAAAAGTAAGAGCAGGTATAAAAATGATCTACATTAACATGGCAGAAATCGGTATTAAGAGGAGGCATTTCTGAGCGGGAGAATGCATCATGTCAGGCAGGCGAAGGCCGGCCGTGCGGTTAGCTGCCCAGGGTTAACAAGTTCATAGCATCCCAGCATGCACTGCTTTCCTAATTCCTCACTGTGTGCATATCAGCCAACATGTCAGGGACAGATGATGTGTACCAGACAAGAAGGGGGTAGAGAGAGAGAGAGAGAGAGAAAGAAAAGGAGAGAGCAGCAATAACTGATATTTTAAATATTTCAAACTCACATCAACACATGCATTATTTATATATGCAATTAATTTCATTGTTTGTCATCATTTCTTTGAATCACTCTTCACAAAGATTCCGGGGCTTTGATTTTCACCACAACCCCTCGCTACCGTTTACTGAACACCTCACCCGCAGTAAACATATTCCTTTCAAATGAACCAATACAGAATGCAGTCACTTACCGGAGCATGCTTTTATGATACACAGAGTGCGACGAGGGCAGGCATGCCCACCTTACGTCTCCCCCATCTGAACGAAACATATTCCAAAACAACACCTCCTAAACGCTGCACACCGTTAAGTTAATCACATTTGCATAATATGTCAAATGTATAAAATGCACATTCTGACGTGGACATAGTAGACAAGCGAGGGTGAGTAACACACATACACACACAAACACACACACTCACTCAGTTTATCCCAACAATGAGACATGGCTAGCCTGAAAACATTGAATTATTTATTCCCGTGCACATTCTTTGCAAATGCAAACCCTGCAAAGCTCAATCTCAGCCTTCACCAAACTGTCCCCAGTGACCCGTATCATCAACAACCTCAACGTCTTCATCAGGATGACATCAAATCAATACCCAGGGACAATTTTAGCCTCACTCGGCCTCTCACACATTCTGCACAAAGGCAGCCTAAAAAAACTGCTATGACAAAAATGTTCTGCACAGCTCTGCTCTGTCCAGCAAGCATAATTAATAAAACATGGTTCCCTGTTGTCGTTTCTCTTTTTTTTGCAACACGAATTGTATTAACCCTTATCTAAAACAAAAACAAATTATAATGTAGCCTACTTTTATTACTGACATAATGAAACAGACATGTAAGAATTCCCAAAATACACAGTGACAACAGCGCTTATGTATCTCTCATATAATTCAACAGCCAATGTTGGAGGACTCATTGTCACAGTTGGCCCAAATAAAATCCTAAGCAGCAAAGTATGTCAATAGTAGACAAAGAACAGGTTATCTGCAGGGATTGCTGAAAATCCTTCACGAAATTCCACAAAGAAGAGACCTTCCAAAATAATTTTAAGATGAACAATCGGTAGTGGGCACACAAAACCTGAATTGCAAATTAAAATTGTAATATTAATGTCCGGCCTCTGGTGTAGACACAATAGGCTTCTAATTCGGACCTGATGCTTGCCGTGAGACACAGACTTCCTGCTTCGCCGGGACACCTGGCATCAGATGGAAACCACGCGGAGGGCAGTCGAGCGGTGACTGATGAGGGAACCGTTAGCCAGCGCACTGCTGGTTCGCCCAGGGGGAGTGAAGGGGGGATGACCCCTGAGTGCGGAAATTGTGGTTCTTTTCACGCTGTAAATCTAGCAGTGGAAATAGAAGAGCTTAGTCAGGGCGGAGGAGGAGGGCTGCCAGCATTTGTGTCTGATTCCACCCCGATCCCCCGGGCTTCTCGCGGGGTCAGGGGTAGGAGCCGGACTGCAGCCCCACACAAATCAAAATCAGTAGGAGGGCCTCGAGACAGTCTGGAGAAGGAGCAGCCTGTCACGGTAATGCAGAGAGGCCAGAGGGACAGCCTGGATCCGACCACACCATGGGCCGCGTTGGCACGGCCACAGGTGAGACACTACTGTATACATTAAGGCGGGCTCAGAGGAAGCTGGCGTTTAACTTTATACCTTGCAAAGGGTATTCCCTTGAAGGATTAGAGCTTTCTTGGGGTTCTGTAATGATAACTGTAAAAAGTCAACTGATAACTGATGAAGCACTAAAATAAATGATTATTAACCACAAAAATGTCATGCATATCAATGTATATAAAAATGGCAAAATAATAGTACAGGACAATGTAAAAAAAGAATATTAACTTAGGTCGAGTTAACAATGCACTTGTTTCCCCACTGCATAATATATGAGCTGTGATGACCTAAGAAGTTGAGAGCTGTACATAGCAAAAAGGCTTACCTGGGGGTCAAATAAAAGAACAAAGCGAACGTATAGAAGCAATGACGTGGGTATGAACATTAATCATTTACAGTATATGGGCTCTGTTAAAAAAATGCTGTTTAAAACATAGCGCTTATCCATATGTTCCAGAAGGCTGCAGAAGTAAGAAGGAAAAAGGGTAATAAAACCGACTTGAGACATCTGTAAAGATCCGAGGGTGACATAGGAGACGTTTAAGACGACTTATAGCCAGCAAGCACACACGCACACCAAGGAACCCTAAAGAGACATTTCAACCAAAAGAGTTTTTGGGATGAAGCCAGGATGCCGTGGTTCTCTGAAACCTTGTGTTACGGGGGAAGGTTTTCTCCATCAGCCTCGCCAGCCAGCCTTTTTTTATAATGCCTGGCCTTTAGGGTTGGCCTGATGATCGATGCCATTGTTTATCAACAATGTATTGATGACACCAATAAAGTGGCACAACATTGTGATAAGCAAATTACTCATTGATTCAAATCACGATGAAATGTGATGAATCATGATTGGGGAATTTTAAAAAACAATAATCATTTGAGCATCACGATGTTGCGCCACTATCACAGGATGGACATTGTACTACTTTGTATTATTTAAACACATATTTATTTTCAATCCTATATTCTTTCTTTTTGATAATAAATATGTGTTTAAATGTAATAATATGCATTAGAGTTTCCCCCTCCTCCCGCATCAATGATTTAATATGACAAATCGCAATCTGTTACAGAATGAAGAGAATGAGAATCTGAGAATGAGACCACCTCGCCATAGTCTCCTCAGTCTGTGTCCAAGGAAAAACAGGGCAGGTAATGATGAGACTTGAGAGCTCCCGAACTCTGCTAGTATCTCCAGAACAAGTCCCATCAGCAACAGGGGCGGGGGCGCAATGTGTCTCCTTTCAAAATAAAAGCTGCCACTTTCCCCCCACGGGAAAAATCTGTGTAATAATATGATAGACAAGGACATTCAGAGCCCATACGTTCCTGCTAGACAACCAGAAAATTGGCTAACCGAATACATTTCAAGTTGTACTGCACACAACGCACTAGATGCCTATAATCAATACTTTCTTCAATATACAAGTTCAAGATGAGGTTCAAGGTAAGGCTTGCTTTCCAAATGATGTTCTTTTCCTTGCAGGGGTTTTCCACATAAATCCAAAGGCAGTCACTACTTAGTAAACAAAAATCGACATTACATAGATTATTTTTGAAATATATTTCATAAAAATAATATTCAATTTCAAAAGAAAATCTGCATTACAGTGGGTCTACATGTTACGAGTGATCATACACGAAAGGCCTCTCAGTAGAGTAACTCACTAGCCATAAAGAGTGTGGGTGCTTTCAGCAAACAAAAACATAAAAACACAGATGAGGAAAGCAGTCACAAACAGCGATTTACAAAGGCCTTTGACTTATGCAATCTGATGTAACCTTATTCTTGCAAAATCCACAGGACATTTCCCAGACATCCATCCATCCATCCATCCATTTCCCAGGCCATCGTCACCCTCAAACTCTCCCAGCTCCTCTACTCACTTGCACCCCCACTCCTTGGATTGGTCTTCAAATGTACTCTGCTGCTTTTTCCCTCAGTGAGTTATGCCGAAGCAGGGTCTTACCATTTTGCACTACATGCAGCTCTAAAGCTATAGCACTACATAGTGCCATGCCATATGTATTTGTAACACATTTAGATATTAGATTCTGTGTAATATTTCCCATCATTCAGTTTTACATGCAGTTTTATACACCTGAATCTTACCTTTTCCTCCACTTGTCAAATGTCTCAATTTTATCAATGAATAGCAACATGTAACAGATCTGTCACACGCACTTTGCATGTATTTTTACACAAAATTCTATTTACATTATTTTATCAAGGAATTCATGTGAACGTGTCTTTTCTCAGTAAATGACCACAGATGTGTCTTGCCTAGACATGCATATGTTTTTAGAAAATGAAATTTTATACTGTTTATTGTCATCATATTGTATCACTTTCATGTATTTCAATGAACATTTTCTTTAATGGATGTTTGGAACAAATATAAAGTCAAATATAAATATAATGGTATCTTATTTCTTTTGAAGAGTTCTCCGGTGTAAAAACAATCAATATGTCATGACGTTTGAAGATAAAGGGTTCCAGATATCATATGTCATCATTATAAATTCAGTCTTGGAAGTAGCAATGGCAAGTCATTAAGTATAATCTGGCCAGTATTTTACAGACAATTGATATATTTTCAAACAGATATATCTAGTGAAGTCTAAAATAATTCAAAAAAGATCCAAGAGCCAAAATATCTGTATATGCTTCATTTGTTTCATCCTTCATCTTTGACCTCATGACCGCAAAGTAAAAAGAGTTCTGGGGAACATTTGCTTAATAATAAAAGAATAGAACTGGCCCAAATGGCCAAGGGTAGAGCCAAGAAAGGACAACCCCAAAACACAACATGCCTAAACATATAGGGCTTCGCCACTATGGTTATAATATAATATACTGTATGCCATTTAGCAGACGCTTTTATCCAAAGCGACTTACAGTAGTGAATGTATACTTTTTTTTCCAGTATATGTGGTCCCAGTGGGGATTGAACCCACAACCAACCAACAATTCCAAGTGTTGCCAACACCATGCTCTACCTACTGAGCCACACAGAACCACTTATGTTATGGTTATCATTTATGGACAGTCACGCTCAGCATTTGGCTAAATCATGTAAAGACCCTATATTATGATAAATAAATGTATTCATACTGTTATTTTTCAGATATTTACAAAAAATAAGATGTTGCATTTTGAATGCCTTTCAGCTTATAAAACGCTACTATAAAAAAGGCCCTGTGATAACATTTATTTTTGCACCAAACAGATAACACGCAAGGGATGACTTAAAGATGGCTGCCTGCTGTCTTTGTGACCTCAGCTGTACAGTGTAGTACAGACCATGGCCACGTTTCTCTTTTTTTTTTTTTTTTTTTTTTTAAACTCATCTGCTTTAAATCCTGCAGTGCAGCGTTAGTGATGTCAGCATCTGGGATATCCAGAACGTAGGCGATTATTTTTAGCCGGTGCAGTGTGTGGAGAGAGAGAGAGAGAGAGAGGGGGATTGAGTGTGTGTGAGGGACAGAGAGCGTGTGGCTCAAAGATCCATGGGGGCTTACTGGCTCCTTCAGAGCGGTTGGGTGATTCTACAACCCCAAACAGCTGATCACAAGAGAAGAGAACTCATGCACTGTAACAAAACTTCTAATGAACTGCTGCTGTATTTATATTGCTTCTACACAATACTATTGCTGCTACACACCAAACTACTACTGCTACAAACTGTATAACTGCTCTAGTATACTACTGCTACACACCAAACAACTACTGCTGCTATAAAATGCACAATTGATCCTACTACAGTACTGCTACAAAATACACTAGTGCTACAAATTGTAAACGTACTACTGTTACAAACAGCATCATTGCTCCTTAATTTCATTGGTCCTTAATTTTACTGTACTACGGATACAAACAACTATACTACAGCCTCTTATGCACTGCAGGTTCTATACACCCTACTCTTGGCTCTACAGAAACTCTCTGTATGGTACTGTACTGTTTCTACACACTTTAGTACTGTCTCAATGCTTATTCACATACAGTAGGAAATACACACTGCAATGCTGCTTCTACTATAGCCATGTTTATAGTCACTGTATAACATTTACTGTTTTTAAAATGCATAATGGTACTACTGATTCTGCACACTGCAATACTGCCTTTTTACTAAGGCTTCAACACACTCTAAAATGATTTTGAATACTGTATCAACAACAGCTGTGTTTCACCTTGGTTCTTGGTTCATATGAGCACATTGAAAGGCACCCAAATTCATCATGTAAAAAGATGTTAGTCAATTGTATGAAATACAGTGATTTGTCAAATGAGCATAATACACATAATACCTGATTAAACTCAGCACTAGACAAGGATTTGGATGTTTTGATTCACAGTTATGTCATGGGTCCAATAAATATACATTAAAACATATAAATAGTAAAATTCTTTACTAAGAAAACTAAGATTATCAATTGCTCTTTCTGTTTACACAAACCACTGAGCATTTTTTTGACAAACCTCAAAAAACACTCGGAACTATGATGCATGATGAAGTGTATTTAGTGGCTGACCCTCCCCTACCCCTCAAAAAGCCAATCCCAAATCATGAATGTTTATTATGTATCGCAAAACACAATGAACCAGGTCCCACAGACAGATTCTTAGAAATATCAATTCTTCTCTGGCAGGATGCCGCAGAGACCTGTCTCTCCAGGTACATCGGTTCTACATGGGGTACAAAGGTATCAGCTGTCTTTGTTGCAGAGAAAGCATGCACTGAAATCAGAATCATTACGGACACAAAGGGACTGAAATGTTCTCTTTTGTAAAAACGTTGCTTGGTTTTGTTAATGGAGGCCTACTCTGAGGCCTACTCTCTTCCACAAAGGCCTCTGAAATATTCCTGTATGACTGCACTGAAAGACAGCCAAGGAAAGATAACAAGTAACACACACAAAACAATCCTCCTGCTCATTCACTAAGAGTAATCCAGATTCCTGATAAATTCTGCACTAAAATCATCCCTCTTTTCCAAAAGGAATTTAGCAAAGAAAGCCTGACTTTGTTTCAACAGATATCCATTGCCAGCCGAACGGAACAAAACATGAGTAGACGGATTGTAACGGATTACTGTGGAGAAAGAAAAGTCAAAATAAAGAGCAAAGAGGCTGCAGAACACCTGTGGGCTGAGGTGAGTAAACAGAGGGGGGCCATGTTTTTTCCTGTAATCCCATAGACATCTTCATGTAGAAGATGAGGACTGCAATACTAGGAACCAGATGCACTCAAACAGTGTTGTTGCGAGTTGTAGAAACACAATGCACTCAAACAGTGTTGTTAAGAGTTGTTCCGAAATATAGAAGTTTGATGATTAGGTGTCAAATGGCCTCACTTTTCAGGCTCATTGAGCCTGACCAACGTCTCTCTCCAATGTCATATAAGCTTTCAGGGATGTGCTTTAATGAATAACCAATGGCCAGTTACTACTTCTGAGTAATTCTACAAGAGAGTGGGTGTATGGAATGATAAACAGCCTGAGCCAAACAAAATCTACAATAAGAATAGTCTGGCACAAATCTGATTGAAGGAAGCCTATGCCAGAAAAGTTAACAAAGTTATCCAGATGGTGTATCAGATATTGAGCGTCTGGAGATGAGACTAGGCGTCATATGACTCACTCTGGAGTGGCATGAGGGCAAACAGTGAGTCAATGAAAGGGGCACAGGGAAATAAGCTTTGTAATTGGATTTTTGACTGGAACAAACTGGAACAAACTGTGTACTATACACCTATCAGAGTCAAATGGGAGCAACTCTCTACGCAAATCATTTATCTAAACACAGATGAAACTATGACAGAACCTTTCATGAGAGACAAACCCTTAGATTTACACTCACCTGGTTAGGTCAGGCCATTGTTACTTTATAATTATGGTGCAATACTGTAAAATACTATGATAAATACATGCACACACACTATTTTATATACATTTCTCACCTTTGTGGGCTTCTGCACCCCAGTGTCAATGATTTTAAAGTGGTTCAATCACATGATACGTCCAAACAAATTAATTGCAGTTTTCAAAAGGTAATGGTCCTAACACTGTATACCTTCAAAACATACTTACCGACAGCTCCTAGTCTTTGAATGAATTTATCTTAAAGGGGCTGTTTTGTCAAAGCAGTGGAAAATGTTATCCCAGTGAGCTGTGAAGGTGCTTTCCCCTTTCAAGTCAATTTAAGGTGTTAGTGATGACATCAGCCACTCTATGGCACGATCCTGTAAAGCATGCACACGAGTGAGAGTGATCTCTCCGTCTTTGTGACTTTCACCTCGTACAAACAACAGAATAAGACTGGGTGGTCCTCACAAAAGAATAACAGAATAGTCGTGCGGGCCTTGATAACAAACGCAACTGATCATTTGCTGCCCTGATCTTGGAAAGTTTAATTTATTGTGGTAACCTTACCTTCTCTAAGAGTGCTGGGGAAGGACGTGGTCTGGCTTCAATCAGACCCTTGTCCGATCAGATGTTAATGGAAGACACTTTGACTGATGAGCCCAACACATAAACATTTCTTGATACAGATCCCATGGCAGACGGAGGGTCAATTGAATATCTGACATGGACGGTGCAGAAAATTGTGCAAAATGGACTCTTCTGTAAACAAGTCAAAGTAAAAGGCTTTTCCAAACGCTGGGCCTCGCTTATGTAAACTCAAACAAACACATTCACCTGACAAAGCCCAAGTTGTTTTCTCTTTTTTAACAGAAAATGTCAAGCTTTTGAGGTATGGACAATCACACAGTGAAGTGGCCTTATGTGGACCCCCGAGGGCCCCTCTGCTAATGGGGAAGTTCAGTGCAGTGTGCAGCAGGATAAAACGTCCAAAAGGGTCTAAGCACTAGTGCTTCCTTTTGCACGCAAGGCCTGCGTAGCAAACCATGAAAGAAAGGCATAATTGCTTTGATAAGATTTAGCGAAAGGATCATTCTAAGCTGCAGCCCCAGCTTTGGTCTTCAAAGCCCCCAGTGTTTATCTCCAAACAATGCTGCTGATTGTGTGTGCACCTCTGTCCTGCCGGCTCACAGGGTCCCCACACCACGGAGCGCTGCAGTAGCCAATCCCTTTCCACAATCAGCTGGCACACTCTGCCCATGATAAACCACTACTGCTCTGAGAATAAAGCTGCCACACACTTTGGGGGTCTTTCACATTGGCAAACAGGAGCCAGATTATTCTATATTGGTACAGTTCACAGCTCCAGACTGAAGGCCAGAGTGTATTTATTGACCTAGATCTTGAGCTGCATTCATCCGGCATCATAGCAGACCACCTCAGAGACAAGCTGTGCCCACATCAGGGAGATGGTCTGGCTAGAGAATATGGGATTGGGGTGACATCACAGATTGTTAAATCACATGCACAGATATGCTTCTGAAGAAAGCTGCTGCTTACCAGAAGCAATTAACCAGCTATAGTTAGTTAGATATTTATGAAAATGACTGTTTCCTGTTGGGTTTCAAATGTTAATAATTTTGTTGTACCAGAAACTGAAATCATCATTTTATTTATTAGTTTGCAAACACTACCTTGCAGCCTTGCAAACACATCCTCAATAGCTAGCTGTAAAAAGCTTTTACAAATCAACTAGTGGCACAAATTATTAGCGAAACATCTGAATTAAAACTCAAACAGGATTTATATAGCAACACTAATCTGAACAAAGGGTGCTGATTTAACTAGCTACAATATTTTATTTATCTGATCATATTTGACTGGCTTGATTGACATTCTTCATTGGCATTCTTGGAAAATAAAATAAATAAATAAATCTCAATAAGAACTGTTATTAAACTATGAAGATCCACAGAGCATTTGTTATGCACATTCCAGAAAATATTGCATAACACAAGTGCCTAGAGATGATAAAAAAAGACATGATTGTATAGAAATGTATGATTGCTTAATGAAAGTGGAGTCAAGTCATGTTTCCCAGCTTGTGCCTGTATGCACAGCATCACTCTGTCTTTATAGGTGCTGAACATCCTTTTCTATGTAAAATCAAAGTTCAAACAAGAATCAAGATCAAGACCAGTCCCAAACCTTTCAAAGTAGTGTTTTCTCAGTTCTGGTTCTTCATTCTTTCATTCTAAGCAACAATCTACTATGCTGCAAGTTGTTTTAGTCAGCAATGTAATGGCCTGGTGAAGCACTGATGAAAATCTATCTTCACTGAAATGTAAAGGTTTGTCCTGATTTGCAGGTTTGTCTGATCATTTTCAGTTACTATCATGTTGAAAACTTAATAATACAGTTGCTTTCCACCTGCACAACATGGATTTCATGACCTTCCTACGATTCAATTTAAACATTTAAAACAATCAACCTTTAATTACATAGTGCATGTTACTCTATCCTAATGACATCCTTAGGGTTTTCATTCAGTACAAAATACTGCACCATAAAAGATAACCAATACATTAAAGTTACTGAACTTGTGTGTATATATGTGTGTGTGTGTGTGTGTGTGTGTGTGTGTGTGAAAGAGAGTGTGAGAGAGACAGAGAGAGACATGTGCTTTTATATGTGCTTCGGCAATATGGTGTAATGCCGAATAAAAGCAATTTGAAGTTGAATTTGAGAGAGGGATGTGAATGTAGCTCAGAAAATATATTTGAACCATATCATCATTTATCATATTTTCTAAGCTAGACCATCAGTCAATAACAGTACATATATATGTTGAAAATAAATGTTGGGAGCATGATTCAACCTTAACATTATTTAACTGGATTTTTAAAATTGAATCTGCAAGAAATTATTTTGTTCTTTCTTTCTTTTCTATTTTCTACTAAGGTGTGACTAAAAATTTTGCCATTGAAGCTTCATTCAAAAATAGAGTTGTAAATTACAAATGACATTTATTATTATTGGAAACATATTGTGAGTCAGTATGTCAGAATGATTGGGTATCATTGTGGAGACATTTGCATTGGCTTTCAATCAATATTTCAGTAACATGGAAGGAAGACCTTGAACCAGAAAACTGAACACAAATGAGTGCCTCTTTTGGGGCCAGTCATTTATTTTCTGCGCAGTCTTTGTGCATCAATTTATATTCATCTTCCACAATAGCCGCATCATTTAACCCTTGACCTAAGATGTTGCTAGGAAACGTGAAGAGGCCTTGAACCGATGTGGACTTGGCGGCCCTAACTGTGCCACCATTCAGCCCCTGTCTTTGGGCTCCTTCAACCTTAAAATATTCTGGATTTCCTTTTCTCTGCCTAAGTAAACTGATTGTCCCCAATCTCAACCACTCTTGCATACATTTCGGCATGGAGACAGAGGAGGCTGCCTCGGCCCTCGCCCACAAACAAGCTGTGACTCAATCACCATTCATGCTCCGCACACTTAAAAATTACCTGTGAAACAAGCAGAGCTTGTGCCCACTGTGGAGAGGTTCTCTGGTAGTTGCAGGCTGCAGTGGGACTAATTCTGAGCAGAAAGGAAACTGGGAAGGAGGGCTGCCCTTTGACTGGCAACACTGGCAAGGCCTGCTGCTGAACACCAATCAAACCAGGACACAGACCTTCTGTCTCGCTCATTAATAATGCTGATGATGACCCAGGGTTTTAATAAGGGCTTATGATGGTACAGGATGCATACAACTTATTTTCCGATATTATTCAATGGGTCGGCATGATGGTTTGTTTTTTTAAAGATGCATGCTTAGTGTGATAGTCTTTGCATATCAATGAGAATAATTCAAAAATATGTTTTCACCAATGGCACTAAAAGGAATTTTGAATAGATAGATTTTCACCCTATCGATTCCACTCCAGAAATATGACTGACAGCTATTAAGAAAATATTCATTTCCTGAAGCAAAGATTCATTTGAACCTGTAACAATCCAGTTGATGGGGAGTCTTTCTGTGACCTTTAGGTTGAAAAAGGAGGGATTCGAGATTTACATAGAGGATGGAAAAACTGCAGGCTGGCAATAAGAAAACAATGGCTGCACATTACAAACAACTGACAATGTGAATGTGAATTAAAATGGTACATTCCAAAAACACAATTTAAGATGCATTCAGTTAATATTGTAACATTGTAGATGTGATAGCTCCATTGTACCTGATTGTGTGTCAAAACATCCCTGCTGCTAAAGCTATTCTCACTGTGGCCTTGTTAGGGGTCAGGCCAGAAACGAGATTGCAAATCTCGAGTCTCTCAAATCATAACATTACAGCAGCTCCACACAAACCACTACAAAAAACTTCATGTCTGGAAAAAAACTGTCCCCCTATTGATTATATGATGTGCACCTACAGGCATTCTAGATCATTCTAGACCCATATGATAAGCATCTCAAGTAATAAATGAATGAACTGTACATTATCAGAGGCAATTTCCCTTTTCATACAAAATGTCAAAGTCAGATTTCAGGCAAAAAACTAATTATTTTTCTCCTCATTGAATATCATTCATTTCATACACAACCACCTCCCAGATTTTGGCATGGAACCCAACAAACAAGCATGGGTCCAATGTTTTATTTTTAACACAAATAGTCAAATTATCTGTCAGCTTAAATTCTTTTTCAATGAGGAGAATATTTATTTTTACCCTCAGTGGCAAAAACAACACTCTCACAGTACATACTCAACTCCGGTTTGCCAAATAATTCATCAATTTAATTTACATGTCCTATTTTGCATAGTATGAGCTATTACATTTATATTGGTGTAGAATAGGACAATAAAGGTCTATGGAATAGAAACAACAGAAAAAATTAGACGCGGAAGAGCTGACGTGATATTCCCAGCAATGTAAATAAATACCCTCCTCTCATCATGAGCGTGGCCTATAGAATGGGCCTGCCAGTCTCAGCCCTGACGGAAAGCGTACGTTTTTTGAAGAGCATCCACGGCACGGAGCACCATCGCTCGGCCCCCCGTGCGAGCCCTCGCACAAAAAACACGGAAAGACCAGCCTGCTTTCTAAAGCCAACACTCCGACCCAACACCTTTTCATTAACCAGCTGATTTCTCTTAACTCAGACCACAGAACCTTCTGCCTGGCCGCTCCGGCTAATGATGAACAGAGGGATTATTCCAAGGGAGGAGGGAGAAACGGACATGCCACAGAGCCAGGATACGAAAGCCCACGGTCATTTGTTTTGGTCTCGTTCACAGAACACAAAAAAAGGGGAAAAAGGCAAGGGTGTTTGCGATTTATTGACAATATGCACAAACACCCATATTAAAATATTGTGCTGGCAAACTTGCTGGGGACCAAAATGGTGGATGTCTGCATCTTTTTTTTTTGCATTGTTCATAATGACTGATTTATCACACATCAATGGCAATATTTACTCAATATTATGCCACACAAAACACCAGACACAAATGCTTTTCTTAGCTATACATAAACAACCCCCCCCAGCACACACACACCTTACTATGATACCCCCCAAGCCTGAGCTCTCCCATGCAGAGTGGAAACACATAGACAAACCTGATGTCATGTATCCTCGAGGTGACGGAGAGATGAAGGGAGGAGGAGGGGGGTAGTGTTTGTGGAGGCGGTAGTCCTTCTCGCTCCGAGACCTGGTGCGCTCCGAGGCCCGGTCGGAGAAATCGGAGCTAGGCCAAGCCCGGCGCAGGTTGGTGCTCCGCGTCTTCTTCATGGTGACGGCGCGGCGTGTAGCGTAACGGCGCGCGGTGCGGGGGGCTACCTGCGGCTTAATCCCTTCCCCACATCGACCGGGCCCCACGGCTCTGCGCTCAGTGTGCCCACGACGATCAGACGGGAGACATGGCAGAGCTCCCCTGCTCCTGCTCCGGCTCCGGCTCCCGCTCTCACTCCCCTCTCTCTCTCGCTCGCATGCACTCACGCCCGCAGCTCGCAGACACAACAGACGCGCAGCTGCCGCTGGTCGCCGCGGCTACCTCCGGTCCAGGCTGTGACGACTTCGGGTCCCCGTCCTTTTTTCCTCGGCTGATCCAATTTTACACACGTCCCACAATGCATTACACTGCGTTTGCAATCAATCCCCGGCTTATAGTTTCCAGATTCACGTGCAAGGAGAAGCACATAATGTGGCTTCTCAGCCGTGAGGGGGTTGGGGGGGTTGTAAGGGAAGAGGGAGAGGGGAGGTAGGGGAGGAATGGGGGGATGGTTTGGTTGGATGAAGTAGGAGGAGGTGTTGGGGGAGCCAGAGATTTGCAGCGTGAAAGACCCTGGGATTCAAACAATAGCTCAATTCAGCACGGGAGCGCTTAGCCAACTGTGAGCCGTGAACACAAAAGGCCCAAACAAATTAGAGAAGCCACGGCCTTTGGTTTTGACCTAAAACCCGGGCCCCGCAGACAACCAGAGAGAGCCAGTGTCAATCGCCGTCTTCCAGGGATCAGGGATGAGGCTCCATCGTCCGAATGGCAGAAGCACAGCAAAAGAGGGGTTAAAAGAAAAAAAACACAACAAAGATCCTCTTCTTCGCTGATCAAAATCCATCAGGGAATCAATGAAGCCCACCGCGCAAAGACACATTCATCAGAAGCCATTCTCCAGTGCACTACTCCCGCCGCTGCTCCTCCGTACACCTTCATAAAGGGTGTGTGTGTGTGCGTATGTGTATGCGTGCCTGTGTGTGTGTGTGTGTGTGAGTGTGTGAGTGTGTGTGAGTCTGCGCGCGCGCGTGTGTCGGCTCCACGAGCGAGTACGCAAGCGTGCATGCGTGTGTGTGTGTGTGTGTGTGTGCGCGTAAGAGAGAGCGAGCGAGGCAGAGATCGAGAGCCGGAGTCGCCTGTGACACAGAAACGCCAAACAAAAGGAAGCGTCCGCGCAGGGTCCTGGGAGCCGCTTGTTCCCGCGACGTTTGGCGCCTGCTGAGGGACGGGAGCCGCGGCCCGGGGCGTTCCTCCTTCCCTCTCCCGGCTCTCCTCGGGCAGGGCTCGACGTGGGAGCGCTCTCTCTCTCCCTCTCTCTCTGCTGCTGGCTGCGCTGGGCTGTGTTTGCCTGAATGGCTACCCCCCCGCCTGCAGATGCAGCGCTCGGCGAGAGAGAGGAGGAGAGGGCAGAAAGCGAATCAGCCTCCCTGTCCCATGCTAATGGAGGAGCTGTCTTACGTTAGACGCCCTGATCCTGTCAGGCTTTGCATTCTAATGTAAAACACCCCTAGGCTCGCTCAGTCCCTGGCTGCTGGCCCAGCCTATGAGAAGCCACCGGTGTATTTACATACAAAGCCACACAATTTTTAGCAACTGCCTCGTGCCTCCCGTACAGAGAAGAGGAGGGTTTCGGGGGGGCTTCTCTGCCCTCGCAAAGACACGGCGCTGCTGTTTGGTCTCCTTTGTGAGTTCTCTTTTTTTCTCCTCCTCTTCCTCCTCCTCGCAGGGTCGTACGCACAATCTGAATCCCCCGAGCGGGTCAGTCCAGGGAACAGCTGCGGTAGGAATCCTCTGGAAGGTAATTAAAGGGATCCTTCCACGACAGCGAGAGCAGGGGAGGCAGAAGACAGAGCGCAGCTCTCTCAGCGAGCACACACTAACCCTGGCTCCCTGGATCAAGTCTCTCTACAGCTGCTCCACTGCTTACAGCCAATCACTCCCTGACAACAGCCCACTGGCCTGGGAAAAGGGGAAATCACCAGTTTCAGTGCTGGTCAAACACTAAATTATTTAGTAAGTGCTACACAGGGAATATGCTCGGCGAAAAGGAAGGGGGTACACAGAGTACAGTTTCCACACAAATCAGACTAAAGTAAAACTAAATAAAACTAATAACTATTGAACCAACGCAGCCGTTTTCCTCTTAAGCCCATTTCTTTGTTTCGTCTGTATTTATTTTTCATATAGGGAATGTATAAATGCAATAGGGGGTAAAAAAACATTTGGATATGTATTGCAGGGCATAAGGTAGATTCACTTAACAAGTAAAATTCACTGGTTTCTGGTTTTTGCCGCAGCTGGATTCACTAAAGGAGAACATGGCGGCGTAATGTTTTTTCAATGAGGGAGAGGTCAAAGTTCAGTGGTCCATGATAATGTAGACCTCCTCGCCCGTACTTTCCCACCCATTCACCCCTGACAATGGTTTACCAGTTAAACAAAAGTGCGCCTTTTTTTCGGGGGCATGGGGTACCCTCCATATTGCACTAGTTAAAGGCTCAACAGGAGGAGCACAGAGTTGGATGAACAGCTATGGGCCAAACCCAGGGATGAGAGAGACTTCTAAAGTGAAAAACATCAATAAAAACAATTCTATAACTATTCAGTGACATTAATCATATTTCTAATTTAAGTAAGGGATTGTCGTTTTGATCACTTTGGAAGCACTGCACCATTATAATCACCACTACTCTCATTGCTGGTAACAATACCATTTTGGGTTGTAGTGCAAGTAGTAGAAGCAGAGGAATGTCTGACATCGAGTTGAACAAGCCTAAATGAATGGCGTGCAGTTAAACTTGCATTTAACCCCGGGGGCTAAGGCATGCCTAATATTTTTTCAATATTCTCAGATCCTCTTGGTAAACAGATCTTTGTGGCCGAAGCTAAACAGACCCGCAGCTGTAAAGGGCAGTTTCTTATAATGGGACACATTTAGAAAAACCGTCCCTGCTGTTGAACATCAACTTTACCACATGCGGTAATGGCCAGCACCACTTTATAACAATGTGTACTTGCATATCTATGTGGTCCTAGAGCCTCCAGCTCAGAATTTCTGAGAACCCGTTCGAAACCAGTTTTATGACATTACAAAGTACACAAATTCAGAAAGGGAACAAAATAAGTGTGCTCGTAAAGTGAAACCACATAAATGGGACGATTGATTGTAAACATTGTGTAATGTAAGTAGGAATTTAGTATGTACAATTTTGATTGTGCTGGCAATGATTCAATGTACAATTTCAGAATTGGTGTGCATTTAATGAGTCTGAGGCTTGTTCCATATATTAAAATGAGCTTGCCTAAAGATCTCGCACCAGGTCCTCCCAACCACTGATAAACTGGAAATGTGTTTATTCACCCAACATACAAATACTAACAAACACCTCATTAAATCTCATGTAGGCTGTTAGTGTGTCTGCAGAAAAATTATATACAACCAACTTGGAAGGACTTCCAGCCAAGCCTGAAGGAGTTCGACCAGCTGTGTGATTGGAATTTTCGGTCAGCTGAGAGGTCTGATTGGGGTCTCTTACTGATAACATTATATAGTATCATACCAGCCAACTCTCCCCATTTTAGACAAATTTCCCAGCCTGCTCCCCTATTTTGATTTATCCCAGATTTTTCCCGTATTTCAACAATTTGCCACACAACGTAATTCAAATTATTATTATGAGTTAGGGTTATGAGTACAACAAATCAATGGCCAACTGCGTTATTGGCTTGGCTTAAAATGCGCCAGCTTAATTAAAAAAGATTCCTGGGTTGTAATCTACTGCTGAACAATTTGTTTGTGCAACCCCAACCCCTAATCAACAATTTGTTCACACGAAAATAAATAAATAAATAAATAACTCTCCCATATTTTCAAGTATCAATGTTAGCAGGTAAGAAGGCAGAGAGATGTGGACTATGTTTGTGAAAAATCTGGAAAACGTTGTGAGCTGTCTATTTGTAAATAATACTTATAATTTGGTTAGTATTTTAAAGTGGTTGTCAAGTCACGTTTGGTGGATTCAGTAACATCACTCCAGCCTCCTTCTCTGCTTTATTACACACAGTACAAGTGTGAGGCTACAGCACTAAATCTCATCATGTTACAATAGGAAACTTTAGGAGATAGTAGTAACTGCAATGTAAATGCAAATCTCCTTGTGTGGATTGGCCAAGTTTGACCATTTAAGCTCAACTGCAGCTAATGAAAACTATGCAGAACTACCCTGAATTTACTCCCATTAAATATATTCCACTGAAAGAGCAGTAGCATAGTGTCCCGTGCCAGCCTGTTTTACAAGCCTACGCCCAGATGCCTTTCTCCTGTAATTTCATGCCCTGTGGTCTCCAAATGGTTAATAGTCCTCACGCTACGCTTTGTCCTCGCTCCTCTGTTTCTCTTTCCCGGCTTGTACTGGGGGAGTTCATGCTAGTAATCTCCGGGTCGGACCCCAGCGCCTCTTAAGTTAGTTTCAGCTCATATTTCAGGCCGTGTTATGTCAAAGCTGCCAGCGATGGCTGGAATGCAGAGCCACAGCACACATGCTTCTCCTCACAGACGAAGAGAGCCATGTGACCTTGCACAGGCTAAGCAGGTTGTGGGCCCCCTTAAAAAGTTCCCTTGAGGCCACCTCCCATTCCCCTGGAGCCCGCCCCCCACCTCTGCATTCGCTAGGGGGATGTGTAGCCCAGTGCAGAATCCCACCCCCCCCATTGCACCAGTGCATATATAAACTCGACGACTTCAGCACTTTGGTCTGGGAATCTCAAAAACATATATTCCTTCAGGAGTTGGGCCAGACCTCCTCTGGATTGGATGAAATGTGCTCTAAATTAACAGCTAACACCACCAAAACTCTTTCCAGTGTCTCTCTCGACCCCACAGCTGAATAACATACCGCCGTTGCCAATTCAAGTTGCAAGTTTGCTTAAAATTTAGATTTCCGCTTAGTACCTAGCAGCTAAACCACGCCCCCAGAAACTTGCTCGTAAAGAGATCCTGATGGCTTCAATGCTTGCCCAACTTTTTCGATGACCTCATACCCTCATACATGTACCCATGCTACATGTGTCTGTCCAGACGTTCCATTCACAGAGCCATGAACTGGGAGAGTGCAGGGGTTCCTACCTACCCGTCAGGCCATTCATGAGCTACCCAACTGTAATAACACAGTGGCCTGCGTGCAGAGGGACAGCTCTGTGGGTACGCAGATATTTGGGAGCTCATGAAGTTTCCGCGGCTAACCGCTCTCAGCCCACACCCGGCCAGCATGGCCTAATGACCGAGCTCTTCCTGCCGTACTTCAATTTCTATAAACAAGATGTAATTATGGGCTCTAGCGAAGCAAATATACAGTCGATGCCGTCTGCTGCCAAGCCACGACTTAGCGGTTTGAATCCCATGTCCTCCGCAATGACTTAATGAGGAATTGAAAGCACTCTACTGTATTCTGAAAATGAATTCCAAACATTAATAAAACACACGCACACACACACATCCATTAATAGGCTTTAAATGATAATAGATGGAATGCATTGAATGCTAGCGGCATGAATGTCATTTACAGTATGGTTGGATATGGAAAAACGGCATGTAATTTCCTCTATATGATCTGCAAGAATTCATAATCTGTAAATGGGACAGTTAGATAACAATGTTAATTAACAATTTTAATTTATAACCAGTGCTATAGCACCTTGCTAATATTGGCAATGCATTTTGATGGGTCATTCTGAGTGAATCAACACAAAATTAAGTCCTCCAATAGTCAGAATGTTCGGCAAAATTTCACGTGATATGTTGTATGTAAAATAAATGTTGATATATGTTTGTTTAAAATATTAAAATGTATTCATACTTTTTTTGCCCACCCAGGCTAAATAAAAGACACTAACGTTTGATCCATATGGTACATGCTACAGACACAATCATGGTATCATATTAAACCTCAGTGTGTGTTTCAGGAGTAGCAGTTCAGATGTGTTAACAATACATGTACATTCATTTATGAATTGCATTATATATGAATATAGTTCAATAAAATAGTAAATAGTAAATATTTTACTATTTTATAAAGTGGATCGCAGAATCTGATACTTTTCAAAAAGTCATTCCTATTTAAAAAAAGACCCATTCAGAGAAGGGGGGTTGTCATCATAGAAGGCAATGAAGTGTGCTTTTTGGTGCTTAAACACATAGTTCATTGACATTTCCTCATGCCAAATTTCAAATGAAAATAGGAAAGGGTCAGACAAATTTCAAGATTATTTAACAGGGAATGATGCTGAAACTAAATATATCACCCTATCCTTGACACACATACATACACACACACGCACACACACACACACACACACACACACACACACACACACACACACACACACACACACACACACACACACACACACACACACACACACACACACACACACACACACACACACACACACACACACACACACCATGCTTGCATGTCCACTATTATGAAGCATACAATACAGAAATTGGTCCTTTGAAATTTCAGTCAACTCTCTTCCAATCACAATGTCTGCTGCTGCTTTCATTCTTATGGGGTAAAATCAAAGGCTTTACTGTCCATGAGGGGGTGGACTTGATGATGAGTTCCTTGATCACCCCCCTCCCCACCTTCCCCGCTTTTGCCCCAGATCAGACTAGGTGTGAATAGCAGAATAGCAGAATAACTGAAATTCTGGTTTAAAGAAGCCTGATGAGAAAGATTTATATCATAACAGTTGTTATATGTGTGGTACAATTATGAATTTTGTCGAAAATGTTTCAGTCAGTTCTCTGATTTCTCACAAAATCACAGTAGTAAAAGCAACAGACATCCATCAGTTTTGACTTGCAGGGTTGCCAGATTCCTTGGATTTTATGATGTACTTTTTATGAAGAAATAGTATACCAAGGATAAGGACCTACTTCCTTTATTGCCTTGAATCCCTGTAAACAGAAGAGTCTCTGTGGAGTCTACGGCATTGAGAGGGATCTCTGTTGACTAGAAACAAGTTTGTAAGGGGAAAGGTGCATTTAAAACATCTGATGTGCAATGTAAAATGGAATGTATGCGTATGCAATTGAAGTTTATTGTGAAAGAAAGAGCTCTTCAGTTACATTGAAAAAGCAGAACTGCAGAGTGTGTCACAAAATATTTTCTATTTTGGAGCACTCTGTGGTGCTTTGCAGCAGTTAGAAGCTGACTCAAAGAATGCTACAGGAAGTACTCAAATGGTGCCAGCTGTTTATCAGCTGTTTAACACATTATCATATTTCTTTTTTAAATCTGTGAAGCAAATACATTTATCATGAAGTCTTCATGCACTGCCAAGGTATCAACTTTCAGTCATGGCCATAGCCACATGCTAAAAGTGACTCTAGATTTCTCTGATTAAATAAGAAAACTTTATTACGAAAATTGTTGTTAAGCCGCTGCCGGTTAAATTCCTTCACCACCTTTGAAAATGGAATTGTTTTGTTAATCAGAAGCACAAATAATTTGAACAAACTTTGTCTGAGTTGTCCCTCTCAAAAGTTCACCTGACCAATTCACACTAAGGCTGTGTACTTTTCTAAGGAAAAATGGTTCAGAAGACTTGTTCAGTGCTTCAGTTCAGAGAAACAGACGAACAAGACTCAAGAGTTTATTTTTATCCAGGCACACACACTACTACTACTACTGCAGTTCCATAATCTGGTCTTACCACATAAAATGTGACTCTGTGCTCAGTATCATATAAATATTAGAAGGCTCTCCATGTACTAAAAAGAGTTCAAGCACAGATGCCTGCTGCTTGGGGATCTCTTTTTCAGCTATCCCTTCATTAGTCCACTCCTCAAAGTAGCTGTTTCAAAGAGAATCCTTCATTTGAAATTGATTGAAATCCTGGCCTGGTTATAGTCAAGCAATCAAGAAGATGCCTTCTCTTACTGTTCTGGGGTTGAACTAACGCGATAGATTTATTAACAAGCAGCCTGGCTATTCCACACACAGCAAATCACACAGTTTGAGGGAAATATCTTTGTTTAGTCTCTCAAAATGGATATTAACAATGTTCCAGCCTGAATCAGCTACAAAAATGGTCAGTTTCCCTGCACAACTCAGACAAACCACCTAGTCTATTTTGAATAGTTTAGCAGTTTCAATGAATGCGATTCTACTCCCACATCAAAATCCATTGATGGAAAAACCTGGTCATTCAGTATATTCAGGTAGTCGGCTGACCTCATTCTTTGGGCACATAACGTTGCTGAACCTAGACCTGACCAACTGCAGCAACCCCAGATCATAACACTGCCCCCACAGGCTTGTACGGTAGGCACTAGGCATGATGGGTGCATCACTTCATCTGCCTCTCTTCTTACCTTGATGCGCCCATCACTCTGGAACAGGGTAAATCTGGACTCATCAGACCACATTACCTTCTTCCATTGCTCCAGAGTCCATTTATGCTCCCTAGCAAATTGAAGCCTTTTTTTCAGATTAGCCTCACTGACAAGTGGTTTTCTTAAGGCTACACAGCCCTTGAGTTCCCATCACATTGTGCGTGTGGAAATGCTCTTACTTTCACTATTAAACATAGCCGTGAGTTCTACTGTTGACTTTTTACGATATGATTTCACCAAACGTTTAAATGATCGCCGATCACGATCATTCAAGATTTTTTTCTGATCACATTTCTTCCTCGAAGATGATGGTTCACCACTATCCTTCCAGGTTTTAATAATGCGTTGGACAGTTCTTAACCCAATTTGAGTAGTTTCAGCAATGTCCTTAGTTGTTTTCTTTGCTTGATGCAGGCCAATAATTTGACCCTTCTGAAACAGATTAACATCTTTTCCATGACCACAGGATATGTCTTCCGACATGGTTGTTTAAGAAATGAGAAGCTACTCACTGCATCAGTTAGGGTTAAATAACCTGTTGCCAGCTAAAACATATGAATCACTGCAGTAATTATCCAATGGAAGGCTCTTACCTATTTGTTTAGTTAAATCCAGGTGGTGACCTTTTTTTTGGCCAGGCAGTGTATATAGTCCTAGCCATGTTAAGAGTGAAGGACTATCATTGCCATACCCGCAGCATCCAGAATGGATTATTCTACTGACAAGCACGCCGAACTGTGGCGTGAATCTAGGTGTCTCATGCTGCGTGGAGAATTTTTTTCATTATTTTTTTTTCGCACGACTGCTCGACCAAAACAAATCTCAGTCGACCAACAGCCCATTGACCAAACAATCGACCAGTCGACTAAATGGGGTCAGCCCTACTACATACGGTGTGGGTCAAGTGATTGACAAGTGGATGTTTCACACACTCTTCCTAAACACCATTTGCAGGACACTGACAGTGATCGTCAGGCCCTGAGTAACACAAAACAATTGAAAGTTTAAGGACAGGATTCTTCCCACAGCAGAAACTTTTTCATAACACAATGTTCATTTCTAAATTTTGGAATGATTGTAATAGAACATACATGCAGTCTTGTGGATTGGACTCAAGGAAGTATATGTTCCTGTCTTCCATTGTCATACTTGGTAAATGCTTTTGCCACATTGTTGCTCAATAGCCATTGATTTGAGGAATTACACCATTCAAATCAGCAATGGTGATGATACAGTGTACAGGAACACATTAACAGAGTTTGTATTGGGGAGAAAGAAAAACATTCTGCAGCTGAATGGCACCAACTCTAAGGAGCTAGTGATAGACTTCAGGAGAAAGAAGGAATCTCCAGTCTCTATTAGTACTAATGGTACCAATGTTGAAATTGTGGGAGACTACAAATTCCTAGGTGTACAACTGGACAAGAAGCTTGAGAGGGGAATCAATACAGAGGCTCTGTACAGGAAGGATCTGGTCAGCTGGGTCTTTTTAGGGACACTGAAGTATTTTAATGTGTGCACCAAGATGCTTTTATGGTTTGGCAAAGTGTCCAGTATTGTGTGCTGTGCCTGTTTGCTGATGGGGGAAATATAACTAAAAGGGACAGGAAAGGAGGCTCTACAGCTGAGATAACACTAGATCCCCTTGAGGTTACGGTGAGAATGAGAATAGTGTAGAAGACTACACTACACTACACTGGAGGTTCATGCAGAATGGGTGGCATCCTCTTCACTCCTTTTCAATGCAACAACAGTTTTTGTTTTCAGTCGTCTAATTGTACCTCGCTGCAATATGGAATGATTCAGGAGCTCATCAATAAGCAATCAGCAATAATAATTTTTAATGAGTCAATGTAAGGAATGTTCTTTGTGTGTGATGTTATACGTTTCATATTGCTGCCATTGCACAAAGTAATTACCCCTCAGGGATCACTCTATCTATTTATCTAAATTTGACCACTGATAAATACTACTCTGGACAAGCTCTGAGAGAGCAAAATTCAGCATTTTACAATTTAATCCAAATTTTTTCTTTTCGTAATGGCTGTGGTTTATTGGGTTCAGTTTAAATAGAATTTCAGATGACTAATGAAATTCCGGAAGCTGTAACTATGAGGTATTCTGTAGACCAGTATCCATGTGATAGCCACCAAATCAAACATTTGTATTTTTGTCCTGTAACAGAGTGTGAAATCCTTTCTAGAAGTCACTGTTAAAGAACCTGAGCATTAGCTCTGTGCAAATCAGTGAATCTGAAAATGTAACACGCAAATACTTCCTACCTCAAATGTCCATTCACTTTGAAAAAGAAAAAAAGAGGCAACAATAGCGTGCAGATTTTTTAATGCTGGATTTCAGATGGCATCTTCTGTACATGTGTTAAAAAACAGGAATTCAAGAAAACAATATGAACACATGGCTTTTGGTTGTATTTGGTTAAGTCAAACCATACCCGGATTCTCAACATTAATCTGTGAATGACAGATTATGGAGTATTATTATCTCAGCATTATGGAGCAGCAACTGAGAGCAGCAGATCGCTTTTCTCATTAATGCAATATTCTAAAGCAGTGTACTTCCCGTGATGTAAAAAGTTTACGATGATCGTCTTTGGGAATGTAAACCACGTTCCATTAAACTGGGTTGCTCTATAACGTCTGCACAATCAATAGTACTATCTGTGGAGAGAGTGATGTAATCACAGCCCCAGGCAGGGAGAGAACAAAACCAACAAAACACTCCAGCAAATCCATTCTTATTAATACTCAGCAAATACACATTAGAGGGGATTCATTCATTCAAACTGGATTAGGTCCGAGGCGATTTGAAATATTCTAGTGCATACAGTACACACGGTTTACAAGTGACGCAAATGCTTCAACTGAGGACTTGTTTCATTTTCCAAAAAGGTCTGCTTCCAGCAATCAAGAAAATATCTGCAATAAATCTCTCAATTAGCTGCTTGACACCCAAAATGTTCAGAGCTCTGTTTCTCCCCATGGCAGAGATGAAGGCCAACTTTTTCCAGACCAACACATCAACAGATGTGAAAGGACCCACTCAAAAGTGGCCAAACCCTGACATCGTTTTGGCTGGAGAAGTGTCTGGTACACAGTGCAATCACTCCCTAATCAGCTAAAACAACACTCCCAACTCTTAACTCAGCTGCCTGTTAGCTCCATGGGAGTGGGCAGTTGCACCCCGCATGGCCAACAGCAAATAAACACTCCGTTTGTCTAGCTGCTTAGCTGCAGACCGAGTTGCACTCCTAACAGTAGCAGTCACCAACACTGTGGTAGTAATTCACTCTGGTGCTATAATGATGTTATAACCTTTCCAGAGACAAAACCTGAGAGACGTCTTTAACAAACATATTCATTATTCATGTATTCATATTCATTACAAGTGAACGCAAATGGAACGACTGATGTCGTTTTCGGTAAACAGAATGACAAGTCCACCAGATATCTATATTTCACCCTTCGTTTGGCTTTAAAACATTACTTTCACTTCACTCCACAATGTTTGAGGTATAGAGACACCATCACACAAAATCTACTGTAGCTTTGTACAGGCTCCACATTGGAACTTCATAATTCTATGCCTCATTCAGCCAGCCTTGCATACATCAGGTAGCAGCCATGTGCTTAACTGATGTAAGTATCCATACACTGCAAGGAAGAGCATGGCTTTTTTTACCCACTTGTTGAAATGAGAAATGACCACTGGCTGAGTGGGGGGAAGACCCACTGTTTTTGATTGCTCAGCCCCTGCTCATAAATGATAGTTTAGAGCCCAGCTGTCACCGGATGTGCTCTCAGACTGACCCTTGTCTGGCTCTCAGGCCCTGAGCTGAGCACAGCTGACACAACAGCAGTGGGATGGGGCAGGGGGAGACACGCATGGCTAAAGCAACAGTTCTTCAGGCTCCGGCTTTGAAGCCCTCGGCAAATTAAAACACAATTCAATGATCATACTGTCATTGAAATGCCAAACAAGCGCATCGATTATCCAGATACAGTTTTCAGTTTCAAGCCTGGGGCTTATAGTTCAATTCAATGTCCATTTTTTTGGCGTTTATTTTTTATTGTTTCATTTTTGTACACAGACAGTGAACAAAGCCATTAAAATGCACAACGACCTCAGTGGTCCCTTATGTCCTTTTCAATGAAACATTTTATAGAACATTCGTGATATTTACTGCATATTTACTAAGCCCAACACCATTTTTGGTCAGGGTGGTTGACCAGAGATGGTATTGGGACTTAAATCCAAAGTAAATCCAAAGCAGACCTAACCTGAAACACAGTAAACCAATTGTATTCAAGTCAAGCTCAGGCCTTTACAGAGTAATGAGTGTGGTACACTTAATGACATTTTAATTTGGAGCCAATACGTGCCAAATCTGTTTCCCATGTCCTGCTTTTTAATGTTCCCTCTGAGCTTCAGTATACATAATGTTATACAAGACCCAGATATCAGGATGAACATCAAATGTTTCAACACTAAAGTTCTCGATCTGTCACAGAGAGTTAAAACCTAGGAGCTGTAATCATTAAATGATTGCTTGAAGATGCCAATATTTAGGAGTACCCCTGCAAAACTGGAGAAAGCTTAAAGGCAGTTCAGGGGATTTCCAAAAAAACCAACCCTTCAGGATGCTGCCATGTGCTGTAAAGACATACAGCACATGGCAGCAGACGTCTGAGGGAAAATGCATTATGGTTTTCTATGGCATTTCCCACTTTCATTTAATGGCCATTTTTACAGTCACAACTACATAACATGCATTGGAATGAACTCAAACAAGTATGGCGAATCCAACAGATGTCACCAGTTTGTTTGCCGATATAATATGTTCCCCATTATAAACATTTAAATTAAGCCACTTCTACTGGTTTGACAGGGGCAGGCTGTTTCTTTTCAGCAGAAGAAGCTGGTCCAAATTAGGCAGGCTTCCTTTACAGGGCTCTGAAACTGGACTCACTGATGCGAAGTGAATGGCTTCCATTTGGGGATTAATCTGTTTGAACCTGGAAGCCTGTGCTGGGCCACAGTCGAGGCAGGCGGCCGTCTAATCTGGGCAAATGCAAGTTAATTTGGGACCACCCTGGATCTGAGGCTTTAAAAAGAAAGAAAAAAGACAGAAAGGGGTCTTTCTGGGTAAGGGCCCACACCATTTCTGCACATATTATCCTATATTTCATTGTGCTCACCAGGTGGAAGGGATCGCAGTGTAGAGCCATTCATGACTAGGGTCACATGGAATTAGCACAAATAGTTTGTGCCAGGACACTCAATGAACTTTCCTCCTAACTCTACACGCAGCTAAAGGAACACTGCACATATCCTTTGCTCCTGGCCTTTCAGTGAGTCATCATTATTACACTGAGGGCATTCCACTTTGCATTTCAACATGCAATTCTCACTAACACGGGATGGCCACGATGCGTCTATGCCACACACTACCACACCTCAAGCATGGTCTTTGTACAACACGTTACTACACTTAGGATCATATTTTTACCACACACTTACTAAACTCCCAGGATGGCCTCGCTATAGTATTCCTGTGTCTTTTTTCAAAAAGGAGAGATCAATATTCCTGGGAATATTACACAACAACACTGTCTGGGCAGAGAGCATGCACTCCATTAGTCATTTCTGTTGTTGGTTTCAGTAATTAATACTGCAGAAAATCCTGCAAAGGATCTAATCTTACAAACACACAAATCTGCAGAATAAAAACAGACTATTGAAATATGTCCAAACCGCAATACAAGCACTGAACTGATTTATTGTCCGGACTCTCAAGATCTAATCTAAAAATGTGCTTTTGTCACAAAACGGTGCAAAACCAAATAATTTTAATATGCTGCTTTAGCATCAGTACGGCATTGTCTATGTGTCCATTTCTCCCCTCGTCTGTTCAACACACCTATGGAATATCCATTACCCTCAATTACAGGTCTCTCAACCTCTCAAAGTTAATCTGCTCACAAAGCAACCAACAGCAAATATGTTTCTACAATTCACAGATTAAAAAAGGGTTGATTTCCCCCTTGCACATTTCAGCCCTGTAAGGCAGGTTTGACACCTTAATGGCAGAGTTGTTGCCTCCACATGCATGTCTCTCCCTGACAGTTTCCCTTTAATTAAAAATTGTTATGGATACTTTCAGTGGCTGTCAAAAATGGCTTATCACTTTTCCACATCATAAGCAGTCAGAGCTCTATGTATTACCAGTCTCAGCTTCTTCATTGACAGCACAATGGTCCCCCATTTATTCTAGAAAGGTTCACATGTTTACCGTTCTTACGATAAGACATATGGAAAGATATGTTTGGAACATCTGTCCCCAAAACATGGCACCTGTGTGGTAGCAAGGCAAACCATACGACTGAAGGGACAGCCATATCTGTAT
Organism: Aldrovandia affinis; assembly: GCA_029706075.1. Classification (NCBI taxonomy): domain Eukaryota; kingdom Metazoa; phylum Chordata; class Actinopteri; order Notacanthiformes; family Halosauridae; genus Aldrovandia; species Aldrovandia affinis. Next base: position 9,274,015 of record JAINUG010000006.1, read on the forward strand.
CTGAACACGTAAGTATAGTTCATATCATTGTCTTGGTGGTAACAAATGAGGTCAACACTGTACACAACAGTACAACAAAATGGCATTATGTGTCTTTGCAGTCAAATTCAATACACGCAAATATGCAGAAATTGATATTTGAATATCATTATTTCCTCTACAATAAGCATTCAATTCACCCTTGGCCAAATATAACAAGTGTGCTTGATGATGTTTATAGTCTTTAGAAGAAACATATAGTTCAGAAGGAACATACAGTGGGTATAAAACGTATTCACCCCTTTGACATTTTTCAAATTGTATTTTCTTACTTGGGATTTCTTGCCACTGATCAACACAAAATATTCTATAATGTCAAATTGAAGAAACAACTCTAAAGCTTTTTCTTACTTAATTACAAATAAAAAAACAGACAGTAATTGATTACATAAGTATTCAATTCAGAACCTTTAGCTTCAATTACAGCAAATTGCTCGAGCTCCATTAGGTTGGATGGGGACCGTTAATGAACAGCAATTTTCAAATCTTGGGATTGAGGTCTGGGCTTTGACTGGGCCACTCCAGGACATTGATTCCTTTTGTTTTTAAACCACTCCAATGTGGCTTTTACTACATGCTTTGGGTCATTTGGGTCGCAGTCTCTTGCAGACTGCAGCAGGTTTTCCTCAAAGATTTGTTTATAACTTGCAAATCCATTTTGCCCTCCATTAGGACAAGTTTTTCAGTCCCTGAAGCAGAAAAGCATCCCCATAGCATTAGGCTCCTGCCACTATGTTTCACAGTAGGGATAGTGTTCTTGGGATGATGCGTAGTATTAGGCTTGCTCCAAACATAGCACCTAATGTTGATTCCAATAAGTTCTATCTTGGTCTTATCAGACCATAGAATCTTCCTCCACTTGGTTTAAGAGTCTCCCACATGCCTTCTGGCAAACTGAGATTTTGAGTGAGTTGTTTTTCAACAATGGTTTTCTTTTTGCCACCCATAAAGCGCAGATTTGTGAAGTGCCCGGGCTATTGTTGTCCCATGGACAGTTTCTTCCATCTCTGCCATGGAAGACTGTAACTCCGTTAGAGTTGCCATAGACCTCTTGGTGGCCTCTCTAACAAATGCCCTTCTCACAGGATTCTCAGTTTTGGAAGACAGCCTGTTCTAGGCAAATTCACAGTTGTGCCATATTCTCTCCATTTATTTATGATGGACTTAACGGTGCTCCAGGAGATATTCAAAGTCTTTGAAATCCTCATATCCTTCCTGATTGGTGCATTTGAAGAATCTTTTCTCGGATTTGCTTTGAATGTTCTTTGGTCTTCATGATAAAGCTCTTGTTTGGAAATGCACTAACCAACTGCAGGAACTCTCACAGACAGGTGTATTGTATACACCTGTCTTAATTGTATACAGGTGGACGCCAATCAAATAATCATGTGACATCTGAAGATAATTGATTGCACCAGAGTTTATTTAGGTGTTTTTGAAAAAGGGGTGAATACTGTTTGCAATGAATTATTGATTATTATTTATATTTGTAATCAACTAAGAAAAAGCTAGCTAAAAGCTATTTGACATCATGGGAATAATTCGTGTTGATCAGTGGCAAGAAAAATCATCCATTTTGATTCCATGAAGTAAGAAAACAAAATGTGAAAAATGCCAAAGGGGGTTAATACTTTTTATACCCACTGTAAGTCTGAAGTCCTTGTGTCTGCTATTATTATAATGTTAAAATGTAAGGTGATATGGTTTGAAAGTGTAGTGAATATTCGACCCACCCCCCTCCCCAGGGAAGTTCATACAATTTATTTTGTACAATAATTTGTAAAATTATTTTTTATTTTTTAAATTATGTAATATGTCGTAGTGATGGAGGACGCAGGAGTCAACTCCTAATGGACTCGACTCATTTACACACCAAAATTGGAGTCAACTTCAAGAGTGGATCCCAAAAGAGTCTAGTATTTTATACGTCATTGTTTTTCCTACACAACAGTTTGTGATTCAGTAATGAGTCGTAATCCATATGGAAAGAATATAAATCTGAGCTATGATGGCTCACTGATGAAAACAATTCCAGTCTAGTGATGGGGAGTCCCCATTACTCAATACTGAACTAATGTGTAGTAAAAACAATGACTTATAAAATAGTAATAAGCAAAATAGCCTACTCAATGGGCAATTATGTCCCTGTTAAAAGGAGACCAACTTTTAATCGTTGATGTCCTGAATACTAGTTTGGCAAATTGTCAAATAGGTCGAATTATATATAAACATGTGATGTCAACCACCGCTCCTTTTCACATCACAGCCTACAAGTTAAGCTCGCACAGACATGAGTTGGAGGACAACACTTCATGCACAATTTTATACCGGCAGACCGTGGGCGCCCAATTGACCAGTGGGGGTTGCTGGTGTGCTACGAGACACAGACAACCCAGGCAAAAATATCCCTTCCACCGCTACCGCCAACTACGCGTCGTCAGACTGGTGTCCAGTTGTACAGATCAGTGACGATGAATGATGTGTTTTGCCGGTAAGTAGTGTAAGCATTTATATTGCATTTAATAGCCAATAGATGGCAGTGTGAGCCCCTGAGTTATCACTTGCCTAGTACTTGCTAGTTATAACTACACTGAACATCTAAACAATTATTAATCAGCTTAAATAAATATTAATGCATATGAATCTGACAAGGCATTCAAATAATATACAGGCCCACGTATATTCAAAATTTGAATATTCTGACCCATCCCTAGCATGTAGGGATATATTTAGAAACTTTATGTGAATGCGTAAAGACATTGTACAACACATAAAAAAGAGGAGATTATGTAGTCACATTGTTTTGAGATGTGGTAAAAGATTAGTCAGTTTTGTCACATACGTATGTGACAAAGACCCATAGCAGAAGGCATGCAACCTTGATGCTGTCCTTCTCCGAGGACCCCTCTACAGTTTAGGGATGAGGTAAGAGAACGAATATGAGTAAGAGGACTAATAAGAGGATTATCTTGAGAAGAATTTGACAAGACAGTACAAGACAATTACTTCTTTGTGAATCCAGAATGACAACAGCAAAATCACACTGGATTTGCTGCTCATGTGTAGCAAACTGTCTGCACCAAAACAGAAAGGATCTGGAAAAGGATTGTTGCTGAGATGTTCAGTGCCTCTACTATACGTAGTCAGGTGAAAACACAGCTCATTCAAATCACGTGTTTTAGGAATCCCTTATCTTGTTATGTCTACTCTAAGAAGGGAGTGTTTTACTGTTTTAGTATTATTAGTATTTTTTTGGTATATTCATTAATGTGTGTGTTAATGATAACATACCAGGATACACTTCAGACTACCCAGGGTAAAATTTGAAAAGCAGTGACCTTTTTGTGCCTGGTTGTATTTAACAGCTTCTAGGTTTAAAAAAAAAAAAACAACAACTCCTAAATCAGGCACAACATCTTGTTTAGATTGTTTTAATAAAAATCCCAAAAGTGAAGCAATTCCATGTTCAATATATTCTGCATGTTTGAATAAATGCAGACAACTCTTATGCAACACTGTCTTGAATCCTCAACCCAACTCAAAGCTGGTAAGTCCTTCACTGACATTAAATAAACACATGAATGTAAAACTAATAAAACAACATTTTTATATTTTGTAGTGGGTAAAACCTATATTCCAGCGTATTATTTAAGGTGTTCATCTCTGGGTTAGTAGTTCAAATTAACCAGCGGTTTTGAGTAGTTTTAAAGAAAACATGTATTCATCTCTTGTTAAAAAGCTAAAATATGACTTCATCCAAAGACAAAGTGTTCAAAAAGTAAATATCCCTGTATTTACAGTCTCTTATTTATTCGTGCAGCAATAATAGTGAAAGCTGCCCTCATATGCCCTCTAATGGTGAAAAGAGGGCTGACATTCAGTTTTTTCCCACTACACATGCAGCAGTACCAGAGATGCATGAAGTCATCCGTACTGCTTTCCTAGAATTACTCACATTAAAGAATTGGTTGCACACATTTGCTCAGATCAAATACCAAAAACAGCATGTAAATGTTTGCACTTGGCTACAGAAACCTGTATGGCTAATACCAAGGAGTTTGCACAGTGGTGCATTACATCTGAACCATATACTATAAGTAAAGCCTTGCTCCCATGCCACTGTAAAAGCTGTAAAAAGCTAAATTCACAAGCATAAAGTGATCGTGATTATAGTTGTATTATATATCAGAATACATTGTAATTCTATAGATGCAGGTGGCTAGATGCAGCAAGTAAACAAAAATGGAAACACCAATGTAAAGTCACATTAATAGGGTCTTGGCCAGTACAGCCTGTATGCACTGTGGCATATTCTACATACACTGTGGGATTCTCAGCATCTGGAATCCTGTAGGAGGATTGTGACACCACTCCTCCACAAGAAAATCAATCAACTCATGCTTACTTGATGGAAGAGGAAGACTGTACAGAAGCTGGTCTCTTCTGTGTCTTTGACGGTACACATTTGTGAATTTCTGATGGCACACACTGCAGAAATGAGGGTCTCAGTGTTCTGCTCTGACTTTGCACAGTACCAGTGCACAGTGCCAGTGTACTGCGGTCTGAGCCCCTTAATTATCACTTCACGGGCTCCCTGTAAAATACAAGGTCAACTACTAACTGCTGTCCTTAACCTATAAAGCTCTGAAATGACTTGCACCTTCTTATTTACGAGATCTCCTAAACCTAAAACCCGCTGACTGCTTGTTCCAGCAGTAAAAAATTCAGTTAAATGAGGCTGTAGAGCCTTTTCACACAAAGCCCCAACAACCAACTAATTTAGTAATGTGGCCTATAGTCAACTTGTTGCTTGTAGCTATAGCAAATGGGAACGTCCCCACACCCGGCCCACTGCATCCAATGGAGAGCCATTCTGTCAGCTGCCTAACAGTCTAAGAAGAGAAGAAAAGAACATGATTTTTGAAATGGACCTTTTATTGTGCAAAATTCCATCACTCGCTTCCATCTGTGTACACTGCACCAGGTGGACATTGGGACACAAGCTTGTTCACTGAAAGGTTAGTTCTTCCACTGTCACAATTGTGTAGCAGAATACATTCAGTTACCGCTGTCAAATTGGATTACACAAAAGTCATTATGTTTGGTCTCTCTAAATTGAATTAATCATGGCTTTATCACAGCCAATTACCTTGTTATGTATTCAACTACTGTGGTTAAAGAGACAGTGGATTTCAACTGATCAGAATTCTACAAAATCAGACTGCAGAAAATGCAGGACCCTAGTGAGTACACATACTGATGTATGTTAACTTGAGAATGCACAGAATATAGGACACAGAATTTCATATTATATATGAAATATACAGTATATCGGATCAGGGAATGATTTTCCTATTTTTACCCACTGCCTCTGGCTTCTCTGGTTTTTCAATTCCCTTTGGAAAACACACAGCACACACAGTTTGTTCAGCACATAATACATTCTTTGTAAAAATGCTTGAACACATATATTTCTATCGATATATTGACATACAGTTTGCTTGGCTTGTGAACTTACCAAGAAATCTGTCTAAAGTAAAGGACCGCAGAGGCTTCAAGACATTATTAAGATGTTTTTCCCCATCTGGTCATTTGAAATGTAGCCTAGAGAGACAACCGAACTGATATGAGAAACACAGCCCTTTCAGTTCCATTGTGCCAATGGCAAAGGAGAGTCATGTACATACAGACCGTTTGTCTGCAGGGAAGAACTAGAGCTGGGAACAGGAGTGACATTCATCTCACCCACCCTGATTTTAGGTGTTGGAATGCCTGGGGAGAGAAGTGTCTATGATCAGTGTTTCTGATAGTCGACTCCACACCAGAGCATCATATTACCACTCTCAGCAAGCCGATAGGCACCGTATAACCATAACACACAATAACAACTAACTCATAGAGTTCCCAAAAACCAAAAAGGAAAAAATGTAATTAAAGGTACAGACAATGACTTAAAAAGATAGGTAAGCTGCTTAGCAAACAATACTTAAACTGTCGACAGGAAAACAACAGAACATCATCCTAACACTATGTTTCAATGAGAGCGACAATATATGCCACGCAAGGATGAATGAAATGCTGGTTTAGTTAGCAGGTCCAACAGGTGGGCAGTGCACGGATCCAGGATCATGGATGTTTTGGTTATATGGTGCCATAATTTGAATTAGTTGATTGATAGACGTTACTAGTGAGTATATTAATACATGCTCTAATTATTGCTTGTCGTGTCTGTTTTTCTACACTATATGGCCAAAAGTCAGTGGACACCCTACTAATTATTGAGTTCAGGTGTTTCAGCCACACCCATTGCCACAGGTGCATAAAATCCAGCACATAGCCACAGACAAACATTTAGAATTCAGAATGGTTCGTAAAGAGCTCAGTGACTTTAAACGCAGCACTGTCATAGGATGCCACCTTTGCCACAAGTCAGTTCGTGAAATGTCTGTCCTACTAGATGTGCCCCTGCACAGAGCCCTGACCTCAACCCCATTGAACACCTTTGGGAGGAATTAGAACGCCGATTGCGAGCCAGGCCTTCTTGTCCAACATCAGTGCCTGACCTCACAGATGCTCTTTTGGCTGAATGGGCACAAATTCCCAAAGACACACTCCAAAATCTTGTGGAAAGCCTTCCCAGAAGAGTGGCAGCTGTCATAGCCGCAAAGGGGGGTCCAACTCCATATTAATGCCCATGGTTTTAGAATGGGATGTCCAACAAGCTCATATAGGTATGATGGTCAGGTGTCCACTGACTTTTGGCCATATAGTGTATATGAATTTGGTTCTACTGGCTACTACCTTACTAAATAAATATTTAATTTGTGTATGTTGATGTGACCCATGCTAACGTCACTACATTCTGGTGCCCCGTGTGAGGAAGTCAAGATTGAAATGACCTGATTTGCCAGAACATATTCAGACTCTAATGGCAAAACAAGCAACCTCACTTACAGAAATATCAAAAGCAAACTATACTTTGTGAAAACTTTGTGATGTGACAAACAACAATTTGTGGGTTCGACCATAGAGGGCATTCTAAGCATTTAGCTTGCACTTGCAAATGCTGTAACTGTGGTTTTGAGTTGGTAGTAATCTAATATTCCAGTAAGTGTGTGGTCACAAACATTAGAGAGTAGTAGCTACTGTAGAGACGTGCAGGTAACTCTCATACTTAAGGGTTGAACTTCAAATTTTAACTTCATTGAAGTTAATGATTTTAAAATGTACACTCTAAATAACTTAACACGGTTAAGTTATTGTCCAGAGTGGCAGTGCATTGGGCAAAGCAATTAAGAGTTCTCAATCAGGGAACATACTGCAATAATGTGATGTACTAGAACATGACAGCTATGTATTTCTCTACAAGTTGCATTTCTTGGAAACAGCACTGAATTATGAATCTCCCCTCAACAACAGGGTACATTTACAGGTAACTGCCAAAAAAAAGGAAAGACTTGAGTGAAAGTTTCTGGTAGCTGTTATGGTGTGGGGTGCATTTTCCTGCCATGGCTTAGGTCCACTCAACCCCTTAGAGGGCAAGGTAAACTCCAATAAATACAAAATACAAAAATAAAGGAAACACCAACATGGTGACTTAATAGGGCATTGGGCCACCACAAGCCACCAGAACAGTTTCAATGCACCCTGGCATATGCAAATGCAACAGACATTCCAGAATTTGGGGTTTTGTTGATGGTGGTGGAAAACCTCACAGAAGTGTTCAATTGGGTTGAGATCTGGTGACTGAAACAGAAATGGCATATGGGATTGGTTTTATGTTCATAAAACCATCCACGTCAACATCACCATAGCCACTGCTCCTCATGAAACATCAGCAAGTTGAGCAGTCTTCGTCACTGAAGCCCCAGCCAAACGTACCCCATTAATCACTCTTTCAAAGTCACTGAGATCTCTTCTTATAGAAATGGTAGCCAAAATAATTGGCAACTGGGCCTGTCCAGCATTTTTATACATGACCCTAAGCATGATGGGATGTTAATTGCTTAATTAACTCAGGAGCCACACTCGTGTATAAACACCTGCTTTCAATATACTTTATATCCCTGATTTACGCAAGTGTTTCCTATATTTTGGCAGTTACCTGTATATAGCTCATGTAAAACATCTCTTATGTTTCTTACCTCCACAGCCAGAGGGCAACACAGTACTGTGTTCTCATAAACACATACTGATTAGCAAAAAGAAGTAATTCCTGGGAGGTATTTGCTTAGCTGTACAGACACTCATTTTAATACTGTATAAAAAACTGTATCTTAAACGGTATACATAGTATAAAAAATACTATTGGTTTATGGCAGATGCCCTCAGAAATATAACCTTTACAAAAAACACAAGACTATGAGTAATGTCATAGCTAAACACCAGTGCAAGTTAGTGCAAATTGGAATGTGATGGTTGCATTTAAATGTCATTGTTTGCAATGTCCCAGTTTGGAGAGGACATTCTTGTTTCCAATACAAGGATTTAGAAGTCAAAATAACCCCTATATGTTCTGTCTCGGTCTCGGTCTCGGTCTCTGGTCTCGGTCTCGGTCTCGGTCTCGGTCTCTGGTCTCTGTCTCTGGTCTCGGTCTCGGTCTCGGTCTCGGTCTCGGTCTGTCTCTGTCTCTGTCTCTGGTCTCTGTCTCTGTCTCTGTCTCTGTCTCTGTCACTCAAATTCAAGGTGCTTTATTGGCAGGAAATACATTTAAATATTTCCAAAGCATACAGCAATACATTTACACATATACATAGTAAGCAACAATGACAACAACAATAAGAATAAGAATAAGAATAATACTGCTACTACTAATAATGATAAAAAGACATTTTAAAAAATCTGTATTTGTTTTTCATCTTGGTCTCCACCTCTTACAGGTCTTACAGTTTCCACATATACTTTCTTCTTTTGCTGACCTTGTTTTCTGGTGTCTGCGTGACCCTGTACTTGGTCATGATCATTTTCTGCACTATATCTCAGTATAGTCTATACTATCATTTAGAGCAGGGGTGTCAAACTCATTCCATCGAGGGCCGAGTGTGTGCAGGTTTCTGTTGTAACCAATGCACTACAGCAGGTGATTTCAATTAGGTTACCCTCCTTGGTTGAAGAAGTGAGCTAATTAGCGAAATCACCTGGTGTAGTGCACTGGTTGTAACAAAAACCTGCATACACTCGGCCCTCGATGGAATGAGTTTGACACCCCTGATTTAGAGTCTTGTTTTAGGGCTTATATCTGGGTTACTCTAATTGTTTGCTGGTAAGCAGTGTCTAGTATGAAGCTGGTGTGTGCTTTGTGTTAGTGGTGTTAATGGGTTAGTCAGCTTCAGTACCAATTTAGTGAGTGGACTTGTATTGCCTTAAACTACAGTGTCCTGAGGGTTGGTTTGAGGTGCATCCAGAATTGTAATGCTCGTTTTGTACTGTAATTTATCGTTGATCGATAATGGCCTGATTCTGCCCTTCATGTATTATTTGGTGTTTTCCTCCACAATGTTTCTACAAAATTCTGCATGCAGGACCTTTATTAGATGCTTGTTCCATTTAGAATGGCTGTTGACTATGTGAACCCCAGAGCAAGGTCATCTGCTTAGAGAACATTTCTGATGCCAATTCTTTCTCCACATTACTCCACACGCACACATGTTTTGAGTGCATTGATTTATATATATAATATACTTTACATGCAACACCACTTTGGATAATTTTGTAATATAACCCCTCATGCCAAATAGAGTCAAATGCTTTCTGGAAATCAATGAGGCATGCAAAAATGTTCCCTTTTTATGGTGGACATGTTTATTTATTAGGGTTGTAGGGTGTAAATATGGTTGGTGGTAAGACAGTTTGGAAGAAATCCAATTTGACTTTTAATCAGGACATTCTTTTTTTTGCAATCCACCAAGTTATGGGTTGGCGGGGTGTACCCGATAGCTATACAAGAGTTTGGCACTATTCAGGGTCTCCCACAGAAATAGCCATAATGGTCACAGACTCCCAAACATTTACTTCTGTACCCTCTGGCCTCATATAAATACACATAATTCAGACACAACTTCACACAGCACACCATAAAGCCTCAACATGCTCTTAAGTATGTGAAGTCCAAATAAGCAGGGATCTGTTGTTTCCCTCCCTTTCCTTCCACCAAAGAAAAAGCTATGGGGTGTGCTTTTGTTTGACAACACCACTTCCTTGACTGACTAAGATGCCCATTTCCTTCCTACAGGCAAGGCTTTTCAAGGCCATTTATCTGCCAAAATACAAATATTCATACAACAGGGATAACTGTGGCCATACACAATTAACATTGAGTTTGTTATAGCCTCACTTCCCTAAAGTCTTTACCTTAGTGACACTGCTTTTTAAAAAGGCTAATGCAATTCAGGACACTGCAAAAAGCTGATGCAAATGCTATCTAATCTTTATGTCATTTCTAATAGTGTGTCTTCTCCTTCTTTTAATTAATGAGCCTTAATCGCACACAAAATACAAATAGCTGTGGCCTCCCGCGTGGTCCAGTGGTTACAGCGTCCGACGCTGGCCACGGAGACCGGGGTTCAATTCCCCGTCTCGCCAAATGTCGGCTCTGGCCGGGAGTGCCACCAGGGGGCGGCGATTGGCTGTCCGCCCCAGGGAGGGGGGAGGGAAGCCAACGTGACGTTTGCTGCGTATAAGAGTGGCCCTGTAGTACCGGGGTTACGGTCGGCGGCTCGGCGAGTGACGTCTCGGAAAAGGCGTCACTTTGCATTCGTCACTACCGATCGCAGGACTATGGCAGCGAACTCACATTACTAGGGGGGATTGATGTAAAAATTGCGGGTTTAATTGGCTACCAAATTGGGAGAAAATGGGATAAAATAAAAATACAAATACAAATAGCTAAAAGCAAATGACTACTTCATCCCCACCTAGTGTTACTTTTGTTCTTCTCATGCAGGCTCAATGGGAGGTCCAGTTTGAACTGTTTGGATAGATAGAATGCCCATCTTGAAAGATCCTGAAATGCCACCTTAATCAGCCATCAAAATAGTCAACAAATTAGTGCACAGCTGACAACAGCTAAGACAACAACTGGAAGACTACCACTCTAGTCTTCTTGTTTCCTGTTAAATTGAGACAGCCAGGTTTATTGCTACCCTTTGTTTTAAACAATTCAAAGTTTAAAAGTTCAAGACAGCAAAAAATAAATGCTCCACAAACTAGAAATAATCTGTAATTAGATCTACAGCTGCAATTATACACACCAGCACTTTTATATCTCCCTAGCACAAAATATATAATCAGGCAAGAATTACTTGGTTAATTAAAAGCTTCAAACATCAAAAAGACTACTTAAGTATTTTGAAGGATTTTTACATTTCCCAGATGCACCTCAGTGAAGAAAATAACATTGCACAGAAGTAACAACATTAGAAAAGTCTTGCATAAGGTCACGTCTGCAATGATAACACAGTTGTTTACAAAACAGCTGTCTTCCAATGGTAGTGGAAACAGGAAACGTGTCTGTGTCGATTTATGTTAAAAGATCGATCTTTCACAGGGACCTGTGGTTACTCTGCCTTTCAATGAGGACATTCACATGCTCAGGAAATAATCAAATGCTTTGTCAGAGCCTGTACTAAATACATTTGCATGAAGCATGATTGTTGGTTTGACTGAGACACTGACTTACTTTTAGGCATGGGGATCTATTATCAAATAGTATCAATCATCCAAGGTGCATGTTCCTTACAACAACAAAAAAGCATTTGTTGACACCCGGATAAATACAGAAACCATACCACACTTGGGATGTGAACTCCAAGGCAAGTTTGTCATATGCATCTTGGTATAAAATATGGCTGACTAAGTTTGCATGGTATACAATACAGGGAGCCACTGTTTACAACATCAAACTACTGTATTTCCTGTATGCTGTAGCCTACCACATCCTACACTTTCTGTCACAAGCAGGCCTATAATTCAGCAGTCATAAACTTACCAAGGCAACACACATCTGCTGTACACCACACAAGGCTATAAAATCAAAAAACAGTAAGTAACATAATCTTCCCATTATGCTCTCTGATGAGACAAACCGCTATCCTCTTGATTACAGCTGCATGTATATGTAATTTTCAAACTTTCCCCGAATTAGGGAAATAACAAGGACCTGGATTTACTTTGAACTTTGGCACATCAGGCTAATGTTCCCTTTGGCAACAAACCAACACACCTCCGACAGGGATGAAAGCCACAAACAGTACATTTTCATTTATGACTAATGGGTATGAAAAAAACTTCTGATTTAATCCCAGCCAAATAAATATTTTTTGATTAAGGGTATTTCACAGTCACACAGTCTTGAATTAACGTGGGCTGCATAGCAGGGTATTCACCAGAACTTCAACTTGGGGGAAATTTGGTATTCATGTTTTCAATTCCACAAATAATGGTGTCAGTGAGATGGAATCTGAATAACAGAAAGACAAGTTTCTAAAATGTCTCAGTACTGTTACATGCATAGCATGCCAAAATGATTCGGCATAGGCTAATGGTATTCTATGAATGGTAGGCTATGAACTATTCAGGGAGTTCAAAAACAGCATAAAAGTCTGTGAAGACAATGTAATATCGCAGTTAAAGTTCTGAAAACACCACCAAAGGGTGCTATTCAGATTTTCAAAAACTAGGCTACACCTTTCAGCAACAAAACATTTGTCTTTTCCTGCAGTTAATGGAGAGAAAATTGAGATACCTATATCAAATTAAGAATGAAACCGCTTTCAAAGACCTCCATGCCACCATGGAAATATGGAGTGGACAGATAAAAGTAAATATGAGTGTAGCCAAGTCTTCTTTTTATGACCCTGAAAGGCAATCCATATTCTCCCTGAAAGTCAAGAGCAGTGAAGAGACACCTTTATGTCCAGCAGGATAGTCACAAGTTACTCCGGAGCAGGACACTGATGGAACTTTAAAGACCATATATTAATAAAGGGATTCTCTTAAAGTGAGACTCATTCATGCACAAATGAACAGATGATTGCATATAAAGGATGACAGTGCACTCTTCAGAGAACAAACAGGTTGAGAAATCTGAACTTCATCAATGAAGAGTCTTTTCCCCTGCAAGCATGGCATCGTTCCGCCCGGCATGCCAAACACAATGGGCGAAATGCTGCAGCATAATTAACCACCCCCCCGCACTAGAATTAAATTATGGCTGGAAAATGCAACTTTATCCTGTCTTTAGCATTGCTGCCCACAGCTAAAGCTATAGGAGCAAAAGAGACAGTAGAGAAATTCTCATTCATTAATGCTTTTACTACCGCCCTACATTTCATGTGTGACTATGTGAGAAAATGGATGGTTGTATCCAATAGCACAGCCTGTGGTAAAAAAAAAAAAAAAAATCCATTAATAAATGCAGTATTAGTCAGATTAAAGGAAGGCCCAAACATGCCATCAGATGCATGTTCTCATATGGATAGCAGCACATGGTACAGCGAATTAACCATATTGTAAACTGTGATGATCCTAGATGACTGATTACATTTTTGTTCCAAACAATGTGAAAGGTAGCACTCCTGGTAAATACTGGGTTTAGAAAGATACGTTTCAAAAATGTCTCAGTACTGTTACATGCATAGCATGTCAAAATGATTGGGCATAGGCTAATGGTATTCTATTAACGGTAGGCTATGAACTATTCAGGGAGTTCAAAAACAGTATAAAAGTCTGTGAAGACAGTGTAATATCGCAGTTCAAGTTCTGAAAACACCAACAAAGGGTGCTATTCAGATTTTCAAAAACTAGACTACACTTTTCAGCAATTATGGACCTGAAGAGTTGATTTACAAGGTTCAAATGTAACCTAATGACAATGTTTTCAAACTAAGACAACCACACTCCAAGGGCAAGCACATATTTCTAGAGACATATTTCTCCCTTTGTCTGGGAGATATTTATTTTATAGATAGCAAAACACACTATTACATCAGGAGGGTTTGTTTTTAACAAGCTGTCAACTTTCAGAGCGAGATCTGGATGTGTCTTCCAACTTTGTAATTGGATCTGTGCATTCACTTCTATGTCATTTGCCCAGCGTCTGTTATCTATTTTTGAAATCACCTGCCCCCCTCCACATCATCATATGGCGAAATTCAGTTTTCCTTTTTTTCAGGTTTCAGTTTTATGTTTATTTTATTTTATATGCCAATGTATTCAGACCTTTAACAATGCACATTTTGCCTGGACCCTGGCAGTGCATTTTTCCTGGGATCACACACACATGCACACACAAACACACATATATATATATATATAAATACAGGTAACTTCCAAAAAAAGTTAACACCAACACCAAAAGTGTCTTAAAAGGGAAGTGAACCACCACAAGCTGTCAGAACAGCTTCAATGTGCCTGGCATAGATTCTAAAAGTTTCTGGGAATCTATTGGAGGGATGCCATTCTTCCACGCAAATCATTTGGTGTTTTGTTGATGGTGGTGGAAAACACTGTTTCTGGCGCTGCTCCAGAATCTCCCATAAGAGTTAAATTGGGTTGAGATTAAATCTGGTGACTGAGATGGCCATGGCATATGGTTTACATTGTTTTCACTTGTGCCCTGCGGATGGGGGCATTGTCATCCTGGAAGGGACCCCCTCCAACAGGAGAGATATGCTTCACCATAGGATGAAGGTGATCACTCAGAGTTGCTTTGTATTTATTGACATTTACCTTGCCATCTAAGGGGTGTTCATTCCATCGAGTGGATTTCTAAACATTACACCAGGTGATTTCAATTAGGTTCCCTCCTTAGTTGAAGAAGTGAGCTAATTAGTGAAATCAATGGTGTAGTGCTTAACAAAACCTGCATACACTGTGGGCCGACACCTGTGATCTAAGGGGTGCTAAACCAGGGGTGGGCAATTTGTTCCAGCTTTTGTTCCAGCCGAGCAGCAGCTCACCTGATTTGACTAATCAGCTAATCAAAGTCTTCAATCAGGGCTTTGATTAGTGGAATCAGGTGTGTCACTGTTCAGTTGGAACAAAAGCCTGCACCCACACCGGCCCACACAGGGTAAGATTGCCCACCCCTGATCTAAACCATACCAGAAAAATGCACCCCATACCATAACAGAGCCACCAGAACCCTTCACCGTGGAAAACAAGCACTAAGTTTATTTTGGTATGCACCATACATTAACTCATCCACTTGTTGAGAACAGGGTGAAGGATGACTCATCTGACCATATGACATTTTTACACTGCTCAGTTGACCACTGCCTGTGTTTATGCACTGCATAAAAGCCACCATTCCTCATGAAACATAAACAAGTTGAGCAGCATTCATCACTGAAGCTCCTGCCAAACATGCTCCAAAAACACCCTTCTTTCAAATTCACTAGATCTCTTCTTCTAGTCATGATAGTCAAAACAATGGACAACTGGGCTTGCCCAGAATTTTTATAGATGGCCCTAAGCATGATGGGATGTGAATTGCTTAATTAACTCAGGAACCACACCTGTGTGGAAGCACCTGCTTTCAATATACTTTGTAACCCTCATTTACTCAAGTGAGTGTTTCCTTCATTTTGTCAGTTACCTGTAGATTGGCCTTGAAACTGCCCCCTTAAAAAGGAAATCAATATTGTTTCATACTATATTATACTATAACTACTGTTTCAATGTCTTTTATCAGACAAATTATGGCAGGTCTCTTCATAGCAAGACTTAACAAAGAGCGATAAAATCCTCGAAATAAATCACATGTACACCATGACACCTGACACAACCATGTCCTAATATATTGTAAGTATTGTTGTATTATTTGTATGCACAATAGGCCCCCACCTCCTTAAATGAAATACTCTATTTATGTTGAGTAAAAAAATAGTAGCAGTCCTATATGTTGGCATCTGGATATTTGTCTATGATATACAAAAGACTCTTTTGGGTTAAATTTCCCAGATACCTAAGTTCGATGCATCACTAGGTCTGAACCATTTTGAATATGTTCATAACTAATTACCCTAAGCATGATAGGATGTTAATTGGACTTTGTGTGGTGTTCTGATTAGTCCAGCTTGATTGGGGTATTTTGCACAGCACAGAATATTAATCCTATTGAACACTATTGAAAGCCCCAAGTCATTTGCCCCAGCCTTTCATGGAAAATGTGTCACGTGTCTTGTGTTTTCCAAAAATGTAAGGACAAAATGTGGATTGTTTGCTCACCCAGGTATTTGATGTCGAACCCTCGCGGCGGTTTGAGAGCCCTTCTCATCCATCCCTCTCGCAATACCTCCAGGTGATCCTCTTTACCTTGGATTAGTAGGACATGCTCGTCAATCCAGCCCAGGAAAAAGGTATCCGATATGGCGTCAGTAACTTTTTTATTCCAAAAGTGTTGCATGTTCTCGTCTTTGAAGTCCGCGAATATCTCATATCCAGTGTGGTGGTGGTGGCGCTGCGGCTTCTCGCCTTCCGTTACCTCGGGCGAATCCTCGCCCACCCGAGACAGCACTATGGCCAGGGAGTGAGGAGCAATCTGCAAAAAGTTATCCATTGTCTAGCTAGCGCATTACAGTCTGCGTGCCGCGAATGATAGTACCGTCCAATATCCAGCTGCAGTCTGTCTGATGTGGCGCTTTATTGCGTACTTTGTTAAATTTCCAAAACGAACACATTGTTCCATAAAGTCAAGGAGCATTCATTTCACCCATAGCCAGTTACGGTTCGTAATTGATAGAAAAATATCATTGCATGTGTCTTCAGCACATTCCTAAATCATTAAGAACATACATATTATCATAGGCCTACAATCCACTAGCCCAATAAATGTATAATCCGTAAGAGCAACGGCAAACATCCACTTTCCTCACCTTCTTAATGAAACACATCACGTAGCGGTGACCTATTTTGCAGGCATTTTTCGCAGACAAGCCCTGCTCAGTAAAAAGCGCACCGTTCTGCAGGCTTCATCGCTTCCTGCACATGTCTTCTTGAGAATACCTCCTTCCTAGGCAACGAGTATATACAGCACACCGGTTTTCTTTTGTATCTGGTTATATTCATATTATTGTGATGATCTTATTTCAATAAGCATGGTTATACGGTGCTTACATTAAACAAGTGCAGAGACGAGAGTTTGGCATTGCAACTCATTGAAGAGAATGTCCTTGGTGTCCCGGTGCCTGCTTCTTCACAGCAGCCTTGCCAGCTGTAGGAGACGTAAATGAGAAAATCGTACGCCCGCAGGTTCGTCTGACCACTTCAGAGTGAAACCCCCCCAGATGTTTGTCGTGGCTCCACCTACTGACAGGGCTTCAAACGTCAGGCACAGGGTACTGTCTCTCAGTAACAGCTGATCCAAGATGACCGCACACAACCTTTATCCTCATTCTATTAACCGTTTCGTTTGAATCCTGTTGAGAATACGGTTGAATCAATCTACATCCAAACTATCAAACAAACTAAATACACAATAGCTATTCAATAAAATACAAACCAATTGTAGTACATATTTATAAACAGGGAGTTTCGTCGCTGTTTATAAAGTACAAAATATAAAAAACTTTTTAAAAAATATCTCCAGTTTACCTTGTGTGTTTTGGTCCAATGCACTAAAATGCCAGACCTCATTGATAAAGAGGTTGTAAACACTGCCGTTAAATCAATATTTTTATGGCGTACCCCAACGCGAACCGGCCATTCATCCTGGACACAGATGCCAGCAAGGTGGGCGTCGGCGCCGTCCTGTCTCAGCCAACTGACAGCGGAGAGCAGGTGATTGCATACTACAGCCGTGCTCTGAATAAAGCAGGGCGGAATGACTGCGTCACACGCCAGGAGCTCCTTGCCGTCATCGCGGCTCTGCGGCACTTCCGGCCCTACCTGCACGGTGTCCGGAGCCTGCTCCACTTGCCAGTGGCCGCTCCGCAGGTCGAGTGAGCTGAACCATCTGGAACCGCTGATGTGGTCCAACGCGTCGTCGATGCGCGGCAGCGGGTAGGAGTCCTTCCTTGTCACCGCATTCCGGCGTCGGTAGTCCACACAGAAGCGCCAGCTGTCGTCCGATAGGGGTGCAAGGGAATGGGCGGGGCAGAGCCAGTGTCTATGCTGTGTTGGACCAGCCCCGTGCGCTTGCAGTCCTCATCCCTGGTGGCGAAGCTGTCGGCGTACTCCCGGAGCAGCTGCTGCAGCTGTTGCTGCTGTGAGGGGTTCAAGCTATTGCTGGTGCGTTGCCACAAGTCGTGGACAGCCAGAGCCGTTTCAGTGGTCGATGGGGCAGGTGGTGGCGACGGCGGTGCAGGGCGGTTGGTGGACGGAGGCCTGGGCCACTAAGGCAGTGCGGCAGGAGGGGCTGATGACTGCGGAGCGGCGGCGGGCAGTGCAGTAGGTCGGTGGCTGTTGGGCAACGGCAGGCGGTGCGGTGCAGCAGGGTGCGGTGCAGCAGGGTGCGGTGCAGTGGGCCGGTGGCTGTTGGGCAACGGCAGGCGGTGCGGTGCAGCGGGCCGGTGGCTGTTGGGCGATGGCATGCGGTGCGGTGCAGTGGGCCGGTGGCTGTTGGATGACAGCAGGCAGTGCAGGCAGTGCAGGCAGGGCGACGATGGGCAAGGCCGCAGTCTGGCAGTGGGCTTGCTTCTGAAGGCGGCACGACTGGAGGGCTATGGCCTGGTCTCCAAACCGGAGCGCTGCTTGAGGGACATCCACGCATACATTCCATCATGTCATCAAGTCCAGGCCGATAATGCACGGATCGTTGATATCAGCCAGCCAGAACCAGGCAGATGCGTATCTTCTATTTCCCCCGCATGCTGGCTCGCTCACCTGTCACGGTCTGCATCTGCTCATCATTGGGGGTCCACGCCACATGCCAGGCAGGATCCCCGTTCGCACCAGGGAAATGGTAGACCCTGTGTCTACCAGTGCGAGGCAGGACTGACCATCGAGCAGGCCAATGGTAGGCCTCGGATGCAGCTGACTCGGCCAGCCAGTGAGCAGTGACCTTGGAGAGGGACTGGGGATCGGAGCCGCGCTCCCCTCACTGGGCCACTCCACTTTCGTTTTCCCTCTGTAGCGGTGGGGCGAGGCCTAGGTGCCGGCGCCGGGCAATCCCCTGCAATGTTCCCCGGTTCGTTATAGCGATAGCATTGGTCAGTGGCCCCGGGTCGACACCTTCGGGATGGCGGACACCGGCGTCGGGGGGCAGGGTGGACCTGACGTGCTGGTGCCGCTTCTTCTTTCGTGTCGCCGTCTTCACCGGTGGCCATCCTGACCTGCGGGCGGCGAGCAGGCGCTTGACTCGAGGAGAGGGGTGTTAGAACCGCTTCGGCTCGCTCAGCTATTAAAATAGCTTCAGCTAGCGAACCTGGAGCAGCAAGGTGGACATGTCGGCACAGCTTCTCCAGAGCTAGGGTACGCAGAAACGCGTGTAGTGCTAGCTCTTCCTGGACAGCAGTGGGAAACGTAGGGTAATCTAGCCTACCATGATAACAAATGTCAGCAGCAAAAGCGCTTACCGCTTCTTGTTCCCCACGAGAGCGTTTAGCTAGATGTTCTCGGCTGTGACTTTCGAAGACCCGTTGACCACAACGTTGGTCCAAGGCTGTAGTCAACGCTGGATAGCTGCTTTGTTCCGTTGGGGAGAGGTCCAGAAGCACTTGTAGGGCCCTGCCCTCCAGGGCTAAGGCTAGGTGGACAGCTGTGATGGTGTCGCTCCATCTGTTGTACTCCACTGCGAGATGTACCTGGGCGAGGTACGATGTCAGCGCCACTGTTCCGTCATATTTCGGCAGGTTGGTGAGGAGTCAGGAGGCAGCGGGGTTGGTGGGAGCGCCCTGAGCTCTGACGTGGATCGGCGTGGGCGGTTAGCGCTAGGCCCATCCGGGCGCGCTAACACTTCTCCGGTCTCCTCCGCTCCCTCTTTTATTCTGGTTAGATGTCTCATTTTTCAAACTGGTGGATACTATTTACAATGTTTCACTATGTCCAAAACAAACACAGTCTTAAAAATCTATTTTACATTTGACATTTTTAGCATTTAGCAGACGCTCTTATCCAGAGCGACTTACAAGATGTGCATTAATACATGGTATGATCAATCATTGTTCACGGAAGAGATCAGTGCAGTAATACAGCAATAAACATCATTGTTGGTAGCTGCATACCATACCTGTAACACTGGGAAGGAAAAGGTTAGTACATTTTAATTTTAATTTTTAACATTTTTTGTTTGTTTGAGAAAGTTTTAAACAAGGATGCATATTACCAAAAGCAGTATTAAACAGTGATGAGCAGTGATGATGACAATTAGTTAAATGTACAGATTTCAGTGGTAGTGGAGTCTGAAGAGGTGGGTTTTGAGTCTCTTGCAGAAGATAGCCAGTGATTCCGCAGTCCTGACCGAGTGTGGAAGATCGTTCTACCACCGAGGGGTCAGGACCGAGAAGAGGCGAGACTGCGAGGAGTGGGTGCCTGGGGCCCTAAGGGATGGGACAGTCAATTTGCCCGAGGAGGCAGAGCGGAGGGGTCTGGCTCTGATGTAGGGTGTGATGAGTGCCTGGAGGTAAGAGGGAGAAGTTCCTCTAGCTGTAAGGGTGGATGGCGATAGGCGCCACTCGCAGAACCCCAGGGGATCAATACGTTAAACTGTACTGTCCTACAGTCTAACCACTAGCTCTGATAAACAGAGAATTAGGGAAGAGACGAACAAAAGGGAGGAACGGAAAATATCACCCAACGGGTGGCTAAGTGTCACACTGACACAAACAAAATAAATAAAGAACTCCGCAGAGTTAATAAGGTGAGGGTAGCAAAACACCCAGTAAACAAAATACCTTATATTTGTTTTGAGAAAACAAAACACACAGAGATGGAAATACGTCCACCGGATTACCAAATGGTAATAGAGAAAACAAACTACTTAAACCAAAGACACCGAGTGTCCGAAAACGCGAAAAGGGCTAGGAGAGCTAAAAGAACGAGAATGTAACCCAAACACAGTCGAACCGACTGCACAAAAGAAACCAAACAGAAGCTCCTATAAGAGAGCAAGGTTCCTATATCAGGTACAATTAAGGTGTTCTATTTTGGAGAAGGTTTAGAACAGAGATAGTATTTTCTACAGTAAGTCTTTGTGTTGCGTCTTGAAAAAGACACAACTACCTTACCGGCTAAATCGCAAAGATGGCTTACGATTTCGCACCGATGAGACACCAGGTGCGAGTTTAAATAGGAGGGATTACCAATTACCACCTGTGCACCTCCCACAAGAATCCCCACCCGGTGGTGAGTCTGGGGAACAACCATGACAAAATGTAAAGCTCCTGTTTGTATCTGGTATGGTCTGTCTTCTATAGGTCCTCAATTCAATATCAATGACAGTCTATGGAGGGCACTAGGCACCATTGTTACCCAAATTAGTATCCAATCATTTGTAATCCCATAGGAAGCTGTGTATGATTTATACCATGACTACATAAACATCACCTTAATGTTTTGAAGTAAGCGCTCATTGATCCCTTCGCAAAGCAATACGTTTGTCATGTGAGGCACTATCTGCTGTGGTAATGGTCATATTATCAATCTGTGGTAATGGTAATACTGTTTTCAGAAGGAATCCCTTCCAATGAAAATCTTGCATTGTTGGATTTAAGGCCTATGTCTATTACAGATTTTACAAACAGGAGCTTTGAGTTTTTTTAACTTGCCCCGAGACCACTCTATAGTTAAGACAACAATTTTAAAAGTTTTGACACTCACTTTAAGTCTGTTATTTGTGGAAATAAACTAAATTTATGGGAATCACTTTGTGTTGAACATTGGGGAGGGTGATCCAAAAAAAGGGGGAGTTGGTTGAAGGCTGAGCTGTGCTGGTACCTCATCTTCCTACATTTATGAAAATTGCATGGATTTATTTATCAATGTAACAGAATGGGGTGATTATTGACTCATTCTACATTACTGTACATATCAGGTTGCAAAATCTGTCACGTACAATGCACACACAAAAACACACACACACATATACAGTGCATCCGGAAAGTATTCACAGCGCTTCACTTTTTCCAAATTTTGTTATGTTACAGCTTTATTCCATAATGGATTAAATTTAAAAAAATTCTCAGAATTCTACACACAATACCCCATAATGACAAAGTGAAAAACGTTTTTTAGAAATTTTTGCAAATGTATTCAAAATAAAAAACGAAAATATCACATGTACATAAGTATTCACACCGTTTGCTATGACACTCAAAATTTAGCTCAGGTGCATCCTGTTTCCACTGATCATCCTTGAGATGTTTCTAGAACTTCATTGGAGTCCACCTGTGGTAAATTCAATTGATTGGACATGATTTGGAAAGGCACACACCTGTCTATGTAAGGTCCCACAGTTGACAGTGCATGTCAGAGTAAAAACCAAGCCATGAAGTCCTAGGAACTCTCCATAGACCTCCGAGATAGAATTGTGTTGAGGCATAGATCTGGGGAAGGGTATAAAAACATTGCTAAAGCATTGAAAGCACCCAGGAGAACAGTGGGCTCCATCATTGTGAAATGGAATAAGTTTGGAACCACCACAACTCTTCTTAGAGCTGGCCGTCTGGCCAAACTAAGTAACCGGGCAAGAAGGGACATGGTCAGGGAGGTGACCAAGAACCCAATGGCCACCAGGAGAACCTGGTAGAAGGACAAACATCTCTGCAGCACTCCATCAATCAGACCTTTATGGTAGCACTTGGCATTCAGGCCAAAAAGTTCAATTTGTGTCTCATCAGACCGGATAATCTTTTTCCTGATGCTCTTAGAGTCCTTTAAGTACCATTTGGCTCATAACTCCAGGTGGGCTGTCATATGCCTTTCACTCAGAAGTAGCTTCCATCTAGCCACTACCATAAAGGTCTGATTGATGGAGTGCTGCAGAGATGTTTGTCCTTCTACCAGGTTCTCCCATCGCTGCAGATTAACTCTGAAGCTCTCTTAGAGTGGCCATTGGGTTCTTGGTCACCTCCCTGACCATGTCCCTTCTGGCCCGGGGAATACTTATGTACATGTGATATTTTCGTTTTTTATTTTTAATACATTTGCAAAAATTTCTAAAAAACTTTTTTCACTTTGTCATTATGGGGTATTGTGTGTAGAATTCTGAGAAAAAAATGAATTTAATCCATTTTGGAATAAAGCTGTAACAGAACAAAATGTGGAAAAAGTGAAGCGCTGTGAATACTTTCCGGATGCACTGTATATACATATACTGTGTACAGTATATATATATATATATATATATATATATAAGGGCTGGCTCTACACATTTTGGTGGCCAAGGCGAGATTGGCATTTGCAACTCTGCAATTCAGGTGTAGTAGCCTAGTTTTGGGAATAACTACAGGTGGGTACTAATAAGCTTCAAGCCAAAACGTGAGGGTTGGGTAACTCAGCATCAGCATGCATTCATCCTTCAATCTGTATGAGTCTAGCAGTAGCTCTTAGCATCGCATTATCTAGCTAGCATTAGCTTGTTTATTACTTAGCTAGTTAGCTCCCTAGCCTCCTACAATAACACAGAAACACAACAAAACGGCATTTTGATAACATAGCCTACCTCTTAATTGGGTTCTCTTTTCCTCCTCCACCTTCCTCCGTTTTCTCCCCTGCGCACCTGAAGGCTTGTGCCTTTTCAAAGTCATTGTGCAAATATAAAATCTGTTATCGATCTGATATCTATCTTGCGTCGCACTGATGGTGGCTCTCTGCCTGACTGCATCAGTAGTGTGTGCCTCTCTGACCCCGTCACCTGCGTTGACCCGACAGGCGACAGCACGTCTCTTGGGTTGCCTGTGATGTGTGCACGTAACCCCCACTTTCAGCAAGCAGCCAGGCATCGTATCCCCCACCTCAGTAACAGCATCTCTGTCAAAGTTAGTGGCGTAACGGAACGCAGTTGATCCGTGATCCGTACGGATCACCCCCCACGGTTCGGCACGCATATGAACCGTGGATTAATTGCTAAATTGAACCATCATGGAGAAATACAGTTTTTCTGCCGCTGTTACGTTTTAAAGTAGCAATTCCCTAAATCTTGATGCAGAGTTACAGTGAAGAAATAGACAAGACAGGTGCGTGCTGTGTTTTGCTTTGAAGCGCAACAATTGGTTAATTATGCACAAAAAAAGCCATTGTGTGTTTACGTCATGTTGATTACGTCAATCAGAGATTATCACTTGGAAAAAGCAGACAAGTCATGGCTAGCGGAGGAGCGGAGGAATTTGAGAAGCCTCCCGCATCATTTAAATCGCATGTATGGGAGCACTTTGGCTTCCCTGTAAATTATATTGGCTGGTTACTTGTAGCCTAATTAGCCTAACATTCTGGGAACGTTATCCTAAAGTTACAGCAATTGCGACGTCTCCTAAACGTTCCCAGAACGTTTTATAGTTCTGCTTAGGTTAAAATGTATAGTTTTCTTTACGTTCTTGGAACGTTCTGTGTAGGTTGCATTCAGGTTTGCAAGGAACATTATCTTAAAGTTACAATTGCATCCCAGTTGTAATGAATGCTAAAATTAGGTAAAACACAAGAGCTCTGGAAAGGGACTTTATTTTTTTTAAAGGCACAACCAGGTAGGTACACAATATACAGAGTATAAAAAAACAAAGACAAATCAAGTCAAAGTATACAGTATACAGATATACATAGTATACAGAGTATAAAAAAGGTACAGTATTACAGTCGATGACGGGCAGGGGCCTGGGGCATCAGAAGGGGATTGAAATGTCTTTCTGCCGCCTCTGATGGATATGCAGTTGGTGGCATTCTGTCTGGATGTGCTCCAACAACGGGCAGACGCCGTCGATGTGTTGCCGTGTACTTTGGATTAGAATCCAGGCAGTCCTGCAGTCTGGCACACAGGTTGGAGAGCTCCTCGCTGCGAAAGAATGGAGGCCGCACAATCCACCCAGACACCCCTCTTGGATGCAGTCCTCCTCATCGGACATCAGGTCAATAGTGACGCCCCTTCCAGAAATCCATGTCACCTGGAACTAATACACTCTGCCTCGCTTCCAGCAGCTGTAAACACAATCAGTATAGACAATCAGTACTGCTCAATGCACTGCGTGTTGACACAAGACATCTACTAATGTAACAGAAAATTAATGTCACATTGACCAACAATATTATTCATTATTTATACCACTGTCTATACTGGTTATATCTTCTATAGTGTATTCATATTTGTACTACTGTCTAGTAAATCTTACCCTTTCTTCTCTGTCGACTGCGGGCTGCATTCTTCACGGCTTCTGCCTGAACTGCAAGGTCCGGTTGGCTGAACCGGAAGTTCCTGCGTACGGTCTCATAGTAGGTCTTACAGGCCGCTGGAAAACAATTGAATGAGTATGGTAGTCTATGCATAAACAATGGAAATAGCCACACAAAGTACTTTTAAAAGTAAAAACGAAAAAATCTGCACAGTACAGCAAACAGTAAAATACTTACACATAATGGCATCATTATCCACACTATGCAAATCCGGGCTTGCTGCTAGAGCTTCCACCAAATAAGAAGTGACTGCCTCATTGCGAGGCGAGCTCAGTCTCTGAAAACAAAATATAAATATATTAGAGAACCTATTTACATTTATACAGCAGAATGCATGTAGTCTTTTTTATTTTGTATCTTACCCTTGCTCTGGTTCGTAGCGCCTGCTATTTCCCTCAGAGTTGTGGAGACGACGCGCTGCTTTCTATGAAATACAAGATTTAAAGTCACTTAATGAATCTCTCCAATTTACTAGTGGAGACAAAGAAAGTAGTAAAGAAATCATCTTTTTCATGCAGTTTGTAGGCGTATTTAATCACGCTCTCAAATTAAGTGTCATACATCGAAATCTATAAATAAAAGATATACTTATTTGAGTGTTGGTACATTGAAAATCAACTAAATTCGCGGATAATCGCCGTCGAAGCTAGCTAGACAGTTTACTGAAGCTGGTACAACAATAGCAGCTGGAAGCTAGCTTAGTTGGCTAATCCCACTACAAATATCAAATTAAACAGTTTATAGGCACATTTAATCACTGCAAACATTCTCTTACCGCAATTTTGGGATTCTGCGCCCGTCTTTTCCTCTTCATCTCCTCCACGGGTGTAATGTTACCGTTATGGGCTACCAAAGCTGACACCGTTTTCTCCAAAATTCCTATTCTATTCTCCATCGACTCAAATCCTCTACTCACTTGTACACTCATGTCTTCCAAAGACTCTTTCACCTGGTGAGACAGGCCAGTCATAGCATGCAACAATCTCTTCTCTGTGTCGGCGGGACTAGATGAAACTAGTCGATCATGAATCCGTGGTGTTGTAAGAGAGCCGCCTTCCCGGTGCAGCCATTGCGATAGATTGTAGTAGAGAGAGAATTTTAAAAATGGCGCGCAATGTAAGTACTGTTGGTTTGGTCTAGGGACAAAGGGCTCGACTGTGTGAATGACTCTAATTAGCATTGAATAGGTGGAGTTTCAATTCTTCCAAGGAAACAGACTAAAATCTAGCCCTGTATGTATCTATTGATTTGTAAAACAAGTTACTGACCCTCATTGGATTTTGTAAAAATAAATTGTTGAAATAAATTGTGCTGTTTTCTGTATCTTTTTGATAACATTATTGACCATTGCTAGTGACATAAAAGGTAATTCATCATAGCATACCAGGGCTCTACGTTAACTTTTTTCTTCTAAGGAGTACCCTTATAGGGTTATATAAATATATATATTGTATATATTCGTATATATTATATTATAATATAATGGCCATGACGGATTGGGACGCCCCCCCCCTTACTCATAAGCTTTATTTACAATGTTGGTCATCTAATTTGTGAACTTAACAAAAGTCTTCAGCTCTCATTGCTGATTTTTGGTTTTGATTCATTGCAAACAATATTATAACATTCCCAGAACGTCCTGGGAAGGTTCCAATACAGACAACCTAAGGAGAACCTTAGGAGAACGTTCCATTTTAGTTCAAATATTCCTTAAAGTTAACGTTATTTTAAGTGGTTATTTGAACGTTCTGTTATGGTTTTGGTTAATTGCAAACCATAATGTAACGTTCCCGGAACGGTCTGGGAAGGTTCACGAAAAATAAACCAAAAGAGAACCTTGAGCTAAGGTTACGGAAACGTTCTTTGTTTGCTGGGAATCTATCCAACATTAGATGCATTTAAAACACTCTAGACATTCGTAGTCAGCTGTTCAAAAAAGTAGTAACGTTAGGCATTTGCATGCAGTGACCCTAGCCAACTCTTAGGGGTGCAG
Organism: Aldrovandia affinis; assembly: GCA_029706075.1. Lineage (NCBI taxonomy): Eukaryota > Metazoa > Chordata > Actinopteri > Notacanthiformes > Halosauridae > Aldrovandia > Aldrovandia affinis. The sequence goes on from JAINUG010000006.1 coordinate 9,301,364, forward strand.
TGAACTTGTTAGCTAATTTAGTTTAATAATCTCTTAGTATACAGTATATGCGCAATGTTAGTTAGCCAGCGATTTCTACTTTGGCTGCCTCACTACAAAACATTTAGCAGTCTTGCTTGCTGGTTGTTGATTGTTGTTAAACGCCCGAGCAATTAAAGAATGGTTACGTTAAGTTAGTCGCCACACAGATCAGTGACACTTGACAGTTGTTATTAACTAGCTCGCAATTGTTAGCTAGTTTAGGAAACCAAGATTGGATGTCTACCCCTAACATTATTGTGTAAGCAGTGATAACGGGTTCTCGAGGTTAACTAGCTGGCTAAACATAGCTAGAAGAAAACATACTAGGTCAGAGTTAGCTATGCTGAACGATTAACTAGATGGTTAACGTTAGTTAACCAGGCTCGCTAATGCGTTTCCAAGCTGTTTGCAGAGGGAAGATAAGTGAAGTGTTTCAAACGAGCTATCGAGCCAGCTCATGGTGTCAACCAACTAAACGTTTCTACAGTTTGTAGAACAGATTATGGCAGTTTTCAAGTTCAATAACTAGCTCAATTGAGCAATAGATAACATGAATGTTTTCTGAATTGGCTAGCTACATACCAAAGTGGATACACGCTAGCTAGCCAAGACTAGGTCTATGCTACCATTAGCTAACTCCGTATAAGAAATGTTAGCGATAGCTAGCGAGCTTACTAACCGCTATCTTATTTACCCTGCAACTCAGACTCTGGAAAACATCAGTTAGCCAACTAGCTAGTACTTGGCTATTTTAGGACTAAGATAACTCCATAGACGCTAGTCAGCTAATGGTAGCTTACTAACCTAATGTTTTGAAAATCGGTAAATATGCAAAAATGTTCACTGCTTTAAGTGTTTTACAGAATAAATGGAAATCAAAGTTATATTTGTCTCCATTTTTTTTTTTTTGCTGATCCGATCCGAACCGTGAGTTTTGTGATCCGTTGCACCCTAGTCAAAGTACAGGCCAGATGAAACATTGTGTGAGGAACAGAACAGGGGTGCAAAGTGTATTTATTTTTGTTTATTTGTTCATTGGGAGGAAAGGAGAGGGCACACACCAGCCACCAGCGATACATTTTCTTTTAAAAATTGTGAGGGCGACCTGGCGCCCCTAGCTGACATGGCGCCCCAGGCAGCTGCCTGTATTGCCTGTGCCTTGAGCCGGCCCTGTATATATATATATCAGTGACTACTAGCCAACATTATCTTATTGAAGATGTACTGATGAAGTAAATAAATTACTAACTAACTAGCACACGTGCAACACAGTTGATACACAACAACAGGTTGTTTGAAATAAAGAGGGGGCGGTGTGGGGGGAGATTCACAAACTTTAATAATCTGAAACACAATATGAGGCAGATGCACACTATAAACACTAGTTAGCTAGCTGTAGCTAGCTAGTTAGCTAGTTTGTGGTCTAACTAGTTAGCTAGTTGGTGGTCTTTAACGATGTAATAGACTTGTGCTTGTTCAATACCCAGTTCATTTGTTGTGTTGTTTATACATATTTGGATGTGATGAATTCAAAATAGCCTAATAATCACTATAGGTGCCGTACCTGGTGTGAACTGCAAAAGACTGCCTCCCCTGGCGTGCTCCAGTGGTTACAAAGTTCGACACTGGCCACGGAGACTGGGGTTCGCTTCCCTGTCTCGCCAGAGTCGGCTTTGACTGGGAGTGCCACCAGGGGCGGCGATTGGCTGTCCGCCCCAGGGAGGGGGAGGGAAGCGACAGGACATTCGCTGCGCATAAGAGTGGCCCTGTAGTACCGGGTTACGGTCGATGGCCTGGCGAGTGCCGTCTTGAAGGAGACGTTACTTCGCCTTTGTCACTACCGGTCGCAGGACTACGGCAGCGAACTCACATTACTAGGGGGGGATTGACATAAAAATAGCGGGTGTAATTGGCTACTAAATTAGGAGAAAATGGGATAAAATCAGAAACAAAATCTAAAACAGAAACAATTTCAAATAATATTTATTTTTTAAGATCAACATATGAATATTAAATTAAATAATTCCTTAATTAAGCATACCATTTGATAGTTGAAATATTTGGAAAAGTTGATATTTACAAATACATTTTCTGTACTGAGTACCCCCAATACAAACACCATTGGTTGCAGGGATTCTCAGTGAGGAGTCTTCAGTATTCTACATGCAGAATCTTGGCAGACAGGTTCAATAATTACATTTTTGCTTCCAACTACCATGTTACATTGCCCGATTAGGTCCCCATAACGGTGTCAGCCAGAATCATCAGCTTGGTGTACAACTATAAAATAAATTAAAATCAAAGAATCAAAGAAATTAAAGAAAATGTGAAACATAAAAATCAGCTGAATCATATTTACAGGGCTCATATGCATGCCGTATCGACCATTGAGGACACCGAGGCCATGACCTCTGTATTTTTTCTGAGTCTGAGGTATTTTTTTAACATAATGATTCAGTGTAATACTGAATAAAAGTACTGAACTACTGTACATAAAATGACTTTTACTTCAGTATAGCCAAGATTGCCACTTGCTTGCCTGATCACCGTCATTGTCATTACTTCTATGTGTGTGGTGGTGAAGTTGGACCCGTGCAGAGCAGGTGGATCTCGTCAAAATCTGTGCATATCCAGAGCGACTCACACAGCTTAGAGTTTTGAAGAGCTTGACAAAATATATCAACTTTAATGTGTACTTTTGTATATAACAGTAAAATATATCATGTCAATATTTAATGTACAGATTTTTGCAGGAAAATCAAAAGTAAAAATATTGTACAAGTGCAAAGTACAATTACCTGGAATAGTTGCAGTTCAATGGCATTTATGTCAATTGAATGTAAACTTTTGTTGTCTGTAAATAAAGACCTGCATATCGTAAATCACAGACAATGATTTATCAATCAGGCGCTATTATCTCCCTGTGGAATTACAAAGCAGCTGTCTGACAAGATAGGAGCTTGGCATCGGATGGGGACGTGTGCTTTTCTTCTGCAACGCACTGGACCTCCTGGAGGCCTTGCTGTCCTGGAGTTGGCTCACTTCTGCAGCAGCAGCTAGGTAGAAGAATCAGATTGTATTATTGTCAAAGGTTGCCTTGGTTTTACCAGAAGTACAGATACGTATAATGGCTTCAAGCGTAATTTTAAACATTTCTTGATCATACTCTGAAAATGCATCTGAACCATACTTCAACAGGATACCCTGAGAAATGAATGCCCTGTGGAGGTGTTTTGCCATCTGTATGGAGAAAATTGTTCCATGGCATTGCTCTGTGTTTGGTTTGTTTGCACCAGGTTTGTTTGGACCTATTGAGTTAATTGATCGAAACTCCCCAAAGCCCTCTTTGTTCAGTACTACAGATGAGAGCCTTAGCACGGTGTTCAATTTCAGGTCTTTTCCCCTGCGCCTGTGGAGCATTCATCTGAGGTATGGAATTACGTATCTGTACAAATAGGCCCCCTCCAACACAAACTTCACCTTACCTTCTGTAGAGCTGTAAAGCCAGGCAAGTAAACAAAGAGGCAATACAGTACTGCACTGTATGGTTTGGGGATTCCTCTAAGACTAATTCCACCATTAGTGGACAGTATTAGAAAAAAAATAAACAATATCCGAATGAATCCATTAAGTTATATATTTTTTTCTTATACATTTATTTCAGATTTTTTTCCCCCTTTAGTAGCCAATTGTACCCTTTTCCTACTTCAATTATCCCCCCCTCACACTACAACCTCGCCGCCGCAGCTCTGGGACCGGCAGTGGCAAAGGCAAAAGAACCACCTCCTCTGAGATGGAACCCCGCCAAGCTGTTGACCGTAACTCTGGTACTCACAGAGCCACTCTCACGGTGAGCTCCTACCGGCTTTCCTTCCCCTGCCCCAGAAGTAGACAGCCAACTGCTGTTTAAAATTCAACCAATGACAGTAGGTGATATTGAAAAGGGTACAGAAGATATGAATCATGTGTTTTTTGGACATTTCACATGTGAATCACGTGTATACCACGCATTTCCAAATGTATACCACATATTATCACGTCACATTTACTTCACAGATTTCCACATGCGATCAAATACAGTATATATAGTACATGTGTTTTTTGGAAATTTTTGTGTGAAATCTGTGATTTTTCCATTAGAGTGAATGAGTGTGTGGACTGATACAATACAATACAGTACAATATAATATAACTTTATTATCCCTCATGGGGAACACAAAGGACAAATTAATTTTGTCGTGAGGGATTATAAAGTTATATTGCATTGACACAGTCCTGGAGCGAAAGAACAAATGAATTAAACTCACCAATTGAGTGGCTGTACTTGGGAGAGATCCTCTGGCAGTGCGATGTGCTGTGTTTCAGGCAGCAGGAGGCTCAGCAGTCCCACAGTGAGTGTCAGGAGGCCCATCACAATGTAGGGGAGGGCCTTGTTGTATGTGCCTGGGGAACATTACCACAAAGAGAGGGTCTGAACCACATGAAAATGATACAAACAAAGGAAGGTGTTGAGAATTTGTATGGATGTGTACATTTAGAATATCCTAATTTCTTAACTACAGGCTCTTTACAAATCTGGTACATTATGCAACTATTTTTTCAGAATTATTTTTTTTAAGGATAGAAATACACATTTCCTTTGATTTATTAGTTGTTATACTGTACAGTTTTCTGTGGCTCTGTTGCTTAAATTAGTAATGCATTTGGATATCTGTATATGTGTGCATGCTGTGGTAATTAATGTGCATGCATGGGGATTGTGCCATTATAATAAGATCTCAAGGTCTTCCAAAATCTTGACTATGTAGTTACTAGTATATAAAATATGATGAATTGAGAGTGCAATACTGTCTTCTTGGGGAAAAATGACATTTTTAAAATTTTATTGTTACTAATTACAGATTACTAGCAAAACCTTTTCATAGGAGTTGTATTAATACAAAAGGATTTTACAATTGTTTGAGCATACAATATAGCTCATTGCCTGTATTGTGTATTTTATATAGCCTTTGCACCTTTATCAAGGGTGTGAATCATTTTGGAGGATATTGTACTTTGCTCAGGTTTCCCTAAGTAAATTGTAGTATTTTTTTAATGTACAGTTTATGTAAAGCAAATACAAATGTTACATTTCATATCTACAACTAACAGAACAGGACACATTTAAGCTCCTAACAAAGCAATAAATTGTGGAATGTGCCACTGTAACACAGGAGCACATACTATCAGCATACGTCCTCACACACGTTTCTCATGCTAAATGTCACTGGAAGTGAGGTCAGGCCTTAACAGGCAAGGACCACCAACCCATGAAGGCGAAGTAGGGGGAAACTGTGCTTCCGATCTTGGAGGCCATGGAGCAGACGCCCACCCCCATTCCCCGCACCACGGTGGGGAAGAGCTCGGTGGCCGAGATGTACACCACCGCAAATGCTGCTGTGATCCCAAACTTCCCCATCATCGCCAGGACAGTGCTGATGATGCTGAGCTCTAAGATTAGCAGATAAGAATTCAAGTGTATTAGTGTCAGGATTACAGGACAGACCATAGGAAAAGGGGTACCCCCCTGTGGGCGTGTATAGTAGCAGAATCTGGGCTATTGTAAACAATTTATTCATTCAGGATTGCAGGGAGGACAAGTCATGGAGAATGTCAGGACTAAAACAGATTACAGGAAAAGTGTCAATGTGAGGACTACAGGACAAACAGATTTAATTTAGTGTCAATATAATAACTACAGAACAAACATCACAGCAAATAGATCACGGGAAAATGGTCAATTTGATACATTGTCAAAAGTGTCAAACAGATTACAGGTGTGTGAAAGACAAAATGAGGGTTGATTACCTTGAGGAACTAAATGGATGAGCAGCAGGACGGTTGCGCCTGTCAGCAGAGAGGAGGTGATGATTGTCCGACGGGAGGCCACTTTCAGCAGTAGCCATGCCCCAATGTAAGCCCCTAACTCTATCAGAGCGAAGAGCAGACAGTTCAGGTAAGGATCACCATTCATGTTGGGGGTGTTCAGCGACAAGCCAAAATAACTGATGGTTATGAAAAACCTGCAAATAATGATCAAAGAAAACATTATTTGTATCATTATTTACGATGAATGATGACAAATTACATTTTGTATCTGTGGGCATGAAGTGATTCTTCAGACAGCGGCTGCATTCTACTTAGCATTACCTTTGAGAGTTTGCCTCGACTGTGTAAAATTACAAGGGTCCTACGCGAGCGAGTGGAGAAAACTGCTTAAACTTTGATGGAACTGACAACAAAGCTCATTCATCCTCATGCTGCAGTATTAGCACTAACAATGCAGACTACAGGGATCTGCATGGGAGCAAACCCATATTCAAAACAATAGATGACCGCAATGGCAGTAAAAGAGGCATAGCAAAGCACACACGGGATAGGTGATCATTCTAGCCACACCTAGAATGGGAGCCTCAATAACAGAAAAAGATCCTAGAACTACGGTATTCAATTATGAATGATTAACACTAATAGGTTCACATACTGCGCTCTCGAACATAACATTCAAACGCCACCAATAACAATATGCAACTAATTGCTGAGAAATATTTATAATGAAATCAGTTGTGAGATTATTGAAATGATATGAACTGGACTTTGCTTATTTTATTGACAATTCCAGTCACGCTACAATCTTATAGTCATGGTTGTAGCTTTTGAATGCAACACCAAACACTGTGAAAATGTGGCACTATACAATTCAGAAGATACAAGAGACAAAATTTACATGAACACAATGCTTTTCAAATGGATAACTTGTATAGCCTACGTATGTCTTAATAATAATAATGTATTATTTAGCTGTGCATGAATGGAATAGCATGTTAAATTACCAGATGATGACATTGAGGATGGTAATATTCCTCATCTTACTTGTCCTGACCAGATCCAGGTATGTGTATGAGGTGTTCCTGGAATCAGTGCCATTTTGCTGGAATCAGAATAAGAGGAAAATACATACACTCTCAACTTGAGCATGAATGTGTAGCATATTCACTTAAAGGCAAGCAGGGAGGTTCTGTGAGAGGCTGTAACCCAGGGAAAATGCTTCGTTGGACACACTAAATAATTTAAATACAGCATTATGAGGGCCATTGTATTTGGTATTTTGGTAACACATTACTTGAGATGTATGCCATAAAGCCGATGTGACAGGGCTAGGTCTGCTTCCTGGAGTTTCAAACCGAGGCCCCAGTTGGGCCGCCCCGCACAACTCCAACAAGAGACATGATCAGCCCACTGAGTTAAAGTCCAAGGTCCGCAGCCAAGGCAACTAATCATACTATTATTGCTTCTAAAGAGGTGACATCACATTCTGTAGCGTTAAAATAAAGTTTTATGCTCAGAACGTTGCTTAATCACATCTCGGGGCAGCTGAAGTGCCCTTGACAAGGCACTGAACCCTAAACTGCTCCAGGGGCGGAATACTATGGCTGACCTGCACTCAGACCTTTCTGATGGAATACTGTGGTCTATGTCTATGTGTGTGTGTATCTAGGAGAGATATGCTTCCAATTACCCTGCAGCCTATTCCTAGGCAATTGGTTATCTTGTGGCCTCTGCACACTGAGACCCTTGACCAAGAATGGCAGCCCATCTGGTATTCCCAAGTCTTCCCATCCTCCAACCCATCACTGACCTCCATAGCCACTCTGTCATCTGCTAAATGTTTGTAATGTAATGTAATTTTACTCCCTCACACTGAGTGACCAATGGCCACTCATCCCAATCACGACTCTACTCTGTCATCTGCTAAATGTTTGTAATGTAATGTAATTTTACGCAGCCGGCACAAGCGGATCACAGGTGCCCATTTAACCAGAAAAGTCGCTATTGCACCATGAAGCAGGGAATAACCCACTGATGGCACTATGGCCAATTATGTGTCACCCTGTGGGACTCCTGGCCCAAATCAGCACTGGCACAATTAGCATTCCTGACTGTGGGTGCATCACTGCACAGAGAACCATTGCATTAGCTGGATGATAAAAATCCCAAAACACCATGGTGTTATGCTGTTGAAGTTCTGTTGCAGCTGATGATTGGTAATATATAATCATTGCCCTCTGTTGGGTGTACATGTTACTACACATTGATTTTGTACACTGTATACAGTCCTCTCAGAAAAGTTGTGTAATATAGTTTGTGTTTATGGTAGCTAAGGCCAGCTATCCAAATCACTATGAATAGTCATTAATGTTGTACTGCAAGCAATGTTGTTTGCATCCCAGCATGAAAATCAGTGGCCTAAGGTACAGTATATAATATTGCCACATAATTCTTATTTTGTTTCGATGTTTTATATTCAAATTATTTTATTAGAAAATTTTCATAATCATATTTCACAATAAATATCTGAGAATCCCATCATAACACCATGAAGGAGTAATGAACTGGTAACCGAGGGGAATTCAACTATTCAAAAAATGATATAGTTTATAAAGCCTTTGCTTTTGCAGGTAACTGGAGAACTGGAACAGGCTACAATTCATCTAGACAATGCTGCAGGCATTGCACAGTTGCTCCAGGATGCAACAGAGGAGGGGCATATTGGGGAATGTATGGGAATCTAATTTGTGATAGCGGCTGTGTGGAAGGTGTCAGTCTAGGCAGTGGAATTTGGGTGGTTAACGGCCACGCCTACTGGCAGGGCAGCTAGGGCACACAGCTGTGCAGCATTATCTAATTGTACCTGTGTGCTTAAAACAGCTCTGCTCTCTTAGTAGGTGGCTGGAACACGGAAGCTGAATGCCGTCCGAGAGAGAACCCAAACAATGGCACTGAAAAGTAGTGAAAGTCTGTCTGTGTGTAGTGAATTTATAGTGTTTGGCAATTTTTATACCCACTGTATATGTTGCAGGGTCCACCGACTCCAACCCCATATGCAGTAAGTAGCGGGGTTAAGGCACATTCTAATATGCAGTAATTATACAAGTGTGGCTTATCACAAAACCTCAGTGGGGTTATGGTATGTGTATAATCTGTAGAATGCCTTAGGCAATATATCAGTAGTGTTTCTTTGGTAGTAGATAAAGCAGGACTAATGTCTGTTTAACTAGAGGAGGGACTGAAGTGGCGAGCTGGATGTCACAAATTCTTATGGGACAACATTACCACTGATGATTTAATTCTGTTGTAGGGCAGTTCACAGAACTATGCCCTGAAGTAACCCCAAAGAGTGTGAACTATGTTGATGTTGCCAGCAGGGAGCCAACAGGCGAGAACAATGATATTGCCCCGATTGTCTCACAGCCCCCACACTGATCCTGCTGTCTCAGCAAAACAGGACATGGTGGGGGCTGTTCTCAAGACTTGACCACATCACTGAGTTTAATGTGTTATACTGTAACTTAATCATTTACATGTACAGTGTAATCATGTTTGGTGTTGTTGGAGAGCTGATGTCATGAGCAGTGGGTTAGTGTCATTGATGATGTGGTATGGGTGGCGCTTACTAAATATCTCAGAACACCGTTCAAAAGTGAACGGTGCAAATGCAAATGATCTGCAGTCAGCGGCCATCTGTGAGACTGGCGGTGTGATGCGCGTACAGAAACAGCGCAGGCAGTGGTTCCGTTTTTCAGTGATTGTGTCCTTATTTGGTGTTTGATGGTTTCCTTTGATGTGTGGGTATATAGGGGGAAAAGTGGCATACTTCGAGGAGATTCGTACTACGACCTCCTGCGCAACTTTCGCGTATAGCCGTTTTTGTATTCTTACATTACGCAAATTCTGTTTGATGTTTTTCTGCAAGTCCGGCTAATAAACATTTTCATACCAAAGCATCTCTCATTAATCTAAACTGCAGTTACACGTTGTGGTTTTAAGATTAAAGTTAACACACACACATAGAACGTTGCACTCCATAGTCACTCGCCTATACATTAGTGCCATTGCAAGATACACAACTGTATCCTTGCTAGGCTTTACACAGGCCAAAGGCACGTCTGCATCTCATATAGAGATAGCAACACGTATAGAGCCACACTACGTGAGCCGAGAGACTATAGTCTCTCATTTGCCTATACGATTCTAGAAGTAACAGTTAACAGAGAGAAAAGCTAATACATTGTAGTCAGATAGAGTTGGAGTTAATTAACCTCCATTTAATCCCGTTCCGGTAACACAAAGGTAAGGCTACACGCTATCCTTCACCACTCGGACGCATCCACCATTTGGTGTGTTTGAGTGGAATCTTACAGGATTCTACACTGTTATATCCTGTCCTATCATTCTGTACACTTTACTAAAAATGACAAAATTACTACACATACTATACGAATTTACACACGTAAATTGTGCACACATTTATAAATGCCCACACCCAGTACCATCTTATGACTGATGAGGCTGCAGAACTCTTGAGCCATGTATATCTTAGGATGGAGCATTTTGACCTGCTCAGTACCTTTGCTTATGTTCAAGTATTATAAATATGGGACCTAACCTGGCGACTGAGAGTCTCCTTGCTCAACTATGAATTATTATTATTATAAATACAATTGTACACAATTAATGTGTTTGGGGTGCTGTAGATTATCTTCACCCTGGGGATTGGAGGTGGGACATTTATCATCTCAGTCAAGTCAAGTTCTGCCCCAGGTTTCCACACTCTTAAGGGGGTGGGGGGTTTACCTGGCCTCAGAGTGCTTCATTGGACCATCAAGATAATTACAGATCCATGGACAGGCGGTGACTATGAGCTGTTACTATAAGACTATGCAACAGGCGAATTAATCATGTTAACTTCTGATTCCCCCAATAATGGATGTAAAGTATGTATCTTTAGAGCATTCTTGGTTTGGCTTTGAACTGCTCTATCTGAGTGCACATTGGATAATAAACATCTGTTGTTCGAACCAGCAACTCACATATCCAAAATGCCTGGCTTTCTGCTTTTCTGCAGTTGCTTGTAAATATAACATATATTACACTCAATATATATACACAAAATTATTGAGGGTTAGTAAATAAAGCTTAAAATTAACAAGTAATTTCAACATTAAAAATTAAGTTACAATTTATATGAAATAGTGAGTTCAGCCAAAATAAAAATAACATTTTTATCTTGATGCATTATTGTATCAAATTTGAATGCACAATTTTGGATCAGCAAACAACAGACAAATATTGAGTTGGGTCAACTCAATTACTACGCGCTACGCAATGTCCCATAGGTCTTTGCGAATGCTACAACAATTATTTATTATCTAGTTATGTTAATGCTTTACTATTTGTATAATTGTGGAATTTTGTCTGTATGTTGTCTTTCTCCCCTGTTACGGAGGGTTATTGTATGAGATCCTTTGTGTTGTGCACCATGATGATATGTGCATGTGTAAATAGTGACCCCTGACAAGTAGCTATATAAATAAAGCATTGCTGGATTGCCTCCAGCTTGCAAGCTCTACCGTAACATGTTTAGGACAAACCATTCTTAAAATAGTGGTGGCATTACCACAAATTTAGAAGAGTCCTCATCCAAAAATATAACCTCTGGAGGTCGGACACCATTTTTCTTGGCTGCAGCTCGGACAATGGCCTCTGCCTCCTTAATGCGACCCTGAGCCAGCAGCCAGCGTGGAGACTCAGGAATAAGCCTGCAACACAGAGAGCTGGGTTTAACAAAAGTTCTAACTCAAGTGACAAAGTATAGGGTTGTGGGCTATAAATAAGATATACATACAGGTTACGTTTCAGGTGACCTTCAGTTGAAGCACCATTGTAAATTGGTGTACCATATAAGGTGCAACAAAGCACTTTGTAGCAACTGATAAAGTAAGAACTGACAGATTTTATTATGGAAAAAGTCATTACACTATCAGTTGGTAATTTTTATGATGTTATCAATTTACTACGTTAGCAGGGAAAAGTTGTTATGTTATTGCCACACGCCACGTGACAATCCCTGGATTGGAGCAGAGCAGCTGATGGTAAGAACTAGCAGAGGAGTGAGGTTTTGCCGGTCTACGGACCGGATCTTTATTTTTTTCTGCCTCTCTCCCAGACCCGGGAAGAGAAACAGCGGGAGAGCAGGTTAAAATAAAACAAACACAAACAAAGTCTTCACCCTACTTGCCGCGAAGCTTTCGGGCAAAAACAATTAACTAAAATAACAAACTAAAATAAACAACACTAAATGAAAGCCCGCCTCCTCCGAGGGGGAATCTCTTTTGGGTGGAACACACAACGAACACAGACAATCAGCGGCTTTCCACACCGCCTTCATACATCCACATTTACCACATATCAACACTTACCGGGACAGGGTAGAACTCTCTGCACTGTCCCAACACACACTCAACACACATCTTAACAAGACACCATGCCTCCTCAGACCGGAGTTCCCCTAGAACCTCCCCAGGCACACACATATCCAGTGACTTTTCATGTGCTTCTCAAAGAGACACTGAAACTTTTCAGTCCGAGCTCTCTTTTGACCCAAACACACAGAGACCCTCGCCATTTAGCCCCTCGCAACCAGCCCCGAGACACTCTCCACTCTTTGAGTGAGAGTTCTCGGGCCGTTGTCCAGAAACACTCTCCACTGCCCGATTGCGAGTTCTCTTCCAATCACACCGAGGGTGAGAGTCAGACCCTATTCCAGGGCGCCCTCTTGCTCTCTTTCATGATCACACCGAGGGAGAGAGGCAGACACTCTTAGTGCACCCTTTCTCTCTCTTTCCCCCACACACAGGAAGCACTCTACTCAGTCACTTTCAACAAACACACACGGAACTTAACATAGATTCCACACAGACTAAGTGCCAAACCTGCCCACAGGAAAGTCTCACTGCTCCAAAGGCCTCCACAACAGGGAAAAACAAAGGCAACCCTGCCACTCCCATGTTGCCAAGACCGACGCCCTCCACAGTTATGATGATTTATTACATAATCAGTCAGTTATTTTGTTATCAGTTGCTACACCCGTTTATGACTTTCATGCTCCTGACTCTGACAGAATACAAATGTAAGCCACCATGTCCCCTGTGCCTTGTAATCCTGTCTGTTTCATCTATTGTGTGAGTGCATGTGAATTTCAGCATCTTTGGAACTCAAAGCGATTGCTTTGCATGCTGGGAAGGGTCTCACCACCAGAGCGGGATGTACAGGAATCCAGGCAGGCTGAGCACAAGCAGTAGCATTCTCCAACTGCGGATGAAATAGGCGCAGAGAGGGAGGACAGCATAGCCCAAAGCGTAAAACACACACACACCGAGGGTGGAGAAGGTTACACGGGAGGACTTCCCCAGGAGCTCAGTACCTGAAGGACAAGAAACACTGCACCTGTACAAAATTCCTTCAGACTTTCCCACACACAGGCTTGGATTCAATTAACGTGTGCCCTAAACTTTAAGTCTCAATTAAATACATGTGTTAGTTTCTATCTTTTCCAACACAGTTTGGCAAGTTCTGCAATCACCAAAAATAATCAAACTGTTAGTTGAGTGAAGGCCTATCTTTGACATACAGTCAAGTAATCACACTGCTATGGAGCTTTATCTTTAACCTAGAGGAGGACATTTAAAGACGTATGACCTTTTTATTATTTTCCTTTATCAGTGGATGTTTGACAAAAACATTTGCTTGAATGATTACTTAATGTTAAGGGTGTGGCCAGGGGCACAACCAAGATTTTTTAAGGGGGGTGCTCTCTGGGAAAAAATAATTGTATTCATTTGGCTTGTTTCCTATACATAATATCAATTTAACAAGCCACAGTGTATTTAGCTTTGAAATTGCTCAGATTTTACTGCCATTAACATAAGTGCCCCTGTATATGGATGGAGCAGCCATGATGCGATGGAAACAAACTGCAATCAATTCTTGTTGAGATTTTCATTATTTAAAATTAGTTGCATTAATTCTTAGGCTTACAAGCCTGGCTCATGCATTTCAGTGTACCTAAAACGAAAGCGGCAACATAATTGGAAATCTGTCCCACTCCAACGATAAAGAAGAGGATGCAAAACATCTCCCAGCTGACAGAGACCACCTGAAGGAGACTGAAGATGGTCTGCACTGCCATCGTAATGAACAGCACAATCTTCCTGCCGAATCTGGAAGAGAGAAATTCCACCCCATCAGACTGGTCTGTTCTACAGCAACACACATTCATTACTGTGATGGCATGATTACAAGTACAGAAACAAAAACTGGTGAAAACATTATTTGGAAAACTGAGTCTATGTTACCATCTACGTTATCCATGAAAATAACATTTTGAGATCAGATTTTTTCTAATGTTCAAGTACAAAAGTTATTTTGTAGAGAACCGAAAGGAATGTCTGGATTGGAAAAAAACAAATACAGACATGTGGGACATGTGACACTGAGCAGCAACACAGAACCACACATTCTGTGGATGTTTATCTCTGTGGATTGCGGGTGGTGCAAAGAGATGACGTGAAACATTTGAAGTGAAACGTGAATGAAACCCTTCTCCCAAAAAATGTTTTATATTACTGATAATTTTGGCACATTCTTGCAAAATATGAAATAAAAATGTTCAGTTGCAAATTGTAACATGATTAGACATGAACATTTTTTAAACATGAAATTATTTTTTATTTCAGATTTAGCAGCATGAGCATGTTGTATGGATGTACACACATCCTCACACTGAGGCAACACTGGCAAACCTGCTGTGGGGAAAAAAAGCGTGATCCCACCTCCCACCATCTTAAATACCTGTCTGAGATATGACCACATATGAAGGAGCCAGTCAATACGCCCATGAAATAGACAGACAGGCTGAATGGCACCTTCCAAGCATCATCACAGACAAGGTTCCACTGTGAAAGAAGCAGACGGACAGATCTAACGGACAGAATTTGGTGGTATGATCAGGATGCATCCCTACTATTATGACATACACATGTTAGGATTGGAAGTGACATCATGGGCTCTAGTTTTGGTGTCAAAGCCCATTAAGGACTGTCCCTGTCCATTCCGGTAGTTTCGTGACAAGAGACGGTGGTGCACCTGTAGCCTAGTTGTAAAAGAGGTCAGTTTAAGAAGAACACATTACCCGTGAGTGTGCTGAGGGTTTGGTTCATTATGGCCAATCACATCAACAGCTTTTTCCCTTTAATACCTTTGCCATAGTGAAATGGCAATTTTGTTGTGTCTAATGAAGAGCAAGCACCGTGGCTTGGAAAGAGAGAAAAGTTATGAGACTTCCTTTCACTACAATAAAATGGAGCACATATTTGGATGCTGTGCGGCAAATCTACACTAACTATCGTGCATGTATATCCATTTCCTACTGAGAAAAGATATGTGGTGCACGTTTCGTTTGTGTATTTTCATCAAAGCCACATATTAAAACATTACGTTTTCATTGATGCACTTGTGATTCTCCACATAGGGTGACCAGATGCCCCACATTTTGACTCGTTGTCCTGCATCCTGCAACAACGGACGCAGTCCTGCATTATACAATATATTCATTATGTTATTATCCGTTACCCCCAGCTCAACAATATCATCGCCCCCCATGTCAATAAGCATTGTTTCAGAATTCTCTCACTATTATTTTGACTATTACCGCATTTTAAATAAAGTACTTTTACAGATATAAAATACAAATATGATTCCCCGCCGCACAGCTCAACAATATCATCAGCAATCACTTCATTATTTTTTGTTTATTATTATTCCTCGTTATAATGTCCATCCTCTCCGGTGCAATCATATCCAACCAAATTGCTATGCGCATTGCCCCACGATACAGAAGCAAATTAGGTAGCCTACATTTCATTGTAGTGAGTGTTTAATATTTAACATAACAGAAACCAGTGTGCATACAGTGGGCATTTGGTGATTAAGAAGAACATCACCAAACTAAGGGCCCTAGTTTGGAGAAGATGGTTACAAAGATGCAGCTGGAAAAGTCATTGCTAGTTTTATTGCTAGTGTAATTGCTAGTTTTGACCAGGGAGAGCTGTCAATAAAAACATTAGACACTGTGCAAGTTTCTTGTGTGATAATTTTTCATCCATGCGTTTTCATCCACCCAGACCACCTCTTAACTGAAATGCGGGGCGTTATGTGTTAGCTTAGCCAACCCATGTTGATGCAATCAGCTTATTGCAGACTCGGAAACTAACAAACTGGGTGGTGGAAATAAATATTCTGAAGAAACTAGTAATTCCACCCTGGTGTATTTTCACCACTGTCCTTACCAAACTAGTTATGCACTTTCACAAAGTAATGTATGGAATGTGCTGCTTTCATCTTAGACCCAAGTTTTTTCTCATTTGCAGCATTGGTCACTGTTTTGCAATGAAGTTACATCAGACTGCTTTGGGACATGTGAGGGATATTGTGGGAGGGATCTCCTGGGGTCAGTAGATAAGAAAGGCCAAACAAGGATAATGCTTGTTCAGAAGCATTACAGCCCCCATTATAGCTTAGTCATGCCCTGTGCTCATTTCCAAATGTCACTTGCCTTAGTGCATCTTTTAAACTCAAAATGACTACAACTCAACAAGATTAATTAACTCAACAACTGCCATAACATTACATTCCCAATTAATTCTACACACCTTCCAGCTGTGTAATGAAGGCTCTTACCTCTGTTACTATAGTGGAAACATACTGCTCTGTGCTGTAATCCCAGCCATCCATGCAGGCTCCTGTTTCATTGCTGAACGTGCTGTTGAGCCAATTGTAACGAGTGCAGCTGCTGTAGTCTAGGTGTGGTTTTCTCTCCCCAACCGGCAGGTCCTGTTTCTCATTGATGTTGGTCCTGTTCTGGTAGGGCAACCGGCAGTGGTGGGATGGCGTGTCAGATAAAAACACCATGGACATTCCAGCATAGCCATTGGGAACAGTGCTGAGACTGAGTAGAATGAATATGGTCCTTTGAAATGGCCCCCACTCTCCCAGGAAAGAGGTGATCTCATCATAGTCCCTCATCTCCCTGGTTGTGCAGTGTTCCAAGGAAAAAAAGTTTCCAGTTTCCAGAAAAGGTGTGTGTTTCCTCTTGGAGAACTGTTTCTGTGTATATTTGGCACCAGTGCTTTGGTTACAACTAAACTTGACATGTGAGAAGAGTTCCCGCCCACAGCCTGCTTGTTATTGGTGCATATTCAAGGACAGGGGTGGAGTGTGAAGCACAGAGCATGTGCTGCAGATGTCCAAACATGATTTCAAACAGGAGGGAGTGGTCAGAATGGGAGAGTAATGCAATTGGGCAGTGAGATACACTCAACACAATTATTGAGACTTTTGATAAAGATGAGCAGAAAAGGCTTTATAAAATATACTACATTTTATGAGCTATATTTTATGCTCAAATTATATAAAAATATACATCAATATATAGTCACTGATCCGGGGTCAGTTATGTTTTCCCCTACTAATGAAGCATGTGACGGTTTCAATACAAAATGAAAATGGCATTGTAAGTCAATGGACTGTGATAAATGTACTAGCTGTACTAGCAGTACAGCAATATCAATGTGCAGTGGCATCATGCCCATTTAACCTTCATGCAATTTATATTTTTTAAAGGCAAAATGTCTAAGTTTTATATCAGTTTTATAAATAAAATGTTAAAACAGCAAACTACATACATTACAATGGGGCACAGTGTGGGTAGACTAAAATGGCTCTGGTCCATACTGTCACGTCTCTGGTTCGTGTTCCCCGTAATTAGGTGTTTTCATTCATTCCATGTTTTCCTGGTTGTCTGGTCCGTGTTTTCACTTTCACCTACCTGTTCCCAGTCTTGTCATTGTATTGTTTTCACCTGTTCCTCATGTGTCTGATTGCAGTTAGCTGCATTCGTGTTAATTCCTGATTGTTTCTCGTTATGTCTGATGTAGTTAGCTGTTTGTTTCCCATGTTCATTTCCTGATTGTCTCGTTATTGTATTATCGTTTTCACTTAATTCCTCATGTGTCTGATTGCAGTCAGCTGCATTCATGTTTATTCCTGATTGTTTCTCGTTATGTCAAAATGTATTTAAGCTGTGTGTTTTCCCATGTTCGTTGCCAGATTGTCTTGTGCTTTGCGTATGCTCACATTACTCTCCCGCGTTATCTCTGTTTCCCAGCGTTTTGTGGCTTCGTGTTCGTGTTTGTGCTTGTGCTCCAGTGTTCGTCAGTACCCCAGTCTCGTTCCCGCTCCTCCCTGTGTTCCCTGGACTGCCTTCTCGTTTTCGACCTTTGCCTGCCCACTGACTACGCCTTGCCTGCCCCTGATACCCCTGAAGCCCGTAACGAACTCTGCCTGTCCCCGACCATCCTTTGGATCTCTGCATTGCCCTGATTACTCCTGCCTGACCTTTGCCTGTTTACTTAATAAAAGAAGTTTCTGCATTTCTGGGTCCGCGCCTGGTTTTATGGTCCCTGCCGTGACACATACAATGTGTGGCGTGGGTAGACTAAAATTGCTCTGGTCCAGGCAATGTGTCAAATTCTATGGTTAGGGCTCATTAACTCCTGTCTGACCATATCTTTCACTTGTGAGTTCCCCCTCTCCCAAGTGGGTTTTACAATCTTCTCACTTGAGCGCCTTCAGTCAATGAGCGGAATTATTCAAGAAATAGTGGCGTGGGGCTTCCTGGGTGGTGTAGTGTCTAACGTTGCCTATTGCGACCGGAGTTCGACTCCACAATTGACGTGAAAAAGAGGATATAATTGGCTACCAGAAATTGGGATGAGCCGGTTGAACGTACATTACATAACTCTAGAGTTAGGGCTCCTGGAAATGATCAGAGACATGGAACTGCTTTTGCAACATACATACCAGCAGTGGTTGGTATATTTTGGTCTCCTGGACGTGGGTCATAGACTAAGGTGCCACTTGATGGAACCAGGGCTGCTTTTGTAGCATACATACTAATGAGTCTTGGCATAAATGTCTACACATTGTGTAGGTGTGTGTGTGTGTGTGTGACGTTGACAAGTGTGTGTGATTTAACATTAAATGTGCGAGAGCATATTGCTGTGTGAGACAATGTTGATTGAAAATTGTATTTCTGTATAATGCTCTGCTGAAATAGACACATTTGCAGACACAATTTATGCCATCTGTACTTTCCTTAGGCTTTGACACACACTACCTGACCAATTCTCTCAAAGAGGGGCTCATACTGAATATGAGACCTGCATGACACATAGTAAACACATAGTAAAAATAACCAAATAGATATATTATATATCTAAATAACATGGGCATAAATAAACTGCATCACTGAGAGTTGGATGGCGAGGACAGGGATGGACTTGTTTTTCAGGAGGAGCCGTTGTCTGACCCTGACCCTAACATTTTTGTTGATGCTGTAAGGGTTGGTGGTGATAGGCGCCACTCGCAGAAACCCTAGGGGATCAAAAAGTTAGACTGAACCAGTCTAACCACTAGCTCTGCAAAACAGAGAAATAGGGAAGATAATAACCAGGGAGGAACGGAAAATCACACCCAACGGGTGGTTACTCCAAGTGTCTGTAAACACAAAGGCTATGATAGCCAAACGAACCAGAATGTAACCTGAGCCAGTCGAACCGAACTGAACAAAAACAACCTGAGTCAAAGCACCGACCAGCGGGCAAGGTTCTTTTTAATAGGTACAAACTAAATAAGTTTGTAAATTAAGACACGAGTTTCCCAAAACAATAAAGGCTAGGAGAGCCGAGAGAACATGATGTAACCCGGAAACAGTCTAACAGACTGAACAACAGGAACCCGAACGAAAAGCGCTTAATAGCGAGAAGGGTTCTTAAAGTAGGTACAATACACATGTCCCTTTGTTTACATAACACCAAAAGGTTCTGAGCGTCCAAAAACGCGAAAAGATAGAAGAGCCACAGAACCACATTGCAACCCGAAACAGTCGAAGTGACTGAACAAACGAAACCCAACAAAAGCCCATAACAAACGAGCAAGGTTTCAAATGAAGGTACAATTTAAATAAGTATTATGTAAATACCTGAACCAATAGTTCTGAACTTCCGAAAACGTGAAAGGCTAGGAGAGCCAACAGAACAAAGTTGTCACCCGAAAACAGTCTAAACGACTGAACAAACAAAAACCAAATGAAAAGCGCTTACTAGCGAGCAAAGGTTTTTATTAGTAAGTGACAAGTAAATAATTTATTATGACCGGACATAACCAAAAGTTCTGAGCGTCCGAGAACGCGGAAGAGCTGGGAGAGCCCACAGAATAACATGGTAAGACCTGACCCACAAGTTCTGAACGTCCGAAAACTCGAAACGGTTAGGGGGGACCGGCAGAACAGCAGGGCACAACTTGACCCACATCTGACATCCGCAAAAACTTGAAACAGTTAGGGGGGATCGGCAGACAGCAGGGCACAACTTGACCCACATCTGACATCCGCAAAAACTTGAAACAGTTAGGGGGGATCGGCAGACAGCAGGGCTCAACTTGACCCACATCTGACATCCGCAAAAACTTGAAACAGTTAGGGGGGATCGGCAGACAAACAGGGCACAACTTGACCCACATCTGACGTCCGCAAAAACTCTAAACGGTTAAGGGGGACCGACAGAACCACAGAGTAAAACCTATACCAAGAGATCTGAGCGTCCGGAAACGCGGAGGAGCTTGGAGAGCCACCAGAACCACATAGAACTTGTAACCAGTCTAAGCGACAGAATAAAAGAAACTTAACGAAACGCTCCTAACCACGAGCAAAAGTTTCTAATGTAGGAACAAAGTAAATGGTTATGAAAAGTTCTGAGCGTGAGAAAACGCAGGGAGCTAGGAGAGCCACCAGAACCAAATTGTAACCCGTAAACAGCCTTGGCGACTGAACAAAAGAAACTTACAAAACGCTCCTAACCACGAGCAAAGTTTCTAAAGTAGGTACAATGAAAATGGTTATGAAATTGAACCCGTAAACAGCCTCGACGACTGAACAAAAGAAACTATGAAACGCTCCTAACCACGAGCGAAGTTTCTAATGTAGGAACAAAAGGTTATGAAATTGAACCTGTAAACAGCCTCGACGACTGAACAAAAGAAACTATGAAACGCTCCTAACCACGAGCGAAGTTTCTAATGTAGGAACAAAAGGTTATGAAACGACCTTAAACCAAAACTCTGATTGTCCAAAACAAGAAAGGCAGTTAGCCAAAAGAACCAGTTAGTAACCCGAACAGTCAAGCTGACTGAAAACAAAGAAACCCCACTAAAAGCTCTCGTAATCAGCAAGGGTCCTAATGAAGGTAAACTAAATAAGTACTTTGGTGGACACAGAGTTTTTCCCCAAAAACGTAAACGGCTCGGAGAGCCAAAAGAACAAGTTAGTAACCTCAAAGCAGTCGAACAGACTGACAAAGGAAAACCAAACGAAAACCCCCATTAGAGAGAATGGTTTCCACAAAAGGTACAACTAAATAAGTTCTTTCGTTTTAAAAGGACTTGAATGGAGATGGTCATTTTCTAAAGGAAGTCTTTGTGAACGTCTTGAAAAAGACATTCTACCTTACCGGCTACAAATCGTAAAGATGGCTTACGATTTCGCCCCGATCAGAAGTCAGGTGCGAGTATTTATAGGGATGAGATAATTGAACCCTCGTTTCACCTGTGCACATTCCAAAGGGAAGGCGCAACACCGCCATCTGGTGGCGAATCTGGGGAACAACCGTGACAGATGGTTCTCGCATGTACATTGATGAGAAGCCATACACTGGATGGGTAGTGGTGGTGAAAGATTCTCTCCTATTTAAGTTCTGCGTTTTCCTCATACAAACGCTTCTGTGTAAACCATTATTACGCTCTAGCCGGTACTTCTAACTAAGGGTTCGTTTTCCACTTTGTGGTCTCTCAGTTAAAGAGAGAAGGTACTTCGTATTATTCCAAACAAAGGGTTAGTTTTCCACTCTGTGGTTCTCTCAGTTAAAGAGAGAGGGGTCTTATTTAGTTATCTCTACTCTTTGTTTCTCGGGGCTATTGTTCCCCAGAGCTAAAGTCTATAGCTATTTGTTTTCCACGCACCTCGTTGAGGAGCGTTCGCCCTACTAGGGTTGTTTCTGTTGGGTTTATTCCCGTGGAGTTTGTCCCGGGGTTTTCTTTTGTTTCCCCGCTCCCTAGTCTGTTTTCAGATTTAGTGGCTGGTCGCTTGCGTCCAGCTTTTAGATACCCGTGAAATCTGCGTGTGGCTCTTCCACCTTCGACCCACACTACACATTACTGTTACTGTTGACACAGAGGCGTGATTGCTTCCGGCTACCTTGAGTGCCCAGGTTGCGAAGCAAACGTTGTGTCAAAATTTTTACTGTCAGTCGTTATGCTTGAGGGGTAGTACATGATTTCATGAAAAGTTGAGTTTATCACTACTACTGGACAGCCAATCAAACACCATGACCAAGTGATATCATTGGCACATGCTGTAGATCTGCAAATTAGCTGTCATTACCGTAAAAGAGCACATTAAAACTGCAGACATTATCTATAAGGGATAATGAAGAATCTTGCACTGCAGCTAAGGAAGCTGAACAGACAGGAGCCAAGGGAGGGGCCAGCCCTCTCCCAGTATTTTCTTTGAAGAACAAAACAGTGACAGATACTAATCTCACTTACCTTTGGGAGAGGCAGAGCAGAGAGGAGAAGCAGGTGAAGGGGAGGCTACATTGGAGAAGGGCCTATGGACAGGGCCTGATGGTCAGCTAATTGTGGAAATCAGGCCTGTCACTTGCAGGCCTGCCATGGGTCAACTCACGTGGGACGTTACAAAATACTATCAGTGATGTCTGATGGGCACAATGTGGTCAAGGGAAGTCACTTAAGGTGCACAAGGTGGAACAGTCTACAGCCAGGGCACCATGGAAAATGATTCAGATTGACTACAGGGGTTTTGAAGAAAGCGAGAGGATTTCACCCGATGGGTGGAAGTGTTTCCCACAAAAGACTGTACAACTACAGCCGCACGTGTGTTAGTGCAAGAAATAATCCCCAGGTGGGGAGTACCTGAATGCATTGACTCTGATCAGGGAATGCACGTCACTGGATGAATAATGTAAGAAAATGTGTCTATTTCCAGGTGTGAGGCAGAGGTTCCATGTTCACTATCATCCGAGTTCAGGTATGATGGAGAAAACATAACACCACCATGAAACATACCATCAAGATGCATCTGACATACAGACAGATGGTGGAGATTGAACTGAACCTTTTCTTCCTTGCCTGTCTGCATCAATATGACTTTAATATTCTGAACTCGAGCACAACTGTGGAAGGTAATCCACAGGACAGTATACGTGTTAGCGTGTTGTTGTTGGGTTTTTATCCTGCTATGAGTTGCTATGCATTGTCAGCTTCTTGTTTGTATGCAGTGTTGTCCTTGTGTTTGTATATAGTGCAGGTACTGTCTATCTCTCTGCATACTATATGTAGATTGTATTTTCAATTATTTTAATGGTTGTATGTACATGTATTTGTTTATCTTTTAACTAGCTGCCTGTCCAGGGACTACAGGTGAAAATTAGCCTCCTTGGCTAACTCTGGAACATTTACATAAATGTTATCAATGTGCACTGTCCCTGTCAAATAAATAAAGTGTATCCGTATGCTACAACACAACCGTCATATGCAGTGGAGCTGATTGCTGTTAAATTTTTCAGAGACAAACCAGCAACACCAGGGTGTGTCTCTACACTAGTTATTTGGGCACAATTCAATTCCCAGACCACACTGAAAGTGTGGTGATTCCAGGCAATGGGAAAGACAAAAGAGGGACGTGTAATCCGATTGGGGTGACAGGTATTGGAGTGAGACTACACTTCCCTTGGTTAGTATGCGTTTCTCCCTGAACAGTTATTTTTCTCCACTTAACAAGTAATGTCTGCAGGATGTTTGCACTTTCCAATGCAGGATCCTGTGACCCAGGGGCTATGGTGATTTATGGTATCCCGTAAATTAGTACAGGAACAGATGGTAAATCCATTTGTAGATTTGTACAGTGTCGTGGAAAACAAAACTAGAATTGGAAAGGACATCTGCCATCATCCATTGTACATATCTTGAACCACGATGGATGCCACTATGAACGTTCACTAGGAGCATGAATTTCAATCTACTTACGGAAATCTGCCATTATTTACTTCACAACAAATACCAGGCTAGCTAGTTACAGGTTAGTGAGAATGATCAATATTATTTACATCTTTACTGCTCAGTAGCACAATATTTAAGCACAGCTAAGGAGCATTTGGCTTTCTGGACTGCTCAAGACCAACCCTTGTAAAAAAAAGTTATTCTAACCTCCTTTGTAATACCAAATGGAGAGGGGCTACTGATCTATTGTGACCTTAGCCACATATAAATGTATTGATACAAAAAAACACAGTTCAGCCTAGCTTCACATTTAAACCACAGCCAGACAGATAACATTAGCTATGAAGGTAAAGTTAGCGTGCTAGCGAACCACAACCATGCCTACACCAAACTTAATTACAAACCCCAACGCTGGACTGTGCCCATTTTCCTCTCGCCCCAATGTGCTCTGACCTAGTAATTTAGGGAGACAATAAAGCCTCTGGGGGTCTCATGGCTCTGATTACAGGAAGATAGGAGTGCCTGGGGAGTTGTATGTCGCAAAACTCATTGAACTGGTGAATCATAAATTGATTGGCCTGACCAATCTGGTGGAAGGGAATCCTACATTTAACCCTGTTTGCCTTTAAAATGTAGGAGTGTAAGCAAAAATAACATATATTCCGTCTAATCTTTTTTTAACACCACGTGTTCACCCCACAGCGTCCACACGTGGTTCTTAATCAATCCTGGGAATGGATTGTTTTCCTCCCATTTCTATTTATTATTATTATTACATATTATATCATATATGTTAGCTAACAGAACCGTGACTTAACTATAAACTCTGATTCTGCCACTAGAATCTAGAAATTTTCCACGAACGGCTTCTCACTCTTCTCGTCCTATTGTTCTATAAAGTTATTCCAGGAACTGCAACTACCCCGCGATACAATATCTTCTGAATTAATAGTCGCAACACGGCCAAATCTTAACTGGAATTACCTTCAGGGTGAGTGGAGAAAATGTTGCTATAAACAAATCACTTCGTTTTATATCTAATGACTGGACAAACACTCAACACCACGCATCCTGTGTTTCTTATCTATAAAAATACTGCAGTTTCTATAGGTTTGTCCAACTACAGAGCATATGCGAGACAACACAAACTATAACAAACAACATTCCCGGGCTAAATATTTTCAATACCTAATCCCATAATTGATCCGCCTTTTCTAACAATAACCATTGCCCTACACAATGACAGAATGTGCCCTATTTACAGTATGCATAAGGCTAGTGGAGTACCGAATATGCAAAGCCACATGAAAATATCTTAACTCTGACGGAGAACCCAATCTGGAGATCCAGCTTTCCAATGTTGCACAACATAGTAAGATATTCTTTTACAATATGCAAGGCCAGTGGAATATCTTACCTTTTCATATATAACAGACACACCAACGATCTGTTTTCAACCTACTTTGCCATTCACTGCTTACTGCGTCACCACTTATGTGATCATTTGTATCCACAGGCTAAACATTTTAAATATCTAATCCCATGAACTGATCCGCCGGTCCAACTATCACCATAGCCTGAAACCTTAAACCTTACTGTTCCCTCTTACCAACACTTACCAAGCCTGTGATCAATACGTTTTACAAGCTAAGTATTTTTAATACCCAACCTAGGTAGGCAGTGTGGTTTAATGGTTAGGGAACTGGGCTTGTAACGTTAAGGTAGCAGGTTCAATCCCCAGGTGGGACACTGCCGTTGTACCCAAAACTCATTAGGATCGGAGAAGACTTTTTAAACAGTATTAAAAGCTTTTATTACGCACAGCTGCATGGACACCAAATCTCCTGCCTTCAGGTTTAAATGGGACATTTATAACAAACACAATGGAATGGGACAAATGGGAGATAACTGGGCATTAACTTACGGGTAATAGGAGCTATGGGGTCACCTGAAGGTAAAACGGGGAAAATACTTAAATGTGCTTCTAGTGTCTGTAGGGATGCAACACCACTTTTCCACTAGAAATTCCATAATTTGGTGTTTTGTTGATGGTGGTTGAATATGGGATACATCATTTTCATGCTCATGAAACTATTCAGTGTCCTATGGATGGGGCATTGTCATCCTGGAAGAGACCACTCCCATCAGGATAGAAATGCTTCACCATAGGATGAAGGTGATCATTCAGAATGGCTTCGTATTTACTGGCTTTACCTTGCCAGGGGTTGAATGGAACCATGCCAGGAAAATGCACCTCACACCATAACAGTGCCTCCAGAACCCTTCATTCACACAAGTTTGCACTATTTTGCCAGTTAGTTACCTATATATTGAAAGCAGGTGCTTCCTACAGGTGTGATTCCTGAGTCAATTAACCAATCATCCCACCATGCTTAGGTTCATGTGCAAAAATGCTACCATGGTAAGAACAAGAGATTTCATTGACTTTGAAAAGTGACTTTGAAAGTGATTGTTGGGACATGTATGGCAGGAGCTTCAGTGACGATGACTCCTCAATTTGCTGATGTTTCACGAGGAACAGTGGCTAAGGTAATGTTGGCATGTAAGTTTGAGGGAAAGACATCATCAAATAAGGGCAACTGGTCGAAAGCACATACTCCTCGACCGTGATGCCCGTACATTAGTTCAAGGTGCAAGGAAAAACAAACTAGCAGCTCTGAATCAGTTGACTTCAAATATCAATTTAGAGCGTGAGAAGGCAGTTTCATCAAGAACAGTCCATTGAGAACATCACAGTGAGGGATACTATTGTCAGGCAAGTGAGAATTTAATTTAAAATGTCTATCCAGGAGCCTTAACAGTCAATTGCCCTTGTTTAAGGGTTCAGCCTGAATACTGAACACAAGTGGTATTATGTATTAAAATCCCTCACATATCCTACATGTAACATATATTTATTTGATTTAATATAATTACTACACAGGTTACAAATTATTAATTAATACTGAATTTGTTTACAGGCAGACAAATCTGGTGGATCAACCTTCATAAAAAATACAACTCACAATTCAATAACAAACTCACACTAAGACAAAATATTCAAGGTCAAATCCACAGACATAGATTTACTACCTTAACAAACATTAAATCTGAGACATACACATGCCATGTAACAATCACAAAAAGGAATGAAATTAGATTAAATGAAAGAAAATTATAGCAAACCAAGTCTCTCCAAAAAAGCAGATACATGCAGCCAGAAAACTGCAAACAAGCCCTAGTGTGAGTGAGGTGTCCCAAGAATGCAAGAATGTGTAGAACCAAACCCTAGATTTGCCAGACTGAACTAAACCATCAATAGGTCACTCTCAGTGGCCATGTCCACACTAATGCGGACACATTTAAAAACACAGTTTGTGTGTCCACACTAGCATTTTCCAACTTTTTCGAAAAGTTGGCCGTCCACACCGAAACACCAAAAAAGCTTACATTTCTTTAATGGACATGCGCAGGAAACCTGAGACATCAAAGGAGCAGGTTTACGCCATAACCTTCAAACGCTATTCTTATGCTTGTTTCTCATACTAGTGTTTATTTGTGGACTGGAGTTTAAGGTCATTCATGTTTGCAATGAGTACAATTAGAACAAACTTTTAAGTGAAAATACATCACAACATAACGACAGATGTTAACATTTCACCAGTTTCATTCTACATTCACATGTTATTCTTGTTAAACAACAGTTTTCACAAAAAATGTCCCAGGAAAAATATATTGAAAACGTGAATATTAAAAGGTCTTGTCTTTTTTCTCCCAATGTTTTGTATTTGTGGACTTGACTTTGTCACCATTCAAGTTCAAAAAGAACACTACCTCTTTAACATAACTATAAATCTAATGATTGAAAATAAAGGACAATATAAGAAAATATGTCGTTGTCTTGTCATTTTTTTAATTGAAAAAAACGTATAGTTTCACATTCACATTTAGTGTAATACTTTGTAGTTGTCCAGGCTAGGAAATAGACAGAGTGTAAGCTTCCTACCCTTCTTAAGTTAAATTTATTTTTCTGCTACGATGTTTAGACATTAATTGTATCATGTTTCAAGGATCAAGACATTTTGTGAGTAGGGGAGAGCGGGGTAAGTTGTCACATGGGTAAGTTGTCACACTGTTCATACCTCCAACCACAGGGGTGCTATCTCAAAAATCAAATAGCTACTTTGTTGCAACTAGGGCCAGATTCAAATTCCTTTTCACAGGTGGTCAAAGGCCTCTTTAATTACATGTGAGCACAAGTTTTGTGTTTGTCTCCTTCGAAAGTAAGTAAATGGCATCTTACATTTTATGTAATAAAACTGTGTTAGGTATAAATGTTCTAAATTATATTTGTGTACCGAATAAAGGAAACAATAAGGTGTTTCTTGATATGTTAGCTGCAGTACTATGTTGAACTGAGATTTAACGTGAGATTTAACAAACATTTGCCCACATGCCCATTTGGGGCAAGTTGTCTCAATGGCTTTGAGGCAAGTTGTCACATGAGGCTAATTTAAATTTGTTTTTGAAGGAAAGAAGCATTGAGGGAAGGAAGAAAGGAACAAACAAACAAAGGAACAAAATAAAGTGAGATGATGGTGAGAAATTATAAAAGAAAGACAGAGAATGGCAGCACCGCACCTGATATAATGTTGAAGGCAGTCAGACAGGTGAAGCTGGAGAACAAATCAATCAGAAGCACAGCAAACTATTTTAATATAAATTACCGTACTCTGACTCGGTATTGTGAAAAGGTTAACAGCGAAGAAATTGTCAGTCAGGCAGCCATGCCAACAACAGTGGTTGGCTATAGAAAGCCACGGCAGGTATTTCCACCTGATTTGGAGATGCAGCTTGTTCATTATATTGCTAGGTCAGCTGACATTTATTTTGGTCTGTCGCCAAGTGAGATCAAAAGACTTGCCTACCAGTTTGCTGTGGCACACAAGCTGAAGTTCACACCAATGTGGGCAGAAACAGAAAAGGCCAGCTCGGAGTGGTTTACAGCCTTCTTAAAAAGGCACCCAATGCTGTCGATAAGAAAGCCTGAGGCAACTAGCCTTGCCAGAGCTAGTAGCTTCAACAGAGAAAATGTCAATGCCTTCTTTGACAATTTAGCAAATGTGCTAGACAGACATCAATTTGGACCAGGGGACATATGGAATGTTGACGAAACTGGGGTGACCACGGTCCATAAACCTGACAAAGTAGTGGCCAGACGCGGATTCAAACAAGTAGGGTCGCTGACCTCCGCTGAAAGGGGATGCTTGTCACACTGGCCTGTGCTGTGTCAGCCACAGGAAATAGTATACCTCCATATTTCATATTTCCCGTGTCAACTTTCGCGACCATTTTTAAACAGCGGACCACCTGGCAGCAGGGGAGCGGCAAATCCCGGGGTGGATGAAAGATGTGCACTTTTTTGACTTCCTGAAACATTTCACTGAGCATACAAAATGCTCAAAGGAGAAACCATGTTTACTGCTTTTGGACAACCACATATCTCATATGTCCATTGATGGACTCAATTATGCCAAAGAAAACTGCATAATTATGGTGTCATTCCCACCCCACTGCTCTCATCGGCTTCAACCCTTAGACAGGTCTGTCTACGGGCCGCTAAAAGGCACATCAACACAGCGTGTGATGCATGGATGAGGAACAATCCTGGGAAAACAATGTCAACTTATGACATTCCTGGGATTGTGGCAATCGCTTATCCTGTGGCAGCAACCCCCTTGAACATTCAGGCTGGCTTTAGGGTAGCTGGGGTACAGCCTTACAACAGGGATGTATTTTTGGAAACTGAGTTTGCGCCATCCTATGTTACGGATCGCCCTGCACAAGCACAGACAACCCTGACCTGCCAGGCAGTTCCCATGACCAGCCAGCTCACCCTTACCCAGCAATGCCAGTGCTGGCAGGAGACTACCAACTCCAGAGGACCTCTGGCCATTTCCAAAAGCTGGTCCCCGAAAACAAACTAATAATGGAAGAAAGCGGCGCAGAACCGCAATTCTAACAGATACACCCGTGAAGCAAGCACTGCAAATGGAAAAATCACAATCTAAAAACAGGCTGTTTCTGGGGAACAAAAAGGCAAGGGTAAAAATAAAAATAGACGAGTCATCAGCAGATGAAGAGGAGTGCTTCTGCCTAGTCTGCATGGAGCCATTTTCTAACAGCCGCCCAAAACAGACTTGGGTGCAGTGTGTGAGATGCAAGAAGTGGGCCCATGATGCTTGCACCCCAGGCCAGACAATTTATTTGTGCCAGAACTGTGACTCTGAAGATGAGTCTGATTAGATGTGTTTCTTTGTGCATTTTGCTCTTTAATGAATGAGTTCTGTAATTAAATGTACTTGGTTTTGAATTTGAAAGTAAAAAATGTTTTATTCACAATTATTGTGTTGTGTTCTTATTTGTTGATAATCCAATGTGACAACTTACCCCACATACTATGACATATTGTGACAACTTACCCCCTGATGGGGTAAGTTGTCACAAGTGCACACCCTCTATTTAACTGTCTACAACTCCATACTGAAATAATACATGAAAATGCAATGAATACAAAATATGTGCCCAAGACTTCCACCTTTCATTTGGTATGACATTTATACCATTGTGATGTATTGCGCCCAGTACAGGTAAGACAGAGTGAAAAGTGTGACAACATACCCCGCTCTCCCCTACATTTCTTACTCTTCTCCGGTTTGTAACGCCATTGTCCTCGCTGAGATCCATTGCACTGCAGCTGTGAATATAAAGCGCTTTGTCTCTCACGTAGGAATGCTGCTTGTACATTATACAAAGCTATGTTTAACTCCAATAAATCAAATTAGACAGTAGATAGACAGCACTTTCACAACTTTGCCCACCATGTTGAATGTTTTGGCTACATCAGACAATCATACATCAGCATTTTCGAGAACCTCTGTCTTCCCCGTCTATACTACAATGCGAGACCGGCATTTTCAAATGTATCCACTTGGGATAAAAAAAAAATTCTGTGACGAAAACACTGTCTTAGTGTGGACAGAAGGCCAAAGCGGAGAAAAAGAAGTTGCGTTTTCAAATTTATCCATATTAGTGTGGACATGGCCTAAGTGTTTAATCTAGCCCATGCATGACTAATTAACAATTTAGGGGAGGACCAAGGCAAACCAGGTTCAGACCCCTTTTTATATTTTTATTTTGGGTCACTTACTAACAAAATACATCTTTTCACCATCATCATTAAGATGATCCTCTAATGGTGAGCATCGTGGTGGCACCAAATATTGCTTATGCAGGATTTAAGGAAGTCAATTTGGTTTATACTGAGACGTGGGTTGAGCTATTATTTCAGGAACTGGCTCAGGCAATATTCCTACCATGTGACAAGGCCAATCATGAGACACGGATCTCCGCTTTTCTCTGGTGAGCCTGAAATAATGGGCTGAGCCTGAGCCCATAACTTCCAGATCATAAGTCAAATCCGCAAATTGTACTGTGGATGACATAGTAGGGACATGGTATGCTGATCCACTATGGACCAGGCTGGTGCCAAAGCCACACGCTTAGTGCCCTCATTTCTTTCAACGAGTAATCAAATCTGTCAGTGATGACACCAGGGAAGCCCACATTTGCATTAGGTCAATGGAGATGAGATGGAGAGTTGGGTTGGGCCAAGCCACATGCTGTTTGCCTGCACTGGGTCATAAAATGCATTGAGCTCCCCAACACTATGGTCGGGTTGCATTGGATAAACCCCTTATTACACCTAAAATAAAATGTAAAATGGTGCAAAGAACACAGGCAGTGGTCTACTGAACAGTCGGAAAAGTCATATGGTTGGATGAGTTATAGTTCACCCTGTTCTCAACAAGTGGACGAGCGCATGTGTGGTGCACGCCAAAATAAACTTTTCAATGTGTGGTGCACGCCAAAATAAACTTTTCAAGCCCAAGTGCTGGTCTCCTCTGGTGAAGGGTACTGCAGGCTTTATTATGATGTGGGGTGCCCAAACGCCCTATTAGAAACTTTATGTTAGTGTTTCCTTTATTTTGGCAGTTATATGTATATACCATATTATACGTGTATTATTATTACATATTAATCTAACCCCTTTGGCCCAAAGAGATTTAGGTAAGGTTAGGCCACACTCATACACTATCATGTTAATTGATCTGTAGGGTTAGAAGGAGCTGGCTGTATGATTTTAAAAACCATCTCCTCTCCCTTCCTGACTGTAGTTCTGTGACCTGGAGGTGATCCAATATTAGGTAGATGGCTGTTGCCAAGCAATACACCACTGAATTAAGACTGAGAAGATGAGTAGTACTGTAAAAGTCCTGAGCTTTCTTTCCCTGAGTGATACATTGCTTGGTCCAGTGCTCCCTCTTCCTGCAGTATTGTCCCTTGGTGGTGAGCCTGTGGAGAGAGAAGTTGCATCTGAAGACAGTCAATGACTGCTTCCTTGGAAGCTTGTGTCCACTTACCTGTGAACTCCCTTCTTCCTGAGGGGGTTCTCGAGGGGTCCTGGTGTCCTTCCAGGCGGTAGGAGCAGTAGGTTCTGGCATCAGCCTTTGCTTTTAAATAGTGACTTTTTCCTTTGTATTGTACCTTGGTCTTTTTTGAGAATATTTTCACCTGCCAAGCGAACAGTGATGTTGCCACTGTGTGGTGTGACCCTGTTTTTTTTTTTTTATTGTGAAAAAGAAAATATTAAAAAAATTTTATCCATCCTCCTTGTCTGCGGTAGTTGCTGGGGCTGGAGATTTTCTCGGATTGTGGCTGCAAGTTGACTGATTTTGTGTTGCTACTCAAGGGGGCAGTAATTTGTGGCCACCCATGACACGAATGCTAAATTCTGGGGAAGTTTGAGATGGGGAATTCTTTGGGAACCACTGGATTAATCACCCAACAGATGGGATATTGTCTAGGGCTGGTCAGGGTTGAATAAATGAGTAGTACCACCCTAGCTCTGTGAGTCTTTTTCATCCTCTTGTCAATAAACAACCAGAATGCAGTTGGACAATCCTTAAGGTGCCACCATCCTGGATTAATGCTAGTGTCTGAACAGTGCTCTTTGACAAAAAAACCAGAGCCCAGACAGACAGATTTGTCAGTGTGTTTCATTTGGGTTGTATCTTCTGTCTCACTTTCTGATCACTTTCTCACTTTCTCTGCAGTTGCCATCATACATTTTGTGAATGCGCACTGACTGTCTTTTTCTGTGATTAAAGACCACAACATGCAATTAATTCTGTTTTAGGTTGTCTCTGATCAATCATTCCTGCTTATTCATGATTTATTCCAAATCAATAATAGTTATCACTGAGACATGCCTCAAGGAATATTACATTACAAGATTAAAACCTTGTTTTTATGATTATGATCAGGATCTATATTCATATACATGAGCCCCAATGTATTGCAGCTGACCACCTGTAAAAAAAAAAAGATTTAGCTTAATGGTATTAGTCTTTAAGCCTACAAAACTAGCTTATGCTGACATGCAAGACAAGAGGAAATAAATATTGCTTTAGCTGTATATCTTAACCTCCATCAACAAAGTAATCCACACCAATGTGTAAGAACCACCCCTTTGTTCCACAAAGCAGAACTCAACAGCAGAACTGTTCATCCTGAGGCCCTGAGGGTGGACATAAGTACAGATAGCTGCCAAAATAATGGAAACACTTAAGTAAATGAAGAGTTCTGGCAAGCTGTTATTTTGTCAGTTACCTATATACAGTGAGCATCATAATTCATTGGACAGTGACACATTTTTTTAAATTTTGGTTCTGTACTTTGAGTTTGAATTAGCAAATTAAGCTGGCCGTCATAAGGCTCAGAAATGAAAATTAAACAATCAGGAACATTGCAAAAACCCTGGGCATGCCCAAGTCAACAGTTTGTTTCATCATTAACAAGAAAATAACAACTGGTGAACTCAATTATGTTAAAAGACCCAGTAGACCGAGGAAGACCACTGTAGTGGATGACTGCAGAATACTCTCTATAAAACCCCCCTGACAACGGCCCAACAGATCAAAAACATTCTCCTGGATGCAGGTGTAGATGTGTCAAAGTCTACCATACGTAGAAGACTACACCAGCAGGACTACAGAGGGTACACTACAAGATGCAAACTACTGATAAGCCTGAAGAACAGAAAGGCGAGATTACAGTTTGCTAAAAAGCACCTAAAAGAGCCCCAAGACTTCTGGAACAAAGTCTTATGGACAGATGAGACAGAGTGATGGAAAGAGGAGAAAAAAAGGAAATGCCCATGATCCAAAGCATACCACCTCATCCATGAAACATGGTGGAGGGGGTGTTATGGTTTGGGCCTGTATGGCTGCCAGTGGAACAGGCTCACTTGTCTTCATCTATGATGTGACTGCAGACAGAAGTAGAACAATGAATTCTTTAGTCTTTAGTCAAGTAACAGGAGTGAATGAGCCAGAGTTTCGGATTTAATATTAGCCATGGTATCAACGGCAAGATTGGTTCTCAAGTTTTGGAAAAATACCACTAGGCCAACATTTAAAGAATGGTTAAATTTGATGGTTGAAGCAGCCTCCTTTGAACAAATGCTGGCTAGAAGGGATGGGAAAAGAGGAGAGGTTGGCAAGATATGGGATCATTTTTTGGATTATGTAAAGGGAAAAGGATAGGAATGCCAAAGTATCCCCCAGTCGATTAGAAACCCTAGGAGCCAAGCGGATACCAGCCATCCCAGAAACGTAACAATTATCAGCTTTCCCAGAAACTGAGTGACTACCAGCCGAGGGAAAAGAGAAAGGAGAATGGGTTTATGGGCCGCCAAATTATTTTGTTGCTGTTGCTGTTATTGTTTTGTTTTAGTTTTTTTTTTTTGTTCAGTTTTTTTGGTGTCTAGTTATTTAATGTTGTGTGCTGATCTTTGTGGTGTACTATGTGTAAATAAAAAATGTCATAAAAAAAAGATTACCTCATTGTCATCCTTTCAATCTCAAAGTGCTAGAGTACAGAACCAAAATAACAAAACATGTGTCACTGTCCAATGAATTATGGTGCTCACTGTATATTGCTGTTGTTTTCTATGAAATGGAGGATCACAGCCATGCAATCATTTTTCTAAATATTGTGTAGTTGCCTGTGTAAACATCAGGGTTGATTCAATCAACACAGTGTCACAAAGCCCTTGTGCATGCAACTAATTCAGCAGTCTCGATAATCAAGGATAAGTTCCTTTTCACTGCGAGTTGTTGTTGACAAATATGAAGTGTGGAACAAGGCCATTCCAATTCAAATCAAACGACCCCCCCCCCCACCCTCCTCGCTCGGGAAGGGCTCCCCCGTGTGTAACGTCACTGGAAGGCGCACTCAATTGGAGGGAAGAGGTGACCCAGCAAACAAGCCACTGTGGAGCCAATGTGGGTCAAGTGCAAGTTTCAAAATTGGGCCCATTGTAGGCTGCCAACAGTTGGCCCCTTTGAGCATGAACGTGGGGCTAAAAAACGTCAAGGTCGGGGCCCTTGCGGGCAGCGCACAAATAACTCACTGATACCTCATTGAATGACCAGTTCCCCCACATTATGCTTAGTCAGCCCGTTTCAGGCCCTAACAGGTAACCTTCATTTTGTTGCAACTTGACTGCAATAGCAAACTTAAACCATTGAAACATCAAACAAACACTGGTCAGGTTGAATAAGGAAAACTTTATAATACCATTCAAGTTGAGGCACAACCATAACAATGTAACAAGTATAAAAGAGAATGCTTTAACACTTGCAAAAAATTACATGGAGAATACAAATAAGCCAAACTGACAGCCCTGTGTACAGCTCACTGTCACCATTGAATCTCAGCCAATGGATAAATACAACACCAAAATGAAAAGACACACCCGAGGTATAGGAGAAACATTTCCTGATGTCACATCTTAATGAACTTTGGTCAGTTTATTAAACATGTAAAGATACACATTTTTTGTACTAACACTTTTCTGAAAATGTATATTTAAATATGCAAATTAGGCATAAACTTATTAAATATGCTAATTAATGCATACAATTCTAATTCAGTTACAGCAAGATAAGAGTGAGTGACTAACATTTTTAAATCTCCTTTTGTTAAGACACTTAATATTAAAAAATACAGAGAGGATTTTGAATATTTGCTTCATACACTTCAGGTAGTTACAAGATGTAACTGTATGCAAATAAAAATGCATTTTTGCCAATTTTTGGGATATAATTGCTCATAAAATCTTAAATAAACAAGATATCAAAAATCCACTCTGTAACTATCTTAGGAATACATACAAGAGTCATCTCATAAAATTTGGTGACAATAATTTATTCAGGTTGAGTGAAAAAGTATGAGATAAAAACCAAGTTTTTAGAAAACAGCCGTCAAAGATGGGCATTGTTGATTGATTGGCATGTCATAAAATGTTAGAAATACATAGAACTATTTTTATTTTGCCATTTTAAATTATGCAGTGTGATAAAATAGATGCTTATTTGGCAAAATATTGAAAAATCTGAAAATGCATGGGGGGACCATTTTTAAACATTAGCTAACTTGCCTGATAAGTAGTACAACAGAGTATGCTCTTAAGGGCATATACATTTTTACTTGTTAGATTAACCAAATCTGTGTCTCTACATACATTTCTCTTATTACAAAAACAAGTAAGGCTGGTAATAATATAAAAATAATTATTCTTCACATCAAGCAGACTGTTCAATTCCATTCTCCGCCCTTGTGTTTTCATCCATCATATATTCTGTTGCAGAGTTCTGCTTCGTACACATGCTGGGAAAAATATAAATGTCAATTCAAGGTAGAATTAGGCTGTTTCTACAAGCTGTAATTTGGTATCAAAAATATATCTTATCTCAAAATGTAATGTGATACTGCCAGGCTGTTATACAAAGATAAAATAGTTACAATTCCATGTTGCAGAGGCTCACCATGTCAGGGGTTTTACTTGGCTGATGTGTTCTGGTAGATCCTCGCCTTTTGTTTCTGGCAGTAACAGACTCAACAAACTTGAAAATACACTGATACTCCCCATAAGAATGTAGGGTAACATTCTATGATATTGACCTAAAAACAGAAAAACAATGTGAATCTTTCGATACTGCAGCACACTATAGTGTACAATAAACCAATCACACACCCATATACAGACACACACACACACACACACACATACACACACACACATGCGCCCACACACATATGTGCACAACGCGTGCTTCAGTCTAACTTAACTTTGCTCAATTAATCTATGTCTATTTCGCAATCTCCAATATCACACTCACTCTCAAACAGAATTAGGCAGCTTGTAGGCATACAAGCTGTAGTAAAACTCACCGAGATAAACAATGTATGGTGAAATGATGCTGCCAATGCGGGAGGCCATAGACACGGTACCTATGCCCATGTTGCGCACTACTGTGGGGAAGAGTTCAATCCCATACATGTAGACAAGGCAAAATGCGGCAGCAATGCCTGTTCTCCCTGTCATCACCAGAGAAATTACCAGGGAATTTAGCTCTGAGGGAGACAAGAAAAGGGAGTGGTCATCACTGGTGGCAAAAGCTTAATACAGATGGCAACGAATACCCATTGGAGAGTTCAATTTTAAAATGTTCTATCAAGCCCTATGTTGTTGTACAATGTTGACAACTGCATTTGACCAACTGCAATTCAAAACTGTGGGAGAAAACAAGGGAAAATTAGACCAGATGGAACTAGCCTTCCTAAGCCTCCTCACCTCATTTTGGATAACATGCTGTCATGTACGTATCCTCTCTGGGCTTGGAACTATCTCTTACAAAATAGCACCTTGCCTGACAAACAAGTTTACCTAAGAGTATGTGTAACATTGATCATTCAGCTTGAAATTGACATGCAAAGACTGTGACTTTAAAAATATGATCATACAAAAACCTTCTAAGAAAATATATATAAATGAATTCAAATTATGTGCAAATGAGGGGCACTGGAAAGCAATGCATACTTGCCCACAAGAAAGGAATGACTTAAGAACACTGAAATTAATCTCAAATAAGGGGTTTTCATTCCAAATTAAAATGTCAATACAGTTTCTAGTCCCACTTGCAGTGCACTGTATACTGTCATCACCAATTTAATTCAGTACACATAAATATTTGTTTTTCTGAACTTTCTGATGAGTTTTTATTATCTTCAAATGCAACACTAGCTTATATCATAGTGGTAAATTGGAAAATGGTGCCAAACAATGGTAAATAAGAGCCTCATTACTTTTCATCATACCAAAATGATATGTAAAACTAATGAACAGTATAATACATTTCATTCAGGATTGACCTCCTCCAAGACTGCAAACCGTCTCAGAATAGCTATGTAAAATTCTCCAATGTGTTGCTTCTGGGTCTGTCTAATAGTCAGTGTAAAGGAGGCCTTGGAGGATTCCTCCCCAGAGCCTGCTACAGTCCATACCATCAGGGATGAACATGAGAAGCAGCAGGGTGAACCCACAGAGCATCAGCAAGAAGGTCAATGAGAATCGCCGTGGAATGTAGGACAGGAAGAGCCAGGTGGCCCCATAGCCCACAAACTCAGTGGCAGCAGAGATTAAGCAGTTGAGGTAGGGGTCACCATCCATGTTGGAAGTGTTGAGGGAAAGGCCATAGTAGGTCATGGATATGACGAACCTGTGAGGTGAGAGAATTACCTATCAACACATATCACTTCTGAACATTGAGGCCACAAATGTTTTTTTAATATTTAATTTACCATAGCAAAATTAAATGAAGTTTAATGTTGTTCAAATGTTCCCTTTTCTAAAACTTCTCATATGATCCATATCAAATTGTGGTAGTTATTTACAAAATTAAGAAATTGTGAATAGTAATGTAAACATTAATTACCAAATGATCATTTGAATGATGGTGCTGTTTCTAATGTTGGTTGTTTTAATAAGATCAAGCCATGTGTAATCATGCTTACTGTTCTTTTTAGCATCTCTTTCCTAAAGGAAAAACAAATAAAACATTTTAAAAATATGAATGAAACACCAAAATATACATTGAACACTGACCGCTTAACAGTTATGTTTACTTTTTTCGAAATAGAAATTGGTTGGTTGTATAAAGGAACCTCATTATGTTTCACAAAACTACTCACACTGGTTGTTAATATCGGGAATAACATGTGGTAACACGTTATATCTGAGTCACACACATATAATGCCTTATAATTGCATTTATAGTGCCTTATGATGCACCTGTAATGTATTATAAATGTTGCTATAAGTAGTCAACAACAAATAGGTCATTATAACATCCTTTTAATGTAATATAAATTATCACTGATAGATTATACAACCAAAGGGTATAACATTTTATAGCCCTGCTTGCTCGCAAATAGCATGTTACAGGTGATATAATGTACTATAACATACATCCAATTTGGAGGCTGTCACAATAGGATATCATAAAAGGCATTTAAAATGGTGATATATGTACAATAACATGCAACATATTTTCTTACAGAATATCATGAACTATAATGCTTAATTAAGCACTAAGTTTTACTTGCTTACTTAAGGTAAGGAAACAACTTGGTGGATTTCCCATATTTATGAGCCCTCATAGGCTGACATAGCATACCATAAGCTAATAAAAAACAGTATAATCAGTACTTGTAGGCTTTAAGTAAAGTGAAACTAGTTTGACAAGAGACAAAAACACACCAATACAGAGTAAACTTTCCTAAAGGTTTCAGGCACATTCTGGAAATTCCAGATATTTCTG
The DNA here is from genome assembly GCA_029706075.1 of Aldrovandia affinis. Classification (NCBI taxonomy): domain Eukaryota; kingdom Metazoa; phylum Chordata; class Actinopteri; order Notacanthiformes; family Halosauridae; genus Aldrovandia; species Aldrovandia affinis. The sequence continues at coordinate 9,341,242 of JAINUG010000006.1, forward strand.
CATGGAGAGCTGCAGGCCTCCAATGAAATCTGACGCCAGCTTGTTATAATACAGGTTGACAGAGGTGACAAAGGGGCTGGTCCTTATGGACAAGTTCGATTATGTAAATTATGTTAACAAGAATGATCTAATTATGTTTTCTACTGTAAATTAAAATAACATCAGTGTTCGGGTTCTTTTGTGGAAATAGGGGAAATTAGTAAATGGAGTGTCTTGTCTTAAATTTCCTAAGATACTTACTTTCTATACTCTGGCCAAAATCCACAAACAAGTTATATCATAGCAGCAATTGCTTCCATGACACCTAACATTTCTAAGTTTGTGGATCATCATATTAGATGTGTTGTGTAGAGTTTACCATCTTACATTAAAGACACAAGTCAAATGATCTCTGTCTGATTGGGGCCACTGAAGACATGATTATGCCATTCTGGCTACATTTGGTGTCAAACGTCTATATCACAGGTGTCAAACTCATTCCATCGAGGGCCGAGTGTATGCAGGTTTTTGTTGCAACCAATGCACTACACCAGGTGATTTCACTAATTAGCTCACTTCTTCAACTAAGGAGGGAACCTAATTGAAATCACCTGGTGTAATGCATTGGTTACAACAGAAACCTGCACATACTCAACCCTCGATGGAATGAGTTTGACACCACTGGTCTATATAATATTCTGCACAGTGGGGGTTTGAAAGCACTTGAATACTTTCTCCAAAAACAAAATTCAAATTCACTTCCATCTAACAAGTGCACTGTGACCTTTATGTGGGAGACTTCATTTTCGTAATTTTCAGATCGCATGCCCACCCTTTGATTTCCAACAAAATTTTGTGGAAGAGATACTGTGGCATCCCAAGGGGCAGGATGAGGAAATGGCGCCCTGCCTCTTTAATTCTTGGGAGCCACTGGAGAGGGAAAGACTCCTTTCCCCAGCAGCCTGCAGTCCCACAGCTGAAGCCCGTAAAGCCGGAGGACTACGGACAGCTGAAGGCAATTTGGAGGCCTATTTAAAGGACTTGTTTGTGTTACACTGGGAGAAGGTGTAGGTTGGTGGTTGGTGGTTGGTGGTTGGTGGTTGGTGGTTGGTGGTTGGTGGTTGGTGGTTGGTGGTTGGTGGTTGGTGGTTGGTGGTTGGTGGTTGGTGGTTGGTGGTTGGTGGTTGGTGGGAGTGTTTTGGATTGTGAAGAGAGAAGTGTTTTGGATTGCTTATTAAATTGGATTGTTTTGAGGACCATGTTTGTGTACCGACTTGGACTGTGTGAGGAACTGACCTGGATTTGGACTTGGATTACAGACATTGACAAAGATAAGGATTGTGGATTTTGTGTTGTGAATTCCCCTAAAGACCCCACCCTTTTTTGTGTTTTGTCAGTATTAGAGAAATAAATTATCGTTTAATTTATATTACTGCCTCCGCTGGGTTATTTAACTGCCTACGCCCTCTGAAAAGTCTGTGCGTGTTGCCCAACCCCAAGGGACACTACAATACATTGATGTGTTTGTCATTTAGGGAGGACATGTTCAGGAACTATTCATGTTATGTTAAATTACTTTTCTGAACATCTAAGGTTTACTATTGAGTTTGACCATTACTGAATTCATATATTGGATCTATGGATTATTGATGATAACACCTTACATGTGGATCTATACATAAAGCCCACCGACTGAAACACATTGGTGAAGGCAGATGGCTACCATCCATTTACATTGAAGATGTGGTGGAGGTCAGACTTCATCACCGCATTGCCAACCAGAGACACTTCGCCCCTATTCAGGATGGTAACTATAAATGTGTACCACTAAGAACAGATTTTTAAAATCTAAACTCAGGTACAAAAATACCAGTTAAAGGAGTAAATTACTTAATCCAGTGTCCTTGCTCACTAGCCTAAGCAAAAACAGATGAACACAGAAACATTATAGGTGCCAGAATACAGATTCTCTTGTAGCTTCTCACTTTAAGGAGACTAATCATCCTATTTTCTGGAAAAAATCCCTTAGGTGTTTCACTGGGATTGGTCTTAGAAAGACTAATCATCCTATTTTTCCCTTAGGTGTACTGGGATTGAGAAAGTGTCTCTCCCTAGGAGAGGAGACTTTAACACCCTTGTATTACAAGGGAGGCTTATTGGGTTTCAGAACTGAGAACATTGACCCATGGTGGAATAAATATTGACTTTGACCTGAGGCCATTTCTGTAATGATCATACACATGTTGTTTGTACGGACCCCTGAAGCGACATGGAGAAAATTATTGCGATGCTAGCTCGTGCATATGAGATAATATTTACTACGCAGGGCTACTTAAGTTTATTCAAGGTGAATACATTTAGGAGACCGGTAGTGAGCGCTGCACCGTCCCCTCTGAGACAGCACCCGCCTATGCTGAAGCCTGTCACTGTAACACACAGGACCACTCATATATGCAGCGAGCTCATTCGGCTTTTATCCATCCCCCCTCCCTGGGGCAGACAGCCAATTGCCGCCCCCTAGTGGCACTCCCAGCCAGAGCCAAAACTGGCACAACCTGGTGTGCAGTGGGCAGTGTCGGACGTTCTACCGATACGCCTCTCTAATTCCAGTTACCATCAGCTCAGTACAGTCATTCGCCTTGAATATGACATCTGGAGCAGTGACGCCATTCTTTGTGGCTGCAGCTCGAATAATGGCCTCAGCCTCCTCCACCCGCCCCTGGGAGAGCAGCCAGCGAGGGGATTCTGGGATAAACCTGGCAGAGACATCCTCACATAAGCAGAAACCCCACATACATCCACCCCTTCCCCCCTCCCCTCCCACCACCACACATTGACAGATGAGATTAGATTTGCTACAGCACACTCTATTTCCCATTATCCCTTTATCTTAAATATGGAGTGATATTATGACATTATGACATCTCGATGCATTTCACTTGGAAAGTTCATTAGAACCAGTAAATAAGACAACACAAATTTTCACTTCTTCACATTTCACAAAAGGGGTAGGATTCCACCAAACTCACCACCACAGAGGAATATACAGAAATCCTGGAAGGGAGAGAGCCACCAGCAGCATCCTCCAGTCTCGAATGAAATAGGCAAAGACTGGGAGAAGGAGGTATCCTATTGCATAGCCCATGCTGATCCCCAAAGTGCAAAACAGGATGCGAATGGATGGATGGGAGAGTTCACACCCTGCGGGTTAACCAAAATGGTAAATAATGACATTTAGAGTCAACAGTAGTTCAAAGTGGCACTATCTTTATGCAAACATGCAAACCCTTCATTTTTCAGGGCTATTTATGCAAATATCAATGCCATAGAACTGTGAAATATAGCTTTTTTTCTGTATGTATTTTCTGTATGTATCTGTATATATGATTATTTGTATTATTTATATTATGTGTTTATTCATTAAATAATTAAAAAATGAAGCCATGGATGGCTAGTGATCTATAAATAGGGAGGGGGGGCAATCTTACTTTTAATAAGCTTACCATTTTTTTGTAAGGATCAGCAGTAGATTCCCTTTTAATTATAATGACCTGTAGTGTTATGAAACCCCTGCCATAGTGAGTATTTTATGCAGGCCATTATGTCAATTGTGTCATAACACAAACGTGACATAACAAGGATATGGTGCCCCTTTAAAGTCTACACCCCATCTAAAAAATGTCACCTTTTAGGCGCCACCTGGGTGGTCTAGCGGTTACAACGTTTGATGCTGGCCACTGTGATCGGGGTTCGATTTCCACCGGAGTGCCACTAGGGGGTGGCAATTGGCTGTCTGCCCCAGGGAGGGGGGTTGGAAGCCGACATGACTTTCCTGCGTATAGGAGTGGCTCTGGAGTACCAGAGTTACGGTCGACGCCTTGGTGAGTGCTGTCTCAGAGGAGACGATACTTTGCCTTTGTCACTGCCGGTCACAGGGCTACGGCAGCAAACTCACATTATGAGGGAGGGGATTGACATGAAAAATAGAGGGTGTAATTGGTTACTAAATTTGGAGAAAATGGGATAAAACCAGAAACAACTTATTTAAAAAGAAATTCACCTTTTGTTGCCTTACAGCCTGAAATTAAAACATTAAATCTGACTTTTTCCACCTTTATTTTCACCTTACCCTACAACTTCCCAATTAGCTTGGTGTGCGATCTGGAAGGTGATTGGTTAGTTTACAATTGGTATGATAAGCGGGGTGTAGACTTATCAATCCAAGTTGTTCTATTTTTTTTTTAATTAATTATTATTTAGAAATGTTGAGAATTGTTTCACTTGGAAGTGGTAGGGTAAAATGTGTAAATAAAGGTGGAAAATTTCTGATTTATTATGTTTTCATTTTAGGATGTAAGGCAACAAAAGGTGACAAATTTTGGTGTGGACTTTGTAAATTTGGATCTATGTACACATACCTATGATTAGCTGTGCAAAAACATCATTATTAAAAATAAATAAAAACAGAAAGTTAAAAAAAAAGATTTACATAGACTTAATTAAATTGGTTATGAAATAGTATACAAGTGAGATTAGAAACTATATTGACATTTTAATTTTTAATGAAAAACCCTTCGTTGAGATTAATTTCAGGTTCCCATCAAGACTTTCTTTCTTGTTGGGACGGGGTGTAGACTATAAAGGGGCATGGTGCACTACTGGTCAAAAGTTTTAGAACACCCCCATTTTCCAGTTTTTACTGAAATTTAAGCAGTTCAAGTCCAGTGAATAACCTGAAATGGTATAAAGGTAAGTGGTAAACTGCCAGAGGTTAAAAAAAAAAAAAGTTTAGGTTACCAAAAACTGAAAAAGAATGTACATTTTTTGGCAGTGAGTAGTTTCCTACACCATTTGGAAACTGGAGGAAACTCTGACAGGAAGAGCCCAAAGCTCAAAGCCCAAAGCCACCACAGAATCAGAAGACCCTTCTGAGAGTCAACAGCTTGCGTGATAGGTGGCTCACAGGTTAACACTGGTCAAAGTAAGGAAGTCTTAGTTTCAACTGTGAAGACAAAACTTCGAGCTGCAGGTTTGACAGGTCAAGTGGCAGTAAGAAAGCCATTGCTAAGATGGCAAAATAAGAAAAAGAGGCTTGCCTGGGCCATGAAGCACTGCCAGTGGACTACTGAAGACTGGAAGAAGGTCTTATGGACTGATCTTGAAATTTTGAAAGGTTTTTGTAGGCTGTCGAGTAGGCGAAAAGGATGGTTCCTCAGTGTGTGACCCCAACTGTCAAACATGGAGGAAGAAACGTGATGATCTGGGGCACTCGTCAGGCTGTCGACCATAACTCCGGTCCTACAGAGCCACTCCTGTGCGCAGTGAACATCCTGTCGGCTTCCCTCCCCCCTCCCTGGGGCGGACAGCCAATTACCGCCCCCGGTGGCACTCCTGGCCAGAGCCGACTCTGGCACAGCTGGTCGAATCGAACCACGGTCACAGTGGCCAGCATCGAACGTTGTAACCACTAGACCACCTGGGAGGCGGTCTGGGGCACTTTTGCTGGATCCAGAGTCGACGACTTGCACAGACTGAAATTATTTTTCAGTTTTTGGTATTTTTTTTTTAACCGCACAGTTTAGACTTAAATTATTCACTTGACTTAAATTTCAATTTCAGTAAAAACTGGAAAATGGGGGTGTTTTAAAACTTTGACCGGTAGTGCATATCATACTTTTGAATACACATGACACCCTATGACAGGTATTATGTCATAGTAATATTGATTTGATAATAATAGTAAAGATATTAATATTGACAATGATATTTTCATGACATAAACCATGACCATGAACATGTAAAATAAAGTGTTACTTTTCTTTCTATCAAGCTCAACAGGAGGAAGCAGTTTCATTGATAAAAAATAATTTGTTCTGCAAGAACTTGTTCTTGCCTTATTGTGCAAGATAATATTCAGTAATTAAACTCACCAAGAACAAAAGCAGAACAATAGTTGGAAATCTGTCCTATTCCACCAATGAAGGAGAATGCACAGAACAACTCCCAGCTGTTTGAGGCAGCCTGCAATAAACTAACAACAGTCTGTATGGCCATGGTAGCAAAGAAAATAGGCTTCCTTCCATACCTGTGGGAAAAAACACAACATTCACACTCTTTAACGCTTCAGCTGTCCCAAAAAGCTGATGGGGCATGTAAGCACAGTTGATTATAGTAAATATGGGTTTGTTTTGCATTAATCTTGGTAAACATTGCAAGAAACTGTTACTACAATCTAACACACTACTGATGAAATCCAATTTGATAAAAAAATTTTTAATTAATTGCAAATCTGAATAAAGGAATAGTTTCTTTTCAGACTACACCATATGACTCATATAGTTTTTCAGTTATGAGAATTAATCTTGACTGATACATTACTGGAAATGACCACTGCACCTCAAGAGCATACTGTACACTTTATTAAATTAATAGGATACGGGAAAAATAAGCAATAACGCACACCTGAAAAATCACATGCCCAAGAAGAAAATCTATTAAAATACACAAAAATATTTTGTAATCATAATAGTCTGTACATCAGTGCAAGTGTGAAAGTAACTCACTTGCCACATTTGGCCCTTGGGACCACACTTTAAAGGTCTGGCACTGTGCACTGTGACTGTCATTGTATTCCATATGTAAATGACCTTAAAATCATCACCGTGGAAGGTGTGCATTCTATCACGGTAAGAGTCATCTCGTTGCGTTCTAGTAAGTGTTGGTTACCCAGCGTTAGACTTCGTGTGTAGTTTCTGCATTCGCTGCCTGTTTTCACTTGTTGCAGTAGCCGCTCTCGTTACTTTGTTAGCTTAATTAGTAGCATGTTGCTTTTGTTCCACTGTTTATTAGTTTCAATTACTAGCTTCAGTCGCTGCTTAGAAGATTTAGTTCAAAGTTGATTGATACTTAGCATTTCAATCGGTTTAGTTTTAACAGGCGTAGCACCCGTGTCTGTAGTTGATTAGTGGGAGGATCCTGTGAGTTGGTAATTAGTCTCTATTGTTGTCAGGGGGCATTCGCCACATATAAGCAACCATAGTTGTGGAAAGCGGCAGCCTCACCTTCCTAGCCTCACTGAACGAAGACTCGGCGGACAAAGACGAAGGAGTCTACCTGCAGGAGTCAAGACTCGGTGGACAAAGACAAAGGAGTCTACCTGCAGGAGTCAAGACTCGGCGGACAAAGACGAAGGAGTCTACCTGCAGGAGTCAAGACTCGGCGGACAAAGACGAAGGAGGCTACCTGCAGGAGTCCACCGAGGGGGGCCAGCTAGGGAGTGCTCGCCGCATGGTAAGTATCATAGTTCTGTATCTCCCTGTTCTACTTCCTCTGCATCTAACACTACATGCTGCCTCCCTATCCCAGTCCATGTCTCCTCTTCTAGATTGCCTAGAACAGGGGTGTCAAACTCATTCCATCGTGGGCCGAGTGTATGCAGGTTTTTGTTGCAACCAGTGCACTACACCAGGTGATTTCACTAATTAGCTTCCTTCTTCAACCAAGGAGGGGAACTAATTGAAATCACCTGGTGTTGTGCACTGGTTGCAACAAAAACCTGCATACACTCGGCCCACGATGGAATGAGTTTGACACCCCTGGCCTAGAAGGAGAGATTCTACTCACACCCGAAACCTCACCAATCTCATGCTCCCTCCTAGATCTCCCGGTGTTGACGTGGTGGTAGCAGGAGGACTATGGAACTGCCAGTCCGCTGTCCGGAAGGCCGACTTCATCTCGGCCCAGGCCTCCCTACTCTCCCTGCAGTTCCTGGCGCTCACGGAGACATGGATCACTCCTCAGAACACGGCCACCCCTGCTGCTCTCTCCGCTGCCTATACCTTCTCCCACACTCCATGACCCACAGGTAGAGGTGGAGGGACAGGTATACTGATCTCCCCCCTGTGGAGATTTGGTATTGTTCCTCTTCCTCTCTTCTCACCCTCCTCATTTGAATTTCATGCTGTCACTGTCACTGTTCCATGTAAACTGCACATCATTGTTCTTTATCACCCTCCAGGTCCACTGGGGAGTTTCCTAGATGAGATGGATGCCCTGCTCAGCCACCCTACTTTCCTCTCTCCTCCTCCTTTGACTCACTCTGTCCTCTATCCACTAAACCTGCATTACTCCGACCCCCCATTGCCCCTGGCTAAACCATCCTCACTCCATTCCTTGGGCAACCTCCACTGAATCTGCCCTGCGGCAGAAAGGAAATGGAGAAAATCCAAATCCTTCCTTCTCCTCTAACCTCTCCTCTGCTAAGTCTGCATTTTTCCTTTCCGAAATCAATCTTTAGTTTCTAACCCTCGTAAACTTTTCCTCTCTCCTCACCCCTCCTCCTCCCCCCCCCCCCTCCTCTCTAACCGCAGATGACTTTGCATCCTTCTTTCATGAGAAGGTCGATGACATTCGCAACTCCTTCCCCCCAACCTCTCCCTCACCCATCTCGCTACCTAAACTTCTCACCCCTCTGTCCTCCTTCTCGCCCCTCCCTGACTCAGACATCCTTCAACTTGTCCTCTCCCACCATCCCACCACCTGCCCTCTTGATCCCATGCCTTCCCCCTCTTCCAGTCCATTGCTATGGACATCCTCCCCTTTGTCTCCAATGTCATTAACTCCTCTCTTTCCTCTGGCTCTGTCCCCCTCTTCCCTCAAAAAACCCTGAATCGCTCATTTAAAACCACCGACCTGTCCCTCCTCACATTCCTTTCCAAAACCCTCTCTGAATCCAACTGTCTGTCATTTAAAACGACTATCCCAACCAATGTCAGAGCAGGTCACTCCACAGAGACTGCTCTCCTCACATTCCTTTCCAAAACGTTAGCTCCGCCTCCTCCTCCTCGCTGTCTATAACCAGACTGTCTGCTCAGATGGGAATCCTGTCTGCCAGGTTCGAGTCCTACCTGGCTGACCGGTCCTACCAGGTGGCCTGGAGAGGATCCCTCTCCTCTCCCCCACCCTCTCTACTGGAGTCCCGCAGGGCTCGGTGCTAGGCCCCGTCCTATTTTCTCTGTACACCAAGTCACTTGGCTCTGTTATTTCTGCTCATGGTTTTTCCTATCACTGTTATGCCGATGACACTCAACTCTTTCTCTCCTTCTCTCCATCTGATACCCAGGTCCTGGCACGGATCTCTGCATGCCTGGCTGACATCTCCGCATGGATGTCCACCCACCACCTGAAGCTGAACCTGGGGAAGACAGAGCTGCTCTTCCTCCCAGCGAACCAGGACAACCAGCTGGAAGGCTGTGTCTCCGTCCCAGTCTGCCAGGAGTCTTATTGGACAACCAGCTGTGCTTCTCGAGCCATATTGCAGCGATCACTGACCTGCTGATTCTCCCTCCACAACATCCGGAGGATCCGACCGTTCCTCACCCAAGAGGCCACTCAACTCCTAGTCCAGGCCCTGGTGATCTCACGTCTGGACTACTGCAATTCCTTGCTGGCAGGCCTTCCGGTCTGTGCCATCAAGCCACTGCAACTAGTCTGGAACACTGCCGCCCGTCTGGTGTTCAACCAGCCAAAGTTCACCCACGTCACCCCTCTACTCTCCTCTCTGCACTGGCTCCCCATCACAGCACGCATCAGATTCAAATCACTGGTGCTTGCTTTTCAAGCGGCCAAAGGTACTGCTCCCCCTTACCTCCAGTCACTCATCACTCCCTACACCCCTCCGCTCCGCCTCCTCTGGTAAACTGACTGGCCCTTCCCTCTGGACGCCTGGCAGGTGCTCCTCGCAGTCTCACCTCTTCTCTGTCCTGATCCCTCGCTGGTGGAACGACCTTCCGCAATTGGTCAGGACCGCGGAATCACTTGCGATCTTCCGCAAGAGACTCAAAACCCACCTCTTCAGACTCCACTACCACTGAATTCTGTCCATCTAGCTAAATTGTCTTCACCACTGTTTACTTGTTCAACACTATACTCAAAAAAATGTAAAAATATAAATAAATAAATATTGCACTAACCTTTTCCTTCCCAGTGTTACAGGTATGGTACGCAGATACCTGCACTGATCTTGTGCGCTAACTATGATTGTTCCTATCATGTATTAATGCACATCTTGTAAGTTGCTCTGGATAAGAGCGTTTGCTAAATGCTTAAAATTTTAAAAAAATAAAAATGTATGCCTAATGGCCCAACGGCATAGTCATAGACATAAACACCTTCAGTGTCCACTTAAACTCTTAATCTATGTACCCTACTCTTCCATTTAATCACTTTGGTTGTCTTTATTTATCCTGTTTGTTCTTCTGTCCTTGTGTTTACTGTCAAAAAATATTCAGTCTCACACTCAATATTTTATTATCAAGTTTTAATCATATTGAAAAATCTATGTCAATGAACAAGTATGAGTTGTTGACACAAGGGGAATCGAACCCCAGTCTACCGTCTAGGAGGGCAAAATCTTTATTCTCTACACTGTACACACAACACAAAACAAGTTAGTGCGATCGTAGGGTGATATCAGCTAAATTAGGCCACTTTTTGGTTAATCGCTTGGGAAACTAAGAAAAAAGCAATGTATGACATTGAATTGTGTTTTTATGGTTAATAAGGACTGTTTTTTTATATTTTTGTGTTGAATTGATGTAATAAAATAGAATTGTTCAGGCCCTACAGCTTTTGAAAACATCAGCTGTCACATTTTTTTAGATGAGCAGTGTTCAGGTAAAATGGGCTGGCTGATCAGCTAAAATGAGCCACTCAAACTGTAAAGCGAAACAGAGTCATTTCTCATAAAATAATCGAATCATCTTTAATCTCAACACACTAAAACATTGCATTTAAATAACATTAAATGAACTCATGAAGAATAACATTAAAGCATTAAGAATTCATAAAGAATAACATTAAAATTAATTCATGAAGTACCAATTACTTTAGGAACTCATTTTGGAACATGAATGTGTCTGTGCATGTGTGTGTGTGTGCGTGTGGTGTGTGTGTGCCTAACTATGCAGGCTTACACATGCATATCTGGAATTAAAAATACTCTCGGAACAACTGTAAAGAAAGTCATATTAAAACGGAAGACAAGGCTACTCTTTTAGACTGATGCTTCAGTAAATCACTCATTCATCACAGTGTGTGTGTGTGTGTGTGAGTGCTAGATAGTGAGAGCTAGCTCACGATGTGCCCTGGACCAGAGCTAACACACACATACATAATTAGAAGGGAAAATGTGAAAAGAGGCATGTAATATATACAATAATATAATATAATAATCTATTAATAGCCTACTTTTAATAAGAGGAACCATCAAAATATCTGCTAAAACTCAATTCAGAAGGTGGCTTATTTTGGCTGAAATGCATGGCTCAATTTACCTTAACACATTAAGGTAAATTGAGCCACTAACAAAAAATGTTTTTTTTATAAATAAATAAGTTTAAAACTATCAGCATTATATCTGATGGAGGCCATCAGAGCATGTAGTATACATAATCATTTATAGATTAGTTTTTTATTGATTTATCAACCTTATTATAAGTACATTTTCATGTCAGGCCACTCACCTTGAAGTTCTCTCAGCAGTCTCGATGTGAGGCATTGCCCCGACCACCATAGCAACCATAGACCAATCAAGTCAATTGTTACATGTCAAGTACAGTTGTGGCAACAGTTTAATATCAGTCATTGTCTGTTAACATTTTAAGAGCTGAGACGTTCAAACCTTAAATGGCTCATTTTACCTGATAGCCCAATTTAGCTGATATCACCCTATATATTATACACTCGGTAGTTGTCAGATTTGTTGCGCAACATTCATTTCATCAACAGATGGCAATGTGCATTCTCGTATGAAGCTCCGAGTAGCCTACTGAACACATTTTCGACAGTGTCAGAAACCCTCAATGCTTCAGAAAGCTCAATTTTGCCATCACTACATACACGATTGTCTTTCCGTCACAAATAATGTTCAGTCCAACATTATTTAATTTGTGCCATACTTCTTTTGGCCTGTAGCAATCTACTTATAAATGACCAACTGTTTCTTTGTCATCGCACTCTGACATAGGACATGCTAGTTTTAACAAAACAACTCCATTTCATAGGTAGTCTACCATTCCCTTAGCCACACGACATCACACATTTTCTCCATATCATTTAGGCTAACCTTGGTCAGATATAGTCTTTATAAATTACTAGTAGGGATGCACCGATATGAAAATTCTGGACCGACACCGATACCGATAATTTGTTATTTATTGTCCTGTTTGTGCCCTGGCAAAAAAATATATAATTCTGACCTTCATTAGCTATACATTTCAATGACAACAAATTAAATCATACATGGAGGAGAATAATTCCTTAATTCGTCTTGCCTTTTTCCATCCGCAAAACTAATACACAACACAGCCTATCACAGCCAGCCTTGATGTGAAGGGCAACTTCACTGTAGTGAAGCGAGAGGAAAGGGCCATCAAAGCGCCAAACTTGGAGCTAGCGAAGCATGGAGCATGGAATTTGTTCAGTCAATAAACCCACTAACTACCGTAGGCCCAGACAAAACGTGACAACGAGATTGAAGACGAACCGAATTTAGTCCCTAAAAAAGGTTACAAAGCAGTTGAAAAAGACCAGAAAGGAGGCGTGTTCTGCAAGGACTACTGTAGCAAAGCGGTCACTGCGGCAGACGGGAATACGTCTAATCTGTTCCATTTGAGAAATTATCACGAAAATGTATATGAAGAATGTATATATAGTATTTAGTTATGCAAAGTGCAGACGTTATACTTGAAATTATGCTTGGAAATGTAACGCACATACAAGCATTGCATTTTAAATAAAGTTGTGTTTTAATATCTGTATATAGGCCTATAGCTTTTTTCCGCATACAAATTGTCGTTTCAATATCGTTATCAAAGTATTTGGTCAACATATTATGCTAATTATTTTTGCCCATATCGCCCAGCTCTAGTGCATCTTGTGCAAGACTGCGTAGAATGCCAGAGTGCTCGTGATGCCTAGTCAATCGCAGCATCGTCAACGGAGTAAATTAGGCGTGGTTTCAGTCAGTTTAGCCTGTAAATATAAGATGATACCATTCCATTGAAGTTTGAACAGTTAGATCAGATTGACGCAACACAAACTGACGGATAATTATTGGCCACGGCCATCGGTAAATTTTATCGGCCGATATTTGCCTTGTTAACAGCAATCGATAGATAGTCCACCGATATATCGGTGCACCCCTAAATCTTACTAAAGAATAACATTCCCTGTAAAAGGTCTGATGGCTTAACTGGTCCAAGATATCCACCTCAACACAATTTTGAGGGTTCATATTCAGACTTAAAACGCTCACTTTCAGCTGTGGTGTCTGACATGAACGTGTTGCAGATGACCATGTGCTGAACAACGGTTTACCTATCTTCTGTTATGTCCCTTTGTTTTTTCCACATTGATGCATTTCTGATCCATGATGCTTTCCTTAAAATTCAATTAGTAATGTTTTTGCAAAATGAAATTTTCTATTTGCTTCTAATTGCACCAAATTAAACACTTTTGTACATCAGTTCTTGTTTTGTAACTTCTCTGTTGTTTCTCCATGTTAACTGTACACACATTTTGTTGAGTAGAGTGACATATTCTTCTGTTGGAGGAACTATTGTTACTAAAAACAATAATTTAGAAAGTAAAAGTCTTGACGATGTCAATTCTCAATGTATAGTATCTCAGTTTTTCCATTTTCTGCTTACTCAGAAACTTCTTACTTAAGTTTTTGATCCCAGTTTTGTTTAACACACCCTTTGTTACATATTTGTATACCAAGTATTTTGATATCCTCTTTTACCTCTATGCTAAAGCCAGGATTCTCTTGTAGCTCACTTATCCAAACACACTCAGTCTTTGCATGATTTAACTTTGTTCCTGCAACTCATATAGCTTAATATACCAATACATCACATATTTCCAATCCCCTTAAATGACAATGCCAACATTAACATAATCGACATAAACTATGCACTAGTAGTGGACCACCTCAACACCCAGCTTAACCCAAAAGGAATTATTCTGCCCTTTTCTTCCAGGGTTAACACCAGGCTAAGCCTATTTAAATCTCTGAGGTTTCCTATCTCTAGGTGGGTTGCTCTGCAACATAGGAACAGGCTCAGGCTCTGGCCCCGCTTCAGGTCAGCTTGTAGGTGATGCCTTTGTTGCTGGCAGGGGTGAAAAACCTGGTGCTGGTGCGGGTTTCCAACATACTTAAAATGGGCGTCAGCTCTTTGGTGAAGGTGAGCTCCAATGTTGTGGATGTAGGGAGGTTAGCTGCAATCTCTCATTGTAGCAACTGGTCCACATGCCTCCGCCGGGTCTGGATGTCTTGGGTGCAGACTCGTACCTGCGACTGTATGAGACAGGCTCAGAGTACTGTCACAGGTGTCCACTGTTCTTTAGTGGTATAGTTGCGTGCGAGTACTGTGTCCCCGACAGAGAATGGTCTGTCCTTGGACTACTTTGCTCACTGGCTGACTTGGTCTTGCTGTTTCTCATAGACTAATCTCTTGATGGGTGGTGACCTCAAAAGCTTAAGGTGTGTTCGGAGCTGTCTTCTCACGAGCAGATAGACTAGGGATGCTCCAGTGGTTGTGTGAGGGGTATTGCGATACTTAAACAGGAAAGCCTCAAGGCGCTGCTTCTGAGGAGCTTCACTTTTGGATGCTTTGAGAGTGTGTTTGACTGTTTGAACCATTTGCTCAGCCAGCCCATTTTTAGAAGGGTGGTAAGTGCTTGAGAGGATGTGTTTGATTCTACTGTTTAGCAATAAGTCTTCCATCTCCTTGGAAACAAAGGACCATTGTCTGTAATTACCTGTTCAGGCTGCCAAATCATCCAAACATCTCTCTCAAGCTCTGGATGGTCTTTTCAGACGCTATGGTGGACATGACTGAGACCTCCGGCCACTTGAAATGTGCATCCATAGCAACCAGTTGCATGGCTCCCTTCACTGGTCCTGCAAAATCAAAGTGAACGTGCTGCCATGGGCTGACTGACTAATCCTAGGGATGCAGAGGGGCCAGGCTGGGTGTGTTTCTGATAGCTTGACATTGCGAGCATGATTTGGCTTTGGCTTCAATGTCATGGTCTAGCACAGGCCAGCAGAAATAACTAGGTGCTACTTCTTTCATCCTGACAATACCACAAGTGTGCAGAATGATGACAAGTATGCCTCAGAGCAGCCATCCAGCTCTCACTGTCAACTCCTTCCCCCATGAAAGGTAAGGCTGGAGTTCAGGTGGCGCATCAGCAACGACTGACACATCGCCTCTCATGGCACGGTCAAACGCCCTGGACAGGATAGTCTCCCTTTGCCTCTGTCTTGATCTGCCAAGGTGTCACAGGTGTAGGGGCCAGGTGTGGTTTTATCACACCAGGTTATATTTAATCAGTCTCATCAAATTAAATAATTATAATCAGTCTCATTTGATTATTCACATAAGGATTATGAATATACTGTATGTATGCTTCAATTTTTAAATCAAAGGTACAACTATTGACAATACACAAGCATGAAGGATTTTTTGAGTTTTTGGAATTAACTATTTTGGCTATATTCCCATGTTTCTATTCCATCAAAACAGACACAATGTTTAACAAAGAATATTGATTAAATATAACAAAATCAACAGAAACCAAGAAATGGATTGCTGAAAATATGGATGAAGGATGTTTGCTTGTTAAATGTATTGACGCGAAGCACCGAAACTGACCACGTGGAGTAGCCAGCGTTTGTGTGCTTTGTCTCTTAACAATGGGATATGGAAGTGGCACGGAAAGACACACAATCTATTGTAATGATACTCCGAAAAGGGCAAAGGGTACTATGTGTGTGTACACATGAATAGCGGGTCTGCGCAATGGATTCGCGGCGTTTTAGTTAATGACATTATGTTCGTTTCCTATGGAGTAGCACTGCGTGTAAGGAAGCGTAGCTTCACAGCGCATATTATGTTACAGACCGGACTTCTAACGAGTTATTAAACTCAACGAAACACAGAGATAATACATGTGACAAAGATTGTTAGTTACTGGGGAAGTTAGAAATAATTCCAACGAAAAAACAGGCTACTCTGTTAGGGTAGCTATGGTCAATGGTTTGAACTTGAAGGCAGCAAGTTAAACAGCTAACTAGTTAACCTGTTGTTACAACTCTTAATCCTATCACACTCGCTAAATGGCAATATAACATAAAACAAAATCCGATGGCATGACTCCGATGGTAGTTGCACACACGGTGCTTAGGTCCCTTTTGTTCAGTGTGGGGTAGAGTTCTTCCTCCGGTGCCTGGTCTTTCGTGGGTGTGCAGGCTGTCCATGGACTCACTGTGGCTTTGTGGTTGCGGTGACTGTGTGCATTCTGGTGAAGCTTGACTGTTTGTCGACGAGAGAAAATGCCTTTCTCTTGGAGTTGCTAGCTGGTTGAGCTTAATTAGCTCGAAAAAGTGCCAGGACGAGATGCTAGTACTCTGTTTTGTTGAAACAGATTCGTTTATGCAGGAGTTTCTTCCTACATAGCAATTCGCAGGACAACGCACGTGAGCAAAGTAGAAAGAGAGATAGAACAATAGGTGCGTGCTAGTTTTATGTAGCGTTACAGTGGGGGAGGTGAAACGTTACTGTACTAGGTCATCCATTGGCTAACAGTCTTTTGAAGTTTCTGCTTAGTGTTGCGTGTTAGAGCTCCTTTTCTATGGAATAGCCTCCCTATTTCTATTAGGGAGGCTGATTCCACTAATGTTTTTAAATCCAGACTCAAAACATACTTATTCACTCAATTTTATGGCTGAGTTTGGCGTACATATGCGCACGCACACACATACATACACAGACACAGTTTTTAAAATGATATTAATTTGAATAACTTTCAGTTTTGCTTTGTTTTCAGTTTTTCTTTTCTTTTGCTTTTCTGTACTTTGCACTTTGAGACCGCTCTGCGATGAAAAGTGCTATATAAATGAGGGTTATTATTATTATTAGTGACATTGTTCATCCCTGTTGATCCCTCATGGATGCATTGACCCTACACAGGGGTGTTCTCCACCATGTCGAAGTAGAAGATTTTCCATTCTCTGCTTGTAGGATGGTCAAGCAGAGGAAGTATAGACAAAGTTCTTCTGATTTACAGTATTAATGTTATAGTTGTGACCACTCAGGAGAAGTGCCTAATGTTGCATTCTACTTGCTGCCATGGTAGGTATCCTGGAGTATGGACCAAAGATGAAGGTCAAGGGATGAGGGTTCATCAACAATGTGAACCTTCTTCCAAACAGGTAAGTGTGGAACTTTTTGATCCCAAAGATCATTCCCAGAGCTTCCTTCTCAATCTGTGGGTAGTTAATCTCTACTTTAGCCAGAGTCCTGGAAGCAAAAGTAATGGGTTTCTCTTCTCCCGTGGGTGTGATGGGTGTGTGACAGCCCCCACACCATATAGGGACACATCACATACCAACTGCAGTGGCAAGGATTGGTCGAAGTGCATCACCACCTTCCCATCAGTCAATGCTGTCTTTGCTTTCTTGAATGCAGTGTCAGACTCCTTCGTCCATGGCCAGACTTTGTTCTCTCTCAGCAGCTCATGCAGAGGCTTCAGCTGCATCGCCAGCTGCGGAATGAACTTGCTCTAACAATTGAGGAGGCTAAGGAAAGACCTCAACTGGCTAACATTCTTTAAGGCAGGAGCTTCTGCTATGGCTGTGACCGAGCAGTGTGGAGACGTCAGCGTCAATTACATGGCTTAAATACTCCACTGCTGGTTTGGAAATGCTGCACTTGTCCTCACGAACATGCAAACCATACTCCTCAAGTCTTCCCATATTCTGAAGGGAAAGCGTTAGTATCTGTAGAGCCCTCTGTAGGTAATGATGGTCCCGTACTGTTATGACTCCTCCTCCACATGCATCTGTAGATAGGTCTGGTTGAGATCAATTTAGCTGAATTCTTTACCACCAGCTAACCCTGCAAACAGGTTATCAATAACAGGGAGAGGGTACTGCTCAACTGTCAGCACCGGGTTTAAAGTCTCCACACTGATGGAACTGACCCATCACACTTACAGGGGTAGCCGAAACGCTGTAGGGGACTGGCTCAAGAACCCCTATCTTGACTAGCCACTGTATGTCAACATCGACCTTTGGCTTTAGTGCAAAGGGAACATTCCTTGCTTTCTAGGTTGCTTCACCTTTATGCCCTTTATGCTTCCCAGTTCATCCCTAAACACTGCAGCATGTTGATTTAGCACCAATGACAGCCCTGTTTGTTCAGCTGACACCGCGTTCACCCGTGTCCAGTCCAGACAAATATTTTCCAACCATAGTCTGCCCATCAGCGCTGGATAGTCTCCTTTGACTACATATATAGTACGTTTGGCTTTCGGTCCATTTAATTCCCCTAGGACCTCTGCCGTTCCAGTTATGGATACTGTCTCACCTGTGTAGGTCTTTAGCCTGAGTTTTGCAGGTGTCAGCAGAAGGTGGTTCAACTTCACCTTGACAAGTTTCTCAGACATGAGAGTTAGTTTCTCTCTTCTTGCCTTGCAAATATGCTCAATGTGCCCCTTCTTGTCACAATGGCGGCATATGAGCTCTTTTGCCAAGTATTCAGATGGGTGGTGACCCTGTTTTCCACACCGGTAACACTCATTAGTGATCCCTCTGTTTATCCTGCACTGCTGCTACACTATGCACTCTTGATGCAGCCCCAAGTTGTTGTGCTTCCTTTGCAACAAGATCCATCGATACTGATCCATCGAATCTCCATAACTTTCTGAAGTGTTTGCTTGTCTTCTGTGAGTAAGCACTTTTGTATTGCCTCACTCTTTAAATTGTCTCCATAAGACAACTCACCTGGCTTATCTGGCTGTATAAAACTCCTAAGCAAACTAAAAGTTTTAGCCCCTACCACACTGAGGAACATTGCTCACTTAGTCTTTAGTGTCATTGTAAGCAAGTGTAAGCACCCCATTGCTTCACTGTTTCATCAAACAGTCCAAATGCCAAAAGTTAGAGGCGTCCTCTTTATTTTCAATTTTCCTCATTAGTAATTTGGCTTTTTACTAGTTTACTTTCACTTTCAAAATCACCCTTCAGTCTTTGTTTTTAATTTTCTTGTGATTAAGTTTCAATTACTTTTATTTTCCTTATTCTGTCTCCATTTTTTATTTAAACTTCTCCCATTCTTCCAAAATGCAGCGCCACATTACTGCCTGCCTCGTTTACGAATTTACATGCATGGTGAACTGCCAAGAGGAAAAAATAAATAAAAATAAAAATAAGTTCAAATCAATAATCATTGTACTCCACGAAAAATGGCACACGAGTTTGTCGAATCCCCGTTGCCAGTTAATTGTTGTGTCTTAACATCTTTAGATCAACATTTCATAAACAGAGACGGAGGCGGTAAATAGTTTTAAATACAATAGGAGGTTTACTGAAAAAGAGATGCATCTGCATTTGGCTTACATGCCATTAAACCAGTGGTGGACAAACCCCCTTATCCCATTACTTGAGTGAAAGTATAGATACCCCATGTGAAATATTACTCAACTACAAGTAAATGTTGTTCAGTCACATTTTTTTCCTTGAGTTCAAGTATTGGAGTTGCTTTTAAACATACTTAAGTATTCAAAAGTACATTTTCTTTTTAATGTTTGCGCATTGTTGTATTATTTCCAGAATGCATTTACAGAACCTCATAACTGTCTGAAACCACCTAATGAATGCATTGACTTGCTTGTAGAACCACTAAAATTTCTCCATAAAATTGCCTATAGAATCTTCAGCATAGAAATGCATTTGAATCGACAAAAGGACAGCCTGATTGTCATTTTCATTTTTTAATTAAACATGTTTAAAGAATCCATATCTCTCATGCTTCCTCTGTAAAAGACAATGTATAACGTTAGCTAAATATATAGTATACAATTAACAACATATAAGTAGCATACTGAAATAACTTGGCTGAAGGCTAACAACTATGATAAAAAGAATAAATGTCAGCCATGTCCTGCCCCCTACAGAAATCTGATATATGGTGATATACACTACCGGTCAAAACCCATTTTCCAGTTTTTACTGAAATTTAAGAAGTTCAAGTCCAGTGAATAAAATGGTACAAAGTTAAGCGCTAAACTGCCATTGGTTAAAAAATAAGTTTAGGTTACCAAAAACTGAAAAATAATGTAAATTTTTTGGCAGTGAGTAGTTTCCTACACCATCAAAAGGCACTTGGAAACTGGAGGAAACTCTGACAGGAAGAGGTCTGGCAGACCCAAAGCCACAACAAAATCAGAAGACAAGTTTCTGAGAGTCAACAGCTTGTGTGATAGGTGGCTCACAGGACAACAGCTTCAAGCACAGCTTAACACTGATCGAAGTAAGGAAGTCTCAGTTTCAACTGTGAAGAGAAGACTTTGAGCTGCAGGTTTGTCAGGTCGAGTGGCAGTAAGAAAGCCATTGCTAAGATGGCAAAATAAGAAAAAGAGGCTTGGCTGGGCCATGAAGCACTGCCAGTGGACTACTGAAGACTGGAAGAAGGTCTTATGGACCGATTAATCAAAACTTGAAATCTTGAAATTTTGAAAGGTTTTTGTAGGCCGTCGAGTAGGCGAAAGGATGGTTCCTCAGTGTGTGACACCAACTGTCAAACATTGAGGTTGAAGCATGATGGTCTGGGGCTCTTTTGCTGGAGTGACTGTTAACCCACTTTAAGCCATTACTTGTTTTTATAACTCTGAAATATACATTATTTTTCAGTTTTTGGTAAGCTAAACTATTTTTTTTAACCTCTGGCAGTTTACCGCTTACCTTTGTACCATTTCAGGTTATTCACTGGATTGAACTGCTTAAATTTCAGTAAAAACTGGAAAATGGGGGTGTTCTAAAACTTTTGACTGGTAGTGTATGTAAATTACATATAGTATCTATGTCCATGTATGTCTGTCTGTGACCGATAATTGTGGAGTAGTCTAACATCACCAAAGAGCCTTGAGGTATACCTCAAGCTTAGCTAGCTTTATAATGTTTGCTGCTAGAGTAACGTTAAGGTTAGCTGTGAAGACTTAGAAAAGTTAGCTTAGAAAAACACCATACAATTAACCCGTTCATTAAAGCATTAACGTTATTAGATAGCCTAGGGCAGGGGTCGGCAACCCGTAACACTCAAAGAGCCATTTGGACCCGGTTTCCACGGAAAAGAAAACACTGGGAGCCGCATTTTCTGTCGACGGGGTGCTACGCGAAAATAATTCTTGCGCCCCTCGGATTTTCTGTCGACGGGGTGCTACGCCAAAAAAGGTGCGACCAGTTCATTTATTTCGCGGACCGGGGAGAGGGTGCAACGCGAAAATAATTCTTGCGCCCCTCGGATTTTCTGTCAACGGGGGGGGGGTGCTACGCCAAAAAAGGTTTGCGCCCAATTCAATTGGATACTTTTTATTTCTTTTCCTAAACCACGCGGAGCCGCAACATAAGGCTGAAAGAGCCGCATGCGGCTCCGGAGCCGCAGGTTGCCGACCCCTGGCCTAGGAAGTGGGCTAACGTTAGCTAGTTACACCTTACCTCGGCTGGAGAATGTCGCAGTAGCCTACCTATAGCTTAGAGGCACTGCTCTATGTCTTCATCAGCTACTCTACCAGTCCAGAACTTTAGGACTATAGAGAGAGAAGCTAGTGGACCGGATGACTGCACCTCCCAATTTTTCCACACATCATCGGAGCGGGCAGTAAATATTTCAATAAATCTCCTTAGAGCATGTTCCTGGTGGAAATATATCTCAAAATCTTTCTATTGGGCAAGACAAAAAACAAATAAATGTTGCTCACAGTCACCAAGGTGCTTTCTAAAAGATTTAGGCTTTTTTGGGGGATTTTTTTATTTTGACTGTTGTTCTTGACGGTATCTAAATTTCGCCTCTGTACCTTAGCTTGGCCCAGTGGCGCCCTGCTTGCCTTCGGGGAGCCCGTTGCAGGGGCATCCTTTCAGTGACCATAAACGTATGTTTTAATAAAATGTGTCGGTATCATCTCTATAGCCTGCAGAGGGGTTAGAGGGACCTCAGACACAGCGAGGTGCAGTGGTTTTAACAGCCGAAACACCTGCATTTGACCTAAAATGCGAGAGTACGCAGACTTCACTGGCTCAGGCATGCTGCACATTACTGGTCAAAAACAAACGCGTTTAGGTCCGCTAGTAGCCTACCAATATTTCTATATGATCAGAGCCGGCCCATGGCATAGGCGATATAGACGAATGCTAGGGGCGCTGTCCATCCATAGCAGGTGTGCCAAATGAGGGACAGGGAAAAATATAAAAGGGAAAATGAGAAGAAAAAACACGCAGTGTCGCTCTTCTTTACACAAAATGTTATTAATTAAAATACTATTTCCAAATATTACAAAAAAAGCCCACAACAACATATTTACATAGCCTATTAAATAGGTCCTATTTCCTGGGTTGCCTGTGGCCATGGCGCAGTATCACCCCCCCTTCCTAGTTAGCGCTACCTGAGTCTGGGCGGCAGGGGCTACTAGGGTGGCACGGTGTGGCACCCCCACAGGAAGTCTTGCCACCATGACTGCCGCCCCATTTGTGGAGCAATAAATAAATGATAATAATGTATATACATATATATATATATATATATCCTACTGTATATACAGTCAGGTCCAAGAGTATTTGGACAGTGACACAATTTTCATCATTTTGGCTTTGTACGTCCAGCACAATGGATTTTATACATAGCCCCGGCAAGTTTAGGGGCTCAAAAGTAATTGGACAAACTAACATAATCATAAATTAAATGGTCATTTTTAATCCTTCGCTGCCGTAGCCCTGTGACTGCACAGGCTCCTCCGAGACAGCACTCGCAAGGCCGACGACCGTAACTCCGGCACCCCACAGCCTCTTCTGTGAGCTGTGAATGTCTTGTCGGCTTCCGTCCCCCCTCCCTGTAGCGGACAGCCAATTTCCGCCCCGGTGGCACTCCTGATCAGATCTGACTCTGGCGCGGCCGGGGAATCGAAACCTGGTCGCCGTGGCCAGCGTCGGACGTTGAAACCATTAGACCACGCGGGAGGTCTAACCCCGCATTCTAACAGGGGGCGATACTAGGCGAATAAATCTAGCGTGGGCGTTCCCCACGCTTGAATGGCTTCCTCAAAAATGCTTCCAACGTGCTTACAAATTTTTTGCATGGTAAACGAATAGTTCATCATAGATTTTGAGAATCTTTATTATAAATATTAGTTGGCTAGCAGTATTGTTTCCTTCAATCATGAACCGCAAACTCAAACTCAGAAGGCTTTTTACAATTGCGGCCATTTACTTGCGCTGGAAACGGCTCGCAATTTGTCTCCAGTACCGACGTGCTTACAACATTTTTGCATGGTAAACGAATAGTTCATCATAGATTTTGAGATTCTTTATTATAAATATTAATTGGCTAGCAGTATTGTTTCCTTCAATCATGAACCGCAAACTCAAACTCAGAAGGCTTTTTACAATTGCGGCCATTTACTTGTGCTGGAAACGGCTCGCAATTTGTCTCCGGTACGTTTTTCCAAACGTACCCATGCGATAAAAAATTGCCTTTTAACCAACACAAACATTAAATAAGATGTATGTAGGCCATATAAGTTTAGCTAGCTATAAATATTTATGCTTTTAGGATTAAATAACGTATGGCGGTACTGCAGACCGCTGTTATCAGTTTCTCCTCATTCATGTTGAAGTGTTGGAACTAGGAACCAAATTTCGGTGTTGTGTTGGTTCCGCGTGGAAGGTAAAAACAGCAACAATCTGTTTTGTTGCCCATAATATAACGTTAACAACATTATTTAGCATTTTCTACTGAGACCAATTGGACGGCTCTGTCAGGCCACAAACTAACATTTAGGCTAACGTTAATCAATTTGCAGTAGATTATGCAGAATGTTAACGTTCATGAACATGAATGCATCAGTGTATTTGTAAATGAATTTCAATACCTAATTGATTTATTCCATGAAACTTATACCATGTTTAGTATTTGTCTCTTTCAAAGTAAAATATATCATATATCATTCCAGTTGATCATTTTAGTTATATTGGCATTTCTTTATTTTTGAAATGATGTTACATTGATCATGAACCTCTGTGTTTATGATTTAGGATAGGTGTAAGAGAGTAGGGAGAACATGAAGAGGAACTGGGACGATATACTCAGCTTTTTATGCAAAAAAAGGCCAAACAATGGGCAGGGAGGTGGAGAGTCGGGAGTAAGAAAAAGATGCAGAGACAGAGCAAGAGATAGAGCAAGAGAGCGGATTTAAATCAAGATAATCTAGCTATGGACTACCTGCTATAGTGGGTAATACTTCCAGCCTAAGAGCAGTTTTTTTAACCAGTAGTAGCCTACACTAATGATGCAATCAGGTCAGGGGCCATGGTAAGAGTAAGGCCTAATCATCAGGATTAAATATCAGGTTTTGGTTAGGATGGTTAGTGTTAGGCTAGTTGTTGCAGTCTTGATACAGTACTAAATAGGTATGGAGTAGAGTATAGGCTATAGCCTACTATGTTAGTGTGAAGTTTCACTTTTAAATTTTTTATAAAATTGTAGATATATCTAAATTTAGGAATGAGGGACTGATGCAGCCACACTTACAGGCTTTCCCTAAAACCTTTCAGGGGGTGCAAAGAGAAGTTTCCACAGTGAGTGGTATAAGGCCCACCCATGGCTAGAGTATTTGCAGTCCAAAGATGCAGCATACTGCTTTCCTTGCAGACACTTTTCTCCTCTAAACGCCCCTCTTCCAAACGTCCCTGTAATTCTGTGTTTTTTTTTTTCTAAAATAAAAATAAAGTCTCAAAAACATAAAGCTTTGCAGTAGTTTCTGTGTGAGTTTATGAACACAATGATTGGTGGTGGAATTGGCTGTGATGCAAGGGGCACCAGCTAAACTCTTGCCTAGGGCACCAAATTGGTCAGGTATACGATGATTATTGTTTTGTTTGTGGAAAATCCAAATAGAATATCGTAATCAGGATTATATATATTCTATGATAAAACAAGCTCAAGATTGGATTCACTTTCACTTTTTGGGAACAACTTTATCTAGCTAGCCATGTGAAAAACTGCTGGATGGGTGAGTGAAAGCAATTCATTAGTTTGCTATATTATTTGTGCTAATGTTTTGAAAGAATTGTTAGCTAGCATCATGTGGCATGGAGACCTAGCTACCTGTGTCAACTCCAAAAGTGCATGTTTCTGCAGTGGCCAGACTGAGCAACAGGTTTGGAGGGGAAGGGGGAACCAACATTCAGGTTCAGTGAATGTGAAAGATGTGACTAGCAAATATGTGACTAGCGTGTCAGGTGCCTTTTAAGTCTCTGGGATGCTTAATTGTGGCAGAAATTGTATTTATGTTTAATTACAGTATTTACTTTTTACTTTTGATACTTACTATATATAGTAAGTGGTATGTGAGTGTTTCTAAATTTATCATAACTATTGTAATTACTACTATTGTAACACTAGTTTCTTCTTATTGTTATTTTGTATGATGCTTTCATCTATTTTTATTGTCCTTGTCTTATTGTTTGTTTATGTGTAATTTATATAATTGTTTTGTAATCAGGGCACCATTGTAAATGAGACCTTGGTCTCAATGGGCTCCCCTGGCTAAATAAAGCTAAAAGAAAAAAAGAAAAATTACTCAAGTAACACATTTTGGGTATCTTTTCCACCACCGTCATTTCCACAACCTATATCAATACTCACCTGTCCGAAAGGTGTCCAGATATAAATGATCCGATTAGAATTCCAAGGTAATAGACAGCGACACTGAAAGGCACTTTCCAAGCATCTTCACAGACCAGGTTCCACTGTAGACATACAAGGGGTAGACAAAATAATGGAAATACCAAATGAATGAAAATGAAAAAAAGGAAAAAAGGAAATGGATGGGTTTATATTTGGAGAAATCCAAAACAAGCCTTCAACCCATATTGCCTGTTCCCAACTGTTAAATGTGGCTGTTATGGTATGGGCAGGCATCTCATGGAAGTCAATGGTTCTGATCATTACTCTCCATGGTAGAATTACGACCTAGGAATGTAAAGCTATTTTAGGCGACCAGGTGCACCCTAAGGTGAAAAAGTTTTTACATATTTAGAATTTTCTCTTAGGTGCAACAAGATTTACAGAGCTGGTCCAGAGCTGTCATACGAGTCATATGTACAATTTGCAAAACAGCAAAAAGCAAAACAACTTTGTTTTTGACGAATGGATTGTGTCTATTTCGTTACTTAGAAGAACTGTTGAGTTTGAATATATACATTAAACGATAAATGATAAATTCATAATGCATAATCATTTTGAGAGTATCCTGTTTGACAATTGTAGGCCTATGTTTGACTGTTTTCTTTTCAAATTGTAGGATAATATCATTCATAATTCATTAATATAATTATATCATTATCATTCGTTTCAATTGTGGCTATTGAGGCTATGGTATAATACTACAATATCAATATAAACATCTCAAACTGCAAAATGACTTAAATGGCGCACTAATTGGTCCCTGCATATAAGGCCAACGGGAAGTGTTACCATGCACAACGTCATGGCTTACCTGCTTCTTTTGGATGCCCTAGAGCGTCAGGCCCTTGGAAGAGAGCTTGTCTTTAGAGAGCGCGTTGATCTATTTGCAGAGACAGATGAATGGCTAGTGTCGCGTTTTCGGTTACCACGGGCTGTGCTTCTACATATATGTACGTTGTTGAAGCCGCAACTCAGCAGACAGACACGCCGATCTAACCCTATTCCACCACATCTCCAAGTACTAACCACCCTCGGATTCCTGGCCACAGGAACGTTCCAAAGGAAGATAGGGGACAGATCCGGTGTATCCCAGTCTTCTGTGAGTTGTGCGCGCGCCCTGGCCATCAAAGCCCTCATCAGACTATCACTCAGGTACATCAAATTCCAGTGGCGGGCCGTGCATTTCACACCTAGGCCTTCAGTAGTGCTCCGTCTGAATCAATCCACCCCTCAATAACTATTTTATGGCTATAAAAGCCATCTTATTGTTATGTTTTGAGTGTCTGTTCGGTTTGTTTTTGCACTTTGTTTATTTATCTTTCTTCAGTCATGTTTCATTCTCGTTCTGTCATGCACTTGGGGAAATTCTATGTTTCGGTTTTTCAGTCTTCGTTTCTAATCTCGTTTTACTTCCTTCTTACTTTCTAATTACACTTTGTATATATTAGTTAGATGTATATAGTACTAACCAACTAATCTACTAACATTAGGGATTTAGATTAAGTTACTAACACTACTAATCACTAATTATCTCACGCTTCTAACTATCGCTGTCATTCTCTCTCTCTGTACGCTTCTCACTTTCCGCTTTATTCGCACGCAGATTTCTTTATGCGTTCCTCCTCCTCCCAAAAAAACCTAAACATAGAATTTCCCGAAGTGCATGACAAGACAAGGAGAGGAACTCGAACAGGAACAATGACAGACGGGGAACAGAACGAGAATGAAACATGACTGAAGAAAGATAAATAAACAAAGTGCAAAAACAAAACGAACAGACAGCCGTTGCCGTTGCATCGCAGATAGATAACTCGTGTATCCAGAATAAATGCCTTTACTGAAGAAACAAACCCGGGGTGCTACAGCTGCGACACACATAACAAAGCATCAATAATAACCTCATAAAATTGCAATATTATTTAGGAAAATAGCAACATTTTACTCACCAAAAATCCTTATTATTTGTACACAAAATCCATCCTCCTTTCTTTCCTCAAAAAGAGTTCAATTACTCTGTCGTACAGATTATCCGTGTGTTTCAGTTCCATCAAGAAGTCCTTTTCTATCGCCATCGAAGCTAATGCTGAAAGTCGAGCCTGCCCTGTCATATTTCTGGCATAAATTTTAATTCGCTTTAGGGCTGAAAATGTCCGCTCAAATGTCTGAATCACAGACTGATGTTAATTATATTTTGTCCATGAATACTTATTAAAGAATTCCAAATGGTCTGTCCGCTTCCTTTCATAGCTTTTCCCCTGGTTGCGGTGCTTCCAGACGTGTATTTTCATATTAAAGCATTTAACCAATCACATTACATCATAGTCAGACACTCTCTGACTATCCAATCAAAGGGTGTGAATACGCTGACGTTACCTAGGCCTTCTAGAAGGCCTTCGTGTCCCCAACTCAAAATCTGATTGGTTGAAGCAACAGTTTGATCAACACTTATTTTATATGCTACAGGATTGCCTACAGGCAGATTTCTTTGACCCTGGCAACAAATGATGGCTGAAATGCTTTAATATGAAAATACACGTCTGGAAGCACCGCAACCAGGGGAAAAGCTATGAAAGGAAGCGGACAGACCATTTGGAATGATTTAATAAGTATTCATGGGAAAAATATCATTAACATCAGTCTGTGATTCAGATATTTTTTAGGCCAGCAGAGAAGGCCTTGCAGGCCCTGACGGCCCACCACTGTCAAATTCCCATACACCGCCGTCCAACAAGTACAGATCAAGAGGGACTTTCATGCCATCGCTGGACTACCCAACATCATCGGAGCAATAGACTGCACACACACACGCATTAAAGTGCCGTCCCCTGACCCATTCCCCTTCCTCAATCGCAAGCAGTATCACTCCATTAACATCCAACTTATATCAGATGCTAAATACAACCTGCTGAATGTCGTTGCTCAATGGCCTGGGGGAGCGCACGACACCTTTGTGGTGCAAAACAGTGGAATTGGGACGTGTCTTGCACAAGGTGCTCATGGAGATGGGTGGCTTATTGGTAAGTGACTGATCAACTGTTACGTTCCGCCGTGTAAACATCTATTTTCATTGAATTGAAATTCACTATTTTCTCCAGGTGATCGAGGTTATGCCTTAGCTCCCTGGCTCATGACACCTCTAGTGAACCCACAGAACAGACAGGAGCGTGCTTACAACGAGCATCATACACACACCCGTTCCGTAGTGGAGCGCACAATTGGGGTTCTGAAGGCCAGGTGGATGTGCCTTGACACAGCTGGTGGCAAGCTGCTCTACACCCCAGAAAAGGCATGTAAAATCACGTTTGCATGTTGTGTTTTGCACAACATTGCAATAAATGAGGGCGTTCCATTGCCGGATCCAGCACCTGCAGAGGACATGCCAGTTGACCCCCCACTAGGACCAAACCATCTAGATGGCATACGAATTAGGCAACAACTAATTGCACGACTTTGAGGTATGCTCTACTTTGAGGTATGCTCTACTTTATAAAAAGAAATAAACAAGCTTATTTAGGCAAAGCATTTATTGTTTATTTAACATGTCAGCTATGCTTGCGTTAACTGCACAAGTAATTTTTTCGCACTCCTTGCTGTTAACACTTCTTAATTCCACTGTTGACGCTCTTATATAGTATGTGCTTTCGGTTATTTATTTCAGATTGAAGTACTTCAATCTCCGAGCTCGTAAAGTTTTTCTTCTTGGTTTTGTTCAGTACCATTGTTATGAATGACTTTCCTATGACAATAGTGCGGGACGCCTAACCTTATATAGCATTATTGGGATGTTAATTATGCTAATTCACAAATCACATGAACGCACACTCATTTAAGAAGACTTGGCATTTAGCATGTTTACATTGTCATTTACGACAGTTTTCTGAAGTTACGAGTGTTTGCTGAATCTGACGTGGAACACTCATAGAAGCCACCTCACGAAAACAAATACGAGAAAGATACGATAAAAATATGAAAATGTTCTTGCATGAGGCCCAATGAGCCTCTGTCTGTGTGCCATAACAGTGATTGTCATGATTTCAGGATTAAAAGCACCCGTCCCTTTGTGAGGATCATTGGTCGGGTAGTGAATTTGGAGGAAAAGACACCCTGCCTAGAAAAGGCTGTCCCTCCATACTCAGTGACCAAACAAGGAGGAGACTTGTGAAGGAAGCCTCTGTGAGGCCAACAATTACTCTAAAGGAGCTAGAGTTCAGTGGCTGA
The DNA here is from genome assembly GCA_029706075.1 of Aldrovandia affinis. Taxonomy (NCBI): domain Eukaryota; kingdom Metazoa; phylum Chordata; class Actinopteri; order Notacanthiformes; family Halosauridae; genus Aldrovandia; species Aldrovandia affinis. Next base: position 9,371,247 of record JAINUG010000006.1, read on the forward strand.
GAATGGAGTAATAGTGCATCAGTCAACAATATTAAGAGCACTGCATAATACTGGCCTGTATGGCAGTAACACCATCCACACAGTAAAGCATGGTGGTGGCAGTATCATGCTATGGGGCTGCTTCTCTTCAGCAGGGACTGGGAAACTTGCCAGAATAGAAGGAATAATGGATTAAGCAGATACTGATACTGCAGATACTGCAAGAAAACCTATTTCGGTCTCCCCAAAAAAGTGAAGCGGGGGCAAAAATTCACCGTTCAGCAGGACAACGATCCAAAGCACAGGGCCAAAGCTACATTGGACTGGCTCAAGAATAACAAGGTGAATGTTCTTGAATGGCCGAGTCCTGACCTGAACCCCATCGGGAATCTGTGGCATAACTTAAGCGACTCTCAAGTAACTTGAGAGAGCTGGATCAATTCTGCTCTGAATAATATCACCTCCATCCAGTGTGCAAAGTTGTAAGAAACAAAGCTGTTATTGCAGCAAAAGGTGCTTCCATCAAATATCAAGGCAAGGGGTCTAAATACTTACGCATGAAGCATATTTAAGTTTTTTGTTTTTATTTGAAATATTTGTTGGCATAACTAATTTCTTATTTATAAAAGTTCAGTTTGAGTTTTTTAATAAAAAATATTGAATGTAAAAAAATGTGAACGTATCATTTGTTTAATCCAGTTTTTCTCCCAATTTGGTAGCTAATTACACCCGCTATTTTCAGGTCAATCCCTCCCTCATAGTTCGCTGCACCTAGCCCTGTGACCGGCGGCAACAAAGGCAAAGTATCGTCTCCTCCGAGACGGCACTTGCCAAGCCGACGACCGTAACTCCGGCACCCCAGAGCCACTCCTGTGCGCAGGGAACATCTTGTCGGCTTCCATCCCCCCTCCCTGGGGCGGACAGCCAATTGCCGCCCCCGGTGGCACTCCCGGCCAGAGCCGACTCTGGCGTGGCTGGGGAAGAACGTATCATTTGTAATCCAGCAACATTTGAAAACTTTCCAAGAGTCTTGAGTACTTTTGCAAGGCACTGTATATTGTTTGGTGTTTCCATAATTTTTTCTACCTCCTGTATATGCATATATAGCCTATGAGTCAAAATGTAGCCTATATTTATTTATTTATTTGTCAGGGAAATAGCAAAAACCATCATTACAATGTGAAATAACTACAAAAACATAAAAGTATGCATCAACAATTAAAAACAAATATAAGAAAATACATGCACAATCACATTACAAAGAGGACATCCACTTTATACATAAGAGCAGCCATATATATTTATATATAAAAAAGTTCTAAACCATTTTAAAAACATTATTTTGTCTAAACATTCTGTTGCTATTGAACACACTGTTAATAAAACCTACCCTTCTACAATTCAAACAATATACAAATAACAGAAAACGACATGCAACATGGACTCACCTCCGATACAATAGTGGACGTGTATCTCTCGGTGCTAAACTCCCATCCGTCGAGGCATCCTTCCGTATCATTGTCAAACTCTTGTATCTTTCGGTAACGAGTACAACTGCTGAGGAGAAATGTTCCGCTGACCTCTTCAGTGGGTATAGCCTCATTTAACTCAGGCACAGTGCTGCTAGAGATTTGATGTGGGAGCCGACAATGATGTGGCGGGATGTCACAGAGAAAAATCATAGACAGCCCTGTGTATCCATTTGGAATACTACTTGCGCTTAGCAAGAAAAATATTGCTTTTTGAAAGGGTCCCCATTCCCCCAAGAAAGATATGGCATATTCGTAATCTTGCATGTATCTTCAAAGTTAGGTTCAGTGGGGTGTATTCTGAACTGGAAGCACTGAGCACCAGACTTAGAATGCAGGACTGAAGAGTGATACATGCATTCTGTCCTGAGATGAGCTCTTAGGGATATGTGTTTGAGCATGTGGCTGCTCCAGTTACGACAGACTGCAGGAATATGCAAAGGTAAGGGTTACCACCCTTATCTTGCCAAAAACCGGGATGCCCAACCATTTAATGTTTCGTTGTTGTCATGAAGCCATAATGGGAATAATACATGAAGCAGAAATTGGGCAAGTAAATTGTAATTAAAAAAAATGACATTTAATATCCTTATTACATATTTAAAATGTTAAAGGCCCATTTCATCAGACCAATCAATAACAGAACAGCAGAGTTGGTGACTATATACAGTGTGCAGGTGAAATAATATTAATAAAAAGGAAAACAAAAAGACTGATAACAGAAACAAAATGGAACCTCAGCTATTTAAAATTAAGCCTTTCAATTAAGGTGATGTTAGGTAAGGTACATTTACATTTTAGGCATTTAGCAGACGCGCTTATCCAGAGCAACTTACAGTTTACATTTATTTACAGTACATACAATCCATTTATACAACTGGATATTTTACTGAAGCAATTCAAGTACCTTGCTCAAAGCTACAACATCAGTGCCCCACCTGGGAATTTAATTTGCAACCTCTGAGAATTTACAACCCCACATTCATGTTGTGAATCTCCTGTTCCACCACATTCCAAAGGTGCTCTGAGACCTGTGGAGGCCATTGTGTTATGCCCACGGCCACAATTTTGTTTATTTTATGTTTCTTTGCATTTTTCCCTTCCCTTTTCACTGCGTTCCTGTTCTCCCTGTTGTGTGTGTCTGTGTGTGATGTGGGCGTGGCTTCCTCCTCTACATTCTCCGGCTCCCTCCTTGATTACAACAGATCTGCGCTGCTGCCTACTCACCTGCCATCAATTATCATCAGCCCTGCAGTGTATATCAACCCCGGTTTCTCCTTCATTCCTCGTCAGATCGTTCTGTCTCACCGCTTCAGTGGTTAACTCTTGCCTGCCTGTTTTTCTTGTTCACTCGCTTGCCATCCTGCCTGCCTGCCCACAGACCAGCCAGCCCACTTCCTTGCCTGCCTGCCTGCCAGCTTACCTGCCTACAAGCCAGCTTCCCTACCTGCCTGCCAGCCATCTTCCCTGCCTGCCTACAAGCCAGCTTCCCTGCCTACAAGCCAGCTTCCCTGCTTGCCTGCCCACAAGCCAGCTTCCCTGCTTGCCTGCCAGCCAGCTTCCCTGCCTGCCAGCCAGCTTCCCAGCCTGCCCGCTTCCTTGCCTGCCTGCCTGCCTCCTTCGTCTGCCCTCACCATCGTTTCCCTGCCCCAGTCCCTGTGTATAATAAATACCCTCACCTTATCTCATCCTCTGTGTCTGCATTTGGGTCCAATCTGTATATCAGTCATAACACATTGGAGTACACTGAACTCATTGTCATGTTCGTGAAACCAGCTTGAGATGACGTGTGCTTTGTGACATGGTGCATTATCCTGCTGGAAGTAGCCATTAGAAGATGGGTAGACTGTGGCCTTAAAGGGATGCACATGGTCAGCAACAAGACTCAGGTAGGCTGTGGCATTTAAACAATGCTCAATTGGTATTAAGGGGCCTAATGTGTGCCAAGAAAACATTCCCCACACCATTACACCACCACCACAAGCCTGAACCGTTGACACAAGGCAGGATGGATGCATGGATTCATGTTGTTTACACCTAATTCTGACCCTACCATCTGCATGTAACAGCAGAAATCGAGATTCGTCAGACCAAGCAACGTTTTTCCAATATTCAACTGTCCAGTTTTGGTGAGCCTGTGCCCACTGTAGCCTCACTTTTCTGTTCTTAGCTGACAGGAGTGGAACCCGGTGTGTTCTTCTGCTGCTGTAGCCCATCCACTTCAAGGTTCGACATGTTGTGCATTCAGAGATGCTCTTCTGCATACCACTGTTGTAATGCATGGTTATTTGAGTTACTGTCGCCTTTCTGTCAGCTTGAACCAGTCTAGCCATTCTCCTCTGACCTCTCTCATTAACATGCCGTTTTTGCCCACATAACTGCCACTCACTGGATGTTTTTAGTTGAGTTGGTGCCATATGATTAGCTGATTAGATCATTTCATTAATGAGCAGGTGTACCTAATAAAGTGGCCACTGAATGTACAAGTAATAAGCCTTATTTTATGCCCACAAAATACAGAAAATTATATTCTTTAATAATAACTGGCACGAACCACAATTGAACGGTTGACAAATTATTATTTTTCCTATAAAAATCAAGAAACACAAATATTCACCCCCCAGTTATCAGTACTTTGGGGATCCTCTCTTGGCCATTATATCAGCAAATAGTCACCTTCTGTAGTGTCGTACAAGGTTATGGAACTTTTGGGGGGGGGATTCTCAACCATTCCTCCATGCAGAATTGTTCCTCCAGATTCTTGGGTTGACATTTGTGGATAGCTTTTTTTTTGTTCAAACCACAAATGTTCAATTGGATTCAGGTCTGGAGACTGAGATGGCCACATTGATCTTGTGCTCTGTCAACTATTTCTTAGTTGCTTTGGACGTATTTTGGGGGTCATTGTCTTGTTGGAAGGTCCATCTGTGGCCAAGGTGTAGCTTCCTGGCAGAGGGAACAAGGTTTTTGGACAAAATGTCTTAGTGCATGCTGGAGTTTATGGTTCCATCTATTTTAATAAGTTCCCCAGGGCCTGTGGATGCAAAACAACCCCAAAGCATGAAAGATCCACCACCATGCTTCACTGTAGACATGAGGTGCTTTTCAACATTACTTCCATTCTTTGGACACCAAAGATAAAGCTGATCTGTTTGTTCAAAAAGATAGATTTTTGTTTAATCCGACCACAAGACATGGTTCCAGTTGTAGCTCAGATGTAGTTTAGCGAATTCAAGATGCCTTTTTTGTTGAATTGATGATGGTGAATTGATGGCTGACCACAGAATTTCAAATGTGTGTTCCCTCCTTTTTATACCCTATGGAAACAGGAAACCATTGAAGGCCACTGTATAGTTCCTTAACCTTACAATTAACTTCAAGTAAGTTGTATAATTATGAAGATTTGTTTATGTCTGATTAAATTGAAAATAATAGTTAGGGGTGTGAATAATTGTGATCCCGATGTTTTCTGGAAGAAAATATTATTAATAAAACAAAATGTTTTTCTGAACAATTGTATTAGTAATGCACTGTGGAAGGCGTCGGTCTCAGCAGCGGATCAGGGCGATTAGCGGCCACGCCTACTGGCAGAGCAGCCAGCGCACGCACCGGTCTGGTGTTGCTAATCACATCGGTGTGCTTTAAAACTGCTCTGCTCTCTTCAGTAGGTGGCTGGAACAAGAAAGAAAAGGCGGAAAGAAAGAAAGAAAGAAAGAAAGAAAGAAAGAAGAAAGAAAGAAAGAAAGAAAGAAAGAAAGCAAAGCAAAGCAAAGCAAAGCAAAGCAAAGCAAAGGCAAAGCAAAGCAAAGCAAAGCAAAGCAAAGCAAAGCAAAGCAAAGCAAAAGTTAAGTTAAGTTAAGTTTCCGGTTATGGTTTAAATGGTTGTTGTGTTTATTTGGTTTATTTGGTTTGAAAACTCAAAGCCGGTCTGGTTCTCTGCCCGTGTCGGGATCAGAGAACGCAAAGAAAAGAAAATAAATAAAGAATCCAAAGTCCGTAGACCAAAAAGCTCCAAAGCCAAAGCAAAGTTTCCAGACTGCTCTGTTCCGTACAGCGATTGTCACGTGGCGTGTGACATGCACGTTTGGATTTTTTGGGCATTTTTTGAGCATAAAATATACCTCATTACTTATATAGTTTATTTTATACGATCTCTTTTGTCAAGGGTGTGGATAAAAACAAAGTCTACTGTATTACCTCTGATCTGCAAATTCTGTCAGGATTATTACACAAAACCAGATTCAGTATTGATTTCCCTCTTGTAGGCTGAGTAACAGACTGTACCAAAAAGCAATCATTAGCCCTTTAATGGTCTGCTCAACCATTTGGTAGAGCACATGTTTCTAGGTGAGCCTATTAAAGGGTTAACCACATCTAAAAGCTCCTCTTCACATTTTCCCTGATCTGACACTACTTCCCAATGAATAGAGGGGTAATTGAAGTCGCCCATTATTAACATTTCTCCTTCATAGTATGTATGTTGCTGTCTGAAGCTGGTGGTTGCTAGCATACTCCTATATTAAGGGCCTTCTCATGATCTCCCAGTAGTCTAATCCAGATGTCCTCACAAGGGATGAATGAGTTCATTCCTGGAATGTCCTGCACATTAAGATTGCTTTTCACATAAAGGGCCACTCCCTCTCTGCTTTTATTTGTTCTATCCTTCCTGAACAATTTGTACCCCTCCACATTATATTCATCCCTGTCCAATGCACCAAGCCATGTTTCTGTAATCCCAATGATGTCATAACCCCCATAAAAGTTGACAGCCTACAGTTCCAGAAATGTATTTGTTATGCTTCTTGCATTCAAATACAGGAACTTCAGAGCATTACTCACACTTATAGTGTCCTTCCACTCCACACCTAACTGTGCCGACCACCTCTATTCACATTATACTCTCCAACTCCAACATTATTGGCTCCAATATGGACCATGACAACTGGATCCACCCCTGCTCTGGCCAGAAGCTTGTCCACATGTTCCAGGAGGTCTCCAACCTGGGTATCAGGCAGGCAACATTCGAGACTCACCATGCCTCTTCCTGCAAATGCGGAAATCGGTATGTACATCACAAATTCAATTGGATATGCAAAACGCAGAATTCAGTTCACAGTATTTTAGTATTTATGGTATTAATTTACCTCAAGAAAAACACACCAACACAAAGTGTAATATGTTTGATGCATACATTACATTTAAGTTGCTTATTAGCCTAATATTGAGAATTAAATGAGGAATCACATGAAAATGAGTGCATAAACATAACCATGTTCTATGACCATTTTGTTTTTGAGTCAGCCTCTTGCACTTATGGCTTTTTGTAGGAATATGTCCTATGGTACAAAGCCAGCATATAGCCTATAATTCAAAACCTAGGTTATATTAATTTATTAGTTTTTTTATTTGTCAGGGTCATAGCAAAATGCATTTTTACAATGTTAAAAAACAAGTATCAGATGCATTGTGTTAAATGTATTTATCCAATAAATAAATAGGCTAATTTGGGAATCCTTTGAGAATAGTACTTGCGCTTATAATATATTTGTAATCTTGCACGTACCTTCAAAGTTATGTTCCGTGGGGTGTATTCTGAACTGGAAGCACTGAGTGTGAGACTTAGAATGCAGGATTGAAGTGCATTTCTGAAACATGCATTTTGGCCTTAGAAGAACCCTTTAGAAATGTGAGATGCATGGGTTATGTGAGCAGGTGGCTACAATCCAGTTACCACAAGCCACAGGAACATGCAAAGGCAAGGGGTGGCTACTGTCTTGCAAAAACCGGGACACATTTTTACATTTATTTTTCCAGGTAGGTTAACTAAGAACTCAGAATTTTATTTTTCAGTGATGACCTTGGGGATCAAAGAGGTAGGGAATGCAAGGGATTGTGTACCAAGATGTAGGGAATGATTAGATGGCTCAGGGCTGGTAGTTATCAAATGTTTTGGAGTACGAAATAGCTCCTAAGTCATCAAAAATTCTGAGAGTGACTAACTCGGAAGCTATTTAAGAGTCCTCTTGAGCTGTTCTAAACTGGCTAAGAGTTGCCTGGAGATGACTGCATTGAAGAGATGGTCTGCACACATATTTTGGGAGAGGAAAGATTGCTAGAAATCTATGAGAATATGGACTTGGTAAATAAATATAGATTAGACAGGGGGAGTATTTTATGTCACTCACCTCATCAGAGACATCAATGCTCCGTCCAGTAGAAGAACAACAGCAATTATTGTTTATTTTATAATATAAAATATTATAATTGAGGTATACTTGGAATAGGTGAGTTTTCAGTCTTTTGCGGAAGATTCCGGGATAGTGATAGTGAATTTGCCGTTCTGACCGATTGTGGAAGGTCATTCCACCACTGGGGGACAAAGGCAGAGAAGAGGCGGGGCTGCGAGTAATGGTTCTAGGTCTTTGGAAAGACAGATGTAGATACACTGTTAGTGGCCAATAGCATCGAATTGAATTATTAATAATTACGGCACAACGCATTTAAAATCTGGCATCACTCTTTGTACCACCTCTCATTTGTGAAACAAATTGTCTGATCATAAGGTACCAAGTGGATGCATTTTATAGGTTGGGAAGGCTATACTAGCACTGCTTAGAGTTTCCTCAAAAAGATTTCACAGCTTACATCCCTCATACCCAAAGCTACTACACGTTCCCACAACTGTCAATGGCCTGCCAGCAAGCCATCTACATCAAATAGCACGTTCTCCTTTAACTATCATGGTTAAATGAACCGAAAATATGGACATGTGTTATGCACAGATCAGGTGGAATCATCTTTTCAACAATGCATGCCAATTCACGTCAACTGCGATTTCACAAAAAAATCCTGTCCGATTCAAGGCAGGCTACTCTAGGCGAATAGCTGCTCCTTACCTTTGGTGAAGTCTAGAAGTCCCAAAATATGACTGTTGATAATGTTGGTATTCTAATCACTGTAAGGGTCTAACAAACAAAAGTAGTGGCCCTGTTTTGTCGCAAGAGCAAGTCAAATCTAGAGAGTTACAATGTTTACTATGCGCATCGCCACCAACAGCAAAGATGTCATTCTTATGGGTCTATGAGATATGTGAGTATGTTTTGTATCCTCATGATGGCAAATCTTTGCTACAAAATAAGCCCACACCTGTCATTATCCTATAAGTATTGGCCAAGCAGCCCCCCATGAATGGCGACCAGTGGCAGTAATATGATCATGTGGCATGATCCAGGGGCATAATTAATACTACTTCCCTCCATATATGCTGACACTTCAAGCCAGGGGGTTATCCTTTACAACGATATAAGGTTTCCTTTGGTTTGCATTTACTATCATGAATGTGCTATGCGCACATCATGATGCTAATGAAGGCGCACATGATTGAAGAGAGTGCACAGACTTCATTCAGAATTTTGGAAAACTCTTTATAATTTTCTCTTAGTTTATTTGGATTTATTATTTGGTTTTACAATACCAAAAGCCCCAAAGAAGACCCATTTCGATGCCCAGGATCCCGTTTATGACCCGTATACTAGCTACCGGTCAGCTAGATAGGCGGAAGTGCCGGCTCTGCAACCAGAAGATGCCTATCAAGTTCAATGACTGGCACAGCCAAAATAACCTATAGCTTTTCTTGTGTTGCCTGACTAAAGAACCAGTGGAATTTTGACTTGGCTAAACAAATGTGTTATATTATTTATATATATAATAATTATATATTATTTATATTGGTGTAATATTTTGGTATATTTAATTTATTTTGCTAATTGTGACAGCTGTTGCTGGTTTTAAGTTGATAATGGCAAATGCCTGATGGTTGGGTTACGTACCTTGCTCAAGGATACAACAGCAGTGCCCCACCTGGGAATTGAACCTGCAACCTCTGAGTTACAAGCCCAGCTCCCTAACCATTATACACTGAGAGAACACGCTATCCTAGGTTGGGGGTCAGGTAGACCTCCAGAGACCTGGATGTTACATTTGGACAATGACTGGCTCTGGTCCCATCTCTCTTAGTGTTATATGATTTCAGGAGTTGAAGGAGTACTCCCATCAAAATCTTGAATTTGACATTTTTGACATTTTAGGCATTTAGGTCTTATCCAGACAACTTACACAGTGTACATTTTTTACATTTTTATACAGCTGGATATTTTACTGAAGCAAGTTTCAGCTTCTGGACAACAGCAGTCCCTCCTGTCCCCCAGCTGCCCCAGTCCTAAGGGGTACATTACCCTACCCGTTTCTTTAGACCTAGGTTTAGGACCTCACTCTCGTTTTAATGGCACGTTTCAGCTTCTGGAGGTCCCTCTGTCCCCCTGCCCCCCGCTATGACCGTCTCCTTTGAAGGCTCCATGGCTTTGAATCCTAGAGTTTATAGCATATTTGTGCAATAGTGGATGAAACCAACACTTTAAATGTTTGGAAAATGTGATCAGTGCTATTTTGTGGTAATTTCTGCTTTAGATTTCAAGACCTATTCAATAGTTTACTTAAATTGGTCTTGTTTTATCCTGAGTTATGATGCCATAATGCTGGTCATTTGAATATATTATATACCAATGAACATTTGTCAACATATTGAATGTTTACATTTTGAAAACATAGCTAGCTTATATTTCCAGAACATGATGACGTGGAATAAGAAAGCTATGAGTTTGTGTACAATTATTTCCCATATTTTCTGTGTTTTATAAGCTTCCTGTGTTTTATAAGCATATATAGACTTTGTTTCGCTGTTAAGGACATCAAAGGTTGTTCAATACCCTTAACTAGGTATTACAATTAGTAAGTCAGTTGTTTTTTTCCTTCTTTTTGGGGTGATGTATGCAAATGATACATGCAAAAGGGAGTGAATATATGTGCATGCTCCCATAGTAGCCTGTAGTGTTGGGGCACTGTCTGTCAATCAGGCTATTGAAGAGTATCATTACCGCACCCATCCAGTAGGAAGCCCAGGTGGCACACCCCAAGGACATTCATGGTATACTTAATTAGGCCCTCAGACCATGTAGACTTTGAACAACCTTTCTGTATTCCTGTTCCCCAGTTTTTCTTGTAACAAAATGTGTTTCGTCTGCATTTTGCAAATCCATTAAACATAATTGCATTTTCAATGTAAAAACATAAACAAAGAATTTAGTGATTTCTTCACTTTCTAAAGTTGCACTTTCAATGCGTGTTTTCTTAGTAGTTTTAGAAAAAAAATCTAAAATATTAAAAAAGAAAAGACCAGACCAATGTGTTGCTTCTGGGTCTGTCTAATAGTGAATGTAAAGAAGGCCTTGGAGGATTCCTCCCCAGAGCCTGCTACAGTCCATACCATCAGGGATGAACATGAGAAGCAGTGGGCCCCATAGCCCACAAACTCAGTGGTAGTGGAAATTAAGCAGTTGAGATAGGGGTCACCATCCATATTGGGAGCGTTGAGGGAAAGGCCAAAGTAGGTCATGGATATGCCTATCCTATGAGGAGAGAGAATTACCACATAACAACTGAGCACATCCCTACTACCAATGGAATCTGTGTTATGGATATTGAAGTCACAAGGTACAACAGTATAATAATACATTTCACAGTCACCACACACATCATGTACACAATTATCAAAATGTGCTAAACAGTATATAAGTGGTGTGTCTTTTTTGAATAACTATTTGTTTAAGATGTCAGCGTTATAAGGCCTTGGGTAGCGTAGCGGTCTAAGCATTCGCTTGGGAATGCAAGTTGCCTACTAACGTGGTTTGAAACCCGAAATCCGAAAATTAAATGAAGCCAAAGGTTGCGCAAATGATACATTTTCCCAAATTCCTACTATGACCCATATCAAATTGTAGTTATTTACAAAATGAGGATGTTATGAATAGTAATATAAATATTAATTGACCAAATAATCATTTGGAGTTAATAGTGCCTTAATCAATAGTGCTGTTCCTCATGTTTGTTGTTTTTATAAGGTCAAGCCATCATCATTACTGTTCATCATCTCTTTCCTAAAAACAAACCAAAAAAAATGAAAAATTGCAAAAATATGAATTAAACAAAAACAGGGAGTGGGGTATAAGCAAACTGAATAGGTTATAGCCTTGACTACATTGACAGATGATGACTAGGTTTGAATCCACATTCAAAGGGCTGGTGAAGTATCACTCACCACCAGAGGAATATACAGAAATCCTGGAAGGGACAAAGCCAACAGTAGCATCCTCCATCCCCGGATGAAATAGGTGAATAATGGGAGGATGTATCCTAATGCATAGCACATGGTGAATCCCAGGGTGCAAAATGGGATGCGCATGGACTTGCTGAGCTCAGATCCTATATGGTTAACCAAAATAGTAAATAAGGAAATTCAATAATGATTCCCCCACCCCCAACTTTTAAACTTGTCAGTCCTGTTTTGGTTCTCACCAAGTCTGTTTACAATGAAAGTTGCATGACCGTTGGCAAGAACAAAATTAGAATTCTATTGTAGAGAATACAATAATCTCTCTGTTCATTCCCTAGGGAGTATCATTCAAAAACAGATAATTTGAAATGAGACACACAATTTACCAATAGTGTGAGCAGATTTGTAAAGCTTATTGATTTGCCTTATTGTGCAAGATAATACTTGAAAGAGAACAAGAATACGCTTGAAAGTGAACCATCTCTTTAGAGACGGACCCTGCCGAACCGTCGACCGTGAATCCAATACACGCAGGGAAGCTTTCTGTACCTGTGGTGAAGTTGTGCTGGCTTCCTTTCCCCTGGGGTGGACAGCCAAACGCAGCCCCCAGCGGGACTCCCTGGACAGAGCCGTGCTGGCGCAGCTGGGGAATCGAACCCCAGTCACAGTGGGCAACCTGCAGTAGGCAAGCCTTTACCAGTTAAGCCACCCGGAGGCCCCATTGGACTGTACTGTCTTAAGTTGACCGCATACTTTGTCCTTATTTTACCCACTTCAGAAGACAAATCCAGTAAAACGCAACCCATTAGCTCTTACTGTTCCCTGCATTGCCTTAATCTCTCCATCTTGGCTGCTCAGTTTGGATTCTATGCAGGCAGCTTTCAGCACAGAATATATTTGTACTGAATTAGTGACATCTTTGTAGGAGTGGGCGCTATACCGGTATGAAAGTGACTACTGGTATTATGCTGTGCCACGATATGGATTTTGCTATACCGTGGATACCGTTATATATTCATAAATTCTCATTTGGCATTCATATTGTTTTGTTCAAAATTTCAATTGAGTGATAGTAGTTAGTAGCTACATCTATTTTTTTTTTTAATCTAACCTCCAGGTTCCTACAAAAAAAAGAAGCATATTAATATGTTGACCTATTTTTTTGAGCGGACGTTTTATGCATTTGTTGCGCGCATGTAGCAACAAACAAGCATGCAGGCAGCTGCAGTTAGCAGGCAGACTACGTACTAATATTTATAGCCTATTACAAGTGCAAAAGTGAAGAATCTAAAATGAGCGAACACGCAGAAAGTGATGTTGCTCAAGAGCAGGATGATGACGAATTGGTTAAAAAGAAAGGGGGCTCCTTGAAACTCATTTGAAACTGGTTTGGGTTCAAAATCTCCGACCTCGACCAACAAACAATACTATGCAAGTTGTGTCGCCGTGTTGTTTTAGCCAAAGGTGGAAACACCAGCAACCTGTTTACCCACCTGAAAACCATGCATGTCCGTGAATATGAGGAATGTACCCGAATGCGTGAAACAGTTAGCCCAGGAACTCGCCCGAAGACAAGCCAGACTCCCACTCAGCAATCAATCAAGTCATCATTCGCTGCCGGTACTCGCTATAACTCTTTCTGGTTATATAAGGTTAAAATACATATTTTGCCTTAACTAATGTCATTTAACTAAGAAGGGCTATTAAAATGTGATTCCGATTTTTTCTCATATACCGTGATATCATATCGATATCGTTTGGACAGTGGAAAATATCGTGATATGAATTTTAGCTCATATCGCCCACCCCTACATCTTGGTGTATGTGATTCTATATTAATCATTATATTAATTCAACAATCTTGGCGTGTGTGTGTGGTTCTATATTAAACGCTAAATTAATTGCAAAACCTGTATTTAAACTGAAGGCCTAGCATTTAATATGCCAAAACTTATTTTGATCTTTCTAAGAGTAAACTTTATTCTATTTTACACATAAATAAAACCCACACATTCAATGTATTAATTACCAGTTTAATGTATAATCGAATAAATAACAGCAATTTTAATCTATAAAATGAAAGCCATCTCTGTATAAGAATTAATTATTCATATACATGACCAGGAAATGTATTAATTTGCATCTACAATGTTGGACTTGCATGCAATAATATAGTCCAATGATATCAAGTCTTTCAGTATGAAATTGAAACCTAATTAGTACATGTAACACAATCACCAAGTATTATTGAAAAGGATTTTAATTCATTATTGAAAAGGATTTTAATTCACAATACTCCATTTCAAGATTTACTGAAATCTTACAAGAAGAATAAATGTTTTGTAATTTATTGCTGCAACAAAATACAGTTAATTTAGAGACTTTAGGCGTTTATATTCCCAAATGTCTAAGCGGCAGCAATGGAAGCGTCATCAACTTGTCGACCCTGTGGCTGAAATACATTAAAAAACACAAACACTAAAATCAAAACACTATAAAACTACTACAGACAAAGACATTTAAGACTCCAGTCTATGCTAAGTAATTGCAATTCCCTTCATCTCATTGACAAACAAGCTCAGGGAAGTGTTTACCATTTTCCACACTTATACAAAATCAGGAATTTGGCTAACATTGAAATGAAAAATAAAGTTACTAAATTCTTTGTGCATTCTGTTATTTTTATATATGTACCGATATTCATTAATGATCCACACAGTGTTTTTAAAAGGAGGCTAAAAGATTCAAATGTTTCAGCATACAGCCTTCTTCAGTGAAATGGTGATAGCCTATATACTGATGACAGTCTTGTATACCTTACTCGAAAGCGTCACAACAGGTGTACAAGCGAATTAGAGAAGAACTAAAATCATAGCCTCTATTTTTAGTTAGGTCGTCAAGAGCATTTAACTCATGGCAGCAAATCCAAAGAGTACTATACATTTTAAATAGAATAGACTGCTCTTATTTAAGCTTTTTGGGTTAAAAAAGAGGTGCATAGATCCTATAAATTCAGTAACTATCCTCATAAATGATCCACACTTAGTGTTTTTCATTTAAAATTAGGCAAAAAAAAAGAATCTTTTAGTGTAATTTTAAATGAAAAACACTGAGTGCAGATAATAATATATAATATAATAATATATATGCCATTTAGCAGACCCTTTTATCCAAAGCAACTTACAGTAGTGAATGCATTCATTTTATAGTATATGTGGCCCCAATGGGAATCGAACCCACAACCTAAGCATTGTCAGCGCCATGCTCTACCTAATGAGCTACACAGAACCAGATTATTCCAAACTATTTTCTAGCCTAGCCGGGCATTTGTGAACATTCTATCAATATAAGTGGGTGGGAAACTAATGCAATATAGAGCTTTCGGACAGTGCAAAACAGAACATGTCCCAGTATGGGCACCAACACCAGGGCAGTGTATGCCTAGCAAGCTAGCATATTCATGGAGAGATATAATTAGCTAGCTATCTAACGGACAAACTCAAAATAAAAATGAGGATGTACTTTACAGGAATATATTGATTTAAGACAAGCTAGTCCATACCTCACCCTGGCATTTTTGTTTCTGTGGCTAATCACCTAATGTTATACTTTCACTCCTTGACCCTGTCGACAGTCAGTGCTAGCTAACTGCAGTCGTGATTATATTATGATCATTGTTATGTTTGTGGCAAATGGGATATCGTAAACAGGATGTTTTCGATGATAAAACTAGCTCAAGATTTAATTCACTTTCACTTCTTTGGAGCCACTTTGGCTAGAACTATTCATTCGTTTGCGGTTATTTGTTCTACAGCTTTGAAGTTTTTAAATAGTTGTTAGCTAGCATCATGTGGCATGGAGAGCTAGCTACCTGTGTCAACTCCAAAAGTACATCTACATGACATGCATTCAAATTTAGTGGCCAGTTGTACCCTCTTCTAATTTAACTTCCCTCCCCTTGTACTGTGAGCTCGCCACCACAACCTTGGAACCGGCAGTGACAAAGGGTAATTGAACCGCCTCCTCCGAGATGGAACCTGCCAAGTCGTTGACCATAATTCCTACACACACAAAGCCATTTGTACGTCCTCATGCTGGCTTACTTTTACTCCAAAATTAGCTTTTAACGTGATTCTTAGGAGTAATTCTGAGATGCTTAATAACTACAGGCTCCCGTCCCGGTCTCTCCTTTTGCTGGTAATTTGCAATATAATTTCATAAGTGAGTGTATGATTTCTATTTTTGTTTCTATTTTTGTTTCTCGTTTAAAGTCCTGTAACCTATTTAACAAACATTCAATCACAAATCTTATTTGGATTTAGGTTTGACTTGATTCCACCAGTTACTGTTCCATTAACCTATCAACATATTTGGAGATCTAAATTGGAATTATTATCTGTAATAATAATTAATCATTTAAATTTGTCTATTTTTATACATGTACAGCATTTAGGAGTCTTCTCTTGCTGGTTCCCTTGGACTACCTTTCAGAGGGGTAACCTGTTATAAGGGGATAATTAATAGCAGTATATAGTAAACATTGGCTGGATTCAGAGCTGCCACATCTTATATTTGACTAAATCCTACATGCCAGACACTCTGTTCACTTTTGTACCTTGACAAAGATGCGGGAGGGCAGGAATCGGCGCAGCAGTTGGCTGCTGATGCCAGGGAAGCGGAGCAGGTTGATGTTGAGAGAGGGCAGGCTCTGGTATCCAGCCATCAGTGGGTAGAAGTTGTACAGCATCTCCTGCTCAGTGCCAGGGAGAATCCGCAAGCGCACCTGCATGAACCACCAAAAAGAGACTAGTGAGGCAGACACACCTCAGTGACACATGTAATGTCTCAAGAACATCATCGCGCTGTCTGGGTAAGATGATTGTAATATGAAATCATTGGTATCAACATGTTGTAGACAATTGGCTAATGTAGGAAAAAATACTACACACACACATACATACACATACATATATATATACAGTAGGCTCAGATTTATTCACAAAGATCTTTATAAAGATGAACAAAAGAGATCGTATAAAATAAACTATATAAGTAATGAGGTATATTTTATGCTCAAAGAATTCAGAAAATATCAAACCTACATTACTAATGCAATTGTTCAGAAAAAACAATTATTCACACCCCTAACTATTCTTTTAAATTTAATCCAACAAAAACAAATCTTCATAAGTATACAACTTATTTGAAGTTCATTGGAAGGTTATGGAACTATACAGTGGCCTAAAATGGCTTCCTGTTTCTCTAGGATATAAAAAGGAGGGAACACACATTTGAAATACTGTGGTCAGCCATCATCATGGTGAAAGGCAAATGACACCCCTGAAAGCATCGTACAAAAGGCTATTGACCTCTACAGATGAGGAGATGGCTACAAAAAAATCACTAAAAAGTTAAAGATACCACTTTCCACTGTTGTGTCAATTATTAGTTAGTTTAAGGCCACTGGAACAGTGGCTAACCTGCCAGGTACAGGATGCAAGTCTATTTTGCTCCCACGTGTAGTAACACAGATGGTTTGAGAGGCAAAAAGAGCACGGTTCAAGATCTACAAAACAACCTGGCATCTTGGGGTTACAAGGTGCCTAAAGCTACCATTCGATGATGCTTACATGACAATGGCCTTATGGCAGGGTTGCAAGGAAGCCTCTTTTGCAGACAATTCACTAAAAAAGGCATCTTTAAATCGTCAAACTACATCTGAATTACAATTGGAAGTGTCTTGTGGTCAGATTTTTTAAAGAATTAGTTTCAGATTTGATCCCATTTCTCTCCCAATGTACCAAGACATTTTGTCAAAAAACCTTGTTCCCTCTGCCAGGAAGCTACACCTTAGCCGCAGATAGACCTTCCAACAATAGCGGTGCACCAATATATCGGTGGACTTTCGGTATCGGCCAATATTTGCCTTGTTGACTGCTATTGGCTGATAAGTCAATAAAATTAAATTTACAAATGGCAGTGGCCGAAAATTATTGTCAGTTTGTGTTGCATCAATCTGGTCTAAATGTTCAAACTTTAATGGAAAGGCAGCATCTTTTATTTACAGGCTAAACTGACTGAAACCACACCTAATTTACTGACAATGCTGCGATTGACTAGCTATCATGAGCACTCTAGCACTCCATGCAGTCTTGCACAAGATGCACTAGAGCTGGGCGATATGGCCAAAAATAATTAGCATGGTATGTTGACGAAATACTTAGATAACCATGGCTGCCGCCATAGGTATGGACAGTATGGCAAACGCCAAACCACTTTTCATGTAGGTATGGCATGGCCATACCACTTTTAGTTGAGTTTTTATTTAGTCCTATTTTTATAGTATAGGTCAGGCTATATCCTAACTGAGCAAGTTGTAGCCTAATTAAAAAGACTTGCAGTTCTACTCAGATGAAGAGAGAAGGGAAGGCGTTATTGAAACACAAAAATATGAATTAGCATATGCTTGCAAGGGTTTGACAGCCTGATAGTGATATAGGGGAGATTATCTACTTTCTAGCGATACCAGAATTATTTTTCAATTCCTAATATTGACCAACTTCGCCCTTTATTAACAGGACAATGCAGAATCGTGTTCACCCACTAATTTGCGAACATCAAAGCAGCGCAGGCTTCGGGATACTGCGAGATATTGGCCTAAATATATATATTCAAATGTATTGTAATAGTAATACTTTTTATTAATGAATGGCATTCTTGGGGACTGTATTTCATAGCAGCCTAGGCCTATATGGCACAGCCAGTTAACTTAAGGGTGTGATGCTGAATTTTCTTACTGAATGGGATGAATAAATAATTTATTGGCACTCAGTTACTTTTTTAATTGAGTCAGTTTAGTAGAATTTCTTTTTAGGCCAGTAGACTTTCTACAAGCCCAACTGGGCCACTCAAAAAACCGAATGGTTGAACCTTTTCTTTGGGGTAAATGGGAACATGTTAGTGTGCAGTATTAACCTTAGAAAACAATATTGCACATTTTCATTAATTCACATCAAATCTGATCAGCCATTTACAAGTAAGACATATAGCACAGTACAACGAGTATGTGAAAGAATGTTACAATAAAAGCTGCTCCATACATTAGTAAGATTGAATTTTTACTCATTGAAAATTATAATGAAGGGCAGAATATATATTTTTTGCCTGGGCACAAATAGGACACTAAATAACAAATTATCGGTATCAGCTGATTGTGTTATTTGAATTATCGGTCCCGAATTTTCATATCGGTGCATCCCTATCCAACAAGACAACGATCCCAAACATACGTACAAAAGAAAATAAGAAATGGAAGCACAAGATAAATGTCCTGACGTAGCCATCTCAGTCTCCAGACCTGAGTCCAATTGAACATTTGTGGTGGAATGGTTGAGGATCCCCCAAGAAGTTCCATAACCTTGTACGACACTACAGAAGGGGAATACTTGGAACCACAAAGTACTGATAACAGGGGTGTGAATTTGTGATTCTTGATTTTTCTGAGGGAAAAAATTATAATTTGTGAACCGTTCGATTGTGGTTCGTGCCAATGCATTATTATTACACAATCACATTTTCGGATTTTTCTGACCATAAAATATATCTCATTGCTTATATAGTTTATTTTATAGAATCTATTTTGTTCATCTTTATCAAGGGTATGAAGAGAAATGG
Organism: Aldrovandia affinis; assembly: GCA_029706075.1. Lineage (NCBI taxonomy): Eukaryota > Metazoa > Chordata > Actinopteri > Notacanthiformes > Halosauridae > Aldrovandia > Aldrovandia affinis. Next base: position 9,390,597 of record JAINUG010000006.1, read on the forward strand.
AGCCTACTGTATGTATATGTACATATATATATATATATACTGTATATATTAGACATATACTATATGGGTCATTTCAGTATAACTATTTTTTAAATATATATATTTTGTTGACTGACCTCAGATTTTCCCCCAAAATGTATGAGGTTTTCAGATATGCAGTTTTAAAAATGTATATTCATTATTTCTTGTCAGTTCATAACAGTTCGTAACTTAAAATACCAATGACAGTTCAGTAAGAAATACACAATACCCTGACCTTAACACAACCATTTACCCCACTCATCTAATACTGCCAATCTTAATATAACGAAAAATGTATGTACACTACTGGTGAAAAGTTTTAGAACACCCCCATTTTCCAGTTTTTACTTAAATTTAAGCAATTCAAGTCCAGTGAATAACCTGAAATGGTACAAAGGTAAGCAGTAAACTGCCAGAGCTTAAAAAAAAAGTTTAGGTTACCAAAAACTGAAAAATAATGTACATTTCAAAGTTATTAAAAAAGCCCCTTTTCAGGGAACAAGTAATGGGTTCATGTGGGTTAATGGTCACTCTGTGCAAGTCGCCGACTCTGGATCCAGCAAAAGAGCCCCATACCATCACGCTTCCTCCTCCATGTTTAACAGTTGGTGTCACACACTGAGGAAACATCCTTTCGCCTACTCAACGGCGTACAAAAACCCTGCGTGATGAACCGAAGATTTCAGATTTTGATTAATGTTGATTAACATTATTTTTCCGTTTTTGGTAACCTAAATGTATTTTTTAACCTCTGGCAGTTTACTGCTTACCTTTGTACCATTTCAGGTTATTCACTGGACTTGAACTGCTTAAATTTAATTAAAAACTGGAAAATGGGGGTGTTCTGAAACTTCTGACCGGTAGTGTATATGTAATTTGTCAAAGTTTATACATGTATATTGTTCTGCAATAAATAGAGACTTCAGCTTTAAAACTAGATTGAACTGGTATGTTGTTTATAATGCACTGAAAAACATTGTGCTGTACTTAATGCTTATGCGAAGAGAGGATTTTAACACGTTCAATGCTGATATACCACATATATGTATGGGCAAACAGTAAATTCACAAAAGAAGGAGGGAGAAAGAGGGATGGAAGGAGTGGGAGAGAGAGACCTACCTGCTTGAGTCCAGAGAACATGAAGGCATCACTGGGCTCCACAGACATCTCCACATCTTGCACCAGACCGGTGCGGTTCTGAATGTGGTACTTTACAGGCAGTGACTCTCGCACTCGACCAAATGACGGCAGCTCTATAAAAACACAGAACAGCCTATTAACACATGCCATGCGAGATATTAGAAAATGTGTATATAATTTAAGCACCAAATCTACAGTATACAATTTCCTTTCAATTTATCAATAGCTTGATCAATTGAGCTTCCAACTATTAATCCTTTTTTAAACATAACTTCCCCCACCCCCACCCCCTTTTCTTCCAATTTGAATGCCCAATCATATTCTAAGCTGCGCTCGCTGCAACCTCCGCTGTCAGTTTGGGAGAGAATAAACAAACACGCACTTTCCTCTGAAACATCAGCCGCCACTTCTTTTCACAATGCAGTCTACAAGTTAAGCTTGCACAGACATGAGTTGAAGGAAGACACTTTGTGCATAGTTTTATACCTGCAGACTGTAGGCGCCTGACTGACCAGCGGGGGTCGCTGGTGTGCGACGACAGACAATTTGGCCGAATTAACCCCTTCCTCCTTAGGTGACGCTACCGCCAATTATGAGTTGCTCAATGGGGCTGCTGGCCACAGCCGACACTGGCCCGGTCTGAATTTTATACCAGACCGTGGGGCTCATCCACACACCAGAACAGTGACTTAACAGGATGAGTCACCCAGCAGCCGCAACTATGAATACTTAATAAATTAACCTATTAAATAAGTTCATAGTCAAGGAGTAAGCATAATTCACTGAAGAACATTTTTTATCCAGACAATTATTTGCCAGTAATTTCTACAGGTGTTGCGCACTTACCTGCATGTACATACAACGGAATGCTCTCGACAATTACATGGGGAAGGGTAACCACTGTGTGAATGACTGGAACATTTTCACAGGCAGATTTCCTGAAATTCATATAAAAACACCAAAGAAATACCAAAAATATATCAGACTTAACAAACTGTACATAAATCTGTCCAATCTTATCTGAGAAGGGCCAGAGTGGATACAGGGTTTCGTTATAGCCAAACACTAAAACACCTGATTCAACTAATAAAGGTTGATTGAAGGCAATGATTAGTTGAATCAGGTGTTATAGTGCTCAGCTAAAACAAAAGGCCATTCTTGGATAATATTGGATACCCCTGGCCTAAATCCACAGCAGGTGGACAAGCAATGATCATCTACTGCATTTCCTCACAGTATCAAGCACACATTTTTGAACTACTCATCTGTGATCAGCTCCAAAATTTTCCCAGGCAGGGCCTAAAAAGAGGTTCCACAATCCACTGTGAAAACAGTGAGAATGCACTGACCTCTTCCAGGAAATGACGTACTGTCCGGAAGCCACACTGCTTGTCCCATTGATTATAGGGGGACACCTTAGACAGAAGCATTCGCTGGCACACTCCCCCGTCTGTAGGATCACTGCAGGGACATGGGACACAACATACCACCCTGTTACAGTCCTTATTTGCACTCTGAAACAAACCCCATCAACCTCTAATGTAATAGTAACCCTGCCAGCTTTCACCAGCTGGTTAAATATTTCTGGAAGAAACATGTGACTTGTAAAAGGTTAAAGGCTTTTTGGTGATCAGGGTCAGGCCAGGCCAGGTTCTAATTCAGTCATGTACCCCCCCCCCATCCCTCCACCAACCCACCCCGAAACCTACCCTTATGCCTACATGCCAAGATGCACAGCTGTCCCACAGATGTGAGGGGAGCGGCAGAACATACCCTGCTCCACCTGGGACTGAGGCTGGTCCACGGCGGTCATGGTAGACACCAGCTGTATTTGGCTGGACACCAGATGAAGGGGCCAAGGGGACGCGCTGAGGATGTCCGTCATCAGCAGGAAGGGGATGTCCACGTACACCCGGTCCTGGTTCTCAAACTGAAAGGAACAAACACGGACAAGGAAGACGTTCATATTTTACTCTGTGATTTTTTTGCTTTTATATTTTAATGGTCTATTTGTTATTATTCTAGGTTTTGCTCCATTCAAATCCTTACCTACACAAATGGGTTGATAAACACAGGTGACCATATGCTGGAGGTATTCAGTCTTTCACCATTCAGACTGAATATTCAAGCTCAGACTCCTAATAATAGATCAAACTATGTAGTCAAGCTCGATTAGAACAAAAACTAGAAACGTTTCTGGCACTCCAGGACCAGGGTTGCCTACCCCAGGTCTATGGCTAGCTATCTCATTATAGAAATTTGCACTAATCTTGCATATGGTGTTTGAATGGGCAAATAGTCATCTTCAGTGATTGCCTTATAAATTTATGTAAATTGGTTTCATACTAGTGAGATTGAAGAAAACTTACTCTCATAAAAACAATGCATGCATTACAACATGTCTCATTTTAATCCACATCACACCAACTTATTTTTGTAAGGGAGGACATTATTAATTTAACGCCACTTGTTCAAACTCACTTTCGTAGACACAAACTTCAAAGCAACTTCAAACGGAACGACAGTTTCAATAGTAACAGTTTCGTCCTGGGAAGAAAGAAAACAAATATGGTGAATAATATCTACAAAGCTACAAACCATCATGATGTACCAAGAACGTAGTTCCAGACTTACTTTGTGACACTTGCACATGATGTCTTTGTTCTGTACGGTGGTATTCACAGCATAAGAAACATGAAAGAGGAAAATTCTGGATCCGGTCGTGACACAGCGAATGTAAAGTGGCTTTTCAACCTGTCACACAAAGGAACGTTACACAACAATAACAAACTTGAGAATTCTCCACACGAGATTGTGTACAATGTGTACAACTATACGTATGTCCTCGCCAATGATCTTTATGCAAATTGTGAATTGTTGACCTTGTAAACTGTCGGGGAAGTTAGAATTGAATAAAAATGTCTATACGTGGGGAAAAAAGAGATATTGCTGCACTAAGGTGAGTGTGCAGTTTTTTTACCTTCTGCCCTGGCTGCAGGTCTCCAATCGAAATGTCAGGTAACAGTGCAGGGTGGGAGTCATCACCCATTTCAGAGCTTGTCAAAGTGACGTGGGTCGTCTGAGTCAGGTTCGCATCCTGACCTGTATGAGGGAGGGCAACAGATGATTGCAGCTTCTTTGATCTAATATTACAGTAAATGAGCAAATAAATACAACCCCCCTCTCGATTTCTCCTAAAATTGGAGCCAGGGACTATTTTCCACACTAAAGACCACATAGTACTAGGGGAGCAAGCTGAATCTTGCACAGACAATAAGAAGCCTCATTATAGCAATTGCCTGTCTGATAACCTGATGCATCCTGGGAAGAGCTCAGTGCAGCACTAAGTTTCAGGAACCCTACCCCATCCAAGGTGGGATGAAGCCAATTGTGTCCCTCAGCTGCGGACCTCGGGCTATACTCTGCTAATGGCAAATGCTCAGGCCTGTGTTTCCACCAACTTAGCCACTCGGGAGCCCGAACCACCGCACCATAAAATTAAGAGCGAAGCTCATCAGAATTACAACTGAGATTATCAATCAAAACAATCAAAAAACTCAAATAAAGAGAGTACATAATGAAGAGAACAGGCTATACAACCCCTCTTGGCTTGTCACCGATTTACAGTGCCTACCCAGCACTGCAGCAAGCCTGGACCTGAACGCCCCAAGGGTAATTTGTAAATTATAAAACACTGATTGTTGATCAGTTACTCACGGCTTGGAGACAGGTCTCAGGCCCTGGTTAGCCCGGTTAAACCAGTCGCCACAAGTGAGCTCTTAATCAATAATCCGGGTCTGTAGTGTAATTTTTATTAGCCCTATTCTGTGCTCTGCTGACCTGGTTTCAGCCCAGCTGTGAGCTTGACGTCCTTGGCAACGGTATCCTCGTGGGACTGGATCGTGACCATCATGCAGTAAATCTCATTGTTCAGTGCAGGAGGTTCATGGTGGAGTTGCACAGACATCCTCGGGACACGAGAGATTACCCTGGAAGATAAACAGTGACAATGCAACAAACCAACAGTCCTACTGTTGCGGTCCTACTGACTGCACTGAAAAGACGTAGGGTCACAGCCGCTATACAAACATAATGACGCGATTATGAGATGAGAGGTTGGTCTGTCACAATGCAACCTTAAAAGGGAGCACCTGACAGTATGTAGCATTACACTTCAAAGCAATATGATACTGCCCCATTCATGAGCTAGTGCTTTAATATAATGGGAAACCCAGTCAAGATGACACCATTTTATCACAAAACAGCAGTAGACAACTGCAGGTTTTCTTCTGCCACTGCAGCCCCTCTGATCCAAGCTGAGGACAGACTGAATAAGGACTCACATGGTGCTGGCCTGGATGGACACCGTGTCCCAGTCCACATGCTGCTCCAGAAAACGGCCCCGCCTCTTGAAAGAGCGCGTCGCCTGCAAGGCCTCATGGGAAGATGCGGCGTCGCCCCCTCCCCCACGCCAGTTGACAAAGACACAGCGTCCATTTTCATTGCCGAGCATCAGGTCCACCGCTGTGATCTGACAGAGCGCAAGACAGAAACATTTAATTTATCACGAGATATCAGAACATCTAAGCAAGCATACTGTACATGAGAGCGTTTCTTACAACAGCATTTTGTGAGCTGGGCTAGAACATAAATCAAGCAGTGACCTTTGATTGTACTGTACCTGGTTTTAATTAAATTAAATTTAAGTAGTATGAAGTTACATTTAAGCCTAAATTAAAATTTTACCTCTATCTTCTTGCCCACATCCTCAGTCCGGGCCACAAATTTGAAGGTGTATTTCCTCGTCTTGCCTGGGACCAGACACATGTTCTCTTGTGCTGAGGGCTCCAGGATATCCTTGGTCTGGCAGGGCTCCTCTACCACACAGTACTGGTTATAGTCCTGTGGGCACAGAGAGAGGGAAAGAAAGACATTTGTGAGCCAGCCAGCAGAAGCATACAGGGTGCCAGCAAGATTGAGGGCAAAGGCCTGAAAGAATTATACCTGGTTGCTGAGGCTCACACACAGCTTTGAGAATCGGACAGGGTGAGGGCAGTCTGCCCGCAGGTACACGTGCAGCTGAACAGGATTATCCACGTGGAAGCTGGGAAACAGGAACTTGGCTTTGCACTGAACTGTCAGGAGAAGTAAAACATAAATCAAACAGTCAAGCTGCTTTATCCCATATATTCATACATACGACTTACACAGTAATACATTTTGCATTGCAACAATGTATTTTTAACAATTGTTCATTGGTAGTGTGGAAGTAAAAATGTTGTATTAAGTTGGAATGCTAGATAAACATCCACAGGGGACACGCAGACACTAATTAACTCAGTGGGACGCTGCAGTTCGGAGTGGCCAGGCAAACAAAGGCTTTTCGTGCCACAACTTCAAAATAAGTTATTTTGTGACGTTTGTTCTATCTTCATGTTGCCCCATAGCTCCTATTACCTGTAGGTTAACGCCCGTTACCTCCCTCTTGTCACTGTTCCCTCCGTTGTGTTTGATATAAATATCACATTTGAAAATTGAAGGCGGGAGATTCGCTGTCCTGCGTGACACGGGTCTCTATACAGCTGTTCGTAATTAAAGCTTTAATACTGTATAAAGAAATTCTCTCTGATCCTACTGAGTTTTAAGTTCCATGACAGTAGATTACCATAACTTTTTGGTCAGTTTAATTTAATATTCCAATTTGGAATGCTCAAACGCATTGGCAACCCCCCATTGCTGAAGCAACCTTTGCCAATTTGGGAGGGCACAGGCCACAGGTGGTTCTTTTCACTATGCAGTCCACCTTGATATAAACCTGCAAGCTCATCAAGCTCAGCTAGCACAGGCAGACCACAGGGGCCCAACTGACCAGAGGAACTATTGCACGATGAGGTGGGGAACATCCTGCTGACTGAAACCCTCCCACGGGACTTCCAGGCAACAGCCAGCACTGGCATGGTCAGGATTCAATTTGGGGCACATCACTGCACAGAGAAGCACTGCTCTTAGCTGGATACACCACCCGAGTAGTACAACACCCATTAGTGTTTCATGAATCTGATATTGACAGAGAATTTTTCTTTAGATGAAGGCACCTTACCAAAATGAAAGTACCTTACTAAAGAGTACACCAGTAGAGATAATCCTCAGATTTAAAACATAAGAACAGAAGAATACATACAGGCAACTGACAAAATAAAGGGAACGCTTTGGTAACCCAGGATTGACACTCAAATTGCCCTGGCCCAGGCTAGGAGAGTCCCAGTCGGGAGGTAGGGCATGTTGGAAAGGGGAGACCGCGCCTATCTGCCGGTATCAGCAGTGGCACCCATGATGGACATTTGTGGTACTGCACCTGTTTAAAGGATCCATAATTTACTGAAGTGTTGCCTTTATTTTGGCAGTTACCTGTAGTTATGAGAACAGGCCATTTAGCCCATCTAGGCTCACTATTTAACTGTGATAAGCACAAAGCACAGTACCCTGTTGACTAGAGCCAGTGCACTTTCTGTAGCTGTACTCACTGAAGGGCACGTAGTCCTGCACCTCGATGGTGAACTCGTTGTTTCCTGCCAGGGCCACCCGGTCGCTCCACAGACTGTGCGCAGCCTTCACTGCAGCCACGTCGCAGTCCGGCTCTGGCTCTGGAACTTCGTTCTGGAAACATAACCATGCCAATGTGAAAATGCACTTGAAACACATCCCCCATATGTCTCCCCCTTGGTTGCATTTGAAACAATGTCTTTGGCCCACAGCACAACTTACCATTAGCACCTTTATCAGATTCTTCTCAATTCTGGATTTCTGATCGTCTCTCAGGGTGGAAGCTGGTGTTAAAAATGAGGGAGAAGTCGCTTAAAATGAGGGGTGTGTCTATACGCACTCTATCCCAGGGTAAACTGTGTGACCTAACCTGATGGCCCTTCTATTATACAGGTTTAGAGAAAGCCACGTATTTACTTAACAATTGGAGTTGTATGTTACACATGGAACTCTACCATAGAGGCACAAGGGACATAAAAAACATTGAATCTCCTGTTCTATAATGGAATGTGAATGGCAACAACTCACAACCCAAAATGATTTACACTGTACATTTAAACAGCATATGCAGCAGTTTCAGAAAATGAAGTGGTTGGATAGGCTAGAGATTCTACAGTATGCTACATGTAATGCTGGGAGGGGTGGCGGGAGGAGTAGAGAGGGCTGCTGCTCCACTTTGGCTGCTGTTAGTTGTTTCTGTTCCTTCCCACAACCTGGGAGCCTATAGGACCTTGGACAGCAGCACCCTCACACACCGGCACACTCACCTGAAGCTGATCAGCAATCAGGTCAGGTGTTGCCTATTGCCTTCGTTAGGCCATATAGGCCTGCAATGCCTGTGAAGAGGACCTTTTTTTGCTTACAAGGACAGAATTGCTGTGTAGGATGTTTGGGTTTTGGTTTATTCTCATGCCCTCTCTTTTTTAGGCCTTTGTATTAGTTTCGATTTTTGTGTTTTGAGTTTACAGATCTGCAAACCTTGTGGATGAATTTCTGAAAGGAGTTGGAAGGTCTGGGGTTTCCTTTCATCCATTTAAAAACCTTCAATACTTTTGCTTTCATTGCAATGTGTGAATATTTATAGTTTGTGCAAGCAAATCTTGGATTGGCTCAGGTCCAAATACAACAGGTTTGGTGTCATAACTATGTTTTAACTGAAGCCTCATTTTGGTGCATTTTAAAGTGATACCTGCGTATCCATGTACTTTGACCTAAAACACATGCCTGCTACACAGAATGGATACATGTCAGCAGGTTTGAGTTTATTTTAGTTTTCTTGACTACCCCAAAAAGGGGAAATAAAAAACCGTTGAATATTGGGTTGTCAGCTTTACCCTTCCACTCACCATCTGGCATGGTGGCCAAACCCAGCACTGTGCCACATTACTATTACACATTCTATGCTCCTTCTAAATTGAGAGGATAGACAATAATATTATATCGTACTTTCCCTGCTGAATCATATATTGAAAAACTACTGCTACTACTAATAATACATGGTTACAATAAAACACAAATTGCCATCCTCTAAGGGCCTAATGAAGAATGAATTACTTGACTCCATATTTCAGAAGATCTAGAGACTAGATCAGAGACTAATAAGTAAATGAAGAAATAACCGCTGCATATTAGAGAAGCGGACAAGAAAAGGTGTGGCAATTAATGACACGGAGGTAAAGGATACCTCTGCCAACCAGCTCCAAGGAGTAGGTGATATAGTCCTTGATCTGGGCCATCAGGTAGGAGCACTTGAGCGCAGTGGCAAGGATGGAAGTGAGCAGAGTCCACCAGCGTTCTGTGCGGTAATCACACATCACGTAGTCCAGAAGTCTGCAACACACACATTCTCCATTTACAATGCTCATATCCATTATTCAATCTTTAGAGCACTCACTTGCACTTGCACTCCCCCATCACTTGCAAGATGATTTGCACAAGAAATTTCCAACTTCATGACTGACAGTCAAAATTTAAGTAAACTGAGAACATTTAGACACACAAAGCAAAACTGCCATTGGCACATTTTTCATTTGAATTGAACAGGTTCAGATATCATCTCAGCCAATTAGATTAAAGATTAAAAATACATTGAAAATAGAAAGGGCACTTCTTCCCACATCTGTTGAACCAAAACAACTTACTTTAAAGCTTTGGTGTAGTCCTTTGCATAGTAGTACTCCTCCCCCATCTGAACCACTGCAAAGAGAACAGTGATCGTGTGTGTTAATCGCACACAAAGTGGGAGAAAGTAAGCGTGATACTGTATAGGACAAGGCTCCATCAAGGGGCACACTCACTCAGATGGCTTTTCATGCGTGGGCACTTATACTTCTTGAACTGGGCCACGGCGTTACTGAGCAGAGCGATGATGAGCTCCTGGAATCATATCAACAGAGGGTCAGGGGCCTGCAGCGCACACACTATACACTACACGTTTTTATTAACACGTTCGCGTCACCTCTACATGAACTAGTTCAAAACTTCATGCTCTGTGGAGGCTCTAAGCTGTGAGAAAATAAATTTTACCATTATTACCACTTGGTTAGTGACCTGAACATTCTATAGTTGATCAATAATGAGTAAAATATGGAAATTATGCATGCTGTACAGTGTTTGTAAAACAAAGTCAAAATGATTCACTTATAAACTTTAGCAGTTAAAAAGTTATGCAAAAAAGCATATTGTAAACTTTAAGGTTGAATAATAAATAAGTAAATTAATTCATTAGAATTAGCCAAATGCATAAAACAATACTAGCGTAATACTTGTTCAACCTCATGTAAGGTAGAGTTCTGCACATTACACTGCATTTAGTCCCATTCAATGTGGTTGTGATACTGCAATAGACTCAGATCAGGAGATGGATGAAATAAAAAACACAACTCAAGCACAGTCATATCCATGCGAATGAAATTCCGCAGTATATAAATATTAATATAAGAAGGATAAAATGCAGTATAATGAAGCTTAACACTTGATAGATTCTTAATCTCAAATGTGTAGACATGTCAATTCACCATGAAGTCCACATGTTCATGTCATCTTTCCAAGTTTATACACTATATGGCCAAAAGTCAGTGGACACCTGGCCATCACACCTACTGTATATGAGCTTGTTGGACATCCCATTCTAAAACCATGGGCATTAATATGGAGTTGGACCCCCCTTTGCGGCTATGACAGCTGCCACTCTTCTGGGAAGGCTTTCCACAAGATTTTGGAGTGTGTCTGTGGGAATTTGTGTCCATTCAGCCAAAAGAGCATCTGTGAGGTCAGGCACTGATGTTGGACAAGAAGGCCTGGCTCGCAATCGGCATTCTAATTCCTCCCAAAGGTGTTCAATGGGGTTAAGGTCAGGGCTCTGTGCAGGAAAATCAAGTTCCTCCACACCAAACTCGCCTAACCATGTCTTTATGGACCTCGCTTTGTGCACAGGGGCACAGTCATGCTGGAACAGCAAAGGGCCTTCCCCAAACTGTTGGCACAAAGATGTCTTCGTATCCTGTAGCATTAAGAATACCCTTCACTGGAATTAAGGGGCCTATCCCAAACCCTGAGAAACAGCCCCAGACCATTAAAGGAACAAAACCAATTCCGTGTTTGAGAGACACCCAAATATTTAAACTTGTTTTTAATGAACAATCGTGGTGACTCAGCGTTTTTGGTTGAGAGGTTCTAATAACAAGTCTCGTATGCTACACTATATGGCCAAAAGTCAGTGGACACCCCTACTAATTATTGAGTTCAGGTGTTTCAGCCACACCCATTGCCAACAGGTGCATAAAATCCAGCACATAGCCATCTCCACAGACAAACATTTAGAATTCAGAATGGTTCGTAAAGAGCTCAGTGCGTAGCGCGCATAGCGCGTAAAAATCACCTATTATCTGCTGCATTACTCACTACAGAGTACCAAACTGCCTCTGGAAGCACCATCAGCACAAGAACTGTGCATCGGGAGCTTCATGGAATGGGTTTCCATGGCCAAGCAGCTGCACACAAGCCTCATATCACCATGCGCAATACCAAGCGTCGGCTGGAGTGGTGTAAAGCACGCCACAACTGGACTCTGGAGCAGTGGAAACGTGTTCTTTGGAGTGATGAATCACGCTTCACTATCTGGCAGTCTGATGGAAGAATCTGTGTTTGGCGGATGCCAGGAGAACGCTACCTTCTGGAATGCATAGTGCCTACTGTAAAGTTTGGTGGAGGAGGGTTAAAAAAATATATATTTTAATTATTATTATTATTATTATTTTTTTAATAAAGTACAGTATTCCATGATTATGTCAATCTGACCCAAATGTTCTATGGACAATGGACTCGACCTAGCCATCCTTTGTTTATGTCAAAACCATGTGGACAGACCAATACATATTAAATTTTTCCTTTACACATTGAGTAGAAAAAGGTTAGAAAATTAGCTAAATGTGAGCAGCATGTAGCACAGGTCCTAATGGATAATAATGTGAGCACTGACCGAATGTAGAACCTCTCTCTCCTTCACTTGGAGTGCCAGGATTCCCCCTTTCTCCTTCTCTGGGTCTGGTGGGTCAATACCTATGTATTTTTAAAAAAAATAACATTTTTGGAATGTTCAAGTTTCCACAGGAGCATTGTGGACATGTTTCTCTAATCATATACAAAGTTGCATGGCTTTATGCCACACCTTAAAAAATAGATATTGTAATTTTGATATTGCTTAGGCTATATTTTTAGAAGGGCTACTTCAAGGGTTGGGGGTGGGGGCATTTGCTATGGGTTCCTGAGTGTAGAGGGTGGGGAGGGGTTCAAATTCACACAATTTGGGGCTTGAGGGGTCACACACCTGTAATGTGTGAATTGAATGATTGAATAATAATAAAGTTGGACTCCGAAGTATGGGGTGGTGGTGGGCAAAAACAAATGTATATGTTAAGCAAGGGCATGCAGTATATATTGCAGGGGTTATAATAATTAAATAGGGTCAGGAACTGTGACATCATAAAAAATATTGCTGGTTTGCCATACAGCAAATATAAGCTTGAGTAATATCCATTGTATCAATTGTCAAATAACTGCCACACAAAATAACCCAGACTAACACCTGCCTTTTTCTGGCCACACATATTATGAGAATTAAATAAAGATGAATATTGACTTGGTCAATTTTGGCAGAAAGCAATGCTAAAAGATCACAGACCAACCGTCATTTGTGTTGTTTGACTCAGCTAGCTGAGACGTGAAAGGACAGGTTCTGAAGGATGATTTCCTAATATAAACTAGAAAAGCTATCTAAACACCCATCTTTTGAAGGAGTAAGTAATGCTATCTATAGTATTTTGTAACTACACTCCCAAGATCACAGACTAACTGTCATTTGTTAGTATAATAGTTTGGTTATTCAGAAGATATGTTGCTAGAATATTAGCTATGTTCAGTGAAAAATGCCAAGACAGGTTCTTATTTGAAGGATGATTTTTCTAATAAACAGCACTAAACTTATTCTATGAAAATTTTTATTCAATTCACAGCTTTTTATCTAAACCAGCACATTGTTAGTGAAGAGTTACTAAATAATATACTATACAATATTTCATACAATATTACTAACTATCAAAAAGTTGTGTCCCTGTCTCCAGGGTCTCATGGCCAAGTCAATATTCATCTTTATTTAATTCTCAGGGCTCCAGTGGGAGTTGACTCCCATTATATTTTCTGTTTGGAGAGGAAACAGACAAAAGAGCAAAAGGGTTAGATGGATCAACAAGGCATATAGTAAGTAGCACATTATGAAATTATGGATTTCGGACAGAGTGCCCATTTAAGTTTACTATAGACTGTTAAGACAGAATATGGTTTGATCCTTATGATGGAAAGGAGGGATGAATTGTGTTTCCATTTTGGTTATTATCTGTTTATTCATTTCATTGTATTAGTCAGCACTGAACATTTGCAAGGAAGGTTACTCTAGTGTCACTTCCATCGATCAGCTGGTATGCCGTTCATGTTTTAAAAACCTAACCTTACACATTGTAAACAGGTGTCTGTCTCTTTTTAAAGAGGATGGGTTAGGGTTAGATTTTTTTTGGTTCCAGTTTTTTTCTCCCAAACAGCTATTTTTTTAAAATGTCTTTTATTTTTTCCAGTTTTTCCTCCCAATTTAGTAGCCAATTACACCCACAATTCATTTTGAGTTACCCTCCCAATATGGGTCTGCCACTGGTTTATACTAGGCAAGCTAATACTCTGAGGGCAGCAAACTCCACTTCCTTCGAGACGGAATTTGCCCACCCACGTTCTGGAAGCTTCTTACGTGCTTCACGGCAGGCCCGAGCTGGCTCACCCTCCTCCCTCCCCCTGGGGCGGACAGCCAAATGCCACCCCAATTGGGGCTGACAACCAGGGCCGGTCTGGTAGAGATGGGTTTCAAACTGCATCCCTGAGGGGCAGCGCACACCATATCGGACCAGCCTAACATTAGACCACTATGCTATCCGCCGCCCGTAAACAGCCCTTTTGACTTTTAACTTCAGTAATGTAGGTCACTGACATTAATGAGACCTACAAATACTGTGGCATATAAGGTACCTCATGCCCACATAGGTGGGTAGCCTGCTGCTTGCGCTCCTGAGCATAATACGCCGCCTGCTGGTAGTAAAAGCCTGGGTTCTGGGTCTGGATGGCCGTTAGACCCAGCTTGATTGCCTCATCAAACAGGTCACCAAAGGACTGAAACCTGGAAGCCAGGATGAGACACAAGTTTTACAGAGGAACTACACATGAAAGGAGAACACAGGAGGGAGGGGGTGTAATATGGAAGTATTATTTACAACATAGGAACATCAGAATCTACAGTGATGCTTGAAAGTTTGTGAACCCTGCAGGGGGTGGTCATTATTTTCATATATTATAGAAAAATAACCCTATAAAATCTTTATCTAAACCTAAATTCTTAACGAAGATATCCCAAATAAAGGACACACACAAATAAATATGTTACATATGTTATTTTCATTGTTAATTTAACAATGCTGGTTTATTTAACAAAAACTCAGATATCCTTTGGATTTAGGTCAGGACTTTGACTTAGCCAATCCAAACCACAAAACGTCTTTCTCCTGAGCCATTCTTTGGTATATTTGCTTGAATACCTCGGATCATTGTCTTGTTGGAACACCCACTTTCAGCCAAGTTTTAGCTCTCGGACTGATGGCCTGACTTTCTGTTCAAGAATTCTCTGATAGACCTCAGAATTCATGCTTCCCTTAATGATGTAGAGTCGTCCAGGCCCAGAGGATGAAAGGCAGCCCCAGATCATGACTCTCCCACCACCATGCTTGACCGTAGGGATAAGGTTATTTTGGTGGTGGGTAGTGTTGGGTTTTTCGCCAGACATGGCGTTTTTGATTGTGACTTCCAGAAACTTTCAGATTTGTCCAGGTAGTCTCTGGCAAACTTAAGACCGGCAGCTTGGTACTTTTTAGACAGCAGAGACTTCTTCCTGGCTACTCTTGCATGGCAGTTCTATTCAGCGTTCTTCTTATTGTTGATGGATGTGCAATAACTTCAGGTGAAGCTAGGGAGGTTTGTAGATCCCTGGGTGTTATTCTTGGATTGCTTTTTACTTTATTTATTTTTCTTGTGGGTCATAGTGATATTTTAGAAGGAGTCGCTGTCATGTTAAATGCTCTCCTTTTGTATATTATTTGTCTCACAGTGGACTGATGGAGCCCAAGTCTATTTGATATGATTTTATATCCTTCTCCAGACTGATGCGCACTCACTACTATCTTCCTGAGGTCCTCTGAGGTCTTCTTAGATACCGGCATGGTGTGTTTTGCATTCACCTGTATGGGTAACACTGAAACTGACCAGGTTTCTTACCTTTATTTATGAAAGTGCCAACTCTTTCCTAAAGATCTGATCTTTCATTGGTTAACTTGGTACCCAATTATATACCCACCTGATTCTACTTACCTACTTGATTTAAATAAGGCAATAGGAGTTTCACTTATTTTTGCACCTTCACCAATTCTTTTTTCCACATTTTTACTCTACTATATGCACAATTTACTCTACAAATGTATGCAATTGGTAAATATAGACCCTTTATTTCAGTTAAGAAAATACTTGTTCTGATTAAATAAGGATTCAAAACTCTAGAATTCTATGATTGCACAAGGGGTTCACAAACTTTAAAGCATCATTGTATAATGCTGAGAACAGGCCATTCACCCCATCTAGGTTTGTTACAGTAACTAACAGTCTAGAGATATCCAGCAATGTATGCACCATGCATTAAATGAGCTGACTTAACAATCATTTACATTTTTAAATTACTAGCTCTGAAAAAATGCAATGAATGCACGCAAGGGGCTGAGACCTTTCAGTCCAGTGCCTCAGTGTAATCTCACGGAGCTCTCTTACTGTTTGGACATCCATGCTGTGTGCTCAAAGGCCAGCTCGGCACTGCCAATCTTTTTCTTGCACAGGTCAATGTGCTTCCTGAACTGAGCGATGGCGTCCAGGGGTGTGTTGTGCTGGAAACACAGTCTGCAAATCTGAGGCAGAGATGAATTACAAATTCATTACTCGGGAAAGAAAGGCATCTATTTTTGGAACTCTGTAAAAGCTGGTACCCCCATGTCACTCACACATAGCAAGCAGATGGACCTTGATAGCATGATATATGCTTGCCAATTCCAACCAAACACTTTCCATGGCGTTCATTATTTTCAAATGAAAACATTGATTAGCCTTTATGATGTTCTCTACCATTGTTTGTTTTCATCACAGCAATAATGTTCGTTTCATTCACCCCAATACCTTCCAGAAACTGATGGCCTATCATCTCATTTTTATTACAAACCCTTATAAGAGTAGTCACAATGAAGAAATGTGCATGCAGCTATAATTGACCCTGTTAGGGAAACAGGGTATGTACCTTGTAGTTGATGAATCCAGCCATGGTCTTTATCTCTAGCATATTGGTCTCATGAGCTCTCAGCTCATGTATGAGGGTGTAGGCAGTCCGGTAATATCTACATCACACATCAAACATACATTAGAGATGCCTCTAAGAGATTTGAGGACAATGCGGTTCAAACACTGAAGGTTGGCCATTGAAGCAAAAAGGAATGTTAGCATTTAAAACAAATCAATGATAGAATTTCAAATGTGGTGATTTTCAGCCTATTGTCTTGGTGAATGTCTGTTAATTCACACCTAAATATAAGCAATAAATAAGCCAACAAGAGCCTTACTTCAATGCATTCTGTGTGTCCTGCTTTAATTCACTGAAGAATGCAATCTTAAACTGGTGTCTTACAAACAGCAACTGTAAAAAACAAACAAAAAAACCCACCATGGTTAAAATTCAGGAGATAAATAAAATAATAACAATTTTGTATGTATAATGTAACAAATTACATCTGACAAAAATCTAAAGCATATTGCACAAACATATTTAAGAAAATATTTAACAGTTTAACATTTAAAAGACAAACAACAATATCTGCAAGGAAGGAAAATCATTGCACACAGAAAAAATCATATGCTAAATGTAAAGGCATTAAAGTAATGCCTGTACATCATCTGGAGGCACATATAAGATAAGAGAAAGTCTAATTCTAAGTTATTTCCAGAGGAAGAAGGAAAAGATGGAAAATATGGACTCCCATGCAACTCAATAGGTAATGGCACCAGCCACAAGCTCATGCTGTGCCCTATAGCATATATACATTGCTAGATTGAAACTGGGCTGTGTTCAGAGACACGGGAACATGTTTTTACTTAGGGGTGCTGAAATCAGTAACAAAAAACTATAACGTAATAATAACGTTGATAATAATGGGGATTGAATAGCATTGTTTTGAATAGTACTTGCACTGACCAATTTTTTCTCCACTGCTTTTACACAGACATAGCAATGAACATGGTTGGTTTCTTTGACATAATGCAACCACTTCCATCTATCAAACCGACCTGGCTTAAACAAACGTGAAAAAGTTTTGGTGCCGATGTAAGTTATACCACTGAAAGGCATCACCAAAAAAATAGCTTCTACTTTCAGATGGAATTAGTTTCATGAGTAAAGGAGAAAAAAACTGACAAAATAGTGCACTCACCTATTTCAAGCGCACTTTTGACACTAACTACATTGATGAATGGGTCAGAATCACCATTGAAAGGCCTCAGAGCCCTCGGTATGCTGTGTTGGGTGCCACATAGGACCATATGAATGGGGTGATTAAGACAACAAAGTGCTCCATTTAATGGAGTGATTGTGGTCAAATCGGTACTGTGTCTCTGAGGTTGAGGATAGAGGTAGCAGCAATGAGGACGTGATGGTGCTGCCATCGGTGGCGTTTTGTTTTTTTGTTGCAAGCTTTTTGAAGAATTTGCGAATACGTTTTTGAAACATTTTGAATAAAAATGTAAAAACACAGCAGCTCAATCAATTAATTACACAGCATTGGTCAATCAAATGATTTTTATGAAACTTCTGTTCAGCATCTCCTGAAGCTCTATACAGCTCCATACAGTTTCACACCAATAGACATACACTCATTGTTGTCTTTATTTTAAATATGATACACTTACACAATATAAGAAAACTGTTCATGACCTCCCACGCGTACGGCTGTGTTACAAGCCAACTATATTCAAGACTGCACTGGAAGAACACAATTGGCTTAATCTCCCAAGTGGTACAGTAGATTTAAGCCAGGGCGGTTTCCTTAGCTCACCTCTGCAAAGTGTCCCATAGTGACTCATCAAGTGCCTATGGGTTTGCCAGCTGCTGTTAGAGAGAGATCCTCCTCTCCTCAGATCAGAGCAAGATCTCCTGTAGTACGTGGTGTGGCTTGTAGTGTGGAAAATAGCCACCACTAAATTGCATGTGAGTGTATCCCTGTTAAGGTGCGGACTGTACTGTATGTATAGCCGATTGCAGTGTATATAGGTGACGCAAGAGCACAGAATTGGCCATTCTAAAAGTGTTATAAAAAGGGAGATAAAAACAGATGGAAGTTTGGTCTGCCAGTAGGCTGCGGATCTCACGGTACAAAAGAATGTATGAACCAATGACAGACTGAACATAAAGAGTGGAATGGCAAATGAAACAGTTAGCAAGAACAGGTTTTAATTCAATCTGATCAGCAATGAAGAGAAAGAAAGGGAAAATGAGTAGTAGTGAATGTGAATAAGGGAAGAGATATGATAAGGGAAGATATTGACAAGGAACTGTGTAAACCACATTACAGAGGGAGAATTCAATTGGTTTTGCACGAGAGGAGGTGAAAAGGGTGAGCCAAAAATTAAATTGCCATGTAGGACAATGAAAAGTAAACAGTGATCTCCAAGTTTTTAATAGAGGGTTAAGGGGGAAGAGAGTGACTTCAGAGTACAGAAGTCACAATAAGGGTATGAATGAATGTATATGAAAAGAGAGGTCATATTTGGAAGCATGAAGTACAATTTATTCTCACAATTATCAATCAAGTTTTTCCCACCTGGTGTGTTGTTTTGTTGAGGAACTCTTTGTGTGATTTCACCCTCCTTATTTCAGTGTAGTAGTAGGTCTGTGCATGTTCGTAGAATGCGTTCTCCAACCTGAAGTGAGGTTCATACGGGTTATTCAGCAGATGTATTTAATGTCACACAGGAAGCAACGGTGATGGCATATGACATGGGAGGGGCCTAGCACTGAGGTGAACTGACCTGATAATGTATCCAACAAGGTGATCAGTGTGGGGAAGGACGAAGAGAGACTTTCCTGAGAGGTACAGAAGTCAGCAGGAGCAAGTCAAACAAATACATCAATCAGTGCAGCAGCCCTCTCTGAGGCTACCACGTCTTCCCCTAAGGACAGACACACAGGGATACAGAAGTCAGGATTCAGGAGCAAGTCAAACAAATACCTCATCAATCAGAAATGAGTCCTTTGATATCATATATTGGTAAAACTACCACACTACATTCACTGTAAATAGCCTACATCAACAAATTGTCATTACAAAGCACAATGGAGCATTAAATGTTTTGTTAAAAGCATGCATTCTCTCTCTATTGAAATGAACATTTTTATACACATATTTATTCTCTTAAATCTGTTATTATCATAAACACTGCATGTGTCCTTCAAACCTGTGTACCTTTCAACTCTTGAAGTTATTCAATGCTCAAAACCACTCCTCGGCACCAAAAAAACATTCAGAATTACCTGGGGGGAGGGGTGTTTTTTTCTGTATTAAAACTACTGCAACCTTTGTGTTTCTTCCTTGTAAACTTGTCCTAGTTTTAAAAAAAAACATATCTGTAATATGCAAAATAAACAAATAGAAATGTAACATGTCCAAAATTGCGATTATGATGAAAATTACTTGAAACAAAAGCCAACGGGACAATTTTGATACAAGTCATGTGTCAATTTGTCTTAGGATATGGTACATTATCCTGAAGAGCATAAAATACTTACACAACATTAAAAAAGTCACACAACACGAAGATGAGATATGGAGAGCCTGTCATTACATACGTAACATTTTCAATGAGAGATGAATTGTGAGCCATTCAGTAAGTCATTTAAGGAAAACGTTACTGTGAAAATACCTGACAATTTCCACCTTGGTGGCACATTCAGACTGCTTCTCTTTCCACTGTGACTCGTCCCAGTCCAACTCGTAGAACAAAACCACCAGCGCTGGCACCAGATTCAGGTGCTTGTTCATCCACCCCGTCTTCAGGATCCCTTTGGGGATGTACCACTCATAGGAAGTCCTCTGAAAGATCAATGCAGCATAGTCCAATGATGGAGGCTAGTGCATATTTTTAAACATGAATGTAGGCAGTGCACCACAGAGAACTTCTTTCTCTCCATACCTTAGTTCTACATTTTGGGTATTCATGGTCTCCAGGGAGGACCTTGAATGAAATAGGCACTCTGTCTGCCCTCCTGTTGGCGCAGAAAGCATCCCAGATGGCCCTGTGGATAGCGTTGTACACCACGTCCAGCCCTGTCAAAGCCACGAAGGCCATAGGCCGACAGCACAGCTCGGGTGGCAAGTCCCACTGCGTTGGGCTCATTTTCCTCGAGGGCTGAAGTTACATTATGGATAGAATAGAGTTTTTACAATATCAATAACATGACACTTTGTAAAAATGCAATTTATTTGTATCTAGCGAATACTGCATAAAGCGTTTCTAGAGAAACGAAATACACATGATGGCGTTGGCTCCGCTAGTGTTATGCCATTTTAATTAACGTCTAATGAGACACGAATAACATTAATTTAATATCGTTCAAATTATTTGCATAAAATTACTAAGCAACGGGTTTGTTCTGAGCTACCCAGTTAGCTGTGTCTATCTTGACTTGAGTAACTTAAGAATTGTATGCAGACTCGCGTTGAAACTACAGATACCTGACCACACGAAACTAGTCTCAATATCCATATGAGATTATGAAGAAATGCATTTTGGCAGACATGGTTGACACGGCCTTTGTGGCTAGTTAAGTTACTCGACAACAAAGTAGTTCAGTTGGACAACGTTATCTTACAGTTGATTTAAATGAACAAAACAAGGTGAACCAAAAACAATTCATGCATAGCTAATGTAATGGCACTGACAACATCGGACTAGCTAGCTATCAAGTTAAGAGCCCGATGTACCCTATTTAGCAAGCTAACTGGTTAGCATAGTAAACAACAAATGTGAATTGTAATACATAATAGCTAACTATATAGTAGCTGTTTATATAGAATTGGTAACTGTCAAATGGTAAAAATAAAACCACAGAACCACCTACTTGTATTTGTTTACACGTCACATCGGCTGGATTGTAGCAAGTCAGCTAACGTTATCTAGATTAGCAGAAGAGATACCCAAAAAGGAAGTTGCTAGAACCCCACCCCTTCGAGGAGTAGAATAAGATCGACAATATGGAGAACGAATCATATTGAAGAGGGGGCCGGGATATTGTCCCGGACAAGGAAGTGGTTGCAAATGTTTGAAAATATATCGCTATTAAGATACATATTGCAGAGTAAACTGTCATGTGGGGTTTAAGCTATTAGTCGAGAATGACTTAACCTCTTCCTTTCGAAGCTGTTTAAATTAGGGAAAACGCAGCTTGTTAGTAAGGTAATTTAGCTAATTTGATTTGATACAGTCAATAGTTTATTTTTTTCTAGCAAGTCTCGCGCAGCCATGTGACACAGGTCTCAGCACCGGTCGGGGTTCAGAGGTGAAAGTTTACGAAGCGTGTGCAGTGGTGATTCTGTAGTCACGATTCTTGCAACTTTTTCAATAGTGATGTTACTTTAACTGACTTCATTTCATAATTTGGAACGTATAATATTTTTTGACTTGCATGGTAATAAAACGGAAATCATGACTGCCAATGAAGATCAAGAGGTAATTTACCAAGCTTCACTGTCTGTTTGGTTAATAAACTGCCTAGCTTAGCTCGTGCTAACAGGTTATTTGACTGAACTCAGTAGCTAGGTGGCTGGCTAGCCAGTCAGTCAATGGAAAGATTATTTTACAGGTAACGTTAGCTGGCTTGCCAGTTATAAAACGGAACGATTGTTGTTGCTAGCTCGAACATAAACTTGTTAGTTATAGCCCTATGGTAATTTCCATCCTTTGATCGTCAACTAAATCTTAGCTAGCCAAGCTGTAGTCAATAATGTATTAGCATGACATGAGCTAATCTTAGATCTACACAGATTGATAGATAGAGATGGTTTTTAAACGTCGACAGCTGGCTAGCTAACGTAACATTAACTCATCAGCTAGCTAAAGAATTCGGCGAGATAGCTGGTTATACGTTAACTAGCTATTAAACCAGATTATGGTTCAATTCAGTGATGATCGTGTCTAGCTACATCCGCTGCTGTTTTGTTTTGCTAGCTACTGACTGTGTTGTAAATGTGAGCTGACCACACAAAGCTGTCTGTGTCACCGAATAGATGGAGTTGGAGGCACTTCGCTCCATTTATGAAGGAGATGACTGCTTCAAGGAGCTAAGTCCAGTGTCTTTTCAGTATAGGGTGAGTTATAAATCATTTCTGTTCAATATTTGTTCACCTGGACTGCTGCAACCTTGCAGTGTGGCCATTGTTCCCATGCCTTTGGATTAAGCATGTTTAATTTCAATGATCAGATAGGAGATCACGAGGACACGAAAGCATTCCTGTTGGAGATTTCATGGCCAGAAACATATCCCGAAACTGCACCTCGAATATCTCTAGATGCCTTTTTCAACAATAGAATGTAAGTGCAAATAACGTATAGATTCACATCACACAGAAACAAAGTGTTTCAAGGACTGAAGTAATTGAAATGCTATAAGATGCCTAGTTATGTTACTTGTCACTCCATTCAGACACTCTTTTTGTTCCTTAAGATGCGCAGAAGTGAAGAAAGCTATTATGACCAAACTGGAGGAGCAGGTTGAGGCCAATCTCGGAACTGCCATGATGTACACACTCTTCGAGTGGGCAAAAGAAAACCAGGAATCATTAATGGAGAACCACCAGCCAGTGGCCACTGCTGTGGTCAGTCTTTGTAATTGTGGTTTCTACACCCAATTTAGAAATAGAATACTTTAATACAGCTTTAACATGCTAGTCAAATTGCCTATCAATAAGTGACATGCTGCTGCAATAAGCTTATATTTTCCCTGAATATTAGCTGTAGAAATATGTGCTCAAAATAGTAGACCACCTTCAACAGTTTTATCATATACTTGCACTGTTACAATCCTTTTACATTGAGGTGTATATGGCTTACTGTGTCAGATTAATATTTTTGGATGCACAAAAATGTATTCAAACATTTTAATTGTGTGCATGTGTACATAACACTCACATTCTGAGCTTGACTTTTTTTTTCTTTTTTTTTTTTTTTTCTTTCAATTGTCTAATGATGGCCTGCTTCCTCAGACACTGACCTCAAACAGTGAAATGACAAACGTGATCTCTTCAAGCAAGAAAAAAGAAAAGAAGGAACAGCTTACCAAATCTCAGAAGAGGAAGATGACAGGAAGAACAGGCTAGTAATGAGTCATTATTTAAATTGATACTGACATACACTTAATTTATTTTGTGTGTGTGTGTGAGGTTTTGTGTCAATGAAACCATACAGCAGAAAGTCCCAGATATCATAAGAAATCTTACCTAGTGAAATAGTTTATTATTACCTAATAGTGTACATTAGGTTGTGGCACAATAATACTGTATAGTTTTAATTTTATTTAAAATGAATTATTTTGCAGTTTGATTGTACCACTGATTCATATTAATTAGTATTATTAATTGTCTCAGATAGTGTGCTCTGGTACAAAACTCATATGGCAAGCATAGTTGATTTGAAGAATGTAGAGAATTTTGTATTGTTGATTCTGATTATGATAAGAATTTGTTTTATTTTTAAGTGATGTGTTTGAAGGTCTGTACCTGTGAAATTAGTTTGGTTTTTCTATTTGATTTAACCAACAGATAACAGGGGTGAACTTCCCAGAGGTTGGGATTGGGTTGATGTTATCAAGGTAAAGTATTTAAAATGTTGACTTCTTTCACTTAATGCACTTTTATGCAGAGCTGTATCATTGTTGCTTAAAATACCACATGGCTTTTGCCCTGTAACTGTATGTAAATGTGTGTACAGTATAGTCACTGTCAGTCTCGATAGTGGCCATCTGAGACAATTAATTATCTCATGTAACAAGATATTGTTATTCCTCACATAATGACTTGTGTCTCTGTGGTGTCCCTCTGTCTTCTCAACCTCCGTTCATCACCAATATTGGCAACTTGGCTTCATGTAGCATGTAAGTTCTCTGTGCATTATACCATTTATTTGAATCATTTTTGTGCTTTTCTCTGCTAAAAAGCTGAATGAAATCATTCATTTTGAATACAAGTGCCGATCTGAAGCTGTAGGTGCAGCAGTATGATTTCTGTAACTGGCTGTTGTTCCATCAAGGCAAGCACCTCTGAAGTTGCTGTGGAAAAAAAAAAAAATTCTAACATTAGAATGAAAATGGCCATTAAGGATTACATTATTAAAAGTTTTATTACAATTTAAAAAATACATTACAGCTATGAGTATTATTATTATTAAGTTTTAAATAGCAAATTAATTGTATTGTATTCCTATTTTTAACATGTTTTGGTAATTTCTTCAATTCTAGATTTGTTTATATTATTGTTCTTAATATTATTAGTATGCTCTGTTTTGGATTACACATAATTTGATGGCCTAATTGAAACGTTTGTACTGTGCTCTTACATAGCTGACTGCTTTCGATTGCTTGTCGATTTCAGAGTTTTCACACTGACATCTCTTTATTTTGCCTTTTTTAGCTGAGCAAAACGGGTGGCAAAGAGGAAGACTAGAGGACCATGGAAATAACGCGGAGTTCAATGTGCAATGATATCACTCGACCTCAGTCTGATCTCTTGATGCTGCTCTGTAGATGCCTTTGAGTTGACCAGAAGATGTTGCGAATCCAGACAAATTCAAATATTTTTGTTGTTGTTGTTGTATCAGAAAGAGGCTTCTGATGTGCACTGCAGCTACTGTTCTCTTTTCCTTCATTTGAAAAGATCACAGTATATTTATTTTTACATGTGTATGGTTAGGAACTGATGTGATGACAGTAGGTTGTGTAACAACGTGATTTGAAGTGTGTATTTCAGCATGTAACAATACAAGCCTGTGTAGAAAGTGTTGATATTGGCAATTTACACTCAGAGAACAAAGATGGTGTATGAAATAACAGGCAACAATGACGAGTTCCAAGTTTAGTTTTACCCTACCTTAAATATTGGTAGGTTAAAGTATCAGACGAATGCTGTCTTTTTCAAGGTTGAAATCTACCATGCTGAGCAATGGTACAATGATGAAGTTTAATAGGTTGGGCTAGTATTATTTGTCTGGAATTGTGGAGAGCACCAGTGTGGTAATATATGGTTTTGTGACTTATCGAATGCATTGTGTTGTCTTCAAAAACAATCTTGACTATATCAATATTGTTGAGCGGATGCAAATACCCTTCTAATTTTGAGATCTGGCTGTTACCCCGAAGAATTGTACAACTTTTGGCACATTTTTTAAAATAAAAATGATCTGTATTGTAGTTTTTTAAATTCTGTTTAATACTGTGTTTTGAAAGCAGTCTTATATTGTTTTTGTTTTAATCATGGAAAAGCTGTGGTTGTAGCTGATTGCTGAACACTCCTGAATACCAATTAATTCAGTCCAGAGTGTATCAATTTGGTTGCCACGGTAATATATCTGAATGGGATTAGAAGCAGAAACTTATTGTGCATAATGAAAAGGAGGCCCTGGGCTATAGAAAGGGGCCAGACCAGATTTCAGTTTCAGGATTTAGATGTCCGATATGCTACATAGACAGTGGAAGCGATTAAAGCACTGTTGATCCTTTGATTTATTTGTCCAAACTATATACATTACATATTTTATAAAATAGTTGTCTGTCCAGAAGATGTAACATTCAGAAAACATTTGCCTACATTATGAAAGTAAGTGTCTGGGTTAATGGGAATTTGTAATGAAATTCTGAATATGCTTGCAATGTAGGTATACTTGAAACAACAAGTTGAAAACATGCTACATGGATGAATATGGCAATACAAATGACTTCCAATATTCATAGGATAAAATGCACTGTAATCACAGGAATGGAGGTTTTGTGAACAATTTCCAGATAGAACATTGAACCTTTTTAAAAAAAAAAAAAAAAAAAAAAAAAGATTTTTGTGTGTTCACACCAAGGGTGCCCAGTTTCAGTCCTCAAGGTCTACTGGGTGTACAAACCTTTGTTACAGCCCAGCACGAACACACGATTCGAATATTCATTGTCTTGACGAGCAGTTGAAAATCTGGTGAAATCAGGTGTGTTAGTGAAGGGCTGCAACCAAAGTCTGCACCAGTGGTGGACGAAGTGCACAAACCCTTTACTTGAATCAAAGTAGAGATACCCTGATAAAATATTACTCAAGTAAAAGTTCTACATTTAAATTTCCACTTGAGTGAAAGTAATAAAGTACTTGCTTTTAAATGTACTTCAGTGTCAAAAGTAAAAATAAATAATTGTATTTATTTTATCTTATTTTTGTGATTACCTCTATTCCTTCCTCAATGCATTAACCTAGGAGTCTTAGGTGAGAAGGCCATCCTCTGGATACATAGACCCGCTTAAAATATGTTTGGTATGGATATCAATACAATTTCATGAATATTCAACATGCAAGAGAAGATCCATTTCATGATGCCCTTGAAAGAGTTTGGCACATTCTGAGTGATCGCAGAGCTGAAATAAACAGGCGTTTTTGACCATCAAAATATAATTGCCTATCTGTATGTGTCTGCATTTGCATGTGCGTGTTCATCTGTGTCTGCCTGGAAATCAGACCCCATAAGATTAACTCACCCAAGCACCCATGGCTGGAGAAAATGTTGAGGTCTTACATGTTTAAACTACTTAAAGGGATAATTCACACAAATAGGGTCTGCTAAATGCTTAAAATGTAAATATAATTGACATGCAATGCTCACAAATGATCACTTACCATCACTGTAACCAATCTTGATTTAAAACATTCCTTTTTGAAATAATCAGCAGACTTAAAATGTTTTAAATCAGTCCTGGTAGCTTTTATATTGTTAAAATTCAGTTACAGTGATTTTAAGAGATGTGTGAAATCTTTGCATTTACATGTCAAAGTAAGGGGTGTAACGGTACACAAAAATCACGGTTCAGTACATACCTCAGTTTTGAAGTCACGGTTCGGTATGTTTTCGGTACAGCAGTGAGGCAGATATCTTTCTTTCTTAAATAAATAAATAAATGTCCGTCAATACACCCCTAACTGTAAGTAATTTAGGGACCTAACAACTGTTTAGGCTGATTGATAGGAGTGGGACTAAGTCAGATTACCTGGAACTTTAAAAGTTTTAGACCTACCCACCCAGTACAACAACCCAGTTGTAATACTCCCTTATTACACAAATTCACATAATTGTTCAACTTCAGAAGAAGCTGCTTCTCAAAGTTGTGAGTTCAATCTTGCTCTGCGACTGAAAATCAGTCCTGCTGTGCTAAAGAGCCTCTTGCAGGCAGCTGAAGCAGGCAAAGCAGTGTTCGAAGATCAAACCCATGCTACTGCCACCACTGTGTTTCACGGTTGGGCTGAGGTTCTTGTTGGAATGCATATAGTCAAGAATGCAGTGTTTGGTTTTCGCCAAACATATAGTTTGTCATTTAAGCCAAAAAGTTATATTTTCGATGAATCCGTCCACAGAACATTCTTCCAATTGTCTTCTGGCGCATCTAGGTGATCTTTAGCAAACTTTAGACGGGCAGCAATGTTCTTTTTGGAGAGTAATGGCTCCTTACATCCTCCCATGCACACCATTCTTGTTCAGTGTTTTCCTGATGGTGGACTCATGAACACTGACAATAGCTAATGCAAGAAGAGGTCTGCAGATCCTTAGACGTTACCCTGGGGTTCTTTGTGACCTTGAATATATGCTCTTGGAGTGATTTTTGTTGGATGACCATTCCTGGGGAGAGTAACATTGGTGTTGAATTTTCTCCATTTGTACACTATCTGCCTGACAGTGGATTGATGGAGCCCAAACTCTTTCAAACTGGTTTTGTAAGCTTTTCCAGCCTGATGAGCATCGACAACTCTTTTTTTTGAGGTCCTCAGAAATCTCCTTTGATCGAGGCATGGCACGCTTACACAAACCTCTGTGGTGAAGACCAGACTTTGATAGTGAAGACCCAGCTTTATGTTTTTTACATAGGGCAGGGCCACCCAACCTCATTCCTGATAGTCATCCCATTGATTGAAAAACCTGACTTTAATTACCCCCTTAATTGAACTGATAATTCTACAGGTTCATATACTTTTTCCAACAAAGACTTTAGATGTTCTGTCATTTTGCTCAGTAAATACATTTTAAAAATGTAAATGTAAATGTAAAATGTAAATGTAAAATGTAAATGTTTTGTGTTATTTGTTTAAATGGGTTCTCTTCATCTTTTAGAAGGACATAGATGAAGATCTGATCACATTTTATGTCAACTTTATGCAGAAATGCAGACAATTCTGACGGGTTCCCAAACTTTTTCTCGCCACTGTATATAATCTATCCCTGGCATCGCTTCTTTAAGAAGGGAGCTGTTTCAGTAACTGATGGTCTTTTCCGTGCAGCCAATGGCCGGGCAATACATTTGATTGCCATGCATTCTCTGCAAAGACAAACAGCAACCGTTTAGCAGCTTATTCTATTTTAATGCAAAACTACTCTACACACGATTCTACACTGAAATTGAAACTGAACTTACCAAATTATCATAAATTGACCTATTCAATAATGTGACCTATTCCAAAACACCAATGACCCATTTTAGCTCTACCAGTCAGCTCTGTAACATGACCTGCTTTGAGCATATCTGTACTTTGCCAAAGCTCATAACTTCATAATACTATGATGATCAACATCCATTACAAGCCAATTAGCTAAAGGCCTGCTATATACACACACATGCTTAACATTACACAGCTTACAATTTGAAATGTACTCATTACTGAAATAATGAATCTAAACCCAATTTTCTATGGATTCCTCTTGAATTGACTTTAATATAACAAATTAGTTTTGTCATTATATTACGCATGTAACTTTAGTATAAACCAGTGGTTCCCAAAATCTTTTAGTCAGGCCCCCCTTGGGTAAATGGAAATATTTTGGCCCCCCTTCCTGATTTCTTTTTTTGCATATTTGTCACACTTAAATGTTTCAGATCATCAAACAAATTTTAATATTAGACAAAGATAACCTGAGTGAATACAAAATGCAGTTTTTAAATGATGATTTCATTTATTAAGGGAAAAAAGCTATCCAACCCTACCTGGCCCTATGTGAAAAAGTAATTGCCCCCCCTTAATAAATCAACCGATTAACCACATTTTTTTCAAAGCTGAGTTCTATTTCACAAGCCGAACCCAGGCCTGATTACTGCCAGACCTGTTGAATCTAGAAATCACTTAAATAGAACCTGTCTGACAAAGTGAAGTAGGCTAAAAGATCTCAAAAAGCAGCACATGATACCGCGATCTAAAGAAATTCAAAAACAGATGAGAAACAAAGTCATTGACATCTATCAGTCTGGAAAGGGTTACAAAGCCATTTCTAAGGCTGTGGGACTCCAGCGAACCACGGTGAGAGCCATTATCTACAAATGGAGAAAAATGGAACAGTGGTGAACCTTCCCAGGAGTGGCCGGCCTACCAAAATTACTCCAAGAGCGCATCGACGACTCATCCAGGAGGTCACAAAAGACCCCAGACGGACATCTAAAGAACTGCAGGCCTCACTTGCCTCAGTTAATGTTAGTGTTCATGATTCCACAATAAGAAAGAGACTAGGCAAAAATGGCATCCATGGGAGAGTTCCAAGGCGAAAACCACTGCTGACCAAAAAGAACACAAAGGCTTGTCTCACATTTGCCAAAAAACATCTTGATGACCCCCAAAACTTTTGAACAAATATTCTGTGGACTGACGGGTCAAAAGTGGAACTTTTTGGAAGGTGTGGGTCCGTTACATCTGGCGTAAAACTAACACAGCATTCTATAATAAAAACATCATACCAACAGTCAAACATGGAGGTGGTAGTGTGGACCCGGACGACTTTCCGTAATTGATGGAACCATGAATTCTGCTCTCTACCAGAAAATCCTGAAGGAGAATGTCCGGCCATCAGTTCGTGACCTCAAGCTCAAGTGCACTTGGGTTATGCAGCAGGACAATGATCCGAAACACACTAGCAAGTCCACCTCTAAATGGCTCAAGAAAAACAAAATGATTGAGATGCTATGGCATGACCTTAAACAGGCAGTTCATGCTCAAAAACCCTCCAATGTGGCTGAATTAAAACAATTCTGCAAAGAAGAGTGGGCAAAATTCATCCACAGCGATGTAAAAGACTCATTGCCAGTTATCGCAAATGTTTGATTGCAGTTGCTGCCGCCAAGGGTGGCACAACCAGTTATTAAGTTCAGGGGGGCAATTACTTTTTCACATGGGTGATATGGGTGTTGGATAACTTTTTTCCTTCAATAAATGAAATAATCATTTAAAAACTGTATTTTGTGTTTACTCGGGTTCTCCTTGTCTTATATTACATTTTGTATGAAGATCTGAAACCATTCAGTTTGACAAATATGCAAAAATAGAGGAAATCAGGAGGGGGGCAAATACTTTTTCAGGGCACTGTAGGTACAACATAGCAAATCCTCACTCAAGTCATCCGCATCAATGTATCTAACATATGTGATCAACAGGCAGTCTGTTACTGTCAGTGGCCTCGTCTACCTGAAGTGCGAGGCGTTTGTCAATAAGCTGCTCTTACATATCATCCGAGATGTCTTTGATGCATCTCGCAACAGTGTTGTTTGACAAGGGGATAGATTTAAGTTTTTGGGCACTTGTCTCGTCAATCATAGTAGAGACCATATCGATAGCAGCAGGAAGAGTGAACTCCTCCGCTATGGCATGTAGTTTCTTGCATTGTGTAACCCGGTAAGCTACTTTGTAGGAGGCGAGTTGGGCGAGTTCTTTTGAAGAAATCAAGGGTTTTTCCCATGTAAATGGGGTGTGTGTTCTCCAAGTGATGTTTCAACTTGTTTGGCTTCATACTGTCTGCCGCTAGCGTTTTCAGACACAGGACACACACAGGTCATTCCTCCGTACCCACCTCAGTAAAAGTGAAGCCAAGGGAAATTTATGCCTCGTCATATTTTCTTGTTTTAGACTTTGTGACGTGAATTATGTTGTCTGAAGCGCTCGCTGCCGATCCGGTAGCTTTTCTTTTAGCTCCTGTCAATGTAAAATAACTTTTCCATTTTCTTTTCTCTTTTTTCACAGAATGACAGACATCAATAGCTAGCTTTGATAGTAATGTTTACAGCTCTCGCGTGCAACACATTGTTTATATTTTTTAATATTTGGTTCCGCTTGAACGTCATGTGCATCTTCAACTGCCACGTTCAAGAAATGTTCGCGCTTTCAGTCACAGGTGCCGCGAGTCAAAACCATCAAAACTGACAATCAGCCACTTTGCGCGCGCGAGCTCTGATTGACTGGCTCGAACTTTGAATGCGCAATGCGCATCATTTACTGCAGGGATACGTGACGTTAAGTGATAATTTATGAATTTCAAAACTCAAAACGAGTAAATCCATGTCTTATAGAAATTACCAGTAAAAAGTTCATTTTGCCTTTGAAATGTAGTGGAGCGAAAGTAAAAAGTTAGCAAAAATGGAAATGCTAGCCTACTTGAAAAATGTACCCTCATGTGGTGTTCGTTTTACGTTCTTTTTCAACTTGAAACTCCATGACCATGGCTTATTTTCTTGAAAACATGTAAAAGCTTTTCATCAACACACACACACACACACACACACACACACACACACATACACACATGTATGTCCCTGATCGATGTTCGGGCCAATCAAAGTGACGTAGGTGAAACCAGACAGGTCATGGTAAATATGAAACATGAAACAAAGAGGTGACTTCACTTCTTGTCACACTACCTCCATCCATTGCTCTCACATATCTGTACGCACACATGTATTTTTGTTTTTCGCTCAATCAAAGATTGAAGATTTATAGATTGAACACAACCCTCTCCACCATGTTACAGACAATATTGCCAAAGGAAAATGTCCCAAGCCTAGTCCCACCCCCTATGTCCCAGTGAGAGGATTTTCTTTTTTACATAAATCACGTTATCACAAAACACGAAAAGCACTTTCATTGTTAAACGTGATCTAGCAGAGATAAATGGTCAACATTAACCATATATGTCATCTATAGTGTTTGGAATTGAGATAAAGACAATATATGTTAAGTATTTTTACATACATTTTTATTTCTGTATAATCCCAATAATGTCCTGGGTCAATTTGACCGGCGAACAATACCAAAGGGTACAAAAAGTGAACATAAGCGTTAAGTACAGTAAATGTACTTCGTTTACTGTCCAACACTGGTCTGCACACCGAGTAGATCTCGGAATACCGAACCTGGGCACCTCTGGTCTAGCGAGTATTGCTCTACTGTACAAGGCTCAACATCCTCTGAAGGTTGATTTAAAATGTTCATATTTCGCGCTACAGAAAAATCAAGTTGCTTTTATGAATCCATAGCGATTATATATTTAGCATTGTATAAATGGATATACCGTCGGTGATACAGTAAGTGCATCTAACAGCCTGTAAGATAATGCGTTGCAAGCCTACCACAGCGTGTCATTGTTATGTAGGCCACTTGTCGGACAGTGGGAGGGAGCTTTAGTCGAGTTACACTCCTCCAAGAACATCACACAATCACTGGACCAAGCCTCAGGCTTACTTCAAGTATATTCACAACCTCGACACAGGTGTCATCAAGAAATGAACTGTGTGATTAAATGTGGTTGGTCATTTTTGGTTTTGACCAAAAAAGCTCGCAAAGAATACTATGTTTTGCTGTAGAGCAGAACAGGTCATTTTCATGCGAACTGATTACGCGGTGACTTGGGTATTTGGAACTTCAAATGATGTGGACGAAGGACAGCGTTTCCGCAAAGAAGAAAGAAAATGTAAGATTAAACTCTTAATTTGCGTTGCATATTTTAAAAAGAAATAGCATTAGCAATTTTAGGTTTTAAGTTCCATATGCTTTTAATACTTTTGTTAAAAGAGATCATTCATACGACTAATGGTTTCTTTTTAAAACTGTTATTACAATTATTTTTATGTTGAAGTGTTTCTATGAATTGTGATATTTAGAGTGTTTTATATTGAGTGTATATTAAGGCAAGTAAAATACAAATTCAGCATGTTAGAATTCTGTCAATATTATTAATATTAATAATACCAGAGAAAATTGTTTGGCGGTGATCACCCCTACAAAAACTTTCAAATACAAAGCGAGTTTGTTGCCATGAAACGGTAAAATATAAGAGAAAAGATAAGTGGTTCACCCAGTAATAAAATACCTGCGAGTTGTGTTTCTAGGTGAGAGGAAATATGACCTTCTTCTAACATCCTGTGTTTCCAGGAAAATAGCGGAGTGATATTTCCGCCTGTTCCCAAGGGCTACTCAAACTCACCTCAGGTGAAAATATCCCCAACTGGTGTTTATGCAGACACATTTTTGTTGTGATACTCTCTCTCTCTCTCTCTCATATATATATAGATGTCATTTATTGCAATATTTTAGCTTGTACTATATGTACAACTGAGAAAGTTGGTGTAAGTATAGACATGTCCAATTAATGCCAAAAAAGATAAAGCAACAAAAAAATACATTTGATAGAGGGTATACACTCAGTGGCCACTTTATTAGGTACACCTGTACACCTGCTTGTTAATGTAATTATCTAATCAGCCAAACATGCAGACATGGTCAAGACATGGTTCAGTTGTTTTTCAGACCAAAAATGGGGAATAAATGTGATCTAAATGACTTTGGCCGTGGAATGATTGTTGGTGCCAGACAGGGTGGTGTGAGTATCTCAGAAACTGCTGATTTCTTGGGATTTTCACACACTACAGTCTCTAGAGTTTACAGAGAATGGTGTAAAAAACAAAAAACATCCAGTGAGCAGCAGTTCTGTGGGTGAAATGCCTTGATAATGAGAGAGGTCAGAGGAGAATGGCCAGACTGGTTTAAGCTGACAGGAAGGCGACAGTAACTCAAATAACCAGGCGTTATAACAGTGGTATGCAGAAGAGCATCTCTGAACACACAACACGTCGAACCTTGAAGTGGATGGGCTACAGCAGCAGAAGACTCCTGTCAGCTAAGAACAGGAAAGTGAGGCTACAGTGGGCACAGGCTCACCAAAACTGGACAGTTGAAGATTGGAAAAACGTTGCCTGGTCTGACGAATCTCGATTTCTGCTGCGACATGCAGATGGTAGGGTCAGAATTTGGCATAAACAACATTAATCCATGCATCCATCCTGCCTTGTGTCAATGGTTCAGGCTGGTGGTGGTGGTGTAATGGTGTGGGGAATGTTTTCTTCCGACAGCCGTTTCAGCCAACAAATCTGCAGCAACTGCGTGATGCTACCATGTCAACATGGACCAGAATCTCTGAGGAATATGTCCAGCACCTTGTTGAATCTATGCCACGAAGAATTCAGGCTGTTTTGGAGGGAAAAAGTACTAGAAAGGTGTACTTAATAAAGTGGCCACTGAGTGTAGATTGTATGTGTATGTGCCCTCTGTCTGCTAACCCATACATGTGTGTATGTGCACTCAACAAGCCATAACCCTTTATCTTATTCTAACTTTATTTTAAATATAGTTTTACATGCAATTATTTATATATTGTTTAGTTTTTTTGTTTTTTTCCCATTCATTTTTTTATTAATTTGTCTATATTGAAATTCCCAGTCACAAATGTAGGCCTGTCCCATTGCTGAAGCATCCTTAGTCAACCAAGAGGGGGAGGTGGGGGGCCACAGGTCCTCTCCATCTTTTGCAGTCAGCCACCTTGTCTTTTTCACTTTACATAGTAGGGAGTACTACTGCACTAGAAACAAGTGGCTCAACAAGACACCACTTTATTTATTTGATCATTTCAATATGCATGTACTTACTCCCACTTCTCAGTTTGATTAATTAATTACGTACTATTATGGTTGTCCAAAACAAATCATGAAGGTATGCATAAAGTTGGGCTTCTCACTAAAAACTGCATTGACTTTATAGGACCTGAATAACAAAAAACAGCCCACATTCCAAAGACTTCAGGAATTGTTCTTTGCTCCTTCCCTGGCTGGCCCCAAACAGGATGCATACCAGCTGCTTGATTCAAGGGTGACAAATAAAGTGAGAATACTGAAAAGGAATGTAGCATAATGCTATCTGTTTGTTCTTTCAATTTCAAAGTTGTATATTTGAAACTGTTGTGTCTTTTTATGCTATTTTAATTTACAGAGGGCTGATAGCCACTGGAATATTCCTCATACTAAAGTGAGCATGAAAGCTCACGCACAGATAAAAGCACATTTGAGAGTAAGTGCTAACCATGGCCATGTGTTACTGTATGTGTATTATATGTTGCTCTATAATTTAGCTCTCAATCTATTTTTAGCTGTCAGTCTCAATTGTTAATTGAATACATTTGACAGTATTATATGTCTATCTCCAAAGGTTTTCATTTTCACTTATCATGGAGAAGCAGATGTCTATCTCAGATGGCCTAACTTTATGTTTTTAATTCAGCTTCGTCTGCAGCAGTTTCATATGAGGAGTAAGGAACAAAATGCAATATCAGAAGAGAAGGGGGCAGATGTGCTGTGCTTATTGAAGCAACAGGTGAGGGAGAGCAGTTGAATTTCAGTACAACAACATAGTCTAATTAATTAGCACAAATGTAATTAATATATTACATACAAATTATTGTGTGGCAAGGCAACATACAGTCACCAATGTTATTTGTTATACTTCCTCTATAAATAATGAAGGGACCATTGTTAAATCCTGCTGTTCTGTTTGAACCTGTACCATTGGAATCTCTCATAATGTTTTAGGACAAGGCTTTAGAAGATTTGCTGAATGTTGGTGGGCAAGTAAACCTTCTGGACTGTCCTCCTGAGTTCTTGAGAAGCCTGACAGTGCTGGGGGATGAAGCAGCAGAGAGGGACCACTCTGGCAGGGAGGAGACTGGCTTTGCCCAGGTGGTCAGTTCTCGGACAGAGGGCCCCTCAGATGGTCTGCATAAGAGACCCCCTCTGGATTCTGCAAGCTGCAGCAACAGGGTGAATGCATGTGTGGGAGGAGGCCCCCATTCACATGGTTGCACAATAAGAGACATAATCAGAGGGAACGTCACCTTACCTTGCTGTGCCAGGAAGAAAAGATTCATGATCTATATCTGTGGTGGATATAAAGGTAAGGTTTGGTATATTTATAATCTTCTCAGGGGATAATGGCTGAGGATGAAGATGAAGACTAATGCAAAAGTAAACTTGATGCCTTTGTCAACAGCATCTGGTGTCAAAGGGCACCACTCCTCATCTGAATTTTAGCACCGTCACTGACAGGAATAATTGTTAGGTGAATGCAAAATGATCTGCATATGTGTGTGTGTGTGTGTGTGTGTGTGTGTGTGTGTGTGTGTGTGTGTGTGTGTGTGTGTGTGTGTGTAAAATCCAGTTGCTGCTTTTGTTCCACCCAGATACAGTGGCTGAGAGGACAGCACTGATGGAGGAAGCATATCCCCAGCTGTACCTGTTCTGTAAGCAGCGTGGTCATGACCTGAGGATGGTGGATCTGCGCCAGGGTGTGGAAGATCCGGTCACTGACAGGAACGAAGCTGTGGTGCTGCATGTGGAAACACTACAGGAGTGTCAGGAGACCCAAGGGCCCAACTTCTTTGTGAGTCACCAAAACGACTGGTGTACTTCTGCTGAATTACATTCTATTTTACCATTCATTTAATGTCATTTAATATCTAGCCATTGAGTCTCTATAAAGTTTGAACCACATATGGACACTGAACTACTATAATTTCTGTAAACTACTGTATATTAAATCAAATATAAATGATGACAAAGATTTTGATAACAGTTTGAATACAATTTCATTCAGTCTTAGTCTTAGTCGATATTTAGTGGTCATGTATAAACCCTGCATTTGAAGGTCCTGACAGCCATTACACTTCAATTGTATTTTAAAGCTATTCACAGGCCAGAAGCATGAAGTGCAAACACTGCCACTCAGTATATCCACAGAGGAGTTTGAAGCCATCTTGGGTGCGGTGAATAAAGAGAGGCAGACCTTGTCTAAGAGGAGACATATGAATATAGAGGAGATGGGTCTAGAGTCCCAGTCCAGCATTGCGGTCAGCGACACTGCCAGCTTTGC
Organism: Aldrovandia affinis; assembly: GCA_029706075.1. Lineage (NCBI taxonomy): Eukaryota > Metazoa > Chordata > Actinopteri > Notacanthiformes > Halosauridae > Aldrovandia > Aldrovandia affinis. The sequence goes on from JAINUG010000006.1 coordinate 9,428,261, forward strand.
CTCCGAGCCGGAGCAGAGTCAATGGGACTCGGCCGAGAGCTCAGCTCTTCTGAGCGTGAGCACGGTCTCCCAAATGTCCCTTGCGGATGATGAAGAGGCCAACGTTAGCCCGGTGGGAACAAGAACCTGGGCAGATGCCGACAAGGACATGAGCCTCCTGCAGATGTGCTACAAACTTGATGAGAACCGTGTTCCTCCTGTGTATATCCTACTGCCTGTCAGGTGAGGTGGGGAAGGTTGGCTTCCTCTGAAACATCAGAAAAGCAGGAATTAGAGACTGCTGCACAGCTTACTAATGCAGTTATATATATATATATATGTGTGTGTGTGTGTGTGTGTGTGTGTGTGTGTGTGTGTGTGAATCATCTGTTATAATGACAGAAGAATTATGTCTGGAAGAACAAGAGCTAGAATATTTAACTTGTGCAAAGTTATGTGTTAATGTATCATGTTCCCTGTGAACTGGCTAAACAAGTTGGAGTCTGCTGACAAATGGCCATTGATGCCACAGTTTTTACTCTAAACTTGGATACGGTCTGCTTTGTTTGGTTTCCTTGGCTCCAGTCAAGACCTGTGTTGTTATGAAACTGGAGTCTGAGGAGAAAGGGTTTAAACTATTTGCATAAAACACATTGAAAGAAATCAATGGAGTGATTGCAATGACAGATTACAAATGATTTATTTCAATAATGCATTCTCCTGAGAAAAATCTCAAATAACACCACCATTTTCAGTAAATCAAAACAGAGGAAGTCATAACTCTGTAACTCATAACATAAATATAACACAATATTATATCCACTAGCTGAAGCAAGTGTGGGGTGCAGTGGTTAAAATGAATGAACTTGTAACCAGTTGCAGGCCTAAAACCCTGCAGAGGCACTGCTATTGCACCCTTGAGTAAGGCATTTAAATTGAATCGATAAAATGCAATACGTTAATTATGTATTAAGCAAATAAATTATGTAAACGGGTCTCCCGGGTTGGAACGGTAATGAGCCACACCGAAGCATTTTCACCCTGGTCCTCCTGTGTATTTCAGCACCCACTACCCAGACATGCTGAGTAAGGATGGGATAAGGAGGAGGCAGGCACGGAGGGCGTGGCAGGTCACGTGTGTCTGTCTGTGGGGGGTGCTGCAGCGGAGCAGCCCAGGGGTGCTGGGGGAGGAGAAGACCTCCTGTCTCCTGAGGACAGGTGTGTGTTTTGGGGGGGAGGGTCACCTTGGGTGACCAGATGTCCTGCATTGTGTGCTGCATTTTGACTTGTTATCCATGTTAATAATATAACAAATATGACCAGGGTCACCTGTGTGCTTGGAACAGGCCTCTGAAAACACCACATACCACAGTGCAGGAAGATTTTCAGTTGCTTTCTTTTCATTTTGAATGTTCCTGTCAGTGCTGGAATCTGAGGTGGAGCAGGGTCTCAGAACAAACGGTCCACCCGAAGGTCACTGCCATTGGTACAAGAGGACTATCACAGACATGAAGTACAATATGAAGAGCGAGAAGGCTTCAAAATACATAGACCTTTTAAAAGGTCGACCAGAGATCAATCAGAACCTTCATTCCTCCCATCAGAGGTTTATGGACATAATCCACACAAAGGTCAGAGCAATGAAGATGTAATATATTCCATATACAGGTAACTGCCAAAATAAAAGTAAAACCAACTTAATGTGTCTTAAAGGGCGTTGGGACACCACAAACCACCAGAACAGCATCAATGCACCTTGGCATAGATTTGACAACTGTCTGGAACTGATGCAACACCAACCTTTCCATAAGAAATGCAATGATTTGTTGTTTTGTTAATGGTAGTCAAAAATGCTCTCTCAGGTGCTGCTCTAGAATCTCTCATAAGTGTTTAATTGGGTTGAGATCTGGTGACTGAGATGGCCATAGAATATGGTTTATATCATTTTCATGCTCATCAAACCACTCAATGACCACCCATGCCCTGTGGATGCGGGTATTGTCATCCTGGAAGAGACCACTCCCATCAGGATATAAATGGTTCACCATAGGGGGAAGGTGGTCATTTAGAATGGCTTTACATTTATTGGCATTTACCTTGCCCTCTAAGGGGTTGAGTGGACTTGTGCCTGGAAAATGCAATTCAGATAAAGCACCATTAAATGAAAAATTGAATTGACAGACTCGTGAAGATGTTTGGATCTATGTAAGATCACTTTCCTATGGATAATCAAGTGCCTATTGTAACGATTCCATGGATTCCTGCTTTTCATTTTTCTTTCTTGTTGCAGCTGCGACACACAAACATTTATGAGTGTAACATTGCCTGGGGACGGAAGGGCCTGAACCCAAAACTCAACAGATCCCACCTCTACTATACAGAACGTCTCTGCTCTGACTTCAAGAGGATTGTGATCAATCACCTGAGCAGGTAAACAGAAAAAAGCATAAATATTTTTTTACTCAGAAGGAGCTCAATATAAACACATACCGATATATCATTGAGGTTTATATGGAAAATCTGTCTTTAACAAACCACAATGCTAGCAGTATCTTGTTTCACCTTCAGTGTGTGGGTGTCTCACAGTCTAGCCACCTTAGGATGTAATTTGCCATTTTAAAGTTTTTTTGTTTGAATAAATGAAATGACTATTCATAATGAATAGGGGCCAATGAAAGTGCATACAAAAAAGAAAGCAGAAGTATAACTGTGACTATATATATACGTTTTTCAAGTGTGTTGTCTCTTAGGTTGGGGACACTGTGTTGACATGTAGAACTAGACAACTAGGAGTTCATGAGTCTCTGATAATAAAGCCAGATACATTTGTTTAGTCGTTAAAGTAGTTCTGAAAGAACATGGAACTTAGCCTAGTTTTGATCATGCAGCACCATATAAAGTGGTGTTTTATGATCTTAAATGCTGTAGACTAATATTATCCCAGAATCATTAAGGTGAGCAGCATGAAATGTTCACCTGATGTTAAACGAAGAGAAGCTTCAAGAAATGGAATACAGGAAGAAATTCTCCGACATGTCCGCCATGGACAAGCACTGTGAGTTCAGTTCTATGCCTGATCATCTCACATTTCCCACACCCCACATCACTAGCATAGCCAGGGGGGAGGGATTCTGGATTTAAGCCCCACCAAATGTTTTATGAAAGTTCTGAACTGTTAATCTACTGCTGAACAATTTGTTCGCACAGCTCCCATCCCCTTCCGTCAACAATTAGTTTGTGCATCTCCCCCCATCAAACAATTAGTTCATGTATGTATTTTCTCAACACCCCCGAAATGAATCAATGTGTACGCCACTGCTCCCCATCTCTAAACACTGATGCATATTCTTATGTGGATACATTGTAAGACACAATGATATAGCTTATTGGAGTATAAACACACCTCTGCTTAATCTTTAGTAATCTGTAGTTAACGCAAACCACAAATAAATGTAAATGCAGCATGGTTTATTTTACCTTCAACTATTTCTTTCCAGGCAAAGGCACTGTGAATTCAGAGAGGCGGGCCTGTCAGACCTGAGAAGGGAGGTGGAGATCTCCAGTCCAAGGCCCATTCTCCTGCTGGGAGAGGCAGGTTGGGGGAAAAGCACCACCATGGCCAGAGCAGCTCACCTGGCCTCTGGCTGGGTACCAGGGTTAGTGCGTATTTCCTTACTCCATCCACTCAAAGCCTGGAAATGAAGCAGATCAATACCAAATGTGTACCAAAAAAGCATTGCTATCCACTTATTTATTTGTGTAAGGTTAATCTAAAATGTATTTTTTAAATTAATGTATTTCTTTGTTGTAAATCAGAGATGTGAAGGTCCTGCTACGTTTCGTTGGGCTCACTGGGGCCAGTCGAAACGTGCGCCTCCTGCTTCAGAGCCTGTGTTTCCAGTTGGCGGAGATGTACACTGATCACATCAGCATGTCTGAGGTATGTTATATCACATGTATTATGACATATTGCAATGGTGTCTATGTACAGGAAGATGTCATACTATATACTTATAAATAAATGACATATCATAAACATACACGCATGTGTATATGGCCTGTAGGGTCTTCCCCAGCTGGCGAGTGAGTTCTTCTCGCTGCTGGAGCTGGTGAAGGAGGACAGCCCTGTGGTTATGGTTCTGGATGGTGTGGATGAGCTCTCTGAGGAGCACGACTCTGACCTGTCCTGGCTTTTCCTGCCTCTCCCTCCACACGTCCGCCTGCTCCTGTCTGCCTCCACTGACTCCCCCTGCGCAAAGTTGCTACAGGTACTGATAGGGCCCACAAATCTAAGAGGAGAGAGGAGGTTACATTTATTTATTTATTTATTAATTATCCAGGAGGAAAAAACCCATTAAGATTGAGTGGGACCTGGAAAATGCCTGCTATTCAGAAATGGTGCAAGCACACTCTTCAGATATGGTGTGGTTTTGAGGCCTACAGAACACATAAACAACAGAAAATGGGAGCCTCTGCCAAACATATTGAAAAGATGCCAAGCCATACCTCTTGGCATGGCAAACTGTTAAACAAGGAAAACGAACTCAGTCACCAGGGTGTAGCATCTATGGCTCTTCCTCTCAAAGCCAAGTTATATGACAGCTCTTATATTATTCCTCATACAGTGGATGAAGAGAATCATCTCTGCTCCAACGAGCAGTGACAAGAATGGCAACATCTCTTCGATAACTCTTCTCTGTTTTGCTTTGGCAAGCCTCAGAGGCCTCAAGGTTCATAAACAACCACAGACTGGAATGATTGATGTTAAATGACAATTCAGCAAGCATCAGTTTTCACAGTAAGCAGACTGCAAACAATTTAAATGGCTGCTCCCTTTAATGCTGAATTGTAAAATGTGGTATTTTGCCAACTCCGTCAGTCACTATTCTGATGGAGTTGATGAATACATATTTCCTTGTAATATTTAAGCTAATATTTAAAAGTAGATTTACTGTCAGAGAACTTCATTATATTATGATATAATTAAAATTTTTTTTTTTGTATAATTCATTTATATATGTTGAATTGTACCACCCTTAATTTAAAAAATGTAACAACCAGGCAAGGATTAGGGAAACCAATATGGGAGTTCAATGGCTGAGTTGGGGAGGAAATGTTCATGAGTTAGCAATATCCCAGTAAGTCCACAATTGGTCTGTATGGCAGTGGTAAGAAGGAAGCTATTACTGAAAAAAATGCATCTCAATTCCCGTAAAAAGTTTCCACAGTGCATTTAAGTGAGTGATCAGATGAGACAAAACTAGATTTTTTGGTTCTAAATGCAAAGTGTTGCGTCTGGTGCAAACCCAGCACTGGCAGGCCAACCCATAATGGGACAATGTTAGTTTCAATATCAGGATTCAACAATGTTGTTGATTTTGTATCATTTTGACATAATGAAATGTCAAATGCCTACATTTAGATATATATTAGAAATATTATTTTATGTAATACATCATCAACTCCATCAGTAACTCGTGAACGCCATCAGATTTTTTTAAATGTATAATTATTCAAATATAGCAAGCTCATAATACACTATATGGCCAAAAGTCAGTGGACACCTGGCCATCACACCTATATGAGCTTGTTGGACATCCCATTCTAAAACCATGGGCATTAATATGGAGTTGGACCCCCCTTTGTGGCTATGACAGCTGCCACTCTTCTGGGAAGGCTTTCCACAAGATTTTGGAGTGTGTTTGAATTTGTGCCCATTCAGCCAAAAGAGCATCTGTGAGGTCAGGCACTGATGTTGGACAAGAAGGCCTGGCTCGCAATCTGCATTATATTTCCTCCCAAAGGTGTTCAATGGGGTTGAGGTCAGGGCTCTGTGCAGGCCAATCGAGTTCCTCCATACCAAACTCCTCTAACCATGTCTTTATGGACCTCGCTTTGTGCACAGGGGCACAGTCATGCTGGAACAGCAAAGGGCCTTCCCCAAACTGTTGCCACGAAGATGTGTTCGTATCCTGTAGCATTAAGAATACCCTTCACTGGAACTAAGGGGCCTATCCCAAACCCTGAGAAACAGCCCCAGACCATTATCCCTCCTCCACCAAACTTTACAATAGGCACTATGCATTCCGGAAGGTAGCATTCTCTTGGCATCCGCCAAACCCAGATTCATCCATCAGACTGCCAGATAGTGAAGCATGATTCATCACTCCAAAGAATACGTTTCCACTGCTCCAGAGTCCAGTTGCGGCATGCTTTACACCACTCCAGCCGATGCTTGGCATTGCACATGGTGATGTGAGGCTTGTGTGCAGCTGCTCGGCCATGGAAACCCATTCCATGAAGCTCCCGACGCACAGTTCTTGTGCTGATGGTGCTTCCAGAGGCAGTTTGGTACTCTGTAGTGAGTAATGCAGCAGATGATAGGCGATTTTTACGTGCTATGTGCTTCAGCACTCGTCGGCCCCGCTCTGTGAGATTGCGTGGTCTATCACTTCGTGGCCGAGCTGTTGTTGCTCCTAGGCGCTTCCACTTCACAATAATAGCACTTACAGTTGACCGGGGCACATCTAGTAGGGCAGAAATTTCACGAACTGACTTGTGGCAAAGGTGGCATCCTATGACAGTGCCGCGTTTAAAGTCACTGAGCTCTTTATGAACCATTCTGAATTCTAAATGTTTGTCTGTGGAGATTGCATGGCTATGTGCTGGATTTTATGCACCTGTTGGCAATGGGTGTGGCTGAAACACCTGAACTCAATAATTAGTAGGGGTGTCCACTGACTTTTGGCCATATAATGTATGTGCTAGAAACATATTTTTCTAATTGGTCCTATGTAATACATTTCAAAACTGATATAAATAATAATATATAATATTTGTAAATTATACATGTATATATATTTTTTAGTTGAATTTTCGTAACATTTGGTTAAATTTTATCTGGTTTACACAATGAAATATGGCCTGCAATTTCACCTTTGTTTTTATTGATAGTTCTTTAGGGAGACCTTTTCACACCCCTGGTGTAAGGTAATGGCTAGGCGATGTTTGGCTAGGTGGGGATCAGTCACCCTTTAGGTTGTGACAAAAATGATCCATTCATTTGTAAAGTACACAGATAAAACCAGAAACCATATATTTACAAATTAATCTGTTGATTTTTTTTACCTCTCTACAGAAGTCATTCCAGCCCACCGTCATTCCCCTGACCCCCCTCAGCCCCAAGAACATCCACGAGGCCTTGGAGCGGAGGCTCTTGAGTGATGGGCGGAGGTTGCAGGACTGGCAGTGGCAGATTCTCTTGCAGGCCTGTTTGTCCTGCCCCTCCCCTCTCTACCTAGAGACCGCCTATGCCGAAACCAGACTGTGGCACTCCTTCACCCCTCCAGGTGGCCTCAGCCTCCCTACTGACCTGCTCCAGCTATACCACTATGTCCTGTCTCGTCTGGAGAGGGTGCATGGCGAGCAACTGGTGAGGAGGGCTGCCGCGCTGATATCCCTGTCCCGAAACGGGATCACAGAGGAGGAACTCCTCAGCCTGCTGCCCCGAGACAGTCAGGTGATGAAGGAGGTGGAGCTGACCCATCACCCCTCTATTCCTCCCAGAGTGCCCTACATCCTCTGGGTCAGTCTGAGAAGGGACTTAGGTGGGCACCTGACAGAAGTGGAGACGGACGATACCTTAGTCTACCGCTGGACTCACGCAGCCCTGATGCTGGTGTGCAAGCAGAAGTACCTGAAGACGCCAGAGGCACAGACATCCGTTCACTGTGACTTTGCCGCCTATTTTCTGGCTGGGAGATCATCGAATCTGGACGGAAAGGATGGGCACATGTTTCAGCCCTTGGCATGGACGCTGGAGACAGGCTTAGTGAAAAGCCATGTCTTCAACCTCCGGAAACTTCATGGCCTGCCATTTCACCTCATCCGCTCCGGGCAAACTGCACACCTTCTGTCTGAGTGCCTGTTCAGCTATGAGTTCCTGCTTCACAAAGTCTGGGGCCTCTCAGTCTTTAATGTGGAAGAGGAACTGAAGGCACGCATAGTACTTGACAAGTGAGTTCCTCAAGTTTGGAAAGGAGTTTGTGGCAATAATCAGTGGTGTCAGACTCCAGTCTTGGATGACCCTCCAGGACTTGAGTTTGACAAGTCTGCCTTGTATCATTGCTCTCTCATCTTCTGCATTATCTTTTCAAATGCAGATAAAGGGGCACAGCGAATTGCAGATGTTCATATATCTGTGTACTAGGGGTGTAACGGTATAAATAAATGAAATGTACAACATAAAATTGCTTTTCATTTATTATGAACTTTGTAAACAGTAGCTAATTGGCCATAATTTACTGAACAGTACTGAGGGAACTTCATAGCAGGGCTCAATCACTTTCAACATATGTTTAAAACCTGTGTTCTCAACAATGGAGTATGGTCGCAGATCCGCTGCTATAAAAACACCTATGGCGTTTGTCATTGCTTTGGCCCGGTCTGAATCATCAGCGAGAGGCTGCTTAAATTGAATGATATAGGAGGGTCTTTAAGCTCTGACCTCTCATTTGCATTTGCTTTCACCATACTGACTACAAAGCTGGGCAGTGCTAAGTTAATCTCTCTGGTTCAGTGGTGTTCCAGACCATAGATATAAAAAATTAAAATTAAAATGTTAAAATTGTATATCTATGCCATAGACGTAGGTGAGCTGAACGAACAACATCCGGCCCTTTGCGCAAGTTATATCTTCGGGGACTTGGAGTTTTGAATTAAGTTCTGCATACGAAAAAAAGATCTGCACATGCGTTAGTGGTTAAAGCAAGATTGCATTCATTCGGTTCACACCGCATACCGAACAGAAAGTCCTGTACCGAACGGTTTGGTACGAATATGTGTACCGTTACACCCCTACTGTGTACATTAGAGTGGTACATTTTACAGATTGATTGCTTCGGTATGATGAGAGAGGAGAGATTGCATGCACACACACACTGTGTTGGAGGACCTACTGTATGTGTCTCTGTCTGTCACAGGGAGCTGCCAGATGTGGCGGCACTCAGCCAGGCCCTGCAGTTGTCCAGGACCGCCCTGCTGCGGGACCCCTGTCAACTGGCCTCCCAGCTGTTGGGACGCTTGTGCCGGATCGCTGACGACGATCGGCCCGTGGCTCCAGGTACCTCCTCCTCCCAAATCACACCACTTACGCATGTCTTTTTGTCTTTCCTAATATTGAGAACCATTTGTGTCCCCAGGTGACCCCCGCAGGTTCTCCTACCTGCACACCCTTCTCTCCCAGTGTGGCTACTCCTCTCTGCCTGTACTGGTTCCCTCGTTCAGCTGCCTGTTACCGCCCGGGGGGCTTCAGCACACCTTTCTAGCAGGTACCTACCCACACTCTCTAGAGCTGCTTACTGTTTGTATCATTACTGTCTCTCATTTGGTACAGTAAACATATTTGATGTATTTCATCTACCGAATAAATGATGGTAGTGAATAAACAGGGCCTCCAAAGTGGCAAATTCAGTTGGAGCACTTGTGATTAGGGCCATGATTTACCCTACGGTTCAGACTGGTCCACAATACAGTAGTGCCAACAGTGGCCAGTAGTCCTTTAAAACGATGCTTAATTAGCCATAGTGTCCTCCATGGAGGAAGGGTTTTGGCTAGCAGGGCATCATTCTCTTTATCGCTCAATAGCTACTCCTCTGGTCAATTGGGTGCCTGTGATGTGTCTGTGCCAGCTGCATTAGTTGTGACATCCTCCAGCACAGTAACTTTGCAGCTCAGACTGTGCATTTGCATAAACTTGTTAATTAATTATTATTTATTATTATGGCTTTGGGGTGGGCTTACAATCACAATTCTGTATTCCAAGTTGTGAAGAAAAAAGTGGGATAAAAAATTGTTCACAAAAATATAAATGAATAATTGTAGGACTCCATTCAATGTTCCCCTTGATATTTTACTTTGAGTTTGTTTGTACTGCATAATTGGACTATGGAAAATTGCATAATTGGCAGTCATTAACCAGATAATGGCTCCACCTCCCCTCCCTTACAGGTCACCTAGACACAGTGACAGCCCTCACTGGGGCACGGAGTGGCCTGCTGGCCGTCTCATGCTCACGTGACGGGACCCTGAAGACATGGGACCTGAAGCTGGGTCGTGCAGTAAGCACCCTGTGTGGAGTCGGGTGCCATGTCGACTCCATGACCCTCTGCATGAATGACACTATGGTGGTGCTGACGATGAAGCAGACCCTCCAGGTGCTGGACATCTTCTCTGGGCAGGTCCTCTTCACTGAGAGCGACTCCCTGGACATCCCCGTGGTGACCACCACATCTGATGGGCAGCTTCTGGTGGCCTTCTATGATGGGAGTCATTTAATGAAAGTAAGCTACCAATTCAGTTCTTCATCCTAGCAAGGAAGCAGGGCAAATCAGTAGACATGTACTATAATATCACAAAATAAATGGATAGTGCAGAGGTTACAATGTGTACAGTTACTAATTACTTATACTCCTGATCTGTTCCTATGAAATAAATGGAAAGGTTGCCTCAGCGATTTCACATTAATTTCAGTCACTTTGCCGGAAAAACCTACAGAGTCACAGTGTGACATGCATGACATAGCTTGTGTGGTTCTCTGTGGCTCAGTTGGTAGAGCACAGCGTTGGCAACACTTAGGTTGTGGGTTCATTTCCCACTGGGGCCAGATATACTGAAAATGTATGCATTCCTCAAGGTTCAATTTTGGGTCCTGTTCTTTTCACAATCTATATTAACAATATTTTCTCATCTATATCAAACTGTCATATCCATCTGTACGCGGATGATACAATATTGTACAGTATTGCTGATTCTGCTGATTTAGCTGTAAAAAATGTGCAATTATCTTTTGATACTCTCCAAACTGCATTCACTGATCTTAAACTTGTTCTTAATGCTCAGAAAACGAAGTTTATGTTGTTCTCCAGGGCTAGAACTAATAGTAGCTCAGACTTCCGTATTTTTACTTATCATGGATCTCTCATTGAGAGAGTCTCAGTCTATAAATATCTCGGTATTTGGATAGATGAGAAACTCACTTTTAGGACCCACATAGATAAGCTTGTCAATAAACTTAGGCAAAAAATTGGTTTTCTGTACAGAAATAAATCTAGTTTTCCTTTGCTTTGTAGAAAAAGAGTTGTTGAAGCTGTTTTCATGTCTGTATTAGAGTATGGCGATGTGATCTATAGGCAAGCCTCTGCTTCCACTCTTAAGTCTCTGGATGCTGTTTACCATTCTGCCATCAGGTTTATTACTGGAGATCCCTATAGGACTCATCATTGTATTCTGTATGCTAATGTTGGATGGTCTTCCCTCTCTCAGAGACGGACAAGCATATGTATATTTTCATCTATAAGGCCCTTCTAGGCAAACTTCCATCTTATATTACCTCAATGCTTGTCCTGTCCTCCGGCCATTATCACACCCGGTCCTGTGACTGGCTTTCATTAGACATCCCAACAGTTCGGACTGAGCTGGGTAAATCTGCGTTTTCATTTTATGCTTCTGATGCCTGGAACTCTCTCCAAATGTCTTTTAAACTGGATTCTTTAGTTCCCCTTGGTCATTTTAAAGTATTACTTCTAAATCATTTTACTTCTGTATGTACTTGTTTTATCTGAATTTTATGTTGTATCTTTTATCTTATATTTATTATAGTATGTGTTCTTTTATTTTTTTTATATAGTAATTGTTTCTGGAATGATTTTTGTACTCGACATCACTGTAAATGAGGTTCGCACCTCAGCTGATCTTCGAGGCTAAATAAAGGTTAAATGAAAAATTCACTACTGTAAGTCGCTTTGGATAAAAGCGTCTGCTAAATGGCGTATATTATAGCTCAATACACACATATCTCAATACCACATCTATTTACATTTCAGTACTTGGCTCTGTGGTTGTCTCTGTCAGGTGTTTGACCTGGCTGACTCCTGCAGAGAAATCTGCCATGTGAACATAACATTGGAACGTGATGCTATCCACAAAGACCACACCATCCTGGTGTCTCACAGCTCCTTCAAAGATTACGTCCTGTTTGCCTACAGGTAAGGGTTAGCCTACACTCATTCATCCTCATTAGTTGTCACATTGGTGAACGAGTAAGCTTATGTGAAATTAAAGATAAAAGGGATGTAAAGACGACAATAGGCACAGCATGGCACATTTCTGGAACTGACAGTAATGAAGGTAGACACTTATTCGAAAGAAAGAGTATAGATAGAAAGAACATAGATTGAAACAGTTTGAATAATTCACCTCTGTTGATGGGTGAGGGGGTTTTGTAACATAAAGTCCCCAAGTGTGCCATTAATGTGTTATTGGAAATGGTAAGCAGACATGCGTATACATTTTTTGGTGTGGTTTTGTTTATACAGAACATATTGTTTGATGCAATGATCATTCAGGTATTTTTTGGTATAATGAAAGAGGGCTTGCTCTTAAATAATAGCTATTCTCTAATTGTGTACAAGGTATGAAATCAGGGCAGCACAGTTCCTAGACAGATCTCATGTTTGGGTTGAAAAGAACTGTTAAATTATTGAATTGGACTACCTCTCAGATGCCAGTGGCTGTAATCCAGTATGAGAGACACATTTTCTCAGCCAGGCTCTTGTATAATATAAGACTGGTGTTGATATTTATGCACAAAACCCTATTGTTTCATTACATGGTAAGACTAAAGTAAAGGGATCACATACCACTGATGTTATTATAGTGGAAACTATGCCTAGGCCAGGGATGTCTTCAGACTAAACAATGGGCAGCCCAAGGCTATTTTAATACTGTCAATCTGTCATGGCTAATCTGTGAATTTAGTGACAGTATAAACAATTCTATAACAAACTGGCTGCAGTCCTTGGTATTTACATTAAAATGACAATTTGCCTGCTGGGGAAAATCCACGGCAAAGTCTGACACACACAGAAAATATGTGCTAACACACAGACCTGCTCTTATGTCAGATAGCTCATATTGTTTTTAACCATGCTTGGAATGCAAAACCTGTCACAGGCTAAATCAAGTTTACATTTTTGCAATGTTTTATTTTTTATTTTTTTTAAACACCCATTATTTGAATGCAAGATAAGGGTCATATATGGGTATTAAGGTATAACTAAAATTTGCATTAAAATACATATAGCTACAGTATATATAGTGTGTGCACCAGATGTATTTACATATTCATATACGTATAACATTTTTATTCATTCTTCTAACAAGCTGGGGCTCAAGCATGCAATCACCCTAAAAAAAGACCTGTGACCAGATGACCAAACACAGCCATGTCTGCCTCTATACTGCTGGCAGGGTAGAAACCTGAAGCCTCAGTTGAAATAAACACGTTTAAATGCATGTCTGGAGAGACTTTGAGGTGTCTTCCATGCGCCAGCAAAGAGGATCAGCAGGTTGCTTGTCAGTCCATCACCAACAGCACCGCAGCTCAGCCACTGTTATGGCCAAGGCAGGGGGGGTTCAGCCAGCACTCTGTAAAACCTTTTACCATCCACCAGCTGCCTTTCATCTCAAACACTGGCATCAGTGATGTGTGTTAGTGAGACCTAACGGGCCAGTGTGCCCTCCCTCTCTCTCAGAAGTGGTGGGGAGGCAGCGGTGCTCAGTGCCAGGAAAGGGGAGCTGCTGTCCACCATTTCTGCCCAACACGGAGCCGCCTGTGTGCAGGGAGTGGAGCTAACCACTGAGTACCTCCTCCTCTTTTGCAGGTACATGATCCAACCAAAAAATGCTTATTTTTTATTTTATTTTATTTTTCTCTTTAATCAGCAATAATGGATTTGAATATTTTGTCCATTTCTGTTCAAGAAAATACTATAAATATATTTTATTGTATAGTTCTATGTTAACATATCTCCATGTCTCTTATGAATAAGGTATTTCTTGTGACAGGCATTAACAGGCAATATGAATAGTAGTCCCCTCTGTACAATGATTCTCCCCAGGTATCCCTACAAGAGAAACGATAAGATCATTCACATCGAGCTCTTCAGCATGGAAACCTTTCAATACTTACGCTCCATCTTTGGGTGTAGCCAAGACTACATTTCACAGCTGGCTGTCAACAGAGCTGGCACACATGTGGTGGCCTTCAGCCAATCCTGGGACACTGTCACCACAGAGATCATCACCTGGAACCTGGAGACTGAGGACCACAAGCACATAGTCAGGTGTTCCGGCCTGGTGACGGGGGGTCAGTGAGAGTGATCAGCTAGAGTAAATATCCTAACAGAAATGTTTAAAGGGGATGATGGTGGATTGAAAGTTGGGGCACCATAATGGGAAAAAGCACGTGCTGGCTTTTAATGCTGATAGTATGCTGTTTTCTGGCAAGGTTTTACAGAATCTTTTGTGATCTTCAAGGTTGTTGCTTTGACCTGCGGTGCTGCCTTGGGATTTGCAATGGTGAGAAGTACCTCCGGATGTGGAATTTAGCTTCAAGAATCAACGATCAGTCTCTTACCTACAATGTCCACAAAATGAAGAGTTATGGTACAGCAGAGGTGATACCCATGACCAAATATCCCAGGTAGGCTGAGTGCATATACACAAAGCACATCCTGTTATACACATACGTATGCATGCATATACACATCCCACAAGGGACCTTTCCAAATGTTTCATGAAAATGTTCACTCCTTCATGCATATATATTTCAGACAGAGCATATACAGTATGTGTTCAATTCCTTGCGGCTGAATAATTGCGGTTCAGGGAGGATGAACAACCTAGTTTAGACATGAAAATGAAATGAAAGTGGTCTGCCACTAGACAACTAATTTGTCTTTATTTTCCGGTACTATGATGTACCCTAATATGTACACTAGTGTCATATGGGTCTTAATGTGCCGTTCTGCACTGTGTTTTTTTTTGCTGTTGTAGGTATGTGGTGTGCAAGAGCTTAAGGCCTGGGACAGTACGTGTATGGAACATTGTGAAGCCCAGCTGCAGGAGCAAGCCGGTGAGAGTGGAGCATGGACTCTATGACCGCACAGATGTGACCTTGGTCAAAGGCATGAAGCTGTACATTCTGACCGACCGTGGAAATGCCACTTTCACTGATGCTCCTATGCCCATCTTCCAGGTACGCAAATTGTCACAGTCACACCCACATCTTTCTTTCAGGGACCAATACCTTCACAGAAATGCCAACCCCCATCTTACAGTTACCTACACCTTTGCAGACATGTAAATATCAATCTCACAGGTACCTAAACCTACACAAACACTCAAACAGGTAATCTCAGACAACCACACTCATACTCCAGGTATCCACTCCTTCACAGACATCCATCCCCAAGTTCCCTACAACAATAGCTGTAGCCTCAATCATGCATGTCTTCCAGCACTATCTAAAACCTAACAATCACCATCCTCCAAGAATACCACCAATACTTTTAAACATACACCAAAACCTCCAGCCATTTGCACAGGTTAACCAGGTGTTCATGCTATTTGTAATCGGTAAACGCTGCTAATAATAACAACCTGTCAGGATACATTTGCATTTTACATTTTAGGCATTCCGGCGGCACGGTGGTGCAGTGGATAGCACTGTCGCCTCACAGCAAGAAGGTCTCGGGTTCAAATCCAGGCCGGGGGCCTTTCTGTGTGGAGTTTGCATGTTCTCCCCGTGTCCGCGTGGGTTTCCTCCGGGTACTCCGGTTTCCTCCCACAGTCCAAAGACATGCACATTAGCCTAATTGGAGAGTCTAAATTGCCCATAGGTATGAATGTGTGAGTGAATGGTGTATGTAGTGCCCTGCGATGGATTGGCGACCTGTCCAGGGTGTATTCCTGCCTCTCGCCCCAATGCATGCTGGGATAGGCTCCAGCCCCCTGCGACCCTAACTAGGAATAAGCGGCTGAAGATGAGATGAGATGAGATGAGATTTTAGGCATTTAGCAGATGCTCTTACACACAGTTTTTTACATTTCTTTACATGCAATCCATTTATACAGCTGGATATTTTTTTTACTGAAGCAATTCATGTTAAGTACCTTGCTCAAGGGTACAACGGCTATTCTGTATTGTATCAGAGATAATGAAGGATCCATTTTGCTGCTTTGGTAAATGGCAGGGTTCAGTACAGACCTGGCACAAAGCCATAAAAGGATATAGGTTCCAATTAATGGAAAGAGTGTGTGTGTGTATGTATGTATGTGTGTGTGTGTGTGTGTGTGTGTGTGTGTGTGTGTGTGTGTGTGTGTGTGTGTGTGTGTGTGTGTGTGTGTGTGTGTATGTGTGTTCCACATGTCTCAATAGATGCTGCTGATCTATGACTTATTGAAGAAGAGCTACATAAAGAAGCGGTCTGGGCTGTATGTTACCCCCTGTCCTCAGCAAGAGTTCAGGCTCCTGGAGGGGGAGCTGCTCCTGGGCCTGTCTGAGACACGGTGAGCAGGATTCCCTTACGCGTAACCCACACCTCACGCCTCAGCTCACCAAATCTGTACCCGTGCGAAACTGTACACTGTAAACTGTACCCTGCGCTCAGTGTAGTGGAACCGTGCCTGCTCTTCCATCATACATTCTGTCTTGTGGGTGCTCCAGGTGCTGAAAATAATGCTGTTATTCTTGCTTGCATCTTAGATTGAGAAGTGAGTGAGAAAAATGTAACTCCATGGTTTTAAGAGCCTTCTTCTAGGGGCACCCGGATGGCTCAGCCGGTGAAAGCACTTGCCCGGAGTCCAGGTTCCCCACTGCAGCTGGGGAATCGAACTCCCCAGCTGCACCAGCCCAGCTGGGGGAATCGAACAAATCAAATTCCCCGGCTGCACCGGCCCAGATGGGGGAATCGATCTAATCGAATTCCCTGGCTGTGCCAGGCCCAGCCCTGCCCGGGGAGTCCCACTCGGGGGCAGCCCGCCCCAGGGAGAGGGGGGAGCGAAGCCAGCACGAGAAGCCGACAAAAAGCTTCCCTGCGTGTATCGGATTCATGGTCGAAGGCTCGGCCGGGTCCATCTCGAAGGAGGCGGTTCGCTCCACCTCATCACTGCCTGTGCCAGGGTAACATCTGGTCCCGCAGTTGCAGGTGGCGGGCTCGTGGGTACAGTCGGCCACCAAATTGGGAGAAAAACGGGGGCAAAAATCTGAAACTTTTTTTTTTTTTTTTTTTTAAAGGGGTCTTTTCTTTCCATGTGTAGCTTAAATAAAATCATAATCGTTTTTTATTATGTTCATGCATGCAATGACTGAAATTAAAAACAATGGATTTAATTGCAGGGATCATTTGATTCTCTGGGACCTGGAGTCAGGTCACATCAAGGGCCGAATAAAGGCATCCCATAGAGAGTCACTGCTGTCCAACACATCACTTAGAGACAGAAAGTCCCAAAACATCGCATCCATGAAGTCAACAGGTATATGAACTAGGAGAATCTGCACCCATAAAACTACTTGCATGATTAATTAGAAGGTCTATCAACAGGTATATGAAAGTACAATCCTCAGAGCTGCGGCCTGGCTAGATGCACTTTTAGTATGGTTAAACCGTTGTAGGGGGCCTACTCATTTATGAAATACACCCCATATTTTCTACCCATCAAACTGTTACAACAATGTTCTGACAGGGCGAATGAGTGATTGGCCTTTTAGGAAATGTAAGAAATGTAAATGACAGTGCTTTCCAAATTGATATCATAAGTATTTCCCCATATATAATGTTGAATCATAATGTTGAATGACAATTAAAACCTTAATGAGTAACAATTTAATCTCTTGGTAATGGTGTACTTAAAGGGCATACACATTACATGCAAAATGATGACCAATCAGCTAGCAAAAATACAATGGCCCTCTAGTGGTCCGCAAGTATTTTGCAAATTGGCACTACAGCAGCCCACTAGTGGACATTCGAGGCGAGGCAGTCTAGATGAGGATCAGATGGTGAGAGAATACAACATATTTGATGAATGGTCCTGTCACTACCAGACTACTGTGCTGCAGACTTGCAAAACACACTGTCTGTGTGTCAGACTGGCTGGTGCTTGTGAGAGCCATGCTCCTGCTGTCCCCTCTCCAGCGCTGGTGATGCCCTGGGACAGACGTACGGAAACCCACTCTGCAAGAGGAGGAGGCTGGAGAGGAAAGCCCAGAAGGAGAGAGAAGAGCAGCGGCAGCTGGACAGGGAGAAACACAACTCTGTGGATCAGTATCTCCTCAGTGGAGATGAGCAGGTAACATCATTAAGAACATTATAGATGCTGCTCAGGAAGACTCAGGGGAGGTAACGCATTAATAATGCAGCATCCATTCATGGAATAGATGTAGTTAGAGCAGTCATTAAAGTGCAGAGATGGTTTCTTTGTGTCAATGCTAAAAGTCAGAATAAGAGAAGTCACCTCAACATTGCCTATTTAAATGCAGCTGTCTCCCCATCTGTGATCATCTTTGACATATCCATTTTCTCTAGATGAAATATGATCCTGTGGTGTAAGCGATATTTGTCTTGTGTTTGAGTGACTCACACATGGTCGCATTCTAGGGTTGGTGTCAAATCCATTTAAATTCAGTCCAGTTCAGACTGAGAAAGAATTTAAATACAATTCAGGGATTGAAAAAATGCCTATTATGCTTTATGATGATCTTTCAATAATGTCATTAAATTTCAATTAATTTCCTGAATTGAACTGGGATTGACCCCAATTCGGTCACATTCTCCCCTCTGGTTTCCTGCTGTCAGGTGGTTGTGTGCTCCTACTTTGCACACCACTTGGTTGTTTTCAGTGTGGCATCCCAGGACCACCTCCATACCCTGGAAGACAGAACGTCCATGCTGTTCCTCTACACGGCTGCCATCACTCACTCTGGTAGCCACCTTGTCCTCTCCAACTATAACGACACACAGAAAGTTAGCTACATCACACTGTGGGATCTACACAAGGGGAAGGTATGTCACAGTCCCGTTACATAATTCTGTGGTCAGTTCACTTCCTGACAGGCCTGGGTATGGTAATGTTTTTTTCTACATATTATCTTTAAGGTGAGGAAGAGACTGAAAAATGAGCCAGGTGTTTGCTGTGTGGCGATCAGTAGCGATGCCAATAGAGTTGCCTTTGGTGTCATGGGAGTCAACAGGTATGTTTCAAATACAAGGGCTACAGGACCAACTTGTCTTTTATGCACTAAAATGTTATATATTACACAGTGGAAAGAAGATTAAAATAGAAACCAAGACCTCAAACATTTGTGGAAAGATTGCAAGTTTGCATGTTCTTATTCTGCAGGATCTATTTGTATATTACAACAAGTCTAAAATCAGCCTGTTTACAAGGCAAGCACATTACAGGCCATGTGTACTGTGATATAGTTCGTAAAATTCTATTGAGTTACACGCAGGCTGGAACTTATACCCACCAATCTTTCCACAGTACTCTTCTGCCCTCTACAGACTGTTATATAATATATTGCTCTCCTATGGTTATCTGTGCTATTTCTATTAACACCAAAGAGTAAAATCCAAGACTAGTTGTAAATTAAAATAGCCCATTATCACTATCCTCTGATTAAATCTTCCCAGTGTATAATTAAAATAACTTTTGCATTTGATTAGGCTTAAAGTATGGGACCCTTTCAGGAAAGTGCACAAAGCCATCTCTGGATATGAAAGCCTGAATATGTGTGTG
This sequence comes from Aldrovandia affinis, assembly GCA_029706075.1. Classification (NCBI taxonomy): domain Eukaryota; kingdom Metazoa; phylum Chordata; class Actinopteri; order Notacanthiformes; family Halosauridae; genus Aldrovandia; species Aldrovandia affinis. The sequence continues at coordinate 9,447,881 of JAINUG010000006.1, forward strand.
AGCAGTCAACTATTAATCACTGAAGAAGGAGCTAAAGCCATTCTACTAGCAGGTATGAGATACTTACAAGTAACACTTATGAGGTCATCCCTTATGTGGAGACTGCTTAACTCTCAAAACCCTATTAATCTTTGTGCCAACAAACTTTATATTAAAATGCATTATATTGTCTCCCCGGATAGGGCCATGCCATATGTTGCCTCCTTGTGACCCTATTTTTCATAGAAGTGACAATGGGTTCTCAGGTGGTGGTGTTCTAAGCTGACCATAATTCAACAAGCTTTTTGTCAGTTGCGACCTGTTTCTGGAGCTGACAAACCTGGAGCTGGAGACATTATCCCAAACCACACTGGACCAGACCTACTGTTCAACTCAAACTCTTACTGTTCAACCTTCTGGTAGAGTCTATAGTTTTGAACACTGAATGCAGATATGGGGACTTGCAGACCCTGAAGTTGCTTAGGATAAACATCAAATCAAATATGCGCAAATACTAGATAGATTCATTCATGGGTTAATTAATTTTGTATGTTTCCTTGATGGTCAGTTAACAAATGGAGGTCCCTAAGGCATTACATCCATTATTAAAACACAGAACCCTTTCTCTGATAATCTTTCAGTTCATTAAAACCTCACAGCCTCACAGAAGCCAGGGGTAGTGCCTGGAGCATGCCTCTCCTGACTTCCCTGCTTACTGGGATTAACTACAATGGCAACATCAAACCCTTTGGCAAGCAGGATAGCATTTGGAGTGAGAGTGTATCTGAGATGCCAGAAGACCATTTTAATGAATGGAGTCCATCTGCTGGTCAGTGAATCAAACACCACACTCTCTTTGTACATGGCTCCAGAGTGGAGCTGCAGCTCAAAGATAAGGACTCTCAAATCAGCGAGGGATCATGGCCTTCCTATCTAAAGGATGGAGTCCTTGGATGTTGATCACAGTAGTTTACCTCATTATTGGCTGTGATGAAACAGCACTAGGACAGTTGTGTCCCTTGCTCATTCGCTCACCATGGTATCTGTTTTCCCACTACCTGGTCAGCCAGCCCTGCTGTGGAGCACTACATCAATTTCATCATGAATATCAATCATACTTTCAATCAATCAAACTTTATTTATATGGCACATTTTACAAAACATTTGTCACAATACGCTTTACAGCAGACCCCCACAAAGGCAAGCCCAAGGCAACAGTGGCAAGGAAAAACTCCCTATGTAGAACAAATAGGTAGAAACCTTAGGAGTAACCACACCCAAGAGGCAGAGCCTACTCTGTTCAGCCCAGGGTTTGAGTTTGTAATGACCAATAGAAGTCAATGAGTCCATGCGCAAGACAACTCAATATAGAACTGAATTTATTTCTAGGCAACTGGAACCAGGAGTCCTGGGGTGGGGTAGCAGGCTGAGGCAAGTGCCAGGCGGGTAGATGACGGGTTCTGAAGGTGGAGTAGGCTCAGTGAGCGAGGGAGACAGAAACAATACAGGTAGTTCGAAAAAGCAGTACATGTGTATAGGGACATATTAAATATGGGGGCAACAGGTGACCCCGCCAGAAGTTAACTATGGCAGCATAGATACTAGGACAGAGATACATAATCTAAGCAGTCATGAGAGGGGCAAGAAATAGACCCACCCCATCAAGAGTGCACCTGAGAAAAGTGGGATCACAGCTGTTGACAAGTGACAGTAAGGCTCTTTCCGCCCCACAAAGCTGCATAGCTACACTGTCTAGACTCTAATTGATTGTATGCCTGACTGTAGAGGTGCATTTTTAGCCTAGATTTAAATATTGAGACTGTGTCTGATTCCCTTATCAGTTTTGGTGGGTTGTTCCACAGTAGTGGGGCTCTGTATTAGAAAGCTCTACCATGAGTAAAATTATTTGAAATTGTTGGAACAGCCAGATAGCCTGCGTCTTCGGAACGAAGTGACCTTGTGGGCTTGTATGGTAAGAGTAAATTATTTAAATATGCCGGTGCAAGAATGTAGGGCTTTGAAAGCCAGGAGCAGAACCTTAAAATGTCCTGCAGGTAATTAGTAGCCAGTGAAGTGCTGCTAGAACTGGGGTGATATGCTCATGCTCCTTTGTTCTGGTAAAAATATGAGCAGCTGCATTCTGAACCAGCTCTTTAGAGAGGTATTAGAGCAGCCAGATAAAGGGGCATTGCAATAATCTAGCCTTAACATGACAAAAGCATGTATCAATTTTTCTGTGTCCCCTAGTGATAAAAAGTGTCAGATTTTTGCAATATTCCATAAGTGAAAGTGAATATTCCATTCAATTTAAAGTGTCGAAATTAAGATCCGGGTCAATAGTGACACTAAGGTCTTTTACAGCCATATTTTTTTATATGAAAGGGAGACTTGAGATTGGTCTATCATTATTCAAGTTATGATTTGGTTACTTAAGTAGTGGCTTAATAACAGCTATTTTTAGGGAATCTGGTACATATCCTGTTAATAGGGATGAACTTAATAGGTTTGAGCATGTGCTGGCCAAGTACAGGGAGTTGTGTAATCAACTTTGTTGGCCAAGCATGCAGGTTAGAAGGTTTTGAGGACATAACTAGTTTGGTCAGCTCATCAATGTCAATTGGAGCAAAACATTTTAATATTACTGTCTGCACTTCTTCCTGTGATGTCAGCGTGCTGGGATGTTCACAGATTTTAGGAAGAGTGATGCCAGAAGAGGAGATCTGGTGGTTTCTAATGATTTAAATCTATACATTAAAGTAATTCATGAAATCATTACTACTGAAATGAGTGGTACCATTATATTATCTTTATTTTTTAGTTAATTTATCTACGGTGTTAAACAAAAATCTTGGGTTGTATTTATTTTGCTCAATCAGATTTGAGAAATAGCAGAAACAAGGGCTTGCATGCACCGAAGAAAGCTATCCTTCCATGCAAGGGGAAAAACGTATAGATTTGTTGAACACCTCTTGCGCTCCAGTTTTCTTGTTGACTGCTTCAGGGTGTGGGTAGATTCACTGTACCATGGTGCAAGATTCTTCTGACTACATTTAATTGTGTTATGAGGGGCAACCATGTCAAGGTTGCTTCTTAGAGTACAAAATAGCTGACTAGTTAATTGGTCCAGTGATGATTCATGATTTTCTTCGCTGGAGAAAAATGACTCTGGGAGCATATTTATAAAATTAGGAATAGTAGAAGGGTTAAATGACCGGCTATAATAATGTTTAGGTTCCAATGTGGAAGGGCTGTTTTGACTGGATTTCAAATGTAATAAGGAAATGATCTGATAATACAGAATTATGGGGAGTGATGGTAAGATTGAAAACATCAATACCAAAGGATAGCACAAGGTCTAAGATATGGCTGTAGCAATGGGTAGATCCAGAAACCTTCTTTACAAAACCAACAGTCAATAATGGATGCAAAGGCAGCTCCTAGGGAATAACTAACCTTATCTATGTGTATATTGAAATCACCTACAATCTCAACCTTATCTGTGAAACAGCAAGGCATGAGAGGAACTCTACAAATTCTGAAAGAACCCGAATAAGGCCCAGGTGGCCTATACACAGACAATAGGACAAGTTGCTTTAATTAAGCCAGGCTGCGCACAGTACATGGTGAGAAATTCAAAAGAGGAAAACTTATTTCCAGACTTTGGGGTTAAGCTCAGAGTGGACTGATGTATAGTTGCAACCTCACTCACCACCCCTGTTTGATGGAAGTGAGTTCTGAATATTTAAAAGAAATTATAGGAGATGCCTCATTTAGTGAAACATAATCATCAGGCCTGAACCATGTTTCCGTTAAACATAGTACATTAAGATTATTATCCATAATTAATTAATTCACTGCTCACAAGAACTGCTTTAGGAGTGAGGGATCTGATGTTTAGTTTAATTTAATGAATGATCCTTTGTGAGTGTTAGCTATAAGAAATAAGGTTATCGACATTAATGCCACAGATAGCTTTGCTTTTAATTTTTTTGCATGGGGCAGACAGTCTCAATATAATCAGAGCTAGTTTCTGGCTCAAGGAAGCTAGCTAAGGGAGGCTTGGGGTAAGTATTACTGCTATCTCTAGCTCTGAAACACACCTTGCAGACATAGGCATAGGGCCATACAGTACATCTGTGTCATGGGCATTGAGATGCTGGCAGACAAAGCTATAGGACCATATGTCTGCGGCCTGGCCAACACATTAATGAAGTGTCAGAACCTGTTTTTATTCATACTCTAATCGAAGTTCCTGGAAAGGACGAGAGCTCCGCTCCAGCTCAGATGGAGTCCGTCTCTTTTCAGTGAGCCAGACCTTCCCCAAAAGGATGGCCAATTATTCAGGAAACCAATATTATTAGATTGTCTCAATCAGATGTTGTTGGTGCCAACGTGTATAACAATCTTAGAGAATTGACTAGTACATTTACCCAGCACCCACAGATTAGCCTCAACGTCGGTAGCTCTGGTGCCAGGCATAACACTGCACTATGGTTGCTGGTGACTATTCTCACATTACAGTGAACTATCTGCTATGATCAGGGTTTTCTCAGCAGGTATGTTACGGAGTGGGGAATAATGATTTGCTAATCGAGTTGGGTGGTGCTCAGCTCAGACAGGAAGATTTCACTATTCTACAATAGAATGGATGAACTGGAGAAATATTATATGGTTGTTTGGTGTTTGTATTTTCTATTTCTAATCCATGATTAACTATTGACATCTGCTGGTTATGGTTCATTAAGCAAATGCAACCCCTCCTGCACTATTTTCTTATTGTTAGATCAAGCCATTACTTGTGGCTATATGCAAAATGAATGGTGAAAATGAGGGGTATCCTGGTAAAACCAGATATCTTGCACAGAGAGACATGCTGTCTGTGAAATGCAATATATCACAGCTAAATTAGACATCTATAGCTCAGTAATGGAATCATCTCAAGATGATGGTGATAGGCTATGATGTCATAATGGTGTAAGTCAGATGTCAAATGTCCCATGACTCCATCTAAGAGTATTCTGCATGTATGCGCTAAATACTATCTGCAGCCAATTGAATTGGGAAAAAATGTAGACATGGAGAACATTTTCTATTTTTTCTAATGTATCCCTGTGGAATAGAGTGCATTTGCTTAAATTCAGTAGTTGGTGTGACTACATGACATGAAATAGTTAGTGATGTGTTCTGAGCCATAAATTGATTAGCCTTGTTTCCGTGATCGTGATGTGGATCGTCTCCTTGTGCAGGTGAGGTCAGCCTCTGGGATCTGGACGCTGGCACAGTCCTGTCTGTCTTCACACCCGACAGCCGGATCCAGTGCCTGTCACTGCTGGGGGACAACAGCACCCTCCTGCTAGGCCTAAGTGACAGTCCCACCCTTGTAACCATGAAGCTCACGTCTAAGGAAATCTCCAGGACATCCACTTCTGGGGACAACCTGTTTGGCGAGCAGTCCAGCAGCAGTGAAGACGAGGGCGACGATGCTCCACCACCACAGAATACCCGTCCCTGAGACCAATGATAATCTAAGCATCAAACCACAGGACTACCATGAAGTCAACTGTTACACTACAGGGGGGTGGACAATAGTGTATGACTGGTTAAATATATCCATCTAAACATTTTGCATTTATAGGCACATTTCATGTACATATGAATTCAAACAAGTGACAGAAAAGTTGATGGAGGAATAAAAAACTGGACAAGCATTGTCAATCAGTCATACATCTGTAATACATTATTTACAGGATCAATGCTTCAACACATTGATTTTAGTCACATCATCCTCATATATAAAGCATGGATTATTGGGTTCCTTTTCCACATTGCCCCCAGAAATAGATAGATTCCTCATCTGCACAGACAGGGCATTGTGCAAGGTAATATTTATGACTGCCAAATGAACTTCCTGATCCATAGCTTATGCTTCAGATGAAAGTTAATTCCATACAACTTGTCTATCAGAAGCAACCCCAATCATGTAGAAAATCCCTGGCAACAACGTCAACATTACTACCATTTATTTCTGTATTCAGGACATCTTTGAGCAGGTCCCTAAATGTACCCATATATGCTGATTACAAATTTCCCTGCATATTTTAAAGCAACAGAAAGCTTCAGGGGTTTAACAGTCTTTTCATGGAGAAACATAGGCACAACTACCAATGGAATCTGTCTGAAGTCCATCACATGGAGGACTGAGTGGGGAACTGTAATCATTTCAGTGATTGCCAACCTGTAACTCATTTCTTCCACGGGCTCCTGAAGCAATGCCAGTCCATCTGACTGGATTCTCAAGCAGCTCCATCATTTGCGTCACCACGTGGATCTTGTACATAAAATAATAATATAGCAATGGACCTTGAGAGTGTTGCAACTTTACATAAAAGCTTGACCACGCTTTACACCATACAGTGAAAGTACTTTGAACTTGAATCTAATAGCTGCCAAGAATAATTGAAATATCCCACATTGACGAATGTAGTCTATCTCAAGTCAGCCCCCACATAAAAAAAAATTGTATTCATACTGACAATAGTTGTTCTATAATACAGATAATACATTAGATATCCATGAAAAATATAGCAAACCCCCAAATCTACATTTTAAGTGAAAGTACAAATAAAGCTGGTCCTTTTCCAACTGATGCAGATCACATATCCCTAAGGATATATTAGTTAGCTAGTTGCAAATTCAAACATTCTCTCAGCCTGAAATACACTGCCTGGCCCCAAAAAAAGTCACCACCTGGATTTAACTAAGCAAATAGGTAAGAGCCTTCCATTGATAATTACTGCAGTGATTAATATGTTTTAGCTGGCAACAAGTTATTTAACCCTAACTGATGCAGTGAGTAGCTTCTCATTTCTTAAACAACCATGTCGTAAGACATATCCTGTGGTCGTGGAAAAGATGTTAATCTGTTTCAGAAGGGTCAAATTATTGGGCTGCATCAAGCAAATAAAACAACTAAGAAGATTGCTGAAACTACTAAAATTGGGTTAAGAACTGTCCAACGCATTATTAAAACCTGGAAGGGTAGTGGTGAACCATCATCTTCGAGGAAGAATATATTAGCTGAAAAAAATATTGAATGATCGTGATCGGCGATCACTTAAACGTTTGGTGAAATCATATCGTAAAAAATCAACAGTAGAACTCACGGCTATGTTTAATAGTGAAAGTAAGAGCATTTCCACACGCACAGTGCGAATGAGGTCAGCTGACTACCTGAATGACCAGGTTTTTCCATCAATGGATTTTTTTCTTCCCTGATGGCACGGGCATATTCCAAGATGACAATGCCATGATTAATCGGGCTTAAATTGTGAAAGAGTGGTTCAGGGAGCATGAGACATCATTTTAACACATGGATTGGCCACCACAGGGTCCAGACCTTAACCCCATTGAGAATCTTTGGGATGTGCTGGAGAAGACTTTGCGCAGCGGTCCGACTCTCCCATCATCAATACAAGATCTTGGTGAAAAATTAATGCAACTCTGGACGGAAATAAATGTTGTGACATTGCAGAAGCTTATCGAAACGATGCCACGGCGAATGCGTGCTGTAATCAAAGCTAAAGGCGGTCAAACGAAATATTAGAGAGTGACTTTTTTTGGGGGACGGGCAGTGTATTACAAGAGGGGTTTTATGTAATGGTATTGCTGTGAAAAAACTTGAAATTAATGGTGGACTGGATGGTGACAGGGGAGAGCCAGAAGGGGGTGGATTAGCCCAACCAAGACAGTACCAGATTGAAGATGGAATCAGAGGTCAAAAGTAACCAAAGCAATAGAACACCTGCTGCATGCACAGCATAAACATGCTCCACTGGTAACACCTTTAAGGAGACCACAAAGCCCATTTTTCACAAGGATGTGGTCTCTAAGGTTGTATATGGCACAGCTTAATGGTTAAGAAAGGGGGAAAGGAAAAAATGATTACACTTTATTCACAGCAATTTATCTGAAATGCTTCATATAAAAATATATTTAAAGAGACTGACAGTTCACTCATGTGCTACAAGACCAATGACAATAGCTGTAGGACAGCTGATACCTGTCAGGCTACAGTATTTAATTAAACATTTCCCGCATGTTGAATACACAGAACAGTCAACTGTCACGTTTATTTATATACTGCAAATTTAAGAGATTGCATCAGAAATGATTAACAAAGTGTACAATAGTGAACTTAGTAACTGGTTTGGAAGACATTTAAAAGGCCAAATTTTCCACATTTACAAACACGCACAGAAAAAATAATATCAAAAAGCAAAGTAAGTATTCACAGATCTATTTTGGACATGTCCTAGAAATACCATGCATACCCACACTGACCTTATGCCTATAGTGTTCATTGACAGTAAACCATTCATTTCAGTTCAGAAATATGATAATGTCAAAATAAACTTCCCAAGTGCATTTCTGATTCCTTTTGCATCTGGTAAAAGTAACTTACAAAGACTCAATAGTTGTATTTGTGCCATCACCATTCTCTTTTCTTATGAGAAACAAGAGGTGCCAATCTATGCAGTATATCTGTGTTGCCAAAGCACCTGTATATGATCATGTTCTATATTTTGAAAGAATGCAGCAACAGATTGACAATATCTGATCATTTCAGTATTGTGTTAACACCATAAATTGCATAGCCTCTCAACAAGATTGTTTAATCGACCATATAACTGTTGGAAAGAACGAATGGAAAAGAACATTCTGATTTAGTTCATTACCTAGACCTTCTATCCTTTTTAGTTTTTTCAATGCTTTTGTCCATTGTCTTTTCGCTGTCGCCTCGGCACTTTGGACAGTACCACTTCCCCTTTGGTTTGTAGGTAAGTCCAACACAGGAAAAGTGGAACCACTCGATGGGACACTGTTCATTGTCACAGCCAATCATTTCGCCATAGGAAACCTGGTCGCAAAGGCAGTAAGTGGGCTCGTTGGGGTCTATCGTGAATTCCACAGGGGACATTTCGCGCTCCTGCTTAGCTTTAGAGCGCTTCTTCTTTTTGGCCGACTTTGACTTCTTTTCCTTGGGCGGCGGCTCCTCCCCCTGCTCCTCCACGCCGTTGGCCGTATGACAGGAATCACGACTTTCGCTATTGCGCTGGCGGCGCGGTCGGCGGGCAGAGGAGCGCTCTGGAGGCGCAGCCTCCTGCTTCACTTTCTCCACGACTTTCTCGGCTTCCACGGGCTCCTGGAAGCAATGCGAGTGCGAGTCCATCTGACGTGAGCGGTTCTCAACCAGCTCCATCATTTGCGTCACCACGTGGATCTTCTCGTCTCCCAACTCCTGGCTGCTGATGAGCGCGCGCTGGAGCTGGAGCTGCAGCCTCTTCCTCTGGCTTCCATCAGTCTCCTTCTTGTACTTCTCATATGCACTATCAACCTCCTTCAGCACCTCTGTACAACACAACCAGACAGGGAAGACATTTCAGTTATTAGGAGTCCTTTCTGCCCAACACTAATGCATGTACCACGTGTTTTAATTGTAGCTATTCGCAGCAGCTATCGAGCTTAAACCATCAAAACAATCTGAGCAAAACGACGTAGCTATGACAGCAGGATTAGAATACATTTGGTCCCAAAGTCTGCATTTTAATATTTGAAAATTCCAAGAATATGATATGGACGCAGCAACAATAACATCTTGCTTATTAAGTTGCTAGGTAGCATGTTTTCGGCGCGAGACGGTGGTAGTCACTGTGCTTTGGTGACAAATGGGCTGCAACTCTTCTACTAAGCGAGGACAGGATTTAGCTACTTAATTATTTAATTAAACAATGTAAACTAAAGTACAATAACGATTAGCATTGATACAATTAAGTGAATTCGTTTTCGCTACAAGATTTAAACTGTCAATTGTATCCAACTTCCGTACGCCTCGTTTGTTTGCACAGAGGAAGTGACGACAGGCTCTCTGATTTGTAAGTAGCTAGCTCGCCAAATGTATTTCATGTTTAGGTAGAGCAGTAGTGCGCTGAAATCATAGGTAACTGGTTCATTTTCTCGGAACGAATCTTCCGATGTATTAAACTGTTATTAGGATCTGGGTGCGATTACTTAGCCAACTAGCTACATTTTCCAAACAGAATGTCATCGTTTCCCGTTTCACTTCTCAGTGAGGGTACATGAGTGGCCATGCAGAGGCGAACTAGCGAGCAGTGTAAAGAGCTTGGGGAACGACTTAACTTTTGTTTGTTAAACCACATTTATAAAGCGATACGCTCGTGTATCAGCTAAAATGATTAATGCCATTCAGTTTACAGAACTACTTATCTAATTAACTAGTGAGTCAGCTTTCGTCGTTTTAGTTTACCTAGCAAACAACGAAGGACAAACGCTACATGCATCTCTAACAATATGGCACCAGCTAGCCGTATATCGTGAACTATATCAACGAGGTACAATTTGTTCAAGACCCTAAGCCTTTTAGTAGCTAATGTTAACTAGCTAGCTGTCGGTCTAGCTAGCTATCTTACGGAGTTATCTAATTATTGCCAAAATGGCTGATCCTTTGCTCACTTGACTTTAGAAGCGAAGCACAGCACTAGCTGACTAACATATCGAAATGAACCACTCGGTATCCAGAGCGCTGTATTGTGTGTCCATATCACAATTTCTGATTAAACCAGATAGTCAATTTTATTAGCCAGTTGATAAACTATCGACCAAGCTTTCAAGCTATAGCTAGCATGATTAATTTTCTCAGGCTCACATACAGCACTGCACAACGAGAACACAAAATAGCATGCCAGCTAGCTAATAGCAAAGTATTGCCCTGTCGACTATTGACTCCCTCAAGGTGGCTACTGTAACAAAGTAACAGCTTTATATAAAGGACTACATACCCTGATACTTTGTATCAATTTCCCGCAACAATGAAACATTCCTCTGTATGTCCAAAGGCAAAGACTCCACACATTCAAGATAATCCTCCACATAGCTGACCAGTTGTGTCTTTTCCACGTTTGGGTAATGATGTCCCAACATTGTGATGGCAATGCATTAAGCAAATCAACAAAACACGCAGAGAGAATGGTCTAAGAAAACACATTTAAGGGGAATAATGTGTCTGATATCAGTGCTACAGCTAGTTATATATTCTTTTCGTGCAGCTCAATTCGATAGACTAACTGCAATTCACTTCAAACAAAACTGTCCTTTCTGCGCATGATCTGAAATATTCCTTATAAGGCAATGCACCGCGTTTTTGCATTTTCCCGCAGCTTCCTCGTCAGGGGGTTGGACCCAAAGATGGTGGAATTTTAAAGAAATACCACCTCTACTTTATATTGGGTTTCACTACTAGGGGGTTCAGGAATAGATTTTCTCTTGCATAGGAAGTGAATGGAGTTCATTGCGCCTCACCAACAGCCAAACCAGAAATATGTATACATATTATATTTGATTATATAATGGGGGGGTTGTCTGGCTGCCTCTCTGAACACACAAGTTATTTTACCAAGGGAGAGGAAAATATCTTTGTTGCTGGAGCTGGAGGGTTTTCTGATTAATTTTAAATAACCTATTCTTGACATCTCCATCTTTTATAATTACACAGGACAATGATACCTAAAATATATTTTTATCCCAATTTTTTATTTTCTTCCTATTTGGAATCATACAATCCCAAACCCAGTTGCTCTTATGCAATCAGATGAGGATAATCCCGTTGACCGAAACCCTCCCTCCTTGGATGATGCTACATCCAATTATTCATTGCCCTACATGGCTGCTGGCCACAGTCAGCACTGGCATGGTCAGGATTCAATACTACACCATGGGGAAAGATCAAGCTCAAAGATAAGCACAATGCAAATGTTTTAGAGACAGACCTCTGGATATTCTTGGAAGACAACAGATAATTTAACAATTGACTGAATTGTATAACGAGAACTGGAGTAAACAGTTATCACTCAAAAGTAGAGGTCCAGCTCCAGCTCAGCTCAAGCCATTATATTTTATTTTATTTATTATTTTATTAACCTTATTTTGACAGGGAAGGTCTCACTGAGACTAGGTATCTTTTACAGGAGAGTCCTGTTAACAAGTGTATAAAAAACAACAAGCAATATAGAATATAATAACGGACAAAATACAATACAATATTGTTCTCCCATGCCCACATACAGTATCCAACTTATTGCACACAAAAGAGTAAGTGAAAACAATTCCAGCAATAATGGTATAGCATCCTAGTCCTAATAGCAAGTAAACTTGAGTGACTGACATATCTGTCACTCTAGTTAATAACATTTTTACAAACACTTTCAGCAATGTTATAAAATTAGGTGTACTTTTCACTGACATTTCTGATCATTTCCCTAATAGACCATCGGCAGAGGGCTGTGGATAGAATGTCAAAAGTTTGAATATTTAACAGAAAAAATACAGAGCATTTTAAGAGATTGATTAATGGTGTTCCATGGGAAGATGCTTATAATCAAACCAATGTGGAATCTAAACTCTAAACATTAAAGTCCATATGTAAATAAAGTTGTGTAATAAAGTGGAATGACATAGGAAAAAAGTATTGAACACACTAACTGAAATTAATTCAATACTTAGTGGAGAAGCCTTTGTTTGTAATGACAGCTTCAAGGCACTTTCTGTATGAAGTAACTAATCGCCCGCAGTATTCAGGTGTGATTTTGGCCCATTCCTCTACACAGATTGTCTTTAAATCTTGAAGATTGCGGGGGGCCCTCTTGTGAATCTGGATCTTCAGATGCTTCCACAAATGTTCAATTGGGTTTAAGTCAGGAGATTGACTGGGCCATTCCAACAAGTTGATTTTCTTTCTCTGAAACCAATTGCGAATTCCCTTTGCTGTATGCTTTGGATCGTTGTCCTGCTGGAAGGTCCACCCACATCTCATCCTCAGCATCCTGGTGGATGGCAGCAGGTTCATCTCAAGAATCTCTCTGTACATGGCTCCATTCATTGTTCCTTCAATGATATGAAGTCTGCCAATACCACGAGAGGAGAAACAGCCCCACATCATGATACTTCCACCTCCAAACCTCACTGTTGGTATAGTGTTATTCGGGTGATGTGCAGTGCCATTTCTCCTCCAAACATGGTGTGTTGTGTGACAGCCAAAAAGTTCAATTTTGGTCTCATCTGACCAGAGTACATGCTCCTAGTAGTTCACTGGCTTGTCCAAATGTTGTTTGGCAAACTTTAAACGAGCTTCAACATGTCTTTTTTTCAGTAGTGGAGTCTTGCGGGCTGAGCGTGCACAGAGGCCATGGCGGTGGAATGCATTGCCTACTGTCCTTTCTGTCACAGTTGTACCTGCTGCCTCCAAGTCTTTCTGGAGCTCTTTCCTAGTGGTCCTTGGCTCTTTGGCTACTCTTCGAAGTATCCTTCTGACTCCCTGATCAGAAATCTTGCGAGGAGCTCCTGTGCGTGGCTGGTTGATGGTGGAGTGATGTTGCTTCCACTTACGGATAATTCCCCCAATGGTGCTTACTGGAAGATTCAGAAGTTGTGAAATACGTCTGTAGCCAATTCCATTTTCATGTTTTGCAACAATCTGGTTGCGAAGGTCTTGAGAGAGCTCTTTTGCTTTTACCCATCATTAGATGTTTCTTGTGTGGCACCTTGGTAACAAAAAAAACATTTTATAGCCCATCAATATATTCTAACCCAGCTGACATTAATTAGCACAGATTAGAGGTAGAGTTGCCTCCTAATTAGCTATGGTTTTCAGCTGGTTCCTTGCCTTTCCTTGCTGTGGTGTACTGCTTTTTCTTAGTGTGTTCAATACTTTTTTCCTGTTTCATTCCACTTTATTACACATAACTTTATTTACATATGGAGTTTAATGTTTAGATTTTTTTGTCTGGATTTTTTGAGTTAATACGAAAGTCTGGTGCAAATTTCACTTGAATAGGCTCATTGGAAATACATTTACTGGACAAAATGTTGATGTGTTCAATACTTATTTCCCCCATTGCATATTCCTGATTCCATTCCCAAACCTTGTACTGGATATTTTCCAAGTTAACTCCCAAGTTCACACATTCAATACAAGACACTCAGCAAATCTTCACCCTCCTTGTTATCGCACCACCCATGGTCAGTTTTCTTTTAGATACAAAGGTGCAATAACTTGGAATAATCATCTTAACATTGCTTTAGAATCTTCCTCTCTCCACATCTACAATAACTTAAGGACGTCTCTGATTAACCAAGTCAGTAATTAGGCTACAATGCACACATACACACGCATACTCATATTTATATGCATGCGCGCCCAACTAATCTGCACACACACAATCACACTTCATTCATTTGTATTTTTTACATTTTTTGTTTGTTTGTTTTCTTTATTTTATTTTATAGCATAATGTATTTTCTTATTTGTCTGGGCCATGTGAAATTCCTTGATTATATCATTATCCTGCAATTCCATCCTCCATCACCAAGAGGTTGATGGATGACTTTGTGTAGCTACGTGTTAAACAATAAACATATTATGATCTCAAATAATCATTCAATTATCACAGATGAGGTGTGTGTTGCAGTGCAGTAGGCTAGTCAGCAGGTGGAGTGACACACCCATACCTAAGCATGCAAATTGATTTGCACATGCTTAGCACATTGTGATCAAATGTGAAAATATGTTTATTGACCCTTCTGTAGGATATATCATGCCCATGCTGGATCATTATAGAACCTAAAATGTGGAAATGAGTGGGCTGATATTTTAAAACTGCACTAACTTTTGCAAAGCAAAATGAAAAGCATTTTTGTATAGCTTAAGGGCAAAATATAATATAAATAACTTATTTATAAAGAAGTCTTATTTTTTAATAGCACATAGCCTAGATTTTGAATAATTCAGCTAAGGGGACACAGTATTTTATGTTTTGTAGTTGTTTTAATCATAATTTGCTTCTGCCATGGACTGTAATAGCGGTGTTAAAACTTATAGGAGGAAACTCTCATTGCTGCATCAACAGAATTGTGATAAATATTGCTTCTTCATTCATTTCAGACTGGAACTAATTGGCCTATTTCAGAATCTTTCCAGAATTCAAGTAAAGAAGTTCAAGTTATTCTTCCAGCACAAGAATAACACAAGCTACATAGTAAAGACATACAATTCTGTGAAGCTTATTTCCTAATTCTGTCCATTTGACATGCAATGCCCACATCTTAGCTGAGCAATACATGGACAGACTATTTCCAAAAGACTTAAGTTGTCTCAACATTGTCAGTAGAAAACTTTGCTGTTTGGAACATCTTTAAATACCCAGATAGATTGTTCTCTACAAATACAACTGCCACCTGAGCCATGTAAAACATGTTGTCTGGAAGAATAACATATACCTTGCAGAGAGAGGCAGTTGAACAATTTCTTCACTTGAGCACAACCCTAACCTTACCCAGCACCACCTCAGAGGTGTAATTATAAAGCAACTTCAGTACATGCCAAAGTAAATAAATTAATCATAACATTCCTCCAACTGCACCAGTTACCATAAATCTACATAAACAATTGAAAACCAATTAGGTACCAATTTGATTAGCCAATATAGAGTACAAAGTCAATATTTTGGCAGATTCATCATTTGCCTTAATTGTAGTCCCATGTCCTGTCCTCAGATCCTGGCGCCTATGCCAGATGTAACAGGGGCTGATGCCCCTATGTTACCTTTTAAGAGGTCAGGGCCTTCTTATATGTGTACAGGTTATATTACCATGGGTTAGAAATGTATATGTATCTCTAAGATCAATTTAAAATATGTATTTCATCATTTCCTTCTCATAATAAAAAAGGATTAAGATATCTCAAATACATCAATTAAGTATAATAGAAAACCTTTGGAGAAAGAGTGGATAACAGGAAATGTAACAATTGCCCACACTTGCTTTTTTCACACCAGAACCTGTGTAGACTCAAATGGGCTTCTACAGTGGTGATTGAATGGACCAACACATAGACTGAAGGACTTCTACATGCTCGAGCGACTGCAACGCGACTGCGACGCGACATCCTCTGCCCCATCCCATGTTTGTACCTAGCACAAAAATCTAACTCGCGACCGCAGCGCAACATGTCGCGTAGATGTTGCACAGCATTGATTGGTTAATTAGCGAATGGAGGCGGAACTGTCATAGTTCATCGAGCTAGTACATCATTTTTGTACATTTTACGTTTTAAGCATTTAGCAGACGCTCTTATCCAGAGCGACATCCAGATTAGGGGAAAAAGATAAAAGCACAAAAATTATGTGAAAAGACAGAAAAAGACCATCCTTCATTTCCCTTAATACATTAACATTATTTTCAAGAGTCGTCTGCTGGTTCCTTTGTTCCACGTGAATTTACTCTTTACTTTAATGCTATAAAGGTGAGTTGCTCGCACACAAGCTGCTTTCATGACAGGTGTACTTCCTTTTCCCCCAAAGGTTTTAAAGTCTATTGTACTGACAGTACATTAAACTCAGAGATTCTGCAAACAACGAAGGATCGACTGTGGTCTTCACATCATTCTAAATTATATATTTAAGGTTGCAAATATCCAGATGTTTTGTGTTGTGCTTTAGATTGCATATAAATGTAACATGTCACTACAATACATTAATGCACAGAATATTCAACTAACAAAACAAAGAAAAAGCAACGTGCATATAAATTTTTTAAGCATATAGCAGACGCTCTTATCCAGAGCAACTTAATGCATTAATGTGCATTAATACATGGCAAGAACAATCATAGTTCGCACAAGAGATCAGTGCAGTAATACAGCGATAGACATCGTTGTTGGCAGCACACAGGTCATCACCAGCCCCAGGGGGCAATACCATTAAAATGTTTGCCTGCACTATATTCTGTCAAAAACATTTGAAGGTCTACGTTAACGTTAGCATTATATTATTTTTAGTTAATAGAGAGAGGAATCAGCAAAACATAACGACATCATATTAGCACAGAGATGTGTCCTATCTATCTAGCAATGGTGTGCCTGGAGTGGTCTACTGGGAGAGGTCTCCCCACCCCACAGGAGCTGCAGCCTTCCCTAAGGCAGGGCCTATCACGCCATCCTGACAGACAAATAAACTGGAGGAGCAAAAGGCTAACACTAAAAATAGGCTAGTAGGTTATAGTTCAAACTAGTAACACTGTTTTTAATATATTATAAACGGTTATACGATAAATTATTACGATAATTGTTACAAAATTATTCAGTGTTATATTTTTATTTGTTGTTCTTATAAAGTCCAAAGACATAATTAATGAAACATTATTAATGAACTGATAAAAAAAAAAAAAATAAAAAATGGGCAGATATTATATTGAATGTTTATATTTTCTGGTTCTGGTTCAAATTGTTTCTATTTGTTGCTTCATTCATAGCCATTGTGCCAACCAACCCCAAAGCGTGTGCCATTTGTTTGACATTGAAATATATGTATTTATAGCTGAGACCTTAACCTTTCATTTGCTACTAGTTAGAATATCCTCGGTAACCAACCCCGGTCTCCCTAAATCTATTAACCAGTTTCTATCTAGCTAGCTAGCAACCTAAAGATTTATAGTGAAGATAGATTCACCATTTGTTCGAAGGTATAAAATTAACCAGCTTCCGTAAAGATTTGTTTCCAGGAGTTTCCCTGCTTTCATGAAAATATTACCGACCTTGTTCAATACATTGACGCCTACTAGTGTACAGAAGTTTGAGGACACCATATCGCGTAGGTTGCACTGCAGATGCTCAATCTCTAAGAGCCTAGATCACTTTGTAAAAGAATTCCCCTAGGCTTCTTGCAAACTTTAGTTTAGAAGCAAGTGGATTTAGTTGGTTTAGGCGGTCTATCATTTAATGCGCCCACTCAATTGTAGGATTTGTTAGAAGTAGTGACTGACCATTGGTTTATTAGCAAAGCACATCCCTGGAGGTTGGGCAGAGTTATACCACAGCAGAGTGAATAGGCATGACCATAGTTATCGGCCAGACGCTGGTCTTGTTTACACTCAAATCCGACACGGCTGACAAATTCGATTTCTGTATATTTGATTTATGTGGTAATCTTTCCATACACTATTTAAAATGTGCTGTTTATCCAATTTCATGCATTTAGACTGAGATTGCACTTCAACGAATTGTTGCACACAGATTAAACTTCCGATCTATCCGACCTGACAACCAGCTCTACAACAGGGTATCTCATCACTCCCACATGCATGTGATGTTATTTGTCAGTAGAATGTTGGTGACACAAGCCTTGCTGAGGCATTAACATTCAAATTCGATACTGGAAGAAATCCACCCCAGACTATCTACAGAGGTGGTTCAGATTGGATTTCTAATGTTCAGAACACAATCAAAAAATAAAAAATGCCATATTTGTCAGGAAATCGGATATATTGGTTGCAAGTGTAAACAGGGCCTAGTTTCATCAGAAGAATTCTGCCAATGGTCCCAGGCTAATATTATGCTGATGCAGTCAGGAAATAATGAGAAACATTATATTACATCAATATGGCCTACAATCCAATCACAACCCTATGATTTCTAGAGGGGAAATGTATTCATTTCTGAATTTAAAAACACTTATTTTAGACAGTTTCTAGAGAATACATGTAATGGCTAAGCAAAAATATGACTTGTGACAATATGATGACTTCACTGAGAAGGATTGACAAGACAAATTGAGAATAAACTTAAATATAAGTACAGCCAACTTTTCAAAAACAGAATTGTTCACACACAAAGAGCAAACAAGGCTGTATAAACACAATACAGGGAATGAGCTACTGTATATCGTATGCTCAGAAAATGGGAAAATTATATTATTATTATTATACAAATTAAATTGCAATTATACCAGTACAATTTCTCAGAGAAAACAATTTTGTTCCCCCAAAAAGATGTCACAATTTGTCTCACCCCTAAAAATTATTTTCAATAAAATCAGAAAATAAATCTTCATTAACATTATCTTCTATATTGTTCTATGAGATTGGTGAACATATTTGTGGATCTTTAACCATTCTTCCATACAGAAAGTTTTAAAATCCTTCAGATCCTTCCATCTGTGCTTGTGGACTACCCTCTTCAATTCAAACCACACATTTTAGATCGTGTTCAAGTCTGGAGACTGGGACGACCATTGTATAACAGTAATTTTGTAGTCAGTTAACCATTTCTTGTTTGATTTTAAGGTATGCTTGGGATCATTGTCTTTCTGAAAAATACATTTGCGGCCAAGTTTCAGCTTCCTGGCAGTCGAAACCAGATTTCCGGCCAAAATGTCTTGTTACTTGCTAGAGTTCATGATTCTCTTGACCTTAACAAGAACCCCAGGATTGGATTGGGACTGGGTTTTATGGTCAGATGAAACCATTATATTGAGATTTTTGGCCATGCATTTGGATTTTAGCATCGGAAGGAGACTGCTGGCCAATGTTGAAAATAACCTGTACCTATGGGGAAATATCATGATGGATTGTTGGTGTTATGTGGTTGTTTTGCATCTATTGGTCTTGGGACTCTTGCTATGGTCAACAGAATCATACCAGTTTTATTTATTAAGCTGAATCAAATCTTATTAGAGATAGTATTCCTTCCCTTCAAACCATTTTTTGACTTCTTCAAAGTTTTGTAGTAATGCAAATATTTCACTAGATGGCACAATCATTCCATGGAAATGTATGTCAAACGTATTAGCATAAAAATAATTACTGTGCTAGATGAGGTTTTAAAATGGATACAAATGACAGCCAGTATAAAAGCTGTGTCATTTTGTGTGTTTATGGCTAACAGTCAGTGTAACTGTGATATATGTGCAGAATACCTCAAATGTATAGTTCACATTTATAGTCTAGTACATGAATTGAAAATAGAAGCTATCAGCATTTATTTATTTTTATTTTTTATTTTATTTTGCAGGGACAATGCATATTAATGAACATTTCTGTAAATATGCCAGAGTTAGCCAAAAGGCAAGTTTACATCTGTAGTCCCTGGCCAGATGTTACAATAGGCTCCCTAAAAAAGAACAAAGCATGTGTTAGCAGTATGTACAGAGATATACAGTAGATATGTACTGAGAATTAATGTACTTTACTTCTTGTAAATGACTATCCCTTTATTTTAGAAACTAATAGTCTTTAAATGATATATGAGCAGTTACTAATTAACTCATCAACATATTATTCATCAAAGTTGATAAATTTTGTTTGAATTATAATTTATATTTCTAATGTTGCAATTTATTTGAACATTTTTACTGGAAAGCTAAACCTGGAATCAATAATGATGATAATTCATTGAGATGTTTCAAGCTTAAAAATTATAACAATGTCAATAAATAATTTGTGGCTGCAGTGTTAACATATAGCATTTGATCAACTGAATATTTTTTTTGTGGAGACTAATGTTGTACTGTTCTGAGCCAGTGTGGGAAATGTACAAGAATTTTGTCTCCCAGTTTAGTATCCAATTATACCCTATTTTTTTATGTAAATTATCCCCTCCCTCGTATGAGAACTCACTGCCGTAGTCCCGAGACCGGTAGTGAGCGCTGCACCACCTCCTCTGAGCCGGCACCCCCCTAAGCCGAAGCCTGTCACTGTAACACACAGGAACACTCATATATGCATCGAGCTCATTCGGCTTTTATCCCTTACCCCTCCCTGGGGCGGACAGCCAATTGCCGCCCCCTAGTAGCACTCCCGGCCAGAGCCGAAACTGGCGCGACTTGGTGGAATTGAACCCTGGTCGCAGAGGGCAGCATCGGATGTTCTACCACAGGTGGAAGAAGCTAAAAGTTTTTATAAAGTGCCAAAGAGCACACTATAAATGAAAATGAGATAAGACATAGAAATCACTATAATATCACCTGGGTAAATAAGGGACAACAACTATGTGCAAAGCAGAGGTGTGGCTCATTCATTAAACACAATCGGCTTCTTCATCACTTTTTGCACTTTAAAGTGGTAGGGTGGTTAAGAACAGCAGGCTGTGTGTGTGAACACCTCCGGGACTCCCCGGTCTTCGCTTTGTTCCCATCTGTTGCAAATAAATTTGAGCAGTTCCATATCACCTCTGTTAGGTCAGCATATTGCGACAGCCATCGATTCCATCTGTGTTCCGTCACTCTGTTTGTCTCTGAGAGCGTTAAACATAGTTTGGAGTCCCATCTTTCTCTAATGCTCAAAGCTGGGTCTCTGCTGGAGGGGCAGGGCGTGTCGAGGATAATTCAGGGAGCAGATGGGCTGTTAGAAAAAGAAACATAAAGGCAGAATATCTTGATTCAGCATCGCTTGTGTTGGTTATGACCTGCTTCAGGGACAATCCAGTATGTGAAGTGATAATCCATTAACATCTGAAATGATGAAAAGGATATGACCAGTCTTTACAAGCAATCCATGATACACTTGGGCCAAAGCTAGTTACATTTGATATTTTATTTGTGAATACCAGTTCTTCCAAATAATTGAAGCATTCAA
Source organism: Aldrovandia affinis (assembly GCA_029706075.1). Taxonomy (NCBI): domain Eukaryota; kingdom Metazoa; phylum Chordata; class Actinopteri; order Notacanthiformes; family Halosauridae; genus Aldrovandia; species Aldrovandia affinis. Next base: position 9,469,337 of record JAINUG010000006.1, read on the forward strand.
ATAAATATGCTCACCTAAAGCAAATATTTGTTTTAATATTCAAATATTGATACCACACAAATATTATTTGAAAGTATTTCAAACACATCTCACAAAACAAATATTATTTGAACATATGTAACGATTAACAATTTGAAATATAAAAATATATTTAAAATAATATAAATATATTCAGTGGTTCCTATATGAGTCTTGTAATTACTAACATGATGGTTGAGGAACATTCCAAACGAGGAGCAATAAAGTTAACAATAAGGACAATGTTAATCCTACTTTGAATTCAGTATAATAATTAAGCAGCTATATGGTAAAATTCAATTCATAGTAATCCCATTTACACTGTATTACAACTACTTTAAAAATATTCAAATATTTGTATAATTTGCATTACAATAATTAAAAAACAAGATTTACTTTTTGGTATCTATTCAACTATCTTGAAAACGTATACTTATATGCAGTATTATATATATTTTTAAATAATAGTCAGTTACTTAATAGTATGTATTTTTTACATTTATAGTTTCATTTCATGAAGCATATATACAACTATATTTATCCCAGGTCTGAACACTGTTTAAGAGAGGAAATGTTATATTTTGTACCTGGTGTTCATCAAAAAAACTTTATCTGGACAGCTCAGAGGTGTAAGGACCAAAATTAAGATAATATTCTACCAGGAAAACTGAACAAAGTGACCTTCACTTTGTATATCCAACAGATAGTGCATGAAATTGAAATTGACCAAACAGTTGAATTTACTTGGAGAGATAGTTTTTTGCATTTTTAGACAAATGGAATACTGAGCAGATGAGTGCAGAGAAAAACAAAATCTCATCTCCAGCTTTACTTTAATCTGCCTTCAATACATTCTGGAAATAATGTATTTCAACTTCATACACAACATCAAAGCTTCATTTCACAAAATCTGTCATGCAAATGCACCAACACAATTTCCTCCCAGCTTCAATTTCACACCAATGCTGGTATTTTGGGGATAGTGCTATATCTTTGCATGGAAATTGCTTTGCTCCATATATATGTCCATGGTCTCTCTCACAAAATAAGCACAAATTTGCTGAGAAATGAATCATTTTGGGATCCTGAAATGGTATTACCAATGAGCAGTTTTCATCTGTGGGAGAGTGATGGAATGCAGGCCAACAATACTGACTGCTATCACACTGATGAAGACTCTTTGTCTTCACAGCAATGACCTCCAGCTGTAGGACATAAGTCTATTATGCTGCAATAAAAAGTGAATTAGCGCAAAGTAGACTTACACTTTTAATGCCCTTCCCCAAAGAGGTATAGGAAATCCAGGATTTTTTTATCCTTTAGTCCAACTGTGCAGTCTCCCAGTGTTTGTGTCCAATGACATAATGTAAACATCTGCCACTGATTTTAACATCAGTGGGGTTCAGGTTATTTAAAAGAAGACATTCTAAAGATATCAGTGTAATGTTTTTTCAATCTGAGATTAGCATAGTATGGTTCTCAAATTTCAATAAGCAAACAAAAACAGTGTCCCATTTGAACCTGGTCTGACAAGTTCAGTGAGAAAGCTCCACATTGCTTTGAGTGGCTCTGCCATTGACAAGAAAGCAGAACAGCAGTGCCAACTCCATGACCGTACAGTGAATGATTGCGTTTGAATGAATCAATGTCCATAGGTCATGACTGAAGGCGTGACTATGACTTCTGACCACAAGGTGATTCAGACTGGGGTAAAATAATGTATGGCAATATCATTTTCAAAGCTTTCATCTCAATTTTACAAACCTCTGAAATGAAAGGTTTGCCGATGTGGGCATGGCTGCTGTTCTAGTGTAAGGACTTTGTATGTAATAAATAGAATGATGTGCACTGTTTGACATGTATTTGCTTGGAGCTTTATTGAAGGACGGCCCTACAGGCAGCATATATATATTTCAGAGGTGAAATAAGCCCAGCTTCTGCTGGCCAGTGCTGTCACTCTCCTCCGCTACACCAGGGCTGCTGCATCGGCTCTGTGGGTCCTGAACAGCATACCTGTTGTAGCACCAGGCATGGAATTCTTAACCATAGGAGATCTTACAGTCCTTTTCTGTGGCTCTCGCTCAATGTGATAACTCCCGGGGCCTGGATACAGCACCAGTATTGTTTACCCATTCTGTTTTGCCGCTTAGGCCAACCATTATTTGCCTCATGAAGCAAAGTCTTCAGGGACATGCATAAGCACATCTCAAACATCCCGACCTGGGGCCTCATTTATAAAAAGTTGCGTAGAAACCATCCTATATTTGATCTAAGATCATTTCTGAAATGTGCGTAAGTGTGATTCAGAGAAACTGAACGTACGCCCAAAAACGTGCGTACGCCAGTCCCCAGATGTGAAATCTATAAATCGCAAATGATCTTGAAATTGTGCGTAGCTGAATGGTTTTAGATCTCCGCCTTGTAAACGCCCCTAATTAATATCATTAGCATATAAAGGAGCACGAATCAAAACAGAAATTTTCTACTTGATAATGGCGAGCTGCAAGAAAATAATTTTAGCGAGGCGGAAATCGAGGTCTTGTTGGCGGATGTGCAGCTGCATGCAGGGACGCTGTTTGGGAGCCTTTCCAATGGCTTTACCAGTACAACCAAGTACGTGGCCTGGCAGTCTGTAGCCCAGGCTGTGAACGGGGGCAGCAAAGGTCCCTGAAGGACGTAAATAATTTTAAACTGATTTAAAACTGAGGTCAAAATTCTAATAACTCGTTCCTTCTTATTGCGCGGTTGGCTATATGTCTGAGAAGCGAAGCCATTCTATTTTATAGCCTACAGATTGACCAAAGTGTTTTACACGCGTGGAACCATAATATGTATTAAATACATTTCAAGGATGTGTCAATTATGCTAATTGGGGTAGTTTTGGAAAACCAATGTGTGTTTTTGTTTTGTTTTCCACAAGTAGCTTAGCTTATGTTGTTTTAATTTATTAATAAATGTATTGTGCAAACCATTACGTATAGCCTAAGCAATGTGTTCAATCTGGTAATACTACTACTACTACTACTACTACTACTACTAATAATAATAATAGGCAGCTGACGACATGTTGGCGCTGTTAGATTTCCGAATACATTTTACATTACATTTACATTTTAAGCATTTAGCAGATGCTCTTATCCAGAGCGACTTACAATATGTACATTAATACATGGTAGGAACAATCATAGTACGCGCAAGAGATCAGTGCAGTAATACAGCAATAAACCATTGCAGGCAGCCGCGTACCATACCTGTAACACTGGGAAGGAAAAGGTTAGTCAATTATTTTTTTTTAATGGAGTAAGCAGGGGTATATAGTGTTGAGCAAGTAGGCAGTGGTGATGACAATTAGCTAGATGTACAGAATTCAGTGGTAGTGGAGTCTGAAAAGGTGGGTTTTGAGTCTCTCGCGGAAGATCGCAGGTGATTCCGCGGTCCTGATCGATTGCGGAAGATAATTTCACCAGCGAGGGGTCAGGACAGAGAAGAGACGAGACCGCGAATACCTGCAGTATTCAAACATTGCCACAAGGAAAAGTGCGTACGCCAGGTTGAAACCTGACGTGGAGGTAAGTACTTTTCCACGTCAAAGACCGTTTTTATAAATCTGAACTTTGACGTGGATTTGAGCGTACGCACGTTCTAAGATCAAATTTGTGCGTAAGTACGTTTTATAAATGAGGCCCCTGATGTTTGTCTATAACTCTGCCCCAGTTATCGTGATAAAGCAGTGTAGTCTTTAAATTGTACTTTTTTCCCCTACACTAATTTCATTGCAAATACTAATATTCAGAGCATACATTTTCCTGCTCAAATTCATTTAAGCACATCAGAAATCAACTAGGGTTTAAAACAAAAAGTTTCAAAAAGGCAACAAAAAGTGTCTTGAGGTAAGAGCATTTCTAGGTCATTGGGGGAGGGGGGGATAGGGGTGTACCTCCTCACTCTCACAGTGTGTTGTACACTGTAAAAAAAAAACGTAGTCTTTAGTTTACCTCTGCAATTTCCAAGTGAGGGGAATAACTCTGAAAAAGTTAACTGTCTGAACATTCCTATCGATTTTTAACATCAACTGAACTTTTTCTCTTAATAGACTCTGACATTAGGTCCACACATTTAGTCATTCAGATGTGAAGGTCTTGTTCTCTAAGTGGTGCTATTTAAGTTCTCAGGCTCAAATAAAGTCTAGGAAAGACAAAGGGTGATTTGAAGAACAGCTCAATTAATTAACAGGAAGCAGCCACAATGCGGTTCAACAGGAGAGCCCTCCCATCAAGCTTGATAGATTTCAAGTAATTGATTCCTAAGTTGTTTTACAGGCTTTGGTGATATTGAACACACATTTTGAGTGATGGACTTTGCCTTTGGTCTGGTTCCAGGCCAAAAAATCTGCAAGGCATTTCACAACAGCTGCCGATGAAGGAGTCCTCCATTTTGACGATTAGCCTTTGATTATATGCTTGTATGTTACTTTCTTTGACAATTTCCCCCTCACTTCCCAGCACAGAGGACCAATCTCCTCCCATTCCATGTTCCTTTGACAACCTCGCAACCAGGGTGAGATAATTAGAGAGCTTTCCATATGTGCGTCAGCTGTCAATTCTAATAGCTCAATCAATTTGCTGGACAGCAAGTCCTGCTGTGGCTTCTACAATGCAAAGTAGGTCTAAATTAGAAAGGGGGCTGAGTGGATCTTGCTTAAGCTGTTTCTAATAGGTATATTTTTTAATTAGACATTAACCCTAGGCATGCTTCCAGACACCCAAATGACAAATCAAAGTCTTCAGATAACTTACACACTAAGACAAATATACACACTATATTCTTACACCTGTGAAGGTGCTTCAGCCTAACACAATATGCTTAATATTATTTCACTATTACACTATTGAGTATTTCAATATGAAGTGAACATTAGTTCACTATTACAATGTCATATTTTCACTTTTTTCTAAAACTCCTTGATTTGGATCGATTCATATTTAGATATTTTAAGGATTAATTAGTTCAATCATCATTCATGCAATTATCCACAAGTGAAAGATGCGGCTAATAAGAAATAATATAGGGAAAGGAAAAAAAAATAAAGATTAACGTATTATGATAAGAACTATGATGCTATGAGCTTGTGATTACAATCTTACTGTAGTCTGATGAGGACCACGGTTTGATCTGAAATATGTTGCAGTTCCACACTCACAGCCAGCTTTGTTTTTATTCAGATATCAGTACTATTTTAAAAATGAAATACTTTGATAACGAACAGAGAACAATACCATGGTGGCCTGAAACAGTGCTAATGCATATTTTACACTGTTTAATGGGCCACCTATGCTGCCCACCATTTGGTATTAATAAATATGATAAATATAAATATGATAAAATGGTGGTCAAACTGTTTCTTCTTTCTGTCTGCTCCCTTTTAAGACTAAAAAATATATTTACGGCATTTATGTAAAAAGGTAATTTACATGAACCTGCCAGACTACACAGATATGAGTTTTTCTTTTATCGAATAAACAATATTTCCGCATTCTCAAGAACAGAAAATAGGAAAACACGATTCAGGATTTTTCTTGATGGGATTTATGCTAATGTCAAAGATATGAGGATAAAGGCAGAGTGCTACAGAGGTAGCGTAGGTTGTGTTAGAGATGCAAAATTGCTCCAAAAAAGAGGCATACAGCAATGCTGAATTGTTGCAGAATACAAATCAGGGCAGTGATATAAATAAAACTGAAAAAAACACACTTTCACAAGGATCAGAGAATGATGAAGAGGATGAAACAGCTCTGACAAAAGTAGAAGAGGTGTTCACTCCCTCATTCATCCACTCACCTGCCATGCTTGCGCTCTTCTGTTCCCCTTCACCACAGAACTGGGGAAGTGTGGTCCCACAGAGACTCTAGGAACATAGCACTAATATATTTACACAAACTATGAAGAAACATTAGCACATACATTCACCATTCTGGGTCTTACTGTTGAAAAAATGACTTTTACATGATATTATTAAAGAAAGCTCAAGCAGAATATAATAGAAAATAATATATAATAGAATATTGCTCCTATGCTGTAAAGCATTACAGCGATCGTTTTTATTCTTAGTTTTTTCCCTGAAGTGGACGTTATCTACTATTAACTCAAAATTATAAAACAAAATCATACATCATCAGTTCAGAGGAATGGTAGATTTATCTTTGCTCTTTTGAAGTAGGCCAGCTTCTCCCTAAAGACAGAAAGAGGCGTGCTGTTGGGATGCACACAGGTTTTGATGCCAAATCTTAATATCCATGACAACAAATTCCCCAAATGACTCATTCAGGACACATAAAGGTGTTATTAAATCAAATGTATGAGATATGTTGCCTACACAGTAAATAAATTATCCTAAATAGAACTAAGTGGTGTATTTTAGTTCAAGATTAACCACGACTATCCTGTTGAAAAGGTCAATCTTTCACAAAACCTTGACTACACATTTATATATTCAAGCATTTTACAGTACATGGAAAAGCGAAAAAAAATATATAGTTACATGGTCTGGAAAAACTCTCAGGAGTAAAATATGAAATGACTATATTGGACAAGACAACCGTTACTTCAGCTTCTAAGAAATGTAAGATATACTGTATATTCTCTGTATTTTAGTTCCAATTGGATAAAGTCATTCCTCATTCATAATTCAAAGTAGCTGTCTATAAGCCTTGAAAAGGGTGCTTACTGAAATATGTTTTGTTTATGCAACATGATATGGTAACCCACCCCATCTTAATTTAAATGTTACATGCACACAGCCTAAACCTATCCCCACTCATGTAAACCAGCCACCACATTACCAATCCTTCAGGCTGGTATATCTGAGGGTGGTACTACAGCAGGAGACCGTGGACCCTGCGGTGTTGACAGTATAATTCAGAAGCCCACTTCACAGTGTAGAATCTCGGTGATAAAGCAGACATTTATAATAGAAAAATTTGAGACCCAAACAGCTTCATAGAGGGATGGGAGCCACGTCTGACAGGCACAGGGGTATTTTCAAAGTGCCGTCCAGTGGTCTGGGTGCCTTGCTTGCCTGCTGTGTGCCGTGACAGGGCATCTAGAGGCAGTCATTTGTTGTGCTGTCAGTCCTTCCTCCAGGACTGCACAGCGGAGGGTCAAAAGGGGTCCAGGATGGTAATATGACAAGTGTCCCCTTGACCTCTACTCTTTTACAGTCTCAAGACCTCATTGACAGCAGCCCCCCAACACCCTCCCCCCTCCCAGCTACACAGCGGTTTCTCTTTCATGTGATGCAGCAGCATTGCCTTTCATCAGCCAGCGCAGCCGAAAAGGAGAATAAACAAAGCTCACCTGAAATTAACTCTTTCCTCACCCAGAAAATATTGCCTTTGGATAAGAAACAAGACAGATGGAGGGAATTGGTGTCATCAGCAGAACTGTCAAGGACATGACAAGCCCAATAGCTTGTTTACAAAAAAAAAAAAAAAAAAACTTGTTTTATTTCCTCTAAAAACTGAGAGCATTAATGTTGTGAAACTGAAATTAAGTTTTGACTTTGTCATATTTGCAGTAACTGTAAACCCCGACTAGATGGCACTGCAGCACCATCTTTTGATAGCAATGTTTCAAAGCACCTGTAGCTCAGCATAGTTCAGTTACAAATATTTTTTTTGTGGTGGTGGGGAAAAGCATCATACCTATGAATCCAGATGTGTGCAGCTCCTCTCACAGATCACAGATCCTTCCTCGCACAAGAAAAAGAGAGAGTGCCCATGAAGGTGTACCATAGGGTCTCATATCATATCAAAGCACTTGTGGAGATTCTAAACCAGGGAGGGAGGGCAGTAGAGGGAGTCATAGAGAACCATCATGAGAACACAACAGTACAAACAGGCCTGGGGGAACTTTAAACCCTCCTCTCTCTCTCAGTGCACAAAGACAGAGATTCAAAGGGAAAGGCAGAGTTCAGATAGCAGAATGAGAACACCAGTGATTTCAGAAGACAGATATATGAAGGTTACCACAGAAACCCCACAGATGTTATGGGAGGGAAAGGGGAGTAAAAAGTAAAACACAAAGACAATTAAATGTCAAAAACTCCCCGAGGGTAGCTTCAGGCACTTGTTTTAAAATCTGAGCAAAAACCAGGAAGGAACAATTGCGTTACTACTGGAAAGCACAGGCTGAGGAAACTATTTGCTAAACTAATGTGTCTGATCAGCAGTTTCATGATTCAGAAGTGACTGCCCTTCTCAGTGGAGTAAACGTATGCCAAACATGCAGTACGGAATTTATATACTTCTCCACTTACTCCACACCAGAATCAACCAAACCATGCACATGGTGGATATGAAAAATATGTTCTTGATATGCAAGAATACTATGACTATTTGGGTGAATGTCTTCAAATGTGGTGGGATTTCATTTAATACAACCTTTTTATTTAGTGGATATGGGTATGAAAGTACTTCCATTTAAGCACTTGTTCAAACTGTAGAGCCACCCCCCCCAGCCACCCCCCACAAAATCCCTCTTTATTCATATCTTAACTGTGGCTTTAGGTCATGGAGTGATTAGCCACTCCAGTGCCCAATCAACTGTCCTCTGGCATCCATGGAGTAGCCCATTAAATAGGCAGGTCTTGATGCTGGCATTTGCAGTCATTAGTGGGTGAAACCTTGATTGCCTGAAGGACACCCCCCCCCCCACCCTTCCGCTCGGCCTTGGACTCATGCCCTGAAGCCCTTGACTGGAAGCTCTCCTTGACTTCCGGGCACTCTGGTGCTGGAGCTCAGCTGGAGGGCTGTGCCATAAATTGATGCCTTCCCCTGACAAGAAGTGGTACTCCAGGCCCATTTCTAATCCCCAGAGGCTTCCTGAGTTCAGTTTCCTCCCCCAGATACAGGGGATTGGTGGCACTCTCTATTTTATTTTTCAAATGAAGATTTAATCCTCACAATGTCATGGTTATGAATCAGGCAATTTGAAAATTTAATTTAATTTCAGATCTTAGTGCAGGAATGAGAAGATGTGAGGAACGAAAGTGAAAGAGACGGGGGCAGTGTGTTTGAGAATAAGGGACAATGTGGTAGTATGTTTGATAGTGAGTGACAGTGTAGTAGGGTGCTTGAAAGCGAGTGACATTGTGGCAGTGTATTTAAGAGTGAGTGACAGTGTGGCAGTAGGTTTGAAAGTGAGAACAGTGTAGTTGTGTGTTTGAGAGTGAGTGACAGTGTGGCAGTGTGTTTCTTCCTACACTGATCTCTTGCACTAACGTTGATTAATCTTAGCATGTTTAAATGCACTTTTTGTAAGTCGCTCTGGATAAGAGCGTCTGCTAAATGCCGTAAATGTAAATGTTTGAAAGGGGGGGACTGTGGTAGTAAGTGGGGGAGAGATAGGCCTATTCCATCTTTTGGAAGAGGATACACTTTAGCATGGCAAACAGGAGCTCTGTCCTTTTCTCCACATTTTGGTGGCCCTAAGCTGCCATTTCCATTACATCTGGAAATCCTGAAAAGAGTTCTACTCTCTCTTCTCTGTCTCTCTGTAGGAACGAGATCTGAGAAGCCTTGCTGTGGGTTTCTCTGTTAATTCTATGAAGACTACTGACTGATTAACATTAAAAATATGAAAAAAGGGTTAGGTTATAGAAGATAGTGAAGAACTATTCTACTTATCAATTTCACTCTAAAGCTGTGTCCCTCAGAGCCTTTTGAGATAGATTTGAGAAATATTTTTTTTCAATGCCCTTTCAATGGAGGAAGAAAGATCCAACATACATTTGAAATAGCTTACATCACTATCGAACAAGGAAGCTTTTGGTTGAGCCTCCTGGCTCCACTATCCTAGTCTGAGAAACTAATTTAGGGCAGATTGAGTCATGCTTTGTCAGGTGATGGTATTGTGTAGAGCTTCATCTCCAAAGAAAAGCACAGTCACTGAGGTATAACCTGAATGTTTGGAAGCCAGTCCTTTACAACCAGAAATCAATTTTGCTGGATAGCCACATCCCCGGGGCGTCAACATGGCCAGTCCACGTCCGCTCCCCAGCACCGAGGAAATGGATTTCCAGACAGGTGCTGAATGTCAGCCTCCCCAGTCACACTGCTTTTCCAACCGAGTTTAGACATCAGAAAAACCTTCCATTTGGGATTTGACTTTAGGGATTTACTTAACTGGAATAGACATCAACTGAAGCAAACCAATGCAAGTGTAAATAGTAAGGGGGAGAAGTATAGTTCAGGGCTGAAGTCAATGTCCGTTAACCCTGGCTGTGCTCTTTACGGTAGGGACATTATGCATTTATGCAAGAGGGATAGCTGGCCGTTGCTCAGTTATTCCTGTCTGTTGTTTTCCAGCCTAACTATGTTTGTTAGTTTGGTGTCATTGTCTCCCAGGACAGTTACATTCAATCATTGTCTATCAATGCTGCAGACACTGGCAAGGCAGGAAACTGATGCTGTCCCTTTTCACAATAAGTTAAAACTGTAAAGAAAATTAACAGAAATTCCTGCCCGCAAATAATTTTAAGGCCTACAAAGTAAACCAATTTTTAAACCCGTTTTTCTCCGTAGCCGCAGTTACTTTTCACTGTACAGTTCATCTAAACTGCGCAGTCAATTTGTTGGAGGGGTACACTTCATGCACAGCTAGCACTGGCAGACTACAGGTGCCCGATCAACCAGAGGAGTCGCTGGTGCACAACAAGATGAGGAGATGAAGACAAATGTGTTGATTGAAACTCCCCTCATTGAGTGACATTACAGCCAATTATGCCGTAGTTGTGGTGCATAATTAGCACTGGACAGTCAGCACTGGCATGGTAACAGGTCGATAACAGGTCAACAGGATAACACTTAACCCCTTGAGGTCCGTACTTCGCTCAGAGAAGCTTTGTGATTTTGGTGTGGTCTGATATTTATCTCAATTTCATCAACTTAACACACACTTACTCCAAAGTGCTCGATATTTTTATTTGAAGGACAATCACAGCTACATTTATATGCCATCAATAGTTTGGTCAGTATCATATGCAGCTTGTAAATAGATCTACAAACACACAAGTTATAAAGAGTAAATTTTTCTGCCGTCACAAAAGTTGTGAAAGCACACACTAAACTATAGTGACGAATTGTTTTGCCAATATGAGTTTGTTAATCAAGGTCTTGGTTATGTAAGGATGTCAAAATAGTTTAGCACATCTGGGCCCGTATTCACAAAGCATTTTAAGGGTAAAAGTTGGTCCTAACTCCGCAATTTAGGAGCAACTCCGAAAAATAATGGGCGTGTCACTCATAAATTTAGGACTCCTAAATTTTAGGGATAAGAGTATTTCACAAAGGGTTTGAGAGCTAAGAACAGCTCCTAAGTCCAGGAGAAGTTAGAAGCAGGCAAGAGGACTTCTAAGTCGCTAAAGACCTACTCACGGCGATCCGAAAATCTGCTGCTGCCGGCAATCATTGTCGCAATCGCGTCAACACTGGAGATATTGAATGATACAGAGCTCATAAAAGGTACCGCCTCAATCGCGAGGGTATTATATATATAATATTATATATATTATATATAGATACCCGCTGATTTTTACGAGATGCAGACATGTAACCAATTGACTAGTCAGTATTCTTGGTTTCATGTTAAATCAGTGACACGTAGCCTACATTTGTATTTTAGAATCTTTATTAGAATATAATAGGGGTGCATCGGATCATTTTTCGGATTAGCAAAAAAAAAATAAACGGGACCAAAGGCGCGTTTCCACCAAAAATACCAGTAACTATTCTCAAGGAATTGAATGAATGATAATTTCAGTTTTTCAATGTAAGTTATTTCACTAAATCTTTATTCGAAAATTTCACAAAATACATATTTAGATTCAGTACGCCTTAGGCGATTTAAGTAGGGTGGTCTTATGCCTGAATTAATTTAATAAAAATTAAAAGATCGCTAATGTTTACATTTTATTTAATTCGGTCGCATTTCTAAAACCTGCCTCCCAGAAAGGCATTTAGTATGAAAAACAAAGCAAACCAAAACATACATGGTTGTCTATCTCTTCGCTGTAACTCTGCATCGAGATTTAGGGAATTGTTACTTTAAAACTGTATTTCTCTATGATGGTTCAATTTAGCTATTAATCCGTCCCATCCCCTATATCAGCCAATCGCTGTGGGCATTCTGAGTAAGCTCGTTCATGAGAAACAACGTCATCCCTAGCAACGACGTCAACCCCGCCCTCACTCTTAGCTTGAAAATTCTAGGAATTCCTTAGTATGAGTTTGTCTTTGCAGCTTTGTGAATAGGTTTTAAGGTGGGACTCCTAACTAAAAGGTTTTAGTGAGATTTAGAAGTACTCCTAGTGGTAAGATAAAATTATTTGTGAATACGGGCCCTGAGATCTAAATAGCTAAAAACCAGTTTTTATCAGAACTGGTCAACTTTATTTCAGGCTGTGGGAGGGCTATATGCTAATTTCCTGAATATTCATGATCCACACCTGAGGGTTGTCCACACCTGTAAGATCTGTCAGATGGGCCATCTCTCTCAAAGGCCATCAGACAAAGACAAAAGGCATCAGAGTAAGCAATAGTCCGTGAACCATGTTTTTTTAAATTTTGGAACATTTATTGAAAACATCACACAAACTATATACAAAAAATTAAAAATTAAAACATGGCGAGACAATCTGTTCTTTCACAGTCTTTGGTGCCACTTCTCAAAACAGTTTTTGGTCAACTGTAGACACAAGGGAACATCACAAACCTTGCACTCCCATGGAGTGCACTGTTGTTTCCCGACATCTTGCAGAGTACGCATTTCTTGCGACCAACAGAAGCCAGTTTGCCAACATCCAGAGTCTGTTTGGTAGTGGGCACAGGCACATGATCAAAAGTAGCCCGTTTTCTGGGTTTAAGATATTTATCTTTAAACGTCTGTAGGAAAACTAAAGCAAAATCCGTGTCTGCGAAGACATGGAAAGACATAAACAAAACTAAACAAAATAACCAACGATCAGGAACAAACAAGTAAAACGGTAAATCCAAAACGTATCCAAAAACTCGGAATAAACTAAACACTGGGAATCTAAACAACAATAAGCACACGAACAAACAAGTTCTCGAGAGGTAAGAAACATTAATCACAATAGGTACTATCAAGCTACGCTAGATAATGTCCAAGCGCCGAAACAGAGAATGCCAGCTGGTTAAATATCCTCCCGTTAATTATTCACAGCAATTCTCAATGATTCTGATTGTTTCCGTATAGCATCACAAGACGCGGAATTCATATATTTTCACGAGTATTTGAAAACAAGGGAAATAAAATAAATATCAGCATACACAGTCTGTTGCTGGCAGATCGCAACCGTAAACACAGACAAGATGCTAGGCTATATAATGTCGGGACATTGTACGTGTTGTTTACACGGCGATTTCACACATGGCCCCACGCCCTCCCTGAAACTAGCACCTAGTTACCATGTCAATAGAAGGGGGATGGTACTTCCAGGTAAAACAGAGAGTGAAAGGCAAGGTTTACTTTTGGTCTAATTAACCTAATTAAAAAAATATCATATTGCTTGCCAGTGCTCAAATCGGAAAGTCGTGATTCTAAGGTTTCTGTCAATGTTTTTGCCGTGTGTGTATGATAAAATCTTACGACGTTAGAAATAGTAATATACTTATATTGCTGCTCAGATCGTCGGCGATCCAGTCGACCTCAGGAGGTTAAGATCTCTATTCAGTTTGATATAATTAATAATGGCATTACACATCATTATAAAACATACTTTATGATTACTCAGCATTAATAAGTTAGTAAATCTGTTTTTCAAGATGTAGGCCAGAGTAACCAGAAGTTTACAACATGCACTCTGCAGTATATATAACATACAACAGGCCATATTGGAAACTTGAGCTGAACCACCAAATCTGGAAACCTTGGGCTTATTCTAAATATCATATCTACAAATGTGTAATGTTGGAGTGAAATGTATCATTGTACTTAAATGCTGTTATTAATTATGTATTAAACAAATATAACTTAATCATAATCAAAACATGACCAAAGATTGTGGAGACAGTATGGTATTGCTTTCCATTGCATTACTGTGACCAGGGCTGTAGGTCACAAGCTTTTACAAAGTCCTACTTAAATTGTTTTTACTCTTGAAGTTTTTATTTTGTTTGAAATCTGAAGAAATAGTGGCCAGCAATGGTGCCATGCTGCTTTATTTTATCTCCACAGAATTTCGTTCTAACAGAAGCAATATAGTTAGCTACATGCTTGAAGTCTCCGCCCACAGCTAGTTCACAGTCAACTTGAAAGAATGAGACAATAGTAAATTAGCCAGAACCTGACCATGTGGACCAGCCTGGCTCTTGCCCCACACACTTGATTGTCACTGCTTCTCAAACATTCACATCCAGCTCTCAGTTCAAGTATGCTGGTCCAAGCTCATGCAATGATTTAAAGGTTAGTAACTAGAGCTTATAATCAACACATAATTAATCGGGAGCAAAGAACAGGTGTTACAGTGTGTATTAAAGTATTCACCCCTTTGGCATTTTTCACATTTTATTTTCTTCCTTCATTTAATAAAAAATGATTTAATTGGGATTTATGGCCACTGGTCAACACAATTAAATACATTTTGATTCCATAAAGTAAGACAATAAAATGTGAAAAATACCCACTGTATATGGACACATTACAGAGTAGCTTTTACAATAAATACAGAGTAGCCTTTACAATAAAATACCATAAGGATATTTTGAAACATAAGAGCCATACACTTCTGACGCACTTTTCTTTCTCAGGAACTTTCTGAAAGGTCATTAACCCGTCTTGTCAATTCATCGCTAACAGGTGTTAATTTTTCAAATATTCAGCGACTTCTCTCTTTGCACATCTTTCCCTTCTCACCTGCTCCAACCAGTTTTCTCTTTCATTCTATTTCACATTCTTCTCTTCTATGTGGCACAGGCAGCACAGTCTTCATCCCCCTCATTGGTAATTTATTCACTTCCTGCCCATCTTCTTCTTCATTTTCTTCAATATTTTCCCCTAGCAAATCCTACCTTAAAGAACAGCGGAAAAGATCATCTACTGACTAGTTATATTACAGCTAAAAAACATTTTACTTCAGTGTAGGATCTGTTTTTCTATACTATTTTTAACATTTATTACACAGTACTGAGGAACATCTAGATTACCCTCCCATTGAAAGAAAATCAACTGTGAAAGAGTAGTTATCATCCCAGTTATTTGGTTGAATTTGTTTCGCAATTGAAATTCACCGCCAGTTCTGTGAGAATGGAGACTTGTGTGGAGGTAGAGGACAAGCTGCTAATCATTAAGAAATTAGCAGTTTCTTAGAGCTTGGTGCACAATCAGGCCCCACTCAATCCACATTTGAGCTGCTGTCCTTCACTCTTAAGTGTTAATTCAGCCCAGTGGGCAGCCTGCAAGTCCTTCCACATGGCCCAGCCTGAGCCACTGCTGCAGGGCACAGAGGAGAGAATAATTTCCTCAACAACTTCTCTGTCCATTCAACCTTTCTGACACAGATCTGCAAGACATAGACATTACCCCCAAACCACTAGATGAATACGTTTTGTACCCCCACCCCATCCCCACTGACATTCATTTTCCCTACAGGCCCCATAGAGACCTGACTACTGTTGAGGTGGTGAAAGGTTTGAAACTATCATTGTATTTTAAAGACAGCTCTCCTGACATGAGGTAGCGCTAACTGCTGGACTGGCGCTGACTCAACTCACCTTCATTAACATATGGTCCTCGCTCTGCCTCACTCACATGGACAAAGGCAATATGCCCCCAATTTTAATCCAAATGACCCTCAGTCACAGTTCATTTGGGTTTCATTAGGAGGCGCTGTGGCATTAAAAGGTCGGCGATACACTCGCAGGGTGTGCTGGAGTGATTAAAAAACCGTTCAGTCACATTATCACTATGCAGGACTCCAGTCTCCGTCAATGACTCCCGTTACATTTTGGGCATGCTGGGGACTTTCATTTGTTATCTACAACTTGAGGCAACAATTACAGTCATTCCATGAGTCTGGCAGCTTTTGGAATAAATAATGAGGTGTCGACTCAGAACTGCCATACCACTTCAGTGCTGCAGTAAAGGTACTGCCGTCAACCAGACCTTGCTCAGGTATTGATCCTCTGATCACTGAACCTCAAATCAGTCAGCCCCTGATCACTGAGCCTTTAAACCAGTGGTCTCAAATTCAGTGCCAAGGAGGGCCATGTGTATGCTGGTTTTTACTCCAGCCTCCGCTGTTGATTAGATGATTACGTAGTTCAATTATTTGGCAAATTATCCTGTTGGCTTGTGTACTTACCTGTTGGTGTGCACATAATGGATATCAAGTGAAATTAGTTATTTGTGGTTGTCTATATTTTGTGCTTTAACTAAATGCATATGGCTGAAAGAGTTAAGGCACCAATTAAGGCAGCAGTCACTGGCTGGAATGAAAACCTGCATACACATGGCCCTCCATGGCATTGAGTTTGAGACCATTGCTCTAAACACTGGACCTCAGGAAGGGCACTCGTTTGTACCAATGTGTGCAGATCTGAGAGGGCAGTAGACATATATTTTATATATATATATATATATATTCAGATTTTTTCCCTATGTCTCACCCAATTTCGCAGCCAATTGTACCCTCTATTGATCCACACAATCCTACTATCCCCCCACACAAGCCCGCCACCTGCAGCTACAGGACCAGCCACTACTCTGGTACCAGCAGTGGCAGGGACAGCGAACCACCTCCTCCGAGATGGAACTCGACCAGGTGCTGATTGTGATTCTGATATGTCCAGGGAAGCTTTCTGTGCTGGCTTCTCTGCCCCCTCCCCTGGGTGGAGCTATCCCAGCCAGAGCCAGGCTGGCGCAGCTTCTCTGGGCCTGCACCCGGGCAAGTCCCCTGGGGTGGACAGCGAGCTCATGCTGGCTTCTCTGCCCCGGGCAAGTCCCCTGGGGTGGAAACCAAATTGCTGCTCCTGAGCGGGACTCCCAGCCAGAGCCAGGCTGACGCAGCTGGGGATCAAACCCCAGTCGTACTGGGCAATCTGCACTCCGGGCAAGTTATTTCACTGGTTGCGCCACCCAGGGGCCCTAAGAAATAGGAGGAAATAGGAGGAGGAGGGAGCTAAGGGATTGGGACTTAGCCACGTGAAGAGCCTCAGTGACGCAAGGAGAGCATTCTCTATGGAGTGGCCTGCTCTGAACCCAGATTTTTTAGGATCAAGCAGGTCATTCTGTAGGAGGTGAGCAGACGGTTGGTTATAGACAGCTCGCTCTAGTGTTTTGGAGAGGAATGGGAGGAGAGAGACAGGTTGGTAGTTTGAAATGACAGCAGGATTCAGAGAGGGTTTTTTGAGGAGGGGGACAACATGAGTGCATTTGAGGGAAGAGGGGACAGAGCCACAGGAAAGAGAGGAGTTAATAACATTGGAGACAAAGGGGAGGATGTCCATAGAAATGGACTGGAAGAGGGGGGACGGAATGGGATCGAGAGGGCAGGTGGTGGGACGGTGGGAGTGAACAAGTTGAAGGATGTCCGAGTCAGGGAGAGGCGAGAATGAGGACAGAGGGGTGAGAGGTTTCGGTAGCAAAATGGGTGACGGAGAATTAGATGAGGGAGATGATGGGGGGGGGGTTGTGAATGTCATCGACCTTCTCGCAAAAGAAGGATGCAAAGTCATCCTCAGTTAGAGAAGAGGGGGTGGGGAGGAGGAAGGGTGAGGAGAGAGGAAAATGTAGAGAGTTTTCGAGGATTAGAAACAGAAGATTGAATCTTGGAAAGGAAAAATGCACACTTAGCAGAGGAGAGGTTAGAGGAAAAGGTAGCCAGGAGTGTGTGGAAGCAAGAGCAAGAGTATAGCAATAATACAATAGATGCCATCATAGACAGATGCACACCACACCTACAAAACAGGGAGAGAAAAGTTAATACATAAAAAATATATATATATTCAGTGGAAGTGCAGTCCATGTGAAAGGTCATTCCACCACTCGGGGGTCAGGGCAGAGAAGAGTCGAGGCCATGCCAGGTGCCCGAAGGGACACCAGATTAGGCCAATCGGAGAGGTCTAGCTGGGGTGTATGGTGTGAGTCTGGAGATAGGAGGGAGAGAAACCCCTTGCATCCTGATATGTCTCATCAGTTTGGTGAGGAGTGGAGTGACATGTGAATTTTGACTGGTTGAAAACCAGATGTGCAGTGTAATTCTGGACAAATTGTAATGGCTTGATGGCACAGGCCATTAAATCAGCCAGGAAGGCTTTACAGTAGTCCAGTTGTGAGCTTACCAAAGCCTGGATCAGTTGCTGTGTGGTCTATTGGGTGAGGGATGGGTAAATTGTCCTGAATTTTGTGAAGAAAACTGGACAAGTGAGTACTTCAATAGAATTTTAAAACATATTAGTGTCTAATAAACATGGTCAACATGTGGAGGTAAAAATACAGTGTGGTAGAGTACAGCAATCAGCAGTCCATGGTCACATTTGAATGCAGGTTCATAAAACAGAGCTTGGGGCACACAGTTCTTTATCTCATCTCTGCCTAGATCATGGCCACCTGAAGGATCCCATTGAACATAACACTGATTGTGAATGTGACACTTAGTTAGGAACAACCAGATAATGTCATTCAAGAAGGTACCATTTTGTACTCACAGTCAAAACAAACAGGGAGAGAGAGTATATAGTATAAATATAGAATGTTTAAATATATTTTCTATCATTAATGGTCAATAGAAGAGTTGTTAATTTAACACATTTAATCTAAAGGTTTTTGCGAAAGTATACATAAACAGAATTTAATTCAGACATCTACAGCATGTAAATTACAAAATAAGTCTCTCACTGTTTTGTTTGTTATTCAAAAGATTATGTTTTCAACCCATGATTAAGGGCTGTTTGCAGAGGACACCTGGAGACAGAATCAAACTCTACAGAGAGTTCAGGCAGCTATATGTTCAACCTGCCCCACACTGTGATAACATGGAGTTTGCTATTATTAGTAACATTTTCAAAATCCAGCTCCCCACAGGCTCCTACAACATCCCTGGTAGTGTTCCCCAACCCAAGGGAAAACCCAGCACCTGGAATGGTTACCCAGAAACCCAGGTAGTGAAAGTATGTATTAGTCTTCCATAGAAATCATCTCTTCTGTGAACCCCCCCCCCCCCACTTACACAAACTCCACATACAGCACAGACTGAGAGGAACTGTCTATCTTTCCCTCCGCACATGCAGGCACGGTTAAACTGCAGAGGATTTACCCGTTAAAAGCAACAAGAAAAGAAATGTAATAATGAGTAAAACAACAACAAAGAAAAAAACCTGCTTGAAAACACCCCTCGCTACATTTGTGTCTCGTGTTTTGGAGCAGATATAAAAAATTATCAGCATTCAAAGTAGTTTTCCTGCTGTTCTGTTTAACACGGGTGCCTTTTCAAGTCGAGAATGTGAAAGAAGGGGATTTGATTTTTAATTTTCCCTGAAGGTAATGTGAAATGCTTACTGTAAAGAAATATGACTGGGAGGTGAAAGATAAATAAAGTGATAAACCACATTAAGAGCCGTGCTGTTCTCACACCATCTGTGTGACCACTAGAATACACAGCAGTGAGTAAAACAGATCCCCAAACAGGGGCACTGGCTTAACAACCTCTGATTTTGACCTTCCCGGGTGCATCCAAGCTTTATGTTCATGCAGGTTGACAAGCCCTGTGTCCTTGGCCCCATATG
Source organism: Aldrovandia affinis (assembly GCA_029706075.1). Lineage (NCBI taxonomy): Eukaryota > Metazoa > Chordata > Actinopteri > Notacanthiformes > Halosauridae > Aldrovandia > Aldrovandia affinis. Next base: position 9,489,154 of record JAINUG010000006.1, read on the forward strand.
AGCCTCTCATTGTACCTTGGTGACAGCATTCCTCCTTCAGCACTAAAGTAGCCCTGTTACATCCTTGTACACCTCCCCCTGGTCAGAGAGCCTTCAATGCTTCATACTTTGGAATAGACAGATGATCCTGACAGGCTTACACCCTCTATTCTGCTGATTCCACACTTTCTGCTCAGAACACTTGCACATCTATTCCAATTCAACATTCACACCCACTACTCAAAAGCTCCAAAAGCTCATGTCTACTCTGATTCAACACTCTACTTTGATACAATTTTACTCTGATTCAATGCCCACACACAGTATTTAACACCCATACCTTCAACTCCCGCATCAACGTCAACATTCTGTACTGTTATTACATTAAGGAAATTAGATCATTATTTTCTAGTTGTAAACCTACATATGCAATAAATTTGTGTGCAAGGGCATGCCAGATGCATGACAACGATGACAATATTAATGTGAAAACTGTAGGAGGAAAATTAAGAGAGAAATGAGCCAACATTTCACTACAAGCTTAACAGTTTAATATCAGTAAATGTAAATGTATTCAATCCACTACACAAAGTGGATACTCCCCATCACATCCTTTTGTGTGTTTACTTTCAATATAAATTACATTACATTTTTAGTAAAATTTTAGTAAAAGTTATAATAGTGCATGAAAGACATAGTTCTTTCTAACTGACACATAGAAACAATCTTTTTTTACTGTGCTGTGAGAAACGTGCTGTATTTCTCTTCTTAAGAAAATATGTGTAAATGTGCTTTGAGCACTGGGTTGCCACTGCCACACATGCCAGTAGATTCGGGTTAATTCTATTCCAAATGCTGAAAAGGAAGAGTAAAACATGCAATGATATAGTCAGACACATGTATGTATTCAACATTTACGTGAACAAAATCTTTCTAACTGTTGTGGTGTCCCCAGGGGTTGGACCTTGCAGAGGGCGTAGGCAAGTTAAAGAACACAGAGGAGGCAGTATTCAAAACAAAATGATAATTTATTAAACTAATAATCTTATTGACAAACACAGTACACAAAACAAAGGCGGGGTATTCGGGGGAATACAAACACAAAGTCCGCAATCTTTATCTCGTTGTCAGTGTCCAAAATCCAGTTCCGTTATCCAGGTCAATTCCGTTATCCAGTCCGTAGTCAATCCAAAGGGGGGTCCTCAAAACAATCCAATTTCATACACAAAAAATACTCCAAAAACACTTTTCCACTCTCTCTCTAAATCCCGGCTAGTCAACCGACGTCACAGTTTCTCACTCTCCTTCAACACACTCACCAACTCCTTTCCAAACACGTTCCTACTCCTTTTCAAAGTGTGATGGGATTCAGCCCTTTAAATAGGCCTTGAAATGGCCTTCAGCTGTTCGTTAGTCCCATTGCCTTTACTCCGTTCAGGTGTTACTGTGGCCTGCTGGGAAATGTAGTGTTTTCGGCTCCCATTTGTTGAAGGACCTGGCAGCCATTTCCTTGTGCAGCCCCTTAGGCTGCCACACTGTGTAAACAAAATAAACAAGGTTCCACGGATGTGGCAATTATTTCAGATCTTGCAGTTTGCCGCTGTCTCATATCAAACAACATGACCAAAATGAGGGATAATGAGTAGAGGTTTGTGAACAGAAGTTTGCTCTTCCTGAATTTTACTACAACATGAAGGCATTTTGAAGCACTCCCTATAGCTATTCCCTATACTACTTCTCACATTAAAAGCAAAGGCAAAAACAGTGATAAAACACAATTACCTTAGGAACACAATAAACTTGCAATTTATCTTATTTTCAAACAGGAAAAGCAGCATTAACTTGAAACACTTTGTCCAGGATGAAATAGTTTAGTTGTGCTTAGATATTTTACATCAGTCCAATCTGAAGTCTCATAGGAGCCAAACTCTTTCACAATGTGCTCTTTACCCTTATTGGACCTGCACACACAGGAAGCCCAGCTATGCACAGCACATTAGTCAAAATGTACAAATGCCTTTTCAAATGTACAACCTAAGACTAAGTTCCAGCAGATCATTAAAACTTATCCTTATTTTTCAATTTCTTTCCAAAAAACTGGACTGGGGCATTGAAATTCATCTCCTCCAATGGTGAGAAGAGTAGCGGGTTACACATTTCTGAGCAGATTAATTACACAGTGAAAAGGGCCTTGGAAGTGTTGCACCCTGGGAACTCAATCCTGTCCGAAGAAGCCTAATTAAAGCATAGACCAGAACCAAGATGGGAAATGGGTTGGGGGGGTGCTGAACTATTGAGTCTGGACTGGTTAAGGAAAACACAAGGGACACTTTGTGGGAACAGAAATGATGCAAGTGGCTGGTTAAGGGCGATCTGAGGGAGTAATAGACAGGTGGGTGACAGGTGGCTCACCAGAGAGGAATAATCAGCCAAGGCAGTGTAAAAGCAGTGTGGCATCTGAGGAGATGGTCTGGTTGAAAACAACCCTAGCTCCTCTCTTTTTTTTTCAAAACATAACATTAGCCTTTCTTTATTCACGCTTTCCTTTGAGGCAAGCAGTGTGAAGCTGACTGTGTTTTCAAACTCTGCAGCAGGAAGCATTAAAAAAATAGAAACAGGATGGAATCTTTTTCTCCGAATTAATTGTCACAGACGGGCAATTAAACAGAAATCTGTGAAAACCCCCTGGCTTCGTCCGGGGCGTCCGGTCAGTCTGAGCCTTGGGTGTTCTGCTAAATTGATTTTGGCAAGTCTTGTCATGCCTCTTTCCAAAGACAGGTGTCCAAATTAATTTGACGGCAGAAGTCAATGTTGTGAGAAACAGGCATCCTGTGACATTCATGTTGGTGAGGGGGTTGATGGGAATTAATTGGAGACAACTTACACTGGTAGGAGATGTGAGGGATCAGAGGGAGGGCTGTGTTTTCAGGAAACCCATGGCTCGGCTAACGCCTTGTATGCCACCGCTGTCTCCCACCATCAACTCGTTTGACACTGCCATAAACGCACGTGCAGTAGTAGGCCTGAGAGCCTTTTGAAAGCAACACAAACCAAGGCTACATAACCAAAAACAACTGGGACTTCAACATCCACAGGATCAAAACACAAATCCAGTGGGTGTTCTCCAGTTACTGAATTGTTACTAGAAAAAAACAACATGAAAAACCCACTGCTGACTGTTCTATGAAGATTACCATTTCAGTTCAAATCATCCATTTATTTTATTGACTATGATATATAGCTGAAGGTTTCAGTTTGTGTAACTATTTTCTAATGTACTGATTTATCTGGCCGGCAGAACTGATTTATTGTTGTCGTTGGTTAAGTGGCCTTTCTTTGTGTTGCTTTCAAATGGCTCTCAGGCCTACTTTTGCAGATCCTCTCCATGCATCATTTCTGATTAAGGAGGGGCGAGTTATTACTTCAGATTGACATTTCAGTTCAAATCAGCCAATTGATGGCACAACTGAAAATAGAGGAGAAGAGTTGTTTTGGTAGAAATGGGAAGGATCACCATTGCAACACCATAGCCAGATCTTAGATTGAATGCTTCTAAAAACCTAAGAAAGCACACATTTTCAAATTAGAATTTTTTATCCAAATTGAAGAACAGAGACTGTGCTAAAAATGAAAACCCTGGACATATTTACATCAGCCAACTGAATAAGTTACTCTACAGAGTGGAGCTGCCACACTCGTCAGTGAACATTGGCGAAGTTAATATAAATAGTCCCAATTAATTGATTCATACCTTCTCATTTGGAGGGCAAGAGGTCTGACATCTGAGTTCTAATTTAATTGAATCATTATCAAACAACAGACGGACAAAACGGACTGGGAATGTTACATTTTTCCTTTGAGAAAGATCCTTGCTTTTGATAGTTCTCCAGACAGCTTGTGAAATATGTACTATTGAAACAATATTGTCAGTCATATTACCAGTTAATTACAGTCAATAACAGTTTTTTCATTGCAGGCTCAATACACATTTTCACTGAAGTCTATTTGGTTAGGTTTAATTTAAATTAATTAATGTATTGCTTATGAGACAATTAAAGAATGCTCTTAGCTACCTAACATCTGTTCAATAAATGTTTTCTTTTACTTTTCACAAATATGCCCTTGATCTTAATGATCGTGATCTTAATCCTTGGATAAACTTGGATAAACAATGTTAGAAATATGCTTGTTGAGTATACCTCTTACAGAGTCATGTTGAAAATATATTTATATAAATCTAACCCTATTGTAAATCACCAGTGGCCTGGTTATATTTAAGTTCCCCATACTGAAGTTCAAACTGTCAAAAATATAGTTTGCTGGTCCTTTTCTGATTTCAAAAGAGCTGGTCTTGGAATCACAATTGATAAAAATGTGGAATCACACAGCCTGGGACCTGTGGTGAGATTGTACATGGGTGAATCCTGGATAGAGATTAAACATGAAGGGCGAGATCAGCACGTGGCTGATATGGCATTTTTTATGAGCATGGATTGTTCTTTACAGTACAAGCTGGTGCAGAATTGTCTTATATCCACAGATTATCTCAATTCAGGGAGTATTGATAGTGTAAAATGTGCTAATAAATATTTGTTGTGTGCCTCCTCTGTTTCCAGCTCACCAGCTGCCACTGGACTACAGCGGCACTGCAAAAGCTCCTCAGATGACACCAGATGTCCCCGAATGACACAGGAAGAATGTCAACTGACAGACACAAACACAGACCGCTCCCAACTGCTTCCATTTGCTGGCTACGTACCGAATGTCTCAAAGTGTGACAGCCTTCACAGCAGAGGTACCTTCTGCTTTGACATCACGAAGGATATGCATTCATTGCTGGTATCCCCACACTCAGGGGGTTTACATGTTTCTGGACAGTGGACACTGCAATTTAGAATTGTGGCAGCTACGTTTAAAACACTTCTCATTAGGGATCTCAGTAATGAAGATAAAAGCCTCCTCAATTGCACGTCGGCCAGAACACTGCCGTTCTTTTCAGTCAAACTATCTTGAGGTTTATGCTTTATTCCAAGACTTCCAAGTAAGCAAGGCATTAATGCCTTTTTTTCACTGAAATGTCATACTCAACAAGCCTTGAACACATATATATTAGCAACTTAATTTTACGTTTTGTAAATGAGTCAAAGACCAATAATGTAGCCATTCATAAGTGCTTATGTTGGAAAGACACTTACACCCAGGATATGACATTATCTGGGACCTAATTAAAAACAGAAATCTGTGCTTTATTCTTCACTGTTTGCATTTTATAGCAGGACAAATGGCTGTCATCCTTTTCAAACAAAGCAGAACTCATCCAGTATCTGTATCCACATATAGTATCTGCCCAGCTAGAATGGTTAAATTGTCTGATATTCACACAGATAAAACAAACTTAACAAACCCACATTATCACAAACCTTGGATTCAATGTTTTCCTTTGTCAAACCAGTCCTCTCTCTTTATCTTGTCAGTCGATACCACTCCCACATCACACACACACACACACACACACACACACACACACACACACACACACACACACACACACACACACACGCAGGCACGCACACACACAATTTAAACGCAGGGTTTAAATATACAGTGAACTACAATACTGCAAAGGACCCTCATGCAACCAACTGGCTGCAGAATTAAATTATTTTATATATCAGTCAACTCTCACATATTGCACACAATCTGAATGTTCTCTCCCCATATCACTGATTGATAATACAAAATATGTGTTTTTTTTCCTTTTAACATCAAATGTTAACAATCTATTGCTTTAGCAATCAAAACCTGTGTTTTTAGAACAATAGAATATACAAGCTTGGAGTATTGCATTTTCAGGTGGGCTACTGCTTACTGTCTCTTGTAGCAAACCTACCAATCTCCACAAAACCTGAAATAATGTAGTGGAATAGTGCCCTTCAAAAAAATGTAAAATCTATCCATATTTAAGGTATCATTGCATCATCTGCAATAGGCCTACCGACTTCTTAATACATACTAGTCCCATGTAGGCTATATGCTAGTTTCTAGGCAAAATACAGTAGCTTGTTAGCTTGCACCAATTAGTTAGCTGATCAAGTGACTAGCTAAAGTTAGTTTAAATAAAGATACTAGTAATTATGCCTGTGCAAGAATTATATTTTTGACATGAACATCAACGTTATGGCTGCAATCTTTAGGTAACATGCAAACTCAATGACCATAAATGTTAACTCTAAATTGCACATTTCCTAGCCTGGGTTACAGAAGCTTGATAGCTAAGTATATATGATCTTCTTTTTATCCATAACATAATAGTGGTTTGTCCTCAGCTGTCTCCCTGAAGCCTCCACAATACTCCCATCCAGCCCAGTCCAATTTAATGACTTTTACTAGGCTTTAGATGATTTTTTTTTTGCATCCTGTCCTTCACTTCATTATACATATCTCAGTATAAATCATATACATTTACCAGTGTTTTGTTTAAAACACAGATTTGGTTTAGAAATTAGTCTTCTGTGGATTGGTCATAGCAATTTAAATGTATGGCCTCTGCCTCAGCCAGATTCGGCCACTGCGTACTATACATCAGACAGGCCTCATTTCCCAGCCTACACTGGTGTAACAGCAGTGCTGAGGACATGCATGGCCAATGAAGCTATATCCCCAGTTTACAGGCAGGAAGGAGAAAAAAGCATGAAAATATCATCACATAGGATACTTGCCAGGGAAATTTGAACACAGAGATCTGTTCCTTCAAGACATAAGCCTTTAAACTGAAATAATGCTCCAGAAGAGATGAATTGCATCTTGTAAATGTGATATGAAGCACCACTCTTTACTCCATAGTTTGACGATTCCACTCAGCATTAATAAACTCTAATTAATAAATAGACTTTGCATAGCATTTACCCCCTGACTAATCATTCATAGTCAAATTGTAATCATTTATTGTGACAATGTTGGTTAATGTATAAAATTAGTATGTGTGCAACTATGTAATTTCAAGTCGAACTAAATATAGTTATATATTTATAACTAAAAATATATTCTAAAATATTGCTGTTATTATGCCACGGTTAAGAAAAGCATTCACATTTTGAGTTGTTACCACAGATATACAGAGTAATGTATGTATTCACTTGGAATGTAAATGCAATTTGTCATCTCAATATAAAAAGCAAGAGTGATTCTACCAAGGATTAGAGCAGCTAAGTAAATATTTTATCATTATTGCTAGCACATGCCTGGCATGAATACAAAAAATATACATATTTTTAGTCTCACAGCTTTCTTTCTCTCAACAGCCCGCTGCCCCACAGCACTTTAAATTTGTCCTGCACCACAAGGAACAATTTTTCCAGAGAGGGTGTGGCTATTATTCATACTGTAAGGGCGCATGTAACTTGAGGGGAAAATAGTTATACATTGTAATCTATTGAACAACCCACATTCTATGGTCGTAACAATATAATAGGCCACACAATGTAACACAATGTAACAATATGTCTGCCAGCAAAGCAAAGATGTGGAGAACTGTAGCTAATTGCCAAAAATATACACCAACTTGTGTCTTAATAGGGCATTGGGCCACCATGAGCCACCAGAACAGCTTCAATGAACCTTGGCATAGATTGTTCATGTGTCTGGAACTCTATTGGTAGGATGCAAAACCATTCTTCCATGAGAAATTCCATAATTTGGTGTTACGTTATTGGTGAGGGAAATGCTGTCTCAGGCACCATTCCAGAACCACCCATAAGTATTCAATTGGGTTGAGAGCTGGTGACTGAGATGGCCACAGCATATGGCTTACATTGTTTTCATGCTCATAAACCATTCAGGGACCACTTGTGCCATGTGGATGGGGACATTGTCATCCTGGAAGAGACCACTCTCATCAGGATAGAAATGCTTCACCATAGGATGTTCCTCCACCATAGATGAAGGTAATAACTTGGCTTTGTATTTATTGATATGTACCTTGTCCTCTAAGGGGTTGAGTGGACCTAAACCATGCCAGTAAAATGCACCCTACACCATAACAGAACCCTTCACTGTGGGAAACAAACATTCTGGCCCGTGGGTTTCTATTGGCGTGAACCACACATGCATTCATCTGCTGGTTGAGAGCAGGGTGAAGGATGAATCATTTGACCATATGACTTTTTACCACTGTTCAGTAGACCACTGCCTATGTTCTTTGCACCACTTAATTCACTGGGCCATTGTTTAAATTATGTTGTGCAAGTGTGGAGATTCTGATCCTGTGACATGCAACAAAGTTGCATGGTTTTGGAACATTAGCTACCGAAGACCAAACGGATGGAACAGAATCGTTAGTTAGACTTTATTTACACTAGGGGTGTGATGGTATACCGGTATGACGGTATACCATGATATTAAAATATGAAATAGTACTATAATAAACTTAACGTAATACTGTGATAGTAAATCATGTGGCAAAAGCAATTTTCATGTCTGGAAAAAATATTTCAAAATGTCTAAATAACCCATATTAAACAATATAATACTGGATCTGGGGTGCCTGCTAATGTCATTTAATCCCACCACCTCTTTGGCTGTTCTTTTCCATTTAGTTTTGTTTACAATGCGATTGCGCACGTGCAGACAGCTCCCTCGCATTTCCTAACTCTGTTAGGTAGCTAGCTAGCTACATGGCATAAATCTCCATTTGCAGTCCCTTATAAAACTTGTGATGTTCGACGCTGATTGCGATGGTGAGGCGGTCTGTAATGACAAAATATATCCCCTCAAAAAGCGAACTCGTTCATCCGTGTGGACTCACTTTCGATTCAGAATTTTGTTGTTGTTGTTGTTGTTGCTGTTGAGAACGCATCTCCCATCTGTAGAGAATGTAGGAAACATGTAATGGCCAGAAGAGGGAACATGTCAAACCTTGCATTCCACCTGCTGAGCATCATCCTTCATGTTATGCCACAATGGAAAAAGTGAGTGGCTAAAAATAGTACTAGATCCAATAAGCTGATAACGCGATAAAGCAAAATGTTGCTTAATTCGCAATGTGAATGATTTAAATTGATTTAAACATACAATTGAACCATATTCAGTTTTTGTTTTATTTTTCAATGAAAATGGTATATAACTCTGCAAAGAGCCATACAATAAACAGATTGAGTTGTAAACTTTGTGTGATTCTTTCTTTTAGCTTAAAAACTGATACCATGATATACCGAAAATCGTGATATTGAGTAGTACGATTATCATACCTTGAAAATGTCATACCATCACAGCTCTAATTTACACTTTAATGATTTCAGTTTATTTACACTGTCTTTGTCCAATTTCTGTCAGGTCCTGTGTATGTAAGAGCCTGCCACCCTGTCGCCTGTCGCACCCCCCCGCACCCCTAGTTCCACTGCCTCTGTCGTATCCTGTGGGAATTTGCGCGGGCATGCAGGGCTCTATGGTGGGTTCCTATCTCTGTGAGAGGCAGTAGGTCCCCCTTCAGGCAATGCCCATCAGCTGCCCTTAGAAAAACCTGCCCCTCCATGGCCAGCCTGCTTACCCACATCCCACCCTCCCGCCTGGCCAGCACCATCTTCAAGTTGACCATGTAACCCAGATTCAAGGAACACACATGCACACACAGGTGTCAGTGGCCATGGTTAGCTACAATCACTCCACTTCAGCGTACTCATCACACAGGAAGCACTCACACCTTACTTCTGGGCAGGGTTGAGTCGGACCAGTAACAATGTGAGAGACAGCAGAGACAGAGGAGTGGGCTCCCCAGCTGTGCGGAGCATCTGCCGCAGACTGTAGGGCACCTCTCGGCACCGCCACCCTGCTGGGCCGCGGAGAGCGGGAACTGTTTCACTGCCATATGTCAATCGCTTCCTCGCTCACAGAGAAACACCTGTCGTGTCTGGGCTGGATTTGCATGCGTGGCTTAAGCTATTAAGGTTGAAATGTTGGAGATTAGCCCCATAATAGGCTTTACCTGTGTTCCATAGGGCCTTAGTAAAAATGTCGTTTTACATTCATTGGCGATTACACAGCTAATGTGCTAAATTGTCATCTGTCCAAACACTGACTGTGATAGTGTGCAGCTTCAGAATACTAAACGGTTCAGTTTAACTTATCAAAAGGTATCCAACAACTCCTGCACATTGTACTTCTATCTGCCTAAAGCACCTAGACTTACCTCATTTGACCCACCCTGCTGTGCTGGAGATACTCCCACTATGCTAAGGCCCTGGTTGTGTTGAGGGTGGAATTTCTCTGCCTCTGTATTCTTCCTCAAAATGTATCCTCACTCACATCACTGCACCGATGACCATTTTGTTACTGCCATATGAGCCCAGCTCAAAGGAAATTTTATAATGTAATTTAGGTGGTTCCTACTGAGTCAGAGAGATGTAGTATTTCTAATGAGAGTTTTAGAATGAGAATCAAAATAAATGGACATGGCTAAAATATTGATTTCAGAAAAAACTTCTGGGGGGCGGACGGACATCGGAACCCAATGCCACCAGCAGATGGGGCTGTTGAATTATGATTTTCAGTTATCTTCAGCAAACAGGGATGGATTATCCATCACTACCTTTACATATTCATGTGAAATTTTAAACCAAAGAAGACCATATTCATTTAAGGCACGGAGAAACAAGTGATTTAATAATCTGGACCAAGATTTTCAGTTGGAGTTATGTTTTCATGTGAGTCCCAGGGAAGAAGGGCAGGAAGGATTTGGAATCACAGATGAGATAGCAGGAGCTCTGTGAGCTCGGCAGGGAGCCGTTGTTACCATGGAGAAGCCCAGATGAACAGAAACATTGCTTGCAAACTCACGCCACCCCTATAAAGTGAAACACGTCAACAGTAAGAGACGGCATAGAAGAATCTAAGATAAAACGCCTGAGATGTAGCAACAGATGAAGAAAACATATGCTTTGGGTGGCTTCCTTGAAGGTACCATCTTACAGGCAGCCCAGTGAGCTGTAGAGTATTTCTGCAAATATACCTAGCAAAACACACTGCATGGCATCATATGTACAATTAAAGAGAAGCTGAAAGCCATATGCTACAGGGTAAAATTAAATTAAACTTAAAGCCTCTCCAATTTAATGGTTTGAGTTTACACTGAATTTAATATTTGGCAACAAAAATTAGGAGGTTTTAATTTGGCTCATGAACATTCAAGGTATTTTGCATAGTCTGTGAGGATATTTACAATGTTTGCCAGACTATTCCCTCATTTCCTGGTTAGGCAAACTATAAATATCTGCCAAGCTGCTCTATGAATGTCCATGCACATTCCTTTCTGTTAGAAATTTCACAGAACAATTTATCTAATTGTAAATACTGTCAAGGAAAATCCACACTCTGAATTCATCATCTGTGGTCAGGGTGTGTGCACATTGTGCTGTAATGAACAATTTCACACAAATCATAACTCTCATTTTAATCTAACATGATTGTAAAGTGTGTGACATACCACAAATTATGTGAAAAATGCTACTTTTGTGTGTCGGTCTGTATGGAAGTAAATGAAAAATACATTTTTGTGAAATAAATGCATCAGACATAACATAAGTAAATTATAACTCTGTTGGGCAAGATAGTAAATGTGTGTCATGGATTGTTTTAGGGTGATTATTTGCTCACATTCCCCTTGCTGTCAAAGAAACAGTGTTAACCACTGTGCCATAGTATTTGAGAGCATACATTTTTTAGCGACAGTATGTGATACAATTGAGCTACATTTGGATGCCTTGTACTCAATCTCTCACTTTCAGTGGAGTAGAAATGACAAGTGAACACAAGGATCCATAGATCCTTCCATGCATAGATCACATCATTGTATTACATCCTCCTCTCCTAAGAGCAAAAGCTATCTTCTTCAGTAAATTTGTGTCTGTCAAACACACATAAAACTTTGTTTGAAAATGAAATACATTAACACATATTTTCCCATGTGACCATGATAATCTGGCCACAAGAACAAAATATTAAAATATTATCATGGTACCTTACCATGATATGAGGTGGTGTTGAACAGAAGCTATTTAGGTTCAAAATAATATCCAAACAGCCCATGTTTAGCATTATCTGGATAAACTAGATATATTTTTGCCTCGTGTTGATGTCACATATTTAACTTTATCATCTGCTTTAGGGTAGCCAAGTTCCCTCAGCAGAAGCATGCAGTGCTGAGAGGGCTGAACCCTTTTGCTGCTGTCAGTTGTCACACTTTTCACACTTTTTTTGTTCCATTCTGTCTACCTCTATCTCTTGCTATGGGAAAAATAAAACAATTCTAAATCTCATTTTTAGCATTCTTTAGTCATTAGTCATTCTTTTATTTTTAAAGTAGTTAGCCTACATTTTCACAAAGGTAATGGGTTTTACATGTTTAGACAACATTTAGACATTGTCTAATTTTTTACACATATTTTATTTAAAAAATACAACAATGAATATTGTTAGACATTGTGCAGGCTTCTAACAGTGGGTATTTGAATAACAAATAACTGAAGATCAAAAATGTGTGTTCTTTATAAATGTAATCTCTATAATGTCTAAAAAACTAAAAAAGATTATTTTTATATTTGTAATTAAAACAAAATGTCTCATGGGATTCTGGCTTTCTTTCAATTTATCTGACACATTGCCAGAAAACGTTGAGGGGGACATCACTATGCAGAGCGCACCCAACTCTTCCTGGGGTATCTTCATAAAATGAACGGCTCAGCTGTGTTCACTGCCTTTGGTTCTGAAGGACACTGAATCAATTACTGTTGCTTAAGTCCAGAAATGCTCTTCATCTCGGTATCAAGGCTGAAGTGCATCTCTTTCTCGAGATTCAGTGCATAGAGTGACACTAACCTGCACCTGCCTCCACAATAATTAAAGGACTCTGAGTTATTCCATGTTCTCTTCCCTTTTATCACAATAGGTTATAGTCGCTGGTTTGCTTAGAAATCGGGGGGGGTTCAGAGGGGGGGTACTGTTAATTTGCTGCCTACTGTAATCAAATCAAATGTAAAACTGATGTTAAAGAAACATTTTTTTTTTAAACTTAAGCAAAAAAGGCTAAGCCATGTCGGGAACAATGGGAAAGTGGTAGCCTCCTCAGCATTATTTGTGTGCTGCCACTGCTGAGACTGGTTCTGCTGCTTTCCAGAGCTGCATACATATCCGGCTGGGGCTAACTGGTGAGAGAGAGAGAGTGGAGATGGAAGTTCGATGCTCCTGTGATATCTTCCCAATCCGTTAGGTCTGAGATTCTTTGTGTCGCTTAGTGCCTTAGTGTCAGCCATGTGAAGGGGGCATACTGTATAATGGCAGCTCTGGGTCGCCCTATGCATTAAACAGGAAAGCGCTACATTGCGCTAAATCACCCCTCCACACCACTGAGCAGCAGGAGGCACCTTTCTTTCCAACAGTAAACAATGCAGGAGCCCTAGGATATGATGAAACCAATGCCTGCATTACAGAAAAGGACATTTCGCAAGAATAAAGCATCACTTCAGATGTATTATATCGAAGTCCTGTCAGGGTATGGGTCTTATACTCGATTGGAACTCTATCATGCCTCTCTTATTTCCCATCTTCAAATCTCACTTTCCAGAATGAAGTATTTCTCAACAGTACGGTACGCTGGCTCACAGATGAGCCTGTTGCAGTTCACTGAATGATGTTCCATTGTCAAATAAACATTACCAATGACATATCAGGCCATGGGCATTTTTTGCATTACCAGATAAAGGCATCTTAGCTTTAGGGTCACACGGCAAGAGACACACATGAATATGACTGTAATAGGAAAAAGTGAAGTTCTCAGGGCTAGTGTCTACTACTCATTACACTGCAAGATGGTATTCATCCGATCAATACATCCCTCTACTGAGGGACCACTGCTGGCAAATTCAATAATAAACCAACTGAGGTGCCCCTGGTAGAACAACTAAGTCTGAATTACAGATGATTCCACACAAAGATCAATGCTGTGGGCTGATACTATCGCCCACCAAGCACCTGACTCCCCTCAGCCAGGATATTAACCCATTACTGTTCATCATCTGGGATTGGTCTGTGAAACAGTGTTTGGGGAGAAACAGCATAATCCATCTTTTAGCATCTACATGGATAAGGCTGGCCAGCTGGCCCTCGGCACTAAGGTCCCTGCTTTGTCTGTGAGAGCTCTCTTCTGCTTGTTTACCTGGGGGAAATACAACACATATTTTCTCTGTCTAATATGCACCCCTGAAAAATAACATTCTGCTGGGAGGCCTGATCCAAGAGCCAACTTGCTTGACCAGAGAAAACAAAAGCACCTTTTAATGAAAAAGGAAGAACATGAGCTCTTCTGAGAATAATTTCGATGAGATTAAATGGGCATCCAGCACAGGCTACCGACTGAAACTCCTGAAATAAAATGACTGCATTAACAAGCAAGATTAAGTATTATGTATATTTATTTATTGCTATGTTAGCTAACAAGCTAGCTAGCCAGGAGTATGGGACCTAATTTAGATATGTAAACTCGCTTAAAACAAGATTATGTGGCATACTTTACTATTTAATCTATGCTGTTGCAGTGTACTTAACTGAATTGGTATGGACTTACTAACACCTTGTGGATAGTGGCTTTTGTGTTTGTAACAAAATAAATGACCTAACTAAAGAATAACATAACTAAAGAAATGACCCTGCCCATTTCAGATGAATTTCAGATTAATTTACGAGAGGGTTACCTAACCTGTCTGACCAAACACGTCTGTCTGGTTAATAACGGTCAATGGACAGCCCAGGGGAAACAAGGCAATAGTTTCCTTTTGTCTAGAAATGAACTCACACACAAATTAATAGCAAAATTAATTTTAAAAGGCATTATTCAAATTACAATCAAATTCCTTCATGTGTTAGCATTAAACTTAGCATTAGCATTGAACTGACTGTCATCATTGTATTGAAATATACAGTTGTACAGAAAATATATATTATTTTATATTGTTTGACAATTAAAGTATGTATTGTCTAAAGCAGTGGACACTGACAATGTTCATTTTTATTTTATTTTTACCTCTAACAGCTTTTACATCATTACAGATAGGGTGGTCAAGATTCAGAATCCCATTGAGTGTAGAATAAACAATTTTTAATGCAAAAATGTAAGTCAAGTACAGAGCCCTTGAAGGGTTACAGAGTCAGAGTGACAAAAAGGGCTAAGTCCTCCTAAATAATTATACACCCTTATTCTATTACCTCTTTATGGATTGCCCCCTCGCGTTCTGACTGGGTCAAAGAATATGACCGATATGCACAAATACGTAATGCATACATTCATATAGCAGTCTATGAGCGCCATTCTATGGTCAAAACCTGCAATACACTTTTTGGCAGTGAATGCCACCATTTTCTTAGACAGATCAGATCCTCCACAAGCTCAGGGAAATAAAAAACCTGAATAGTTCTTGCACCAAATTATTATTATTTTTTCTTACTCAAGTAGTTTTTTTTAATGATGGCTTTTTACTGGCCTTACTGGCTTTTTTACTCAATCCACCTACATAACATGCAAATAAGGAATAATTGTGTTGCAAATACTTGTAACGAGAAGAAGTGTGAGACCATAAAATAGTTGTATTCCCATGGTATTTGAAGATTTATTGAAATTGATTGCTTTCTGGGATGAAGAATGAACCTAATCTTTGTGAAAATGTCCATGAGGGCAGGGCTTGCGGTTCTTGGTTCATTCTCTATGAGTACAACCCAGGGCACTACATTGGATATGCTACCAATGTCATAATTATTCTTTACAGTGCACAGCTACATCTCTTTGCAGTGTGCTCAGTTTTCATCCAGTCAGTAATGTCCAAAATATTCTTTCTGCCTGTTTTCAGTACCACTGATTTAATCCGTTTGCCTTTCTTGTACAAAGCTTGTACAAAGGATCTCTTTGATTTTCTGTTCATTGCAAGCACTTTAAACTGCATCATCTTTGTAAATTATTCCCTGGTCTCTGTCACTCTCCAGACTTGGCTGGTTTTTCATACTGAATACAGATTACCACCAGTCTAGCATTTCTGTCAATGGCAAACTGGATTTTGTCTGTAAATGGTCTGTAATATCTAGGAATATATTTAGCATCAAACCCAGCCTTAAAGTTCTGCTTGAGGAATCCAACAGTACTACAGCAACAATCATTGCAAAGGACATACCCATTTCATTAAAAACCTATTATCATACAGAACATGTCTTTCCACAACAGAATCCATCTAAAAACAACTGACATTAAAGGTTACCTTTAGTGCTATTCTACTCTGTTGAATGGAGCATGGGGTAATTGCTTTCACTGGTCTAAAATGAGAGCTTGAGAGTCACCTGAAGACAGGATGAATCCATTTGGTCTTTTCCTAGTAGGGAACTATCCCTCTCACAGCTCACTGCTAATGATCTGCAACAATACACTGCATCAAATGTTACATAGTTATAGTAATCAAAGACCGATAGTTAGCAAACCAGCCAATAGGTTTATATATTTATGTACATGCCGTAAACTTGATCAACCCATCAATCAATCAATCTTTATTTTAAATAGTGCCATTAATCAAGGTGTGACAAAGCACTTCACTGTCATTATTTTCCGGAGGGCATTAAAAAAGACGGAAAATTATTCCCTGAATCCCAGAGGTAGAGCTACATTGTAGCCACAGAGGGGCGAAAATCAATCAAGGGGAAACAAACCAATACTCACATCAGCAAATGTTGACTGATGGCACTGGTCTAGAAAGGCCTCCCCTTTCAAAGGGGAAATCTATGATGTCATAATTCAGGCCAGATTGGCAGGGACCATGCTGCAATATTATGCTGTTATTAGATCGGGGGTAAGTGCTTTGCTGATGAAAAGTCATGGATTGGTGGGGCACATACTTGCCAACCTTGAGACTAAGAGAGATATTCTCTTTAATGCAGGAGGTCAGGTGGTTGTCCCCCAAACAAATGTGAGTTTATAAGAGCTAATTTTATGCAATTTATGACTTCTGTGACTTCAAATAACCATCCAAAAGTCAAAATTAAAAGAATATTTAACATTAAAATCAATGTAATTTAAATTACACACAATTAAAATGCTATAAAAAAAATGACATACTATTAAATTCATACAATTGATTATGACTCACCACCTTCTTAGTAAGTCAGACCTTACAGAAGCTAGCTACCATAACTAACAAGCTTTGCACATGATACTATAGTTTGCTAATGATGCCATGGTTTTATATTTTGGGCTGCTGAAAACTTTTAAAAAGGTTTTCTAACTGGCTAGATGTTAATGGGTATTACATAGCTGGTGCTAATTTATGTGTTTCCATTTGCTTGAGTTTTGTGGCCTCCCTGATGTTTTATAACAGCAAGGGAAAATAGGATGTTCATTTAATGCTCTCACCGTTCTAGACTAGATAAACATACAGAAGAAGTAAGTGCCCGGGAGACATCTTGGAGATGGGAAGAAAAAACGGGACTCTCCTGGGGACAGGGGCAGCGCCAGAAAATGTTGGTTGGGGGTGCTAAGGGGGTGCTTTATGATTGTGAGGGGGTGCTCATGAAATTTAAACACCCGTGCAGGTCACAGGCGCGCAGACCACGGCTATGAAGGCTACATTACTACGCATAATGTTTAAACCATCTAGTCAGATATTACAGCTCGGCTACTACAACAAGCATGCTATGCATTGATTTAGCTTATGTACTGCCATCTCACACACTCAAAAAATAATACAATGACCCAGACCCTCAATACCAATAGCCAGGAAAACATTGCCACATGACAGATAAACACTGCTTAGACCATCTCATTCATTGCAAAATCAACGGGAGCTTGTGTTGGCTCAATTTATTTTAGTTTTTTAGGAAAAGATCATGAGGGACGGAGCCTGAAAAAAATGTGTACAGCACCTGCACTGATTCAAAGAACTCTGCCGCCGGTTGTATGTTTTTAACGCAGTCCACCAAAACAAGATTTGGACGATGAGCGTGGCAATGGATATACAGAAACCCTCGCCACTCATCACAGTGAGAGTTCTCTGGCAACCAGCCCCGAGACACTCTCCACTCTTTCAGTGAGAGTTCTCGGGCCATTGTCCAGAAACACTCTCCACTGCCCGAGTGCGAGTTCTCTTCCAATCACACCGAGGGCGAGAGGCGGACCCTCTTTCAGGGCGCCCTCCTGCTCTCTTTCACAATCACACCGAGGAGAGAGGCAGACACTCTTAGTGCGCCCTCTCTCCCCCTTTCCCACACACACAGGAAGCACTCTACTCAGTCACTTTTGACAAACGCACACAGAACTCAACATAGATTCCACTTCCAGACACTTGCTCCTAATTACATACATACTGTCTATGCAGAATTCTTCTCCTACTCTAGTGTCACTGAATACATGAATAAATATAATAAATCAATAATCTACAATATCTACTAAACTGGTTAAAATGACCAATGCTAGCAATATTATTTGAAAAGCCCCTCAGTTTATTATCTTTAGAGTTATACGTAATGTTGAATCAGATTTTGTATTTATTCTGTTGCTGATTTACACTGAACTGCTTTTTGAGACATTTGTTTGCTGTTGTATCTTGTAAAAACAAAATGACCAATGCTAGCAATAAAAAAGCCCCTCAGTTTATTATCTTTAGATTATCCTTTTGTACCATTTGTTTGCTGTTGTACTTGTAAAACATATGATTATCTTTGATACCATTATCATAACATTGGGTTGAGTAACATGACTCACACTGTTGTTTATGATTTATGTGTATGCCCACACAAAATCTATTTTTCAGTGTTGAATGTCATTCTGGGTACACACTACAAGATTTTGCCCAGTTTTAAGCTGATTTAGATGTCCTAGACATATTTTCAAGATCAGAGTGAAATCCTAAAGTCCCAGCCTCCAACCAGGCCATCTTTGCTCGCCTAGTGTGAAATTCCTTGCAAGGTGAGTTGTAAACGTCATATGTCAATAGCCAATGAGCATCCAGCACAAAGAAGTGATCGGGAATAGAATCTTGTAATGTGATACCACTCATCACACCTGCATCGGTAAATGTGAACGCACCTCCAGCGAGAAGACATAAGGATTTAATAGATAATGCTATTGGTGTGAGAGGTTCTTTGATGTTAAAATTTGTACATTTTAAAGACCTTGATGTTGATAAGGCATCATTTCTTATGTAACTGGGTTCGTACTGCGTTCGGCTGATCGATCAGTCTGTAACTCTGAGATTTGTATCTCTGAGGTTCCACTTTATATCAGTGTACCAACTTAGAGGTATTGTGGTGTGATACACCATCCAATTATGTACTCCATTTTATTGTAGTGAAAGCAAGTCTCATAACTTTCTCTTCATAAAGCATGACAAAATTACCAGTTCGCTATGGCAAAGGTATTAACCACACCCACAGGCAAGTTATTCTTCTTAAACCTACCTCTTTTACTAGTGTGCCAAAGGTGTGCCACCACCTCTTCTACACTAAACTACTGGAATGGAGTTGGACATTCCTTAATGTGCCAATATCCTGGATTAATGCTACCATCTGCGCATTGCGTTTTGGCAATGAAACTAGAGCCCTACATTTGTGAAAGGCCATTATTTGCCTAAAGAATTGATTAAGAAAACAAATAAGTGCACATTCAGGGTGTATAGCTGTTCATTGAATATGTGTTCACAACACAACCTGAGGCTAAGGAATATTGAAAAACAAACTACCTACAGTGCCCCAGAGCTAGATTAATTGCAACAGCAAGATTACTTCAATATTTAAGTGCTCAAGAAAACAATAAAAATCAAAGCAAGAGAGTGCATTGTGCTTGTACAGTGATTGTAGTAGTGTCCTTATATGCAACAGAACAATGTTATGATATATTATTTTTATATGTGTAAGAACACACAGATGAGGTCCGTGTTTTAGAGACTGCATGAATGACTCCCGAATGTCTGGCTGGGCTTGGAGATGTCTTGTAACAATAGTGTCTCTGGCCCAATCAGGGAAGGGCCTGCTTCTTATCCCCCAAATAATGAAAATGTACCTGTTAAACTGTATTTAATCACAGTAAGAACTAGTGTTTGCTGAATATTTTGTAACATGCTTGTGTTCCTGCGGTTGGCTGTGTACTTAAACTTCCCTGTCTTCTGTTATGAACATTGGATCCATCTTCTCATCAATACGGAGATTCTTTTACTTTGATTGTGTATTTTTAATATACCAACAGAATGTATACCTGAATGTACAGTGCACTGTTGGTCTGCAAAAACCCTGCGTTATGAACTTGACATTCACCTTCCCTTCCCTCTTATTAGTTCTTGTCTGAGCAGTCACCATCCACACGCATTGTAAGAGTACATATTCTGTTATGAATTACCATGTACAACCCCATTAAACAATAGAATATGACAGTCCTGTTATCACCAGGGCATTTTTTAGATAGCATCTACTGCACATAATTTGTAAGTTAGACTCCTTGGCAATTTCTACAGTGGGAGCAGGTAAGTGAGTAGAAATTCTGCCATCCTGACCCCCACCCTGCAGAATCTCTGGAAAAGAGACTCAGACCGATGTGCCCAGGGATTTAGGATTATAGCTGTGTGCTGTCATCGCAATTTCCTGTTACCATTATCTCTGACGGATGTAGCTGTAAATGCAGCCTCCTCTTATGCCCTAAGCCCCGCACCCCTGGCGCAGTGCAGAGTGTGTCATCATTAGCACGGTGAGCCTGCATGAGTGGTGCATGAGTCCCATGGTGCACTTCGCCAAGAGGGCTACCTTCCCTGGGCCCAGAGGGAGGCAATGTTTTAAAGATACCACCTACAGTACACACATTCAGTAAATAAGACAGTAAATAATTGAGCCATGTAACAATGTTTATTAACTTTAGCCTCTTTTGTCTTTTTTGATTAAAGAGATGTTACTCTGCCGGTCTGAACACCAGAGTAGGTGTATGAAGGTTAAGAAATCAGTGCAACAAGGGATGCACACTTAATGAAACATACACAGCCAATTATACAAACCTAACAACAGTATCACAGCATTGACTATGGCCTAATGCATTCTTGGTGGCTTTAATGGTTAATTTCCTATCCCCAAGTTCTGTATATATGGAAGAGTTTTGTTGTACCATGCTTGAGTTCTCTGCAGCTTTTCTCTTCTGTTTCACAACACAGAACCCTATTTTCCTCCAAAGTGATGTAGGGGGATCCACCTTCAATTGATGTGAATCTGGAAAAAAATCTGATATCGTTCAAATGTCTGGTTATATCGGATAACAAATCCGAACCACAATCCCCAAAAGTTTCCCTGTCATGCTATTGCCCAGCAGAAACAAGTGTTAAGAAGTATACAGATGATTTAGTTAGCCCAATGAAAGGAATCTGCTTTTTTATGATTGCCACAGCAATGCTAATAATGAAACTCGGGTTTACAAGCACCTGTTTTCTTTGACATGCTTGTGAATATTGTTTGTGGATATTATCTCTATAATGGGGGGGGGCTGTGTAGGCTGCAAGGAGCAAAACAGGTTTCGGAAAGTAAATCGCAAAAAAAAACCAGTGTTAAAAGGCTTACATCTACTGGCAATATAGAGTGCACTGATAAGAGAGAGAAGTAATGGTAACAGCATTCTAGTGGACACACCATGGCAGTGTGTTCTTTTATTACATTTTTACCAGGATTCCAAATGATCCACAGAGTGAAGAGAGATATAATCTCCACTGTGAAGCCCCATTTCCACTGAGACACCTTAGAGGTCCCCAGCTCTGACCTGACCAGAATCGGTCAATAAAATCACATCTCCCCAAAGTGCAGCCTAAAGCTGGTCCACCATCATTTACTTTTTTTTCTATTATGGTGTTTAAAAAAGAAATGAAATAATCTTATACAATAACATTTCACAGATGCTGATATTGGTAGGAATGTTGGTCATAATCACTCTCTAATAATGTCTCTCTCTCTCTACCCACAGACAATAGGGGTTATTCACAAAAGTAACATCAATGTTTGTTCATGTTTAATGCTTTTTTTAATGCATAAATATTGGTTACTGGGGCTTTTTGGCATTACCGTCACCACACGTATTACCATCAAATCACCTCACTTTTATTTTTCCATGTCCTTTCAGGGCATCTTCTAGGTTAAACACCTCACAACAATACTGGTTAGCACATACTGTATCTGTATTAGATGTATTTTTCCAAGTTTGTACTCCTTTTATTCACTTACATATACAGTAAGTTGGCATGTAAACTAATAAGATATACATTTATTTAATATGACATTTTGCTCTCTTTGCTTGATTCAATTGTTTATATTGAACTTTTATTTTGAAATAAACATCCTTGACTACCACTTTATGGTAAAGATAAAGGAGGGGGAGAAGGGATGTCAGTCACAGACCTCTATCTTTGGGCTAGAATCACTGTTTAAAATGCATTAGACAGAGCTCCACAGCAATCTAATAAATATGAATTACAGGACATTGAAGCCGGCTGATGTTGTATCTGACATCATGGGTCTAAAAGATCAAATGTATGCTATATATTATGCTACTGCCAACCATTAACAGCAAATATTAGTAACCATTCAGAAGCTACCTAATCTGCAAATCTTCTGTCCCACAGGTTTTTCAAGACACAGAGACATTAACAGAATCTTTATGAATCTCACTCAGCCATTCATGCACTCAGTGAGAACCGCAATCCATGTCTTCTCATTACTGTTGGATGATTCCAGCTGCCTAGTTTCTGATTTGGGTTCAGAATTGTATCGCACACAGATGCAAACACACCAACAAACACCTACTCACACACACAGATGCACACACACACACTCGCATACACATACTCACAAATACACACACACATAGATGCACACAGGTTAACACGAAAACACAGAGACACACATATACTCACAAACACACACACATACTCACAAACACAAATATGCACGCACACACACACACACACACACAGTTGCATTAATGCACAAAAAACTCTGCTATTGCAAGTTAGAATGAAATAAAGAGTGAAAACTAAACTTGAATGCCTCAATACTGATAATCAATTCACTTCTGCTCTCCAGGATCACAATATTATCTACCATGTCTCTTCCTTTGTGAGAACAGAACTGGTTGTTAGTGTTCGTGGTGGCCTGATTATTAAAATAAAATTCCATTCAGTGAGGACACTCAGCAACGTCAATGCATTTTCCCAGGCATATTGCAAAACACACGTTGATTTAATAAAACCTAATACACAGAGGTTTAAATCAATAGTGCACACAAATGCAAGAAACATCAGTGTTGATGGCATTTTCTCAAGGGCACATAGAGTTGGTTGGTTGGATGTACAATGCATGATCAACAGCTCTGGAAGGACTGTTGATTTTGTACTGGCAGAATATACAACTCATTTGATCATTATAGCAATTTTTGCTTGGTGCATGACGGTAAGGTTTTTCTAAAATGGAGAGGAATAGCATACATTTCTTCTTGGCAGAGGGCAGGCTGCTTGGCCAATTAGATTAGTGACTGGGGTTATGCTTTGGGCTATGGGAAAATGGCTCATTCTACAATCAAAATGTATTTATTATTTTATGACATTTAATATATGTTCATTTTCCTTGTTTTTCTTATATATTTACTGACCAAATACCCTGGGTTTAATTAAAAATGTCAGACATTTTTTTTTGATTGCTTGAGCACATTTGTCCAAACAGAATCAATTATTTTTTTTAAATCAATACACACCCCCAAACAGAAAATTATTTGCTAAATTGACATATTTAATTAGCAAAAGGCAATTAAAACATGTCTTATAGTATGTACCTTAAAAGGTAAACATATTATCAGAGCATGAGATATATTCTATTTCTCTAAGATTTTACCAAAGACCAATACAGAAAGAATTTCACTCAAGAGCAAGAACATCCAGACACAAAAAGCTTTATTTGACTTTTTTCCATTTTGTTCTTTACAAATTCAATGATGGTGTATGTACAGAGAATGAAAAATAAAATACACCAAGCTAACAAATCACTGCAAAAACAAATCAGTGTTAACAAAAGCCAACAGAAAAACCATGCGCACTACTTTCAGTCCGATCAGGACATGTTTTCATCAACATCACACTGGATGTTTTTCCTCACAATGTAGCGAGGAAAGAATCTCCTTGCATAGGAGAGACTCCAATCTACAGTGATTTCCAGACAGCCAGCATTCATTATTGTCCTTTACAGTTACTTTATTATTAGCTATTTTGCTGTTTTGAGTTTTGAGTTACTTTTGGAAAATACATGTACTCGTGCTTGTATTTTGTTTTATTTATTTAATATTAATTTTTTAATACATTTTCTTTTGTAGTTTATTGGGAACAGGTGTTGGAAATTAGCCTTTGGCAATAAACACTTAAATGTTTTTTTTTACATTGTAAAAATGCTTTTTGCTACATCCCTGACAAATAATAAACAAACAAACTAATAAATAAATAATGTTGAGGAGGGACATCTGGGGCCTGTCTTAAAAAAGTTCAACATAGTCAGGGTATCTTTGCGTTAGCTGGCTACACAAAGCCTAACAAAGGAAATTACAGCTAACCTGTCTCATGACGGTGGTTATCAACCATGGATTTTCTGATTGAGCTATGAGCAAATGTACACAAAAGTGGCGGCGTTTGTAACACAGCCAATCGCATGCAACATGAACAGATACTAAGCACTGTTTCAGGAAGCAGGATTGGTGGGTTAGCGACCTAACTTTGGGCTTAACCCTGGGTTTTCAATCTCATGACTGTGGCTCACCCAGGGCTGCGGTGATGGGAATGTGAGTGCAATCTATTGCACAAATCACTCTCGGGAATCCTATGAGAAAATTACACCACACTTACTATGCAACAGTACATTTAATTCATTATTGATAACTATAACCTCTGGCAGTTTACCGCTTACCTTTATACCATTTTGGGTTATACTGTATATATATATTGTGGCATCCCAAGGGGCAGTACGAGGAAATGCCGGCCTGCCTCTTTAATTCTTGGGAGCCACTGGAGAGGAAACAACTCCATTTCCCAGCAGCCCCCAGTCCCACACCTGAACAGAGTCAATCAATTGCGACTACGGACAGCTGAAGGCGATTGTGGTGGAGAGTGGTGGAGAGTGAGTTTGAAGTGTTTTGGATTGTTTATCGTGTTTGACCTGGATTGTTTGAGGACCCCCCTTTGTGTACCGACTACTGGCCTGGATTGTGAAACGGAACTGGACTTCAACATTGGATTTTGGACAAAGACAAAGCTAAGGATTGTGGACTTTGTGCTTGTATTCCCCTGAAGACCCCATCCTTTGTGTTTGTCAAGATTTGTTTATTAAATTGTTTTGTTTGTAATACTGCCTCCAAGTTATTTAACTTGCCTACGCCCTCTGCAAAGGTCCGTGAGTGTCGCCCAACCCCTAGGGACAACACTATATATATATAATTATATAAACTATGTTTGCTCAGGTTCTCCACATCACCAATGGAATACGTATATGTACCGGTGGCTTGAAAACGTAGGGCTTGCTGCACAGTGATCGCATGGCTTCGACAAGTGGCATTTGTGACATGAAGCTTGCAAAGATGCAATATTCCCTCCATGGAGAATCTGTATCTCTGATATTTAAAAAAATCTGATTATGCAATTCTCTAGGAATGGTAAGGCCATTTTCCAGAGAGCTGATTGGTGAGGGGGCAGCCTTTTAGGAATTGATCCTTTAGCCTGAATTTGACCTACTCCAGAGCAGGTTAGGTTCGTGGCATGAGTTACCATGGTGAGTTACCATGGCGATGCAACCCAGTTAAAAGTAAGCCACAGTCGTGAGACTGAAAACCCAGGGTTAAGCCCAAAGTTAGCTCGCTAATCCTGCTTGATGAGACAGGGCCCTGGTCATATGAATGGCAGTAATAAATGTTTCATCTCCCCGTGAGAGAGGAGTTCCTCGATAAGATTGAGAAAAGGAGAGTACAGAGGAAGAAATGGCATCATTCGTTGAGCTGCAAACCATTCAGTGACTAGATGGGAAATCCGGTGGTACCCCTCAGGTGCAATGCATCAAGAAATATGCAGAGACATTCTGTATTGTATGGGCCAATTCTAGGGATGTGACAAAGACAACCTGTTCTCATCATTCTTTGCCCCGCCTGTTCTCATCTTCAGCATATCACAACCTTTTATTCCCAGACCACTAGTGGTGTATCTGGTACCGGTCCAAGAATAACTTGTTGCAAATCCATAATGCATAAAATCATGTCCAACAAACCTACCGCATTTTCGCACTTACAGACCTTTGCTACTAGTCTAAAGCTAACAACATTGAGCCCGATAAGATCTTCCTCCAGCTCAGGTCAATATGCTGGCAAAGTCAAGCTGGTGCATCCTTATCAACAGCCATAGTAATTTCCGGGATGAAGCAGCATTCCGGAAGCCATTCATTTCCAATGAGGCGCAAAATGTCCTTCATCATATTGAAGAAAATAATGATTACCATCTTGAAAAAATGTCTGGGGCTCTGTTCCTTGAAAAATAAACCCATTTAATCAGGAATCAATGCAAAAGGTTAAAAATTGATTCAGGAATCAACGTAAAAAATTACAAATTGAAAAACAACTGCATGTCCTACCAGTTGCTATACAACATTACCCTCTCATGGGAGTTGTAGTTCAAAATTCATTTAGACATTTTACTTTTATGGTGCTCATTTGATTCCCTAACAAAGGGGTTAATTAACAACAAATAATTAAAAGAACAGCTCCCAAGCAATTCAATGTTTTAATTATTACCCTCCTCAATACGTTGAAGTTGAAATCTTTATGTCCCATTGAAAATGAATGGCTTTGAAACTGAGTTTTGTCCCAGAAGATACGCAACTTAAGTTTCCGCTTTCCCAGCAAAGAGTAAGCGTAACCCCCATCCCAGCCATCATTACACCCTGTACTGCATCATAAACCTTTTTCTCTCAATTTATACAGTCACCACATCTCGCATATCTTTCCAAAAATCTGATAACCTTTCAGCTTTCAGGACAGTGTTTGCAAATGCTTCAGAGCATCCAATAAAACATTTTATAATAATGTTCTTCAATGTACTTACATTTCCATTTGTATAATATTCCAGCAGCATGCAATGCAATGCTTTACTATAAGAAAAGGCATTACAGTCTTTCTTTGGAATGGCACCTTGTAAAATTGTTTCATTCCCACTGGTCTCCTAAGGACCCGATCAATAGTGACATACTGTTGACATTTCTGAACATGTGTTCTTGACTGACTGATTCATGCTACTTTCATCTTATGAAATTGTTGCCAACAAGTAAATTATATAGACTATGGCAGCCTCCTTTGCTGCAGTGAAGACTTTTCCTCTGCCACCAGCGTGTGGTTGCTCTATAAGGTATATACATGTTGTTCTATGCAGTAAATATGTAAAAGAAATGACTTCATGTGACCATAATTTTTATTTTTTATTAAACATATTTACATATTTACCCAAATCAGTTCTGTCAGAACAACTGTTTTACACATATATTGTACTGTAATACTGAAATACAGTGGTGTAGCATTGTAACTTGCCTGTTTTCATTCTTGAATATTCTTACTATTGATGCCACAATTGATCTGCTGGTATTGGACTGGAGCCGCTGCCTTGCCTCCCTCATGGAAAGGCCATGGTTGACAACATGGTCAATAATTGTGGCATGAATTTCTTCTGAAATATTAGCTCTTTGTCTACACCCCTTTGAGCTTCTCCACCACCACACATCCGAAGCCCTCCTCTTCTCCTTTGTCCTTGCCCTCACCTTCAGCTTCTTACTTGGGCCATTCTTGTAAATAGCATGCATGCAAACCTATTTTATGCATCAAAAAGGACTGATTGCTGATTGAACAATTGTTTAAAGAGGTTTTGCATACATGCAAAAGAGATTCACAATCATGGGAGTAATTTATATCAGCTGTGACCAAATATTTTTATTTTGTTTTACATGATTTATTCAACCGAGTTGTATTTACTGTTTTGAAAAAAATTTGCTTAGCATTTGCATTGTGTGTGAAAGCAATGAGAAATAACGTATGCTGAGCACTGTTGTGCTCATTCAGTTATGCTGGAGATCAAGTGGACCCCAGTTTCATTAAAAGTGTTTTAGAAATTGAGAAAAACTGCAAATGCAGTATCAAGCTTCAGTCAGACAAATATTAAAGGATACTAGTGAGGTAAGGATTTACATTTTCAGAGAATAACTCTTGAAATGCTTGGTTTTAATCTCCTGTCATACCTGAGAATTCATAAGATAATGGCATCAAGGTGTGATTGAACTCTGTCTACACTAAAACCCTTTAGAGTGTCCTTCCAGGCGCACAAAGTAATTAAACACAAAGCCGATAGCCAACAGAAGGGACACAAATTGAGGTGTAATGAAGCAAGTCATTTCCTACAGGGAGGAAATTAAAATGTATGATGCACTCTTTCGGTTAATTATGAAGTTGTGGACTACTTTCCAGCAATATTGGCACCAAAAGTGTAAAACTTCCCCTGGGCTCATTTGAAATCAACCTGATTGCTTTAATACAATGTTCAGTATATAATCTCTGTTCCCCCGAAGAGAAAGCCACCTTAACAGAATGGGTTAAGCCTACTTGCACAGCATTTAAAATGAACCCCTTTGTGCACTGAAGGCTTGGGGCTCTTTTCTTTGATTTATTCTATAGGCTTTCCAAAGCTAAAAACATTTTTTTTAAATAAGCACACAATTTTCAGGGCTGCTAGGTGGCTTGTCCTGTCAAAACACTGGGTTTCAGTGTTGTGACATGTACTGTGGCCTGGCATTGAATCCTGATCATGCCAGTGCTGTCTGTGGCCAACAGCCCTGCAAAAAGTTGGGGACAAAAGTTGGTTAAAAAATAGCCCCCCCCCCAGAGTAATCTCTCAAGTCTTTTCCTTCACAAGTTAATGTTTAAAACTTCCCAAAAACCCAAGATGATATTTAAGAAACTCAAAAGTGTCACAATGAATCCTTCAACATCCTTGATGCTGTTCCACCACATACACCTGTATGACCCAAATCTCACTGATGCTGACTGTGGTTGCGTGACCACGCCTCCTAAATACGCATTTGTGTGATGTCATTACATCATTTACCTGCGTTCTTTTTATGGAACACTTAAAGTAATCCAACTGATGGTGGAAAAACTTCAGCTTCAAAATACAATTGTAAATACAATAAGTGTTGATGTTGTTATAAAAAAACTGTTATCCCCCTATCATTATTCAGGTGAAAATAATGGATAATGGATTACGAAAAAAGTAGAACAGACGGGTCGTACTAATCACCACAAACAACCTCAAAGTACCCCAAACAAACACAAAAAGGTAACATAAGCCACCACAAATTACCACAAACAACCCCAAAGTACCCCAAACAACCACATCCAGGTACCACAAACAACCACAAGCTACCCCAACGTGCCCCAAACAACCCCAAACAGGTACCACAAACAACTCCAAGCTACCCCAAACAACCACAAGCTAGCCCAAAGTACCTGTTTGTGGTTGTTTGTGGTTGTTTGGGGTACTTTGGGGTAGCTTGTGGTTGTTTTGGGTAGCTTGGGGTTGTTTCTGGTACATGCTTGTGGTTGTTTCTGGTACTTAGGGGTTGTTTGTGGTTGTTTGTGGTGATTAGTATGACCCAAATGGGGTAATATTTACCTTACATAATGTTACTAGCTAGCTTGTGTGTGTATGCTCTCTCCCAACCAATGCCTTTCTCACCTTGTGAATTTACACTAAACAGCCTGCAGGTGAAGCTCTTACAATAAAGGGAGTGATGATAAGAATGTGGGAACATAAATACAGTTTGATCTCTGTTATACTATACTTTCAAACTAAATATATGACTATCTATTTATTTGCTACCATATAATTTAAATAATCCCTAGGCACACCGGTAGAAGCTGACTTGAAGCAATAACTGAACAGACATTAAAGTTGACTCACAAGTGTTTATAAATTGGATTTATTTGTATTAGCCTGGTCAATTTATGACTGATACAAATGCTGGACAGAAGCAATATAATGAACACAAGACAAGACTATTTATTTTTCTTCTGTGAACATTGAATGGTCCTAGAATGTTTCTTTGGTTCTAGTAGTTATTAGGGGATTAACAAGTATCTACAAAACATGTTTTATGTCATTATTTTTGTCACTGTCCCCTCCATCCCTCATCTCTAATCCCAGAAAAGCTTGTGTCCCACTAGGTTTTCCTTAGTGCCACAGATGCTACCATTTCCACCACATTTATCCACAAGCCACTGGGCTCATTAAGTCCAGCAGTAAAGTGGGTCAGAAATGCATTCTGAAAGCTAATTAGATAATGAACAGGCAAAGCTGTTTTAAAGCAATGTTTGTTGTTCCACAAGCAGCAAATAGAAATCACCCACACAAGTAAATGCTTCTTAATGATAGCATATTGATGGCATGGAAACCATTGTGAGGACACCTTGTGAGGACAATGCAAGTGAAACTTATGACTGCATAAAAGCCAACTTTATGACTGCCAGCCTATTGTATAAGTGTTATCTTTGTATCTTTGAGATAAGGGCTAACATAGAACATATGCCATAGGTTCAGGTACATTTTTGTCTGCACAGGCTTATTCACATACATCTCCCTGCAATGTGGTCAGACTTGTAAACCACATCACATTTTCAATGTTTAACATTGTGGTTTAATGTGGTCAGACTGGTCTCTACACATCTCTCTTGAGTCTCCTAATGTGGGTGAATATGCAGGATTATGGGCCCAACATTTGTCTACACTAAGTTTTAGAATGCCCCCATTTTCCAGTTTTTACTGAAATGTAAGCAGTTCAAGTCCAGTGAAAAACCTGAAATGGTACAAAGGTAAGCAGTAAACTGAAAAGGTTTAGGTTACCAAAAACTGGTAGTGAGTAGTTTCCTACACCATCAAAAGGCACTTGTAAACTGGAGGAAACTCTGACAGGAAGAAGTCTGGCAGACCCAAAGAGACAACAAAATCAGAAGACAAGTTTCTGAGAGTCAACAGCTTGCGTGACAGGCGTCTCACAGGACAACAGCTTCAAGCTCAGCTTAACACTGGTCAAAGTAAGGAAGTCTCAGTTTCAACTGTGAAAAAAAGACTTTGAGCTGCAGGTTTGACAGGTTTTAAAACTTGTGATACATTTGTTTCATTGGTGTCTGCCTATTCTAACTGCAGAGTGCAAATATAAAACACATAGAATGCTAAATTGACAAATCTCTGATGGACAAGAAGAAAATAGAATGTGACTACAAATATAGAAGTCACTAATCTATGAAACTACATTGGCCAGATACACAATAGCCTAATATACACATTATAACAGGGAATCCCATTCAGTTAGAAGTGGATTGTGACAAGTAATCTCAAGTAATTATGTTTAGGCGACAGAACATAGCATAGCACAGAAGCAGGTGGCAAGAGTTTAATCACAATATATTGTTTTAACTCTCAAAACCCCCCAAAATATATAAAGATCAAGCATAGAGCAACATAACACTAGTATGCATTGTGTTCCAATAGCCACATTTTCACTACTGACATGGCTAAGTGTCCACAAAGGTAACATTAAAATAACAGTATGGTACTTCAACAAGTAACAAGAGTGTCAATGGTGGATCTGTAGTACATGTGCAGTATAAAATAATTGCAGTTATACCTCCCGTCCCGGCTATGTAGCCGACTACGCCAATTCATGTTTACCTAGGGGAGTACCTCAAAACCACCAAGTCAAATTTGAGAACACAGGTCCATGAAAAGTCAGTAATGGCTAGGGTCAATGGAATACACCACAGCAAAAACACACAGAATTATTAAAATAGATGCAGTTTAATAAAAGTTCAATAGAACAATATAAAAGTACGTACGGAAGTAAAAAAATAAATAAGGCAATTCAGCAAGTCATACAGAATGTCAACAATGGTTAGCTAGCATTAGCTACGACAAACAATATAATGTTAATTGCAATAAGTACAGCATTAAAAGAATAATACAACACGTGGCTACACGAGAGGGATTGTGTTACAAGTACGTTCCGTTTTTGTTTGGTCTGTTTTCTGGGTTACTTACCGGCAGACTCAGGGCAGTTAGCTTGCTGTCCTTTTTCCTAAGCTGCATCTTAGGCGTCTGGGTTCGTTCCAGCTCTGTTTTAGGTCTGTGCTGCGTCACAAGTTTATTTTCTTTCTTTTCCTCTGCGTGGGTCGTTGGCTGGTTTCTCCTCCTTTTGATGTGATTGGTTATGGGAGCTAAACACGTAGTACTCCGAGATCATCTTTTAGGAGGTAGATTATCAGTTATCTGTTCCCCGTAGTGGTCCTTTTATTTCGCCGGCAGCTTTGCATTTATTTCATGAAGCTGTCCGATCTCTGAGAGTCTCCCTATTTTCTGGGTCGTGATTTGTTTGCCTACTCGCCAGAGTTTTTTTCGTTTTACTACCGGTCGCGGACCGCATTTATTCGCCCTCTGTTGTGGGTAGTTATTATTTCGCTATATGCGGGAGGTTTCATTTTCACATTTATTTACTATCACGTTTCTTGGGGTTCTGTCCTTTGCTCCCTATTGTATTTTAGTGGGCACCCTGATTCGTCAGGAGTGATCCTTATTGATCCCCCATTGGTCGCACTTGGGCCTCACCCCTACAAGCCCTCACAAATGCAAAACTATAAATATGTGCAAATCTACAGGTCAGTACATAATCTACCAAAGGTGTAAAAATACAATGCGATGCAATAAAAACATAACAATACAAGCTTACAAGACACGTCATCAACCACTAACTGATTGTTATACTCCCTCCGTAGCCACCCGAAGCAAGCAAGGAGACCAGGGGGAGCGGTCAATGCCAGTGGCAAATCTACAAACCCCTGGAAGGTAGATTACAAGAACTACGAACCCAGCTGGCAAAAAGAATATGCAAGCGCACAACCACACGATCTCAGAAGAAATAGAGCGCTGTGCAAAGCTCCCCATGCTGCCTGAACAGAGGTGAGGTAAGTTGCTCGACCCCTTGCTGTTGTCACATGGGACCTTTTAAAGTGGATGTAGGTGTGGAAACTGGAAAGAAGGGAGACAGTAATTAGGAAGACGCCCCAATCAGGAGAAATATGTAATTAATGTTGTCACACCCTTCTCCAGAGCAAACCCTTAGAATGGCAGTACACACATGTATTCAATTAAACTTGATTCAGTGTTTATGCAACCGTAGTGGAATCACAACAACAATATATTGTGCATAGATCACGGCAAGCAAATTGTGCGCATACACATTTTTTGTTGTGAAAAGTTGACAGCATATTTAGGATGACTTCATATGAATTGGATTACAATAAGCATGAATGTGTGCAATTATATGGCTTGTTTCCTTCCTACTGAGAGCATTAA
Organism: Aldrovandia affinis; assembly: GCA_029706075.1. Classification (NCBI taxonomy): domain Eukaryota; kingdom Metazoa; phylum Chordata; class Actinopteri; order Notacanthiformes; family Halosauridae; genus Aldrovandia; species Aldrovandia affinis. Next base: position 9,522,633 of record JAINUG010000006.1, read on the forward strand.
ATCGCATCACACTTCATATTTCCCGTTCACCCAGAGTGACAGAGCATTCAATCAGCGACAAAGGATCTTATACCTACCCTTTCCGGTTTGAGTCAAGTTAATGTTGTTGTGTTTTGTGACTTGCCATTGTGTTTTGTGACTTGCTGTTGTGTTTTCTGAAATGTTAGTTTGTTTTTTAAGTTGTTGCTTTGCACTAAGATTTGTTAATTTGTTTTGCACTTCAGGGCCACCTTACTTCTTTCAATGTTATGCAGTCACTCACCAAATTAGAGCATGTCCAACATTTATAAGGACCTGCGCACTGTCAAAAAAGCAGATTTTCATGTGCCATGGTTTTTATTAGCCAGAACTGCAAAAGGAGAGGAAGTCTCAAAAGCATGCATGCCCAAACTCTCGAAGGAAATCCCTCAAGCACAGGGCTCCTATTTCATGCGTTACATAAAGGTTTGTTGTGACTAAGAAAATTGAGCATAATGGCTATCACTCCATTTCTGCTCTTAGTGTACATAAGAGCTATCTCCCACCCCTACATTTAAATAAAATCATGTGTGAATTACAAGCCCTGCATTTCCTGCACAGGGAAGTGAGAATAGATCATACATTCACTGGGAAACAACAAAACAGACAATGTATTTGAATTGTGACATGCAGGACTGTAGGTAGTTTTAGCACCACCCCATAGTTCCTGCTTTTAGTAACGAAATTCACGTTTAGAAACATAGTTACCACAAACCATCTATGTGACGCAGGACTGTAGGTAGTTTTAGCACCGCCCCATAGTTCCTGCTTTTAGCAACGAGATTCACGTTTGGAACGGAGTTACCACAAACTAGTGTTTGGTGCTGGCGGTGTGAGACGAGGCAGGTAAGTGCAAACAAACTCTTAATGTTTAAACATTTTAATAGTAATTTATGCACAATATTGATATACTGTTGCCGGTTGCAGATTGAAATTAAAAACTGTTTAAAAAGTCCTAGTGCTGCACGTTGCTGGTTGCCCTACAGTTCAGCCAACTTAAGTTTGAATGAAGTACAGAGTAAAATTAAACTGAGTATAACAACGCATGTTTTACAACAACGCATGTTTTTACAACAACGCATGTTTTTACAACAACGCATGTTTTTACAACAACGCATGTTTTTACAACAACGCATGTTTTACAACAACGCATGTTTTACAACAATGCATGTTTTTACAACAACGCATGTTTTTACAACAACGCATGTTTTACAACAACGCATGTTTTTACAACAACGCATGTTTTTACAACAACGCATGTTTTTACAACAACGCATGTTTTACAACAACGCATGTTTTTACAACAACGCATGTTTTTACAACAACGCATGTTTTTACAACAACGCATGTTTTGTTTTGATTTAGACTTTATCATTCATGTAGTGCAATGTAGGAGCGGTCTGTTTGGTGGCGTGAAGCCTGGTATGTGCTACACTACCAAGTAGAAGGTAAAGGGCAAACTTGCGTTTTTAATCATGTGCAGTAATGTTGGGGTGAGCGCTGTATAATTGACAATTATAATTTTATTTTTCTCTACTGTGGCCGCCTAGCAGGAGGGATTCGTTTGTGCCAGCATAGGTGGGAGGTTAATTTTGGAGGTAATTATGTAATTGAATTATTAAAGGCAACGTCAAATGTAATTTGTCATTGTTTAAAGGAAATGTTTATCAACTGCATTGGTCATTTTAAAAGGAAATGTGTATAAAATGTAATTGTCATTGTTTAAAGGAAATGTTTATAAACTGTATTGATCATTTTTAAAGGGAAGATTTATAAAATGTATTTGTCATTATGCTTAGCAGCAAACCTGCTCACACTGGCCTTCATGGCAGTCTACGAGGGCAGTCCTGATTTTTATATCAGGTATGCAAATAAGCTGATAATTTCCCTGTCTTTTGGTTCAGGAGTGTTTTGTGTAACTGCTGTTCTTCCTACGGTCAATATAACCACTGTAAAGAGTTGCCTAGAGCCTATGTTTGTGTCAAACCACCTTCATAAACTAGGATTATTATTTATTTTTTTACCTAGAGGCAGGGCTTATTCTCTCAGTTGTGGGCGGGGCCTCCGGGGGTGGCCCTAGTGTGTCATATTTACTCACATTTTAGTGTGTAGCGAATCACTCATTGTGACCAACATTTTGATGTGCAGTGAAATACTGAGTGAACTCCACCTTATAGTGATTGGGGTAAGCCCTAGGCTAGTGGGTGTTACATAATGTTGGAATGTACACATACTAGTCTGCTCCCTCTCTCCCAACTCTGATATCATTATATTTCATATTTGACACTCCAACTTTTTCCACTCTGTGTATCAGCCCTAAATGAGGAATATAAAAACATAGCTAAAGAACCACAGTTAGGCTTGTTCGCTCTGACAGGCTTAACATTACTCTGTTAATTCATAAATGTCAATCCACAAATCTTCACATAGATCATATACAACAGCATAACAATCTTCTTTTGTACAACTATGAATAATGCATATCATTCTTTTACAATAGTCATTAGATATGAATTCCTACATTAATGTTACATTACTGTATAACTGTTCATGTTAATATTCACCCTTGTAGCTATGACATTTAACTAGCTCCACTATTAATAGCTTCAACTTCACAAAGTTACAATCATAGATAATTAGCTTTCCACAATACTGCTGATCAAATGTAGATTTTGACAATGACGTCATTATAATATATATTTACAATTCTCTCCTTAGCTACCATTATCAAACTGCCATTCGGTATCATAAACTGACACTTTGCTCTGGGAAACTTAGCTAGCACTCTATGATTGGCTGTGGATGTTCTTTTATTGGTTTTAAAAAGATCTTACAATTTTTAAAAACTTTTCAGTTCAAGTTGGCATACCAACTGGAGGGGGGTAAAAACAAAAAACAAATATTTGGGAACAATAGGGTTTCAAAGACAGGGGAACAACTTAACAGACTAAACTATGATTGGCTGTGGGGCACAGCTTTATTGCTAGTGACTTTGCAAACTTGTAGTGATTGACCTGAAATAGTGGCTAGCAAGCTTGCTATCAGGCACAAGCATTCATGGTTTTTTTTCTTTTTTTTCTTTATCTCCATATACAGATAACTGCCAACATAAAGGAAACACGAGTAAATGAGGGATACAAAGTATATTGAAAGCAGCTGCTTCCATACAGTGTGGTTCCTGACTTAATTAAGCAATTAACATCCCATCATGCTTAGGGTCAAGAATTAAAATGCTGGGCAGGCCCATTTGTCCATTATTTTGACTACCATGGCTAGAAGAAGACATCTCCCTGACTTTGAAAGAGGGGCGATTGTTGGGGTTTGTTTGGCAGGAGGTTCAATGATGAAGGAAGACTGCTCAACTTGCTTATGTTTCACGAGGAACAGTGGCTAAGGTGACGTTGGCATGGAAGTTTGAGGGAAGCATATCATCAACTAGTGGCAACTGTGGTCGACAGCGTATACTCCTCGATCATGATGTCCGTGTATTGTTTCGAGAGGCAAGGTAAAACAAATGAGCAACTCTGAATCAGTTGACTGCAAATATCAATCTAGGATGACGATGCTCCCATCCACAGGGCACAGGTGGTCACTGAATGGTTTGTTAAGCATGAAAATGATTAACCATATGCCATGGCTGTCTCAGTCACCAGATCTCAACCCAATTGAACACTTATGGGAGATTCTGGATCAGCGCCTAAGATAGTGCAGCACCATCAACAAAACACCAAATTCTGGAATTTATCATGGAAGAATAGTGTTGCATTCCTCCAATAGAGATCCAGACACTTGTAGTATCTATGCCAAGGCTCGTTGAAGCTGTTCCAGTGGCTTGTGGTTGGCAAATGCCCTATTAAGGCACTTTATGTTGGTGGTGTCATTTACTTTGGCAGTTACCTGTACATGAAGGGATACATTTTGAAGCTACATAAATAACTGCAATTCAGATATCACACATGTTTAATTTATTCTAATATCTTAATTGTCAGTCAACAATCAACAATTTACACAAATTGTTGACACCCTACCATTAACCACTGAGGGCACAGTAGTAATTAACCTGTGAATTGGCAGTGATGTACTGGAGTAATATAACATGATTTCCAACAGAGAAAAGCTTGAAATACAAAGAAACATTAAATGTTTTGCTTCTTTTAAAAAAGCGTGGATGGATCTTCATCATGGAATATTTTCTAAAAGATTATTTTGATCAATGCACCTCTGCTTACTTGTAGCCTTAAAACAAGAAAGTGATCCAATTCAATTGAAAACAATATAGATCTGTTTTTAGGGTTTGCTGCCGTGAGTATAAAAACTCATTTTAACAGCCTTTACTGGAAATAGAGGCAAACTCTGATTGGAAATTCCTCTGTAATTAGATGGCATGCATGTGGAGATGATTTAGAGTGTGGCACATAGATTGCCAAGAGAGGACCGCTTTCACTGAAACAATTCCTAAATTACTGAATTCTTAGCCTTTTTTATAAACAAGCTTTGAATGTGGATCTTTTTCATTAATTACTTCTTTGTTAACGAAACACTAAAAACTAAAATGATTAAAAGCAATTAAATCAAATCTGACAATAATATATATATATATATATATATATATATATATATATATATATATATATATATATATATATATATATATATATATATATACACACATTTTTTTGCATAGGATACCAGACAGACCGTTACAAGCACTGTATGTGAAAATATTAAATCACATATATGGAAGGATTTCAGAGGTTTGGGTTTACACTTTAAGTATTTGTTCATGCCTTTTATCATATTCATCGTAGTTACCCAATTTTCTATTAATTGTATAATTTATAAAACTTGTTAATTTTACTATCTAACTAAATTCTCCTCTGAAATGTAGATAATAGAAATTAAATGATTGATTACTGATTAACCCTCATTTTATTATGTGTCAAAACGTTATATGAAACCATAGCTGTTGAAGAAATCATTACAAATGCTACGATTCAAGATTATCACAAGCACTAACAAGAGCAACTGATAATATGAATCCAGGAGTGAGCAATTCACATTCACTTGCCATTACCTTTGGAACATCTGACAATACATATTTCTGCCAGCCAAATGCTACTTCATTTTGCCAGAGGCATTTGGCAGAGTGTCATTTTGCTGAAGTAAGTGGCTGTGGGCAAACTGTTTGAATCGGCTGTCTTAACTGCAAGTAAAGGTATCCCTGTGGCAGCCAGGTTCACTTTGCAGTCTCATTGTAGTCCCCATATCAGCATGTTCCTTCATCGCGCCGGGGTTCCTGGAATCTGCAGAAGCGTAGGAGCGAGAGGATTAGGATTTGCGAGGGCCAGGGCGATGACAGCAGTCCCTGAATCTGAAAGACGTGATGACAGCCACTGTATCAGGTGGGCTGATGGGGAGAGTGTGCTGCCATTGGCTGTGTACAATGTATAGTGCACATCCTAGGGCTCTGCAATCAGCTCACTGGAATATAACCGAGAAAAAGATGCACTCCTCTAAACCTATAAAAAAAAATTCCATTGTTTTCCATATATATGTATTATATATTTGTATGATTAAAAACAACATTTTAAAAAGAGTTGCTGATCAGCACTTACAGAAAAATCACATTAATTATGCACATGTGATTTACATGCACACCACACATTTCCACATGTATACCACATGGTGTCACATTTACTTCACAGGTATTCACATGTGATCACATATATAGAGTGCTGCTCCTTTATACCGCTAGTTCGAAACCAAGGGCACAAGTTGTCAATAGGTGGGGGTGGCAATAAAACAAGATAAAATACAATGCTGTCCTATGTCGCCTATGTTTATACATAAGGAATTGTTTGTGGTTGATGAGGGGGCAGTGTAGCGAGGGAGCACTGTACATGTGTTTATTGAACATTTCACATATTAAATTGCTGTGATTTTCTGCATTAGGGAACTCCCTTCTCTGCGTCATGCCTACATAAATGGCTCTGCACCTTCCCAGGTGTATCCCCGTTCTCATGGCACTGCTAAGAGGTCTGCCTCCCAGACAACAAAAAGAGAGACCAATCATGCCAGGGTAAGTTTATCACAACTAGCTGCCAAGGAACCATTTATTTAAGGATTCATTTATTCAGATGTGCCAGGATTTTCGTACATCACATGTAGACACCTGAACAGATGTGATGATTCAGATTGATTGAGAACACTCCACTTTTACAAGAATGTCATTCATTTATATAATTGCCCTATTGATTTGCCTTCTTTTACAGCAGCATAGCAGATGTGTTAAAATAGGAAGAAAACAGTACACACTGGCAGGTGGTTGCATAATAGAGTAATGATCCATAGAGAAACAAGAATAATCCTCTAGGACTTAAAAATACAATTCAGCATGATGGCATTCACTGCTCTACCCCACTGTGTTTGATAAGGCTGCAATGATTATAAAGGCGAAACAGAGGTGGTTTCGACACTGCGAGGTGTTTGGAGGAGAGCCTACCTTCAGGCTACCCAGTCTATGTCCTGGGGTGATCAGTCGATGGTTCAGTTCTACAGATCCACCTTCTCCCTAACTTTGCTGGATTCAGACTTCTCCATCACCTGGGTGGCTTTGGTGAAACATGGCTCCGTATGCATTATTCTGCTTCTGACCATTTCTCATTAGTACGCCAGGATATTTACCTACATAAAGCCCACATTCCTTCATTTCAATGTTATGTTGGCGATAAGACGATACACTTTAGCATCTCATTAGCATTCTTGGATATTTACCTACATAAAGACCACATTCCTTAATTTCAATGTTGTGTTGTGCTTGTTATTGGTCTAAAAAGCACATTGTATCTCAGATTTTGGAATCCACCCATCCATCCGTCTTTGATGGATCTGAAGCATAACTTTGTATTGGCACATATTTTTACTTGGATTTGCATGCGACTAAAATGGAATACATTTCCTACATCTGCAATATTTGGCTTCAGCATTTGGTCCTGAAGTCCTGAAGTTTTTGAATTCGGGGAAACAACCAATGTGACCTCACCAGTATCGGACAGCACCTCCAGGGAATAGTCGCTGGTCCATGCCAGTGCCTAACATCTGCGTACAGAGATGGATATGTAAACAGTTTCAAGGATTTCCTCCTGCAATAAATAACTGTGGGTTTGGTGTTATTTCAGCAGCATTTCGAAGGACACATTACTGCCTGGCATCACACCAAATCCTGCTAATTTATATTGCCCAGTCATACCTCCCTTTGCAAAGTGAGGGAAGTGGCAAGCATCAAATGCATCCCCGGCTTTGCCACTTACGGGGACGTTTCCCTGTATACCAATCCTATACTCCTGTTTTATGTCAATACTTTCTGTTCACACCATTACCCCTGCAACAAACCAAATAACAAATCACCCCCTAACATACCACACTAAAAGAGGCAGCAAACAGATATCAGATAACCAGACATGGAAACTATTCCTCACTCATGGCTGATCATGCCTCTCTTAATATTCTAAGCTCTCACTGTCGACCTCTCTGTGGACATGCATAACATAATGACATGTCTTATATTGTGAATTTGTAAGGGGACTAGAGAAAGATCCCCTGGGTGTTGTACAGTATGATATCCAAATTAAGTCACAAATCGCTGTTCAAATAATGCATTTTTCATCCTTTAAGAACAAACCCAAGACTGTCAGAGTAATTTCCCAGAAGAATATGCAAATTGTCATTCCAAATGTACTTAATTGCTTATTTATTGGTTTACTAGGCTTGAAATTGTCTTTATATGCTTATTGAAATTAGTTGTATGCTATCACAGCTGAATATTTCCAACATGGCATAAACTTGATATTTTATGAAAATATATAATAGCATTGCAATTAATCAAACAGACAATATTGGATTAAAGGTGTTGGATGTTTCTGTCCTATTTTTAAAAATATTTTCCTTAGTTATCATGAGCAAGGCCAAGCAAGGCAGAAAAAGGCCAGGAATATAGGAATAGTCCACTCACATACATTTTACTGTGGATATTTATTCATCGGGCCATGAGTTTTCTGTCAACTATTTCTTGCCTGCATTTTCATACTCCCCCCATTGTGGTGCTGATCAAGATAAGTATTCTGATCGGATCTATTATTCGATAACTTTCCAGTTCAGCAACTGCAACTTTAGCTAATGAGATGTACTCTACTTGGTGCTGTTTGAAGAAGTGCTTGTTTGCTCTTTTTTCATATACAGCAGATGTTTTTTTGTGTTTTTATTAATAATAATGATAATACAAAATACAAATATTCTACAAATATTGATAATATATTTGTGTCTTAGATTCTGCAATTCAATTTGAGCCTTCTGTCACACACTAACGTTAATTGTTAACTTGGTGATAAGGCAGTATGCACTGTCTGCATATACTGAGTTGCTGAGAACAGATATTGACAAATATCTTTTGGCTGTTTTGCTTAAATAAGGGTAACAGTTCTCCTGCCTTAATCCAGAGCACATTAAAAATGCTTTTTGTCCTTGTATTTCACCAACTTGATGAAATACCCCCCAACAAAAAATTCCACACCCCACATACATTTTGTTTGGGGCCCCAAAATGTATAGCACCTCCCCTGTTTCCAGAGTGTTAATGTTTCTCTTGTGTAGACTCAGTGGGAGGACCAATTGGGACTGTGTGTATATGTTCGTCATGAGTGAAATGCAAATATATACAGGCAGAACAAGCCATTGAGTCTCCAGTAGTCAGCTTGAGGTACAGCAAATGTGCCAACAGAGGACCGACAGAGGACCATCGGGAGGGCTACATGGTCCATTGGATAGCACAGCAGTGCACAGCAGAACACCGTGGAGAAGTCTGTGGGGAGCTGAAAGTAAACAGAATGATGTTGCCGGGTAACAGAGGGGTCTCAGTGGGACGGAGAGCAGAGCAGCTTGGGCATGGCATGGGGGCTAGATGAGAACACGGTTTGGACCAGGGAGAGCAAAATATAGGGAGGAAGAGAGGCTCACAGCACCTGTCCTGAGGTCAGGAGGTTCAGACGAGAGGAGCCTGTTGGAGAGGGAGACGCGCGTACAGGTTTGACCCCATTCAAACTGCACAATGTGCCCACACCATAGAACAGAGATGAAGAGAGGGGACACCAGAGAGCTGTGGAGACACTGTGAAGAGAGTGATGATCAAAGATGTAAAGGGAGATCTTAGCAGGTGCAGTGACCAAAATCCCACCATCAGAGGATTCCACGATGGACGGCATAACCCACTGAGCACAAGGAAATATGGAAGAACAAGGGAGCAAAGACGAGAGCAGAGAACCTTCTGTTGACTAAGAGTAGTTATCACATCCACAGTCAAGCTCTGAGATTTAGTTGCAATCTGGGTCACATTGAGCCTAGACACAGTATGCTGGAACAGTGCCGTATTCCACACATTTGTGACTTTTTTCCCTGCTGAGTAGTGATAAAGCAACTGTGCTTTGGGTAAAAGAGTGCTTTGGTTTATTCTATTGAATTAGGTTTTTTTTCCCCTGACTTTGTACTTTGGAAATGTGAAACATCTCAGTTCAGTGGACAATACAGGAACCAGATTAATTAATATACAAGCTCTTCCAAAGCAGTGAAATATAAGTTATGAACCCACAGGATAAAAAAGGATTTATGAAACAGCCTGCAGGACAGATGAAATAAATACGACTTTGCTGTTGCAATGTGGAGCTGTATTTTGTTCTATAGTGCATAACAGAGACTATGAATCATGCAAATAGTACCATCAAGAACTGTTATTACACTTTGTGGGTGTGTACATTTTTTAAATCTTTGTATATTTCTATTTGTATCCATTTCAAATCAGAAAAAGAAGGGATGCCATCAGCAAGAAATGTATTATTACTATTATTATTAGTAGTAGTAGTAGTAGCAGTAGTGGTACTATGTACATAATACTACATATCAAAAGACTGGGGATGATATTAAATGAAGGGCTTACTGTATTAAACTCAGCAATGTCTTTGTCCAATTACCTGGAATTATTACCATTCTACAGCTTTCAAGATACACAAACTATAGAACAAACAAAGGCGAACAAATAACCCTGCTAAATCTTCTTTAATAAGACAACTGTAGTGGGGATCTTTTTCAGAAAAGGTAATGAGCACTTTAATTGGTCATACAGTTGGCAGTATCAGCCTGATATCTCCTTAGGTTATTCTCTAGTTACTGCAGTGGCCTGCTTTTGCGCTGAATTCTTAGCAGTGAGTAACCACTATGCCGGTGGAATGCGAATGTGCTGCTCGTTAGGCATGCCATGGTTTTATCTCTAAATAAGCAAAACAACAGCTTTGCAGAGTGGTGACTGCAGCACAACAAACCTTTAGAACATTCTGCGCACAGCATTATTATTTCATGGCAGTTTGCAGTGGCATATCTAAAACCACATTGTGAATATTGTACGAGAAAAGAGATGATACGGTTACTGGTTCTGTAACTTTTTCAACTATGACCTTTTTTCTCAGCACACAAACAGGGTTCATAAGGAGAAACCAGACAGGTTCACAATCTCTATGCTATCATTGTACTATACAGGCTGTGCAGCTACACAGCGATGTTAATTTAACACCAGTTATCTCTTTAACCTGAGAAACATTTAAACACTTAATGCAGTACAAAATTAACTAGACAGTAATATCAATGTTATTAATTGCTCAGTGGTAGTGTCTGATTAAGACTTCATATTTATTCACGTTATTACACTTACACTTTGTTATTACAACAATATTCGCTTTATTTTTTAAACAAGGTAGACGAGTAGTGTTGATAACATGACATTACATGACATTACATATCATCATTAAAAATATAATAAATATCCTAGTGATATCATGTGGTGTTCTGTTTTACAAATTCCATTTTGTGCTCAATTTATTTTCACTTCCTGCTGAACAGCAATGAAACCATTGGTCACAGTCCAACATATTTAAAATGTTGCAGCTTCAACTGAAATGCTACATCTGCAATCTCCACTTCCTGGGAAAAATCGGAGCTATTTGGAGCTAAATTAACTGACAGCAGGTAACCTGTGGTCTTGTATGGTGCATTGGTTGTCCGTCTGTCTGTCTAGCCAGTAGCTGAATATGAACCTTTAAATGAGACACAGTGAGATGAGGTATCACTGCAAACTGGGTAAAAGCATTTAACAAACTACTGTAGCTTACTGGATAACACGAGATTGTCCAGCTAGCTAAATGGCAAGAAACAGATTTCTGAATCTGTTTGCCTAAGCTAACAGCTTCCTTACCAGCTAGCTTGCTACATAGTGGTTTTGCTTTTCTTTGTGTTTCACATTAACATCCCAGCTCATTAATACATTGTTTTGTAGCTAGTAGATGAAATGGTTACTACAATAAATCAATATTTTGAATTGACCTCATCCTGAAATTAGGTCAGTTCAAATAAACAGTAGTAGTCTGACTGGTATATATTTTTAATAACTTGTTTTATCTTGAAATGTACTGTATGATATTTTGATGTAACGTGGAACAGTTACAATTCAATCAGAGAAACTCTCCAGCTCTCTTATTTTCAACATTTCATTATAACATTGTATAGATCACCTTAAAATAACTAGTTACAACCCCTGGACTAACCGTTGGGGAATTCTTATTTCCCCTGTCCTTTTGATGGAGTTATCACTGTCAATTAAATCCTCAGCAGAATCCAGGACAACTAGCAGTAGTTACAGTCCACATATTTAAATATGAAGCCCATTTATATAGCTGGATATAATCATTTAGAAATATAGCTTAGAGAATGGGTGTAGAATCCCAGCCTGGATCCAGTGCACCAATCAGGACTGCCATACGCAGACCACGCAATCACAAGACCATGTTCCTATACCTTGTTTTTATTCACTAGCTACAGCGTCTCATAGTGTATCGTAAACTGACACCGCAAAGTGTTTAAAGGGGCGGGATGCAGCAGAGTAATGGTGAGGAGGGATCTGTAGAAAAGAGTGATGGTGAGAGTGATTGTTTCTGAATCAAAAGACCAGTGGAGATGGAGTCTGGGCTGACTTTGCGGGGTGGGGGGGGTACAAATGCTGCCGGACACACAGGCATAGTGATTTTCAGTCAGAATGCACTTCCTGGTATGCTCATTGGGGCAGTAGACTGTATGAGGTTGAGGAGTGGACGATGCTGATTGAAAGTGAATGAGGGATGAGTACAGAGGCTTTGCCCAGGTTCAGAATCTCAGACCATCAAAGGGAAATAAATGCTTTTGATGATGACTGTCCTGTTTTCCAGCTGGTTTGTGTAACTGATTATTATTAGTAGTAATACCAAATAATTGGGAGAGTCAAGATTTGTGTGTAAATTTTAAGTAATAAAAAAAATCTATTTCCAACTGTATGTGCTGCTCCCTAATAAGTCGTTCTAATGGTATTCTTATGGCTCCCCTGTTGCAGGTCTCTGTGGTACTGTATACGTTTACACCAAATTACCATAGTTCTGGGTTCTGAGTAGCAGCACAGTCCTGAGTAGCAGCACAAGGACAAGGGCTAATGAGGAGGTCAATGAGGTGGTGGAGATTCTGCCATCATGAGATCACAGAAGTGCCTGCCCAGGGCATGTGTAGAGAGGGCTGTGTGGTCTACTCATTCTGCTTTTGAAGGACCCTTGCTGCACAGGAGAATGTGAGTGTAGTGTGGGGTGACCTAGCACCACTTCTCACCCTCTTCATGGCTTTCACCACTGTCGAGAAGTGCCCGCTTCGCCCTTCACTGCCTCAGGTGACCCAGGGTGGCTTGTTTGTGACACTTGTGATAGTGATTTGGTTTCCTCGAAACTTGACTTGGGCTACAGACACCCTGATACTTTATTGAACAAAGAGCGGTGTGGTTAAACTGTATTGAGGGTACTGAAAAGCCAGTATTATGTTTCCCTGAGCCTGCAGCTATATTTTAGCATGTGCCAATATGAGCATATAAATAGATATGAGATGGAGAAAAAGTATGCAAAAAAAACATGAAGCATATCAGAACTAGCCTGTGTGCCCTGCTTTGAAATAAGATCACTATTATAATCATAAATATCAATACATGTGACTATTGATTAGATGTCCATCATAAGCCACCAAAGGACAGGTGCCTTTTTCAGATAATTGTCCGGGCTGTTTTGCAGTGTTTTTTTCCCATGTGCTAACTGAAATACACACCCTGAGTTGGAATCTACATTAATTTTGATCTTGAGCAAAGGAGTTCAAAGCATTCTCCTACTGCCACGTTCTGTTTCATGCCGAATAGCCTCAATGTGCAGATGAAAGATTCTGAGCGCTTTCCTTTTAGGGTTACTAGATGGGCCCTTTTGTGCCAATTCATTTAGTGGCAGGTGGTCTTATTTTAATTGCTTGGGCTGAACTGGACTCTGTTCACACAGCAAGACACAGCAGGCCACCTATTTCAAATGTCCAGTTGGAGCCACTGCCAGCACATTAATGATTAAGGTGAGAGACCTAAAACCTGACGCTTATTTCAGAATAGAACAAAAGAAAATAGGAATAAGAAATGGCACATGGCCTCCATAATGTTGCTGTTGTAATGAACATGCACAACCCCCCCCTCCCCCCTACACATTCTTGTGTTTTTTCCTTTACATGTGACAGAGGGTAGCAAAAGTACCTGATTAGAAGAGTGGGGGTTGTCACCTTTTTTTTTTTTTTTCCCCAATAGACAGATTTGCAAAATAACAGGAGATGAATGCTGACCCTGGGGTGCGAGAGATCGCTACCACTGCTGCTCTTGAAACGGACTAGCCTGCCCGACAGGCAGCTTTGTAGTGCCTTCTTCTGCCTCTCTGGGGCCAAGACTAGAGCTTTGTGCAAGAAGAGGCAGGACTACCTGGAATGGCCTGAATATTTCATGGCTGCTGCCTTCCTGTCAGCTCAAAGAAGTTCCAAGCTCGTAGATACCTTCCCTTCCCCACCTTCCCCCACTCATGATCGATCTGGACCCCCCTTCTTATACCACCCAGTGAGCTGCCTGCTGGCTGCCTATTTAATATGAGCTCACCATTAAATATTAAACAAGCTGACAGGCCTCCATCGAGTCTCTCGATCCGGCACTTGGGGAAGTGGAGACATGGCTTATAAATCAGCAGTACATTTTTGAGCACTGCCAGTGAGCTGGCGTTTGGGGATAAAGTGGGGAGCAGCAAACAAGGATTTTACGCAACTTTATTTACCAGTCAGTTCTTGTTAGGGACAGTATTATACAGCATAGGCGTAACAAATGGGGGGTAGTTGGGGGACCCCCCAATAATATGTCCCCCCCAATATTCAAAACAGTCATACCTGTCCCCCCCAATAATTTTAATCATCCCCTTTCATTATGCCCCCAATATTTCATGTGTGATTACACCCTTGCTATACAGTCAATTCAACCACTGTGTACTAATGATCCAAAAAAATTGCTGGGAGTTGATGGGTGCAAACTTGTGGTGTGTTATTGATGGAAAATCATTTTTAAGCAAAGATTTATTGGAATTTAGAATTTACTGGAAAAATTCCAATATAGAAAGGATGTGACAAAACTAGCATGCATAATATACAAATAATGGCAATAAATTCAGTTCCCATGGTTGCTTAACCTGCCCACATTCCAGAATGAATCATTGTGTTACCCCCCATGAATCAGATGTCTATGTGTGCGGGCATACGTGCTTATGTGGGTGTGCATGTCTGCGTGTGTGTGTACATACATGTGCAGGCATAGGTGCATGTGTTTATATGTACATGTGCATGTGTGCGTATTTGAAGGAGAGCGAGGGAAAACGGGCATTGCTCATCTGTGATATACTCAAACCTGGTAGTGGCACAGCAGGGTGTCCGGTTTCCCTCTAATCCGTGCCCGGCCGCAACATGGCTCTCTCCCAGGTGCACCAGCTAGGGGACTTGGGAGGAATACCAGATGCCAGAAACATCTGGAAGTTTTTAAAACAGGGAGAAAGTTCAAGGCAGTTAATGAATTCTGTGTGGCGTCATTCAGATCTTGGTGATGTGGGGTCGGAGACAAGGAGGGGGGGGGGAAACAAGAGTTAAGACGGCTTGATCAAAACTAAGGAGGATGAAAAGAGTTTTCTTTCTCTCTTATGAAGAAAGAAAATTGGTATACGTTTCATGTTGCTGTGAAGCTTGATTGTTTATGCAACGCAGTGGGAGGCCCAGGCCCTGTTTGCAACAGCATCTCCACAACTCAGTGTCTGATGACCTTGCTGAGACAGTTTGCCCAAAAACAAGAGAAAAGTTTTTTCCATAAAGGTCAGTACACCTTTCTTGTTAGTAGTTTTATGGGAAAAAATATGATTAAATGTCTTATTTTATGTTTTACTTTCAAATGCATTCCATGTTTCCCCTTTGGAATATGAAATTGAACACCAAAAGTGGACATTAATCAGGATGTGGTCTTTGCAGAATAAGGAAGGCGGACACGGCTATCAACGTGTCTCATACTTTGAGCTAGCCTTGGCACACATTCTGTCTGGATTTCTTTTTTACACTTTCAGAGAATATTGTACAAGTACTTTTGTGTGTACATTGGGTTACATTTTATGCACAGCGCAGTGCTCTAATATGATTAGGCCTGGTTCTTACATTAAATGTTTGACCTTGGTTCAGAAAGAGATGTCAGAAAGCTCTTTGTCCTGAATAAGGAAGAAGCTGGGTTCTTTTGATCCACTTTGCCAGTGTTTTAAAATAAATCTGTATATTTATGCTTTTGTTGATAATGATGGAAGATGGAACATCTCTTTGTTGATGAGTTATTTGAGGGGAAGTTTCTTTATTTTCAATTTTCATATTAAGCTTATATTAAGCATAGTAAAGGGCCTTCAGTGGTGTTTTTACGCATTGGATTTGCTAGGTTTTCAAAAGGCAGTGAACTCTGTTTATCCCTCTCTATGCTAATGCTGGGCAATTTTAACCATATCATTGTTCATATTGCATAGATCTTAGGCATGGTAGCAGTACTGGTACTGTTCGCTTTGTAAAAAAATCTGCCCTGATAACTTAATGTAATGTGACATGATTGTCACAAATGCGGTGCCAGAAGCGACGTATTTATTCCAAAGACTTCATCAGGCTGCGTGTAGTCTTTGGACAAAATGCGGTCCTTTTAGCACATTTGTTTTCTGTTGGCTACTTGCAGTATCCCCAGCACTCCATACGATTTTTCACTCTATAAACACAAGGTTTGCTCTCCTTCTTATTTTTTTAACTTTTTTGGAAGTTAAAGGAAATTAATTAAATTGTTTATTGTGCAAGTTCCCTTTCCTTAATGCTTTAAGCCACTTATACACTGCAGGAAAAGATGCCTTTTTTGCTGCCTTAGCATGCTGTCAGAGCTGCTTTCATTTCAGATTGCAAAGTGTCCATATCCTAACTCTGCCAGCAGCGAGAAACCTTTAATTCTACCTCAGAGGTGCTTTATTGATGCCTCTGAGCTGATAATTGTGCTGCGTAAATTGATCTGGGTTAATCAACTTGTAAAAGTATGTGTCGCAAATACCAGATGGCTTTGCACAGAGCTCAATATTTCACTCTTCCTCAGCTCAAATAAAAATTATATTAAATAAATTCAGTTTAAATTCAGTTCATAGATATTTTTAAAACCTTCATCTACAGTGATGGTTTGTGTAGCGTGTTAATTGTTCTTTGTTTTTGTGGTTGGGCGACACTCACGGACCTTTGCAGAGGGCGTAGGCAGGGTAAATAACCCAGAGGAGGCAGTATATAAACAAAATATTGACAAAAAAAACACACAAAACAAAGGGCGGGGTATTCGGGGAATCTCACACACATAAAGTCCAAAATCATCATCTCTCTCTCTCTCTCTCTCTCTCTCTCTCTCTCTCTCTCTCTCTCTCTCTCTCTCTCTCTCTCTCTCTCTCTCTCTCTCTCTCTCTCTCTCTCTCTCTCTCTCTCTCTCTCTCTCTCTCTCTCTCTCTCTCTCTCTCTCTCTCTCTCTCTCTCTCTCTCTCTCCATCCCACACCATAGAGCCGTCAGAGCCTTTTGTTTACTCATTTGCCTTCATTAAACATTTCCTTTATTTTAACAGTTACCTGTTGTGGAAGGCGTCGGTCTACTGGAAGAGCAACCAGCGCACACACCAGTCCAGGGTTTGGCAATTACACCTGTGTGCTTAAAACTGCTCTGCTCTCTTCAGTAGGTGGCTGGAACCAGGAAGGAGGAGGCGTGAGAGACCGCACTAATTGTTTAGAGAAAAATATTTTTCAAAAAAGATGTCACAATTATTGGCAGAATTATGTGCATTACCATG
Organism: Aldrovandia affinis; assembly: GCA_029706075.1. Lineage (NCBI taxonomy): Eukaryota > Metazoa > Chordata > Actinopteri > Notacanthiformes > Halosauridae > Aldrovandia > Aldrovandia affinis. Next base: position 9,539,977 of record JAINUG010000006.1, read on the forward strand.
TCATCTTGTATAGTGTTTTATGAAATTTTTGAACATATTGGGTGGATCTTTGACCATTCGTCCCTACAGAAACTTTTTGATTGGATTCAAGCCTAGAGATGGCCATTGCAAAACATTTGTGATTGTTATTTTGTGGTCAGTTAAGATATGGTTGATTTTGAGATATCCTTGGATAATTGTTTTGCTGAAAGATCAATTTGTGGCAGACAATGGTCGAGGTGCTTGTGTAAAATTGCCAACCAAAACTATCTAACTTAAAAATATTTTTTGTGTTTTATATATAATTGTGCTAATATATATTAAACCCACTGTCAGTTTTCTATGTCCATACATTCATAAAATGTATTATTGCTGTTATATCAAGCTAAAAATGATAATAATTTACCCCACAAATGTTATATCACAGGTTAGTCCTTTTATACATACATTATCTAAAATAAAATGGCTGGCTAGCTTTAAACCTCTTCTATGTCTATGTCAAAGCGATGTAGAAGATCGAGCTTCACTCAAAACTGAACTCCTTTTGCCAGAAGTTGTTGTCGATGTGGGTGTTATTTACACTTTATTGCTGCTGCTGCTGTTGCTACTCCTGGCTCAAAGTTCAAGGTAAACTGGTAGAGTGGATTTTTACCTTTTCCCAACATTTTTTAAATTGTGACATTACAGAAATTAAATTCTTGGGAATGCTCCACAAAAAATGCTTTGCAATGCAAAAACATGTTAACTGTAAAATGAACCATTCACTTCAAAACCTTCATTGTGATAAAAAATTGTAGGCTTTACGTGCTTGCTTAATAGATTAAAAAATACATCACAATCAAGTTCATGATAAGCATGCCGGTCGGGATATTGGGTGTTCATATTCATATCCACATTATGCAGAAAGTGGTACTTTGAGTGGTAATTCGAGTAGCTCATGCTGTTGTTTATCATTGTTGACACCATTTGCTGTAAAGGGGTGGGATATACTCATCACTGGGTAATTAGTGTGCTGCGCATGTCTCTGAATGTGTTTCTGAGTGTTTCACTGTATTAGGACACGATGCAATTGATGGAAACTATAAGCAACACTGATAAAGGATCAAAATGGCGCTTAGAGGTGGCACCGTAGGATACTTTTAAATCATACCTTAGGCCATGTCCACACTAATGCTGATAAATTTGAAAACGCATCTTTTTTTTCCTCAGATTTGGCCTTCCGTCCACACTAATATGGCGTTTTTGTCACCGAAAACGAACCTTTTCAAAGACTCTCTCCCAAGTGGACAAATTTGAAAATGGCAGTTTTACGTTGTAGTATAAACTGGGAAGACGGAGGATTTAGAAAATGCTGACGTATGATTGTCATGTGATCCAAGCTGTAGCCAAAGCATTCAACATGGTGGGCGAAGTTTGTTCTCTCTACTATCTAATTTGATTGCTTTATTGGAGTTAAACATGTTAAACATTGTATGTCAAGTCCACAAATACAGAATGTTTTGGAAAAAAAGGACAAGACCTTCATATTCACGTTTTTCTATATATTTTGTAACTGTTTTTTAACAAGAATAACGTGAATGTAGAATGAAATTGGTGAAACATCTGTCATTGTTCTAACATCTGTCGTTATGTTCTGATGTATTTTCACTCAATGAATTTTCACAAAAAACTTTGTTCAAATTGTACACATTGCAAACATGAATGACCTTAAACTCCAGTCCACAAAAAAGCACTAGTATGAGAAACAATCATAAGAATACCTTTTGCATTTATGGCCTAAATCTGCTCCGTTGCTGCCTCAGATTTCCTGCACATGCCATTAAAGGAATGTAAGTGTTTTTATTGTTTCAGTGTGGATGGCCATCTTTTCCAAAACGTTGTGAAAGCACTACTGTGGACGGAAAACATTTCGACACGAAAACAGTTTTTAATGTATCCGCATTAGTGTGCACATGACTTTAATCCTTTTCTGAATATGTTTAGAATAATGGAGAATTTAACATAAAGTGCTATGTGGCATAAATAAAATGTGCTAAGTGTTAGAGCAAGTTTTTCCTGGAGTTAATTGGCCTGTGTGAAGTGCAAAGCCTGAACCAGCCAACTGTGCTGTTATCTCTGGAGCGCAAAAACTGAGAACTGAGATCAAATGTGATCAAATGAATGAATGCATTATTTATCCTGTAATTAATCGCATGGGTTTATGCATTGACAGCCCTGATTTGAATAAAACTCCATCAGCAGATCAGATACATTACATATAATCACAAAAGGCGGATTTGTATATGGGAATGGATAAGAAAATCATCAACACTACTGTGGGAGGAACAGAGATGATGAGTACTGCTCATGAATATTGCTGATTTCTCCATTTTCAGAAATGTGTGATTATGGATTTTGGAACGTGCTATGCAGAAAAGGAGGACCTTCATTTGTATTTAAGTGGAGTGAATTATTGTTATACACTACAGCTGAGTACTTGATCATCTGGCTATTTTACCACACCCACAATGGGATATTAGGATCAAAGTTGTTTATTTTAAATGATCATAAGGGAAATCTATGAAAAGCATTACAAAACCATCAACGTTTATGGTAAAAGTTAAAACAAGGGTCTATGGTTCATATTCATAAAGTGTGGTATAGTCTGCCAGTTTGTTTTCTAAGCTCTAAAAATGTAAAGTCATAAAATGGTAACTTACATAATGGCCTATATTTATCATTTACTATAGTAAATGAGCCACCTGATAATGTGATTTTCTATTCTGGGCCATCTGTGAGATTATTTTATTTTAACCAGCATGCAAAACTGCCTGTAGCCTGATCAAAAATATATTTGAAAAAAAAAAAAAAAATGCATAGACTACTATGGGATATCCAATGGCTGTAATGATGACCAGCTTCCATGGACTCGCAATGTGCCGGACAAGCTGAACACCGAGCACCCTTATGGTGAGTTTTCTACTCCTTTCAAAACCTACTGCTGAAATAGCCTAATGTAATCCAAAAAGATTCTGATCAATGCTTCTGCGTTTAGAGAAGATTGATATTTACAATAGGAAAGCAATTACAGATTGGTCTATAATGATGCAGAAAGCCTTTCACTGGGGTGAGCTTCCAATGTAAAAGAAAAGGTGTCTAATTCTGAGACCGAGAAAGCACTCTTTTAAATGTGTCTTTCTTTAAAAAGCCAGGCAGCATCACCATGCTGCCTTCCTCAGTGAGAACAATTCAATTCAAGGCATTTCAGTTCCTTTTCTTTTTGATAGAAAGGGCAGGAGCTGTTTTAAAGTGATTGGAGAAGGACAAAAGATTGCAGTGATTATATTGTTGCTGAAGAGACACAGTGTGCATGGCACAGTTATGGCTTTGAGGTGGATAAAGTGAGAAATGCTCTGCAAAATTGGCTCTTGGAAAAGTGACATTCTAAGAGGAAGCTTATGTTTTCTTAAATGGTGCACTTTGCATTTGAATAATGATGACCCTTTACGTGAGCATACTTCCTCCTATGAGAGATCACTCTCTGTCTTTTCTAGAACTGATGCTTTTGCAGTCCTGGGTTTCAGTAATTAAGCACAGATTTTAACCTGTAGAGGGCGCTGGTTCCTAATGCTTCCAACTCACCCATAGAAAAATAAATCCAGATTGCTTTAGTGTTTGTGGTGCTGGTCATTCTTAGGACTTGTTTTACATGGCCTCTTTAGAGGATTGCTACTGAGTAAAAAACATGTGCGATTGAACTGAATCAGCAAGGTGACACTGTAACCAGGCTCCAGTTGTGAGTGGCAGGAAACTGAATTTGAATTTGGCACTCTCAGGATGTGACAGATGCCAATGTCGAAGAATCATTTAGTTCTGCCACTGAAAGTCTGAGAAAGATCTAAAAGGATTTGTTTGGCTGATTCTTGGCTGTTGCATTTAACCCTTCTGTTCAATTGCACTCTGCTGGCCTTTTACGAGATGAGTGACAAAAGCATGTCAGAGTCCCGCCATGCTCCCTCTTCCCCTTAATAACATCTTAAAATGCTGGGAAGTTTCCATCAATATTATTTGCAAATATCAAATATACAATGTTTCATTGAAGGAGAAAACTACTACTACAATACATATAGTACAGTACAGTATAGTACAGTTTTTCTTTACACAGAGAGTTGTCAATGCCTGGAACAGCTTGCCAGGTCAGGTAGTAGAGGCAGAAACGCTCGGGCTATTCAAGTCCAGGCTAGATGTAGTACTAGATGCTCTTTAGATTAGGACATGATGAGCCAAGATGGGCCGAACGGCCCGTTCTCATCATTATGTATTCTTAGTAGTACAGGTAACTGCCAAAATAAAGGAAACACCAACATAAAGGGCATTTTACTGGCAGGGTTTAGGTCCACTCAACCTCTTAGAGGGTAAGGTAAATGGCAATAAATAAAGCCATTCTGAGTGATCACCCTCATCCTATGCTGATGCATTTCTATCCTGATGGGAGTGGTCTCTTCCAGGATGGTAATGCAGCAATCCACAGGGCACGAGTGGTCACTGAATGGTTTGATGAGCATCAAAATAATGTAAACCATATGCCATGGCCATCTGTTACTAGACCTCAAGCTAATTGAACACTTATGGGAGGTTCTGGATTGGCGCCTGAAACAGCGTTTTTCACCACCATCAACAAAACACCAAATGATGGAATTTCTCAGGTAAGAATGGTATTGCATTAGAGTTTCAAACACTTGCAGAATCTATACCAAGGTGTATTGAAGCTGTTCCGGTGGCTTGTGGTAGCCCAAAACCCTATTAAGGCACTTCATCTTCGTGTTTCCTTTATTTTGGCAGTTACCTGTATCATAACACAAATTAATGTTAATGTTATTGCTGCATCCCCATTGGGAAGTTAATGATATGTAATATGTCAGAGTTAGCAACAAGGTCTAGTTCTGATGCAGAGCTCGCTCTGATTCTTATGCATTGAATGTCAAGCTCTGCTGGTGCTGTTTAGTCAGAATTATTAACAAGTTTACTTCTTTTTTAAAGCCCATTGTGGAGGACGTCGGTCTCGGCCACGTGGAAGTGGCAGGGTTGCCTGTGTTTTACATGTTGTGGAGGCCTTTGGAGCAGGTAGACTTTCCGGGGGCAGGTTTGGCACTCTCACAGGGTGTGAGAGTAAACCGTGGCCCGGAAGGTTGCTCCAAAGGCCATCATTGGTTTGATTATTATTTAATTATTTAATTGGTGTCAGTCAATTGATATGGAAGTCAATTGGCTGATTGGGTGTCTGTGTGAGAATGTGAGTTGAGTGATTGTGATTGGGTGATTTCCTCACGAGTCCCACCTGAGCAAGGCAGAAACTAAGCCTATTTAAGAGCAGGTGGGGCGAGTGGGGAATGAGTCAGTCTTGTCTTGATGTGTGTGTGAGTGCGCGTACACGTATGTTGTGGATTGTGGATTGTGGATTGTGGATTGTGGATTGTGGATTGTGGATTGTGGATTGTGGATTGTGGATTGTGGATTGTGGATTGTGGATTGTGGATTGTGGATTGTGGATTGTTGGATGTTGGATGTTTGTGGAGTTTTGTGTGTGTTTGTCGAAAGTGACTGAGTAGAGTGCATCCTGTGTGTGTGGGGAAGAGGGAGAGGGGGTGCACTAAGAGTGTCCGCCTCTCTCCCTCGGTGTGATTGTGGAGAGCGAGAGGGTGCCCTGGACGGAGGGTCTGCCTCTCGCCCTCGGTTTTATTGAAAGAGAGCTCGCACTCGACAGTGGAGAGTGTTTCTGGGCAACAGCCCGAGGACTCTCACTGGAAGAGTGGCGAGTGTCTCTGTATGCATGGGTAAGAGAACTCGAACTGAAAAGTTCGAGTGTCTCAGTATGAATGGATAGGATGCACTTGAAAGGTCACTGCATATGTATGTGACTGGGGAGGTTCCAAGGGAACTCCGGAGGAGGAGGCGCGGTGTCCCGTAAGTTATAATTATTTTAGCTTGTTATTTTAGTTCGTTGTTTTTACCCGAAAGCTTCGCGGCGAGTAGGGTGAAGATTTTGTGTCTGTGTTTGTGTTGGTCTTTGTTATATGTTAACCTGCTACTCGCACTGTCTCTCTCCCATGTCTGGGGGGAGAGACCGAAAAATAAATAAATAAAAACCGGTCCGTAGACCGACAAACTCCACTCCATGTCTCCTGGCTGCTCTGTTTCTGTCCAGGGTTTGTCACGTGGCGTGTGACACCCATATATACAGTTTCATACTCTATTGGGGGAATGTACTACAGTGTAAACCAGAGGTGATCTTTCTCAGGCAGCTTGTGCTTATATTCTTGTGTTTGTGTTATGTTTTGCCAAGCCTATGTACTTGATTGTGGGTATGAACTAAGGCAAGGCTATGTGGTGCTTGTCATACTCTGTCACCATCTGGCCCAGAGCAGCTATATTTAGGACGGCTGAAGTGAGGAGCAGGACTGAGTGCATCTCACAGCTTGTCTGTCTGGGCCAAACAGGTAACTGTTCAACCCGGACATCAAGCAGCTGTGAATCTGATACTTCTCACCCAAACCCCTCACAATGGAACTGTGCTGTATATCTAACCCTGTTGTTCCCAAAGTGGAATAGTGCTGTCCCGTTAACCTGACAAAAACCATGAAATCATGCATCTATATCTGCTTCACTGAAAAGAACCATCTCCTGTCCCCGCTTACATGTCAAGCACCTGCACCACATCTAAGCATCAGTACTTGCTCCACAGTCCAGATATTCAGTATTGACTGCTTCTTTTCTCTCTACAACATTTACCAATTGACTCACAGCTTTTTACCACTGAAGATTGATGGGAGCTTAGAATAAAAGCTTACCTGGGTTGGCCACTTCTTTAAAGAGCTGCCTTGTTGGTATTATAAATATAGACCTTTCAAAAATAGTGAACATCTGGAAGTAATTGCTAGCAGTTTGGATTTCTACCTGGAGCTTCAGAATGTCAGCTCTTAATGGTATGCTAGTGAAACAGCTTCTCCGATAAAAATTACACGCAACTGTTAAAGAGTAAATTAATTGGCTAAACTCCAGCCGTTAATACTCGGAAGGAAAGGCTTCATGTTGTGCCCTTTACAAATCATGTATAAAAGCTTAAAAACATTCTCTTGGTGGAATAATTTAGGAATCTCTCATGCAGATGCAGATAAATCAAATGTGACCAATGGGCAGATTGGTAGTCCACTACAGAAGAGTCGGCAGTTGTCACCTAATTTTGTCAATGTTGTCAGTGTTGACAAATCATCATCAGTATTTAAATGATGTAAGATTCAAATAAATGAAGGGAAACACACTGGCACACCACTTGCAATAAAGTGATACTGCATTTATGGAAATTAGAAAGTAAGAATCTAGAATCTTTTCAAACCAAATGTATCAAAGATAAATGAAAGCTTGCTCTACTAAATGTGCTGTTGCATGAGCAATTAAACACTCACACTTGATAACAATATTTTTATAAAGCTGAATGTACACCTCTGTTAAATGTCATAAAGAATCAGCCTAATGAAGTAACTGGTGTTTCTGGGTGAGAAGTTGAAGTCAAAGCGTTTTTTGCATATTTTCATAGTGTGTGATGGGAACACTTCTAAAAGACTATTTAACTTTTAATGAACTGGTAAGCCAACTTCAGCAAGAGGAGGTAACTGAACTTTTTTTTAAACTTTGGTTCTGACTCACTCCAGTATTATATTTGTCTATTTGTCACACATTCCTGCAGTAATGTAGAAGACAATTCATATTAGCTCATATTAATGTATTTTGTGAATCCAGTTCACATTTGAATAAATTCATATCTCTGAGAGTCTGCATCAAAACATGGACTTGGCCTCAGTTTACCCATAAACTGCATGTTCCCAACCCCTAATCCTATGGAAGACTTGAGTAACATTCTTTCTCTTATAAAGGTACTATGGTATGTTGTAACAGATGGAGTATGTGTTTGTATTGAATTTGAAGGGTGTGAAACATCACACCACTTTCACCATGTTTTTGCTTTTTTTGCAACTGAGATGCTAAATCAGTTATTTCCAGCATGGTATTGTTTTTATGAATATGAAAATAGCAGTTAGTTTGCATAGCAGAATATTTATCATATTCATCATTATTGTAGCCTCTTTGAAATTTTGAATTAGTCATGGTTCATTCAATCTGGGCTCCACAGAACATACAAACACAACAAAAAATCTGAATTTCTGATGATAAAATTCAAACTATTTTCAGGGGTAAAGACTGCCTGCCAGTTATTTTCAATAACAACAAAAGGTAATCATACAGGTCCTGCTACAATAAGCCTTAGAACATCTATGGGTCAGTCTGGTTGTGGTTTAATTTCCTTGGCTTTGAAACAAGAGAAGTTCAGTGATCAGACTTGTACTAAAAATGTCCAACTACTGTTTGAGCAAATTTCTTATAAACAACACTTGACAAATAGCACTTATTTTAGTCCAATTCATTCACATAAAATAAGTGCTTTTTCAATAAAAAATGGATGTATGCCCAGTGTGTAAGACTTCCATTGTGGCTTCACTGAGATGCCATTTTCTACAAGGGTCTAGCTCTCAAAGTACTAGCTTGCAGGCAGCTATCTCAGTCCCCCTCGCGCTCCAAACACAAAGATTGCTTCAAGATAAATCTCTATTAAATAGAAAGGCAGAAATTGTAATGTGACGACAGCTTGTCACTGTGCTCATGAGGTTGAGTGCCATCATTCATGTTGCAGCAGGCTTCTTCTCTTCTTTTTTTTTTTTTTTGCTCCCGATGATCAACATTTTTTGCCAAAATTCTCACTGAGTTTTTTTATGTTTTTGTTACAGCTTCACTTAGACAGCAAGATACATATTGCCCCTTATGCTCTTTATGTGGTGGTAGCATCGCAGTAAAAGAGTCCCTGGGCTCTAGTAAGCCCCAGGACTGCACTGTGGAAACTTGCGAATTTTATGGAAGGGGGGTAGCTATGGCAACCATGGAACACCCATGGGTCACCTGCTCCTCTCAGCTTCAGTGACTGGTTTCCACTCGTCGTCATCTTCAACATGTCAAGTCAACACCTGCTCAGAAATAGGATCCTGCTTCTCCCTGCTGCATGTGATAAACATGCCCCTTTGATAATAGAATCTAATATTCACCATGTTGGAATTTTGTGCATATTTTCAAAGTATTTTATCCATTACCTCACATTACCTCCTTACCTTTCGTTTTTTGTTTAAACATAATACTATTCAGACATTATTATGAAGATTCACAGAATCAGTGTTAAAGCTATTGATTAGGATCATATTGTATTTTTATTGTTGCTTTCTATGAATAAATTCCACTTATAAAATTATGTATTATTTTTCAAGTGTGGTTTATAAGACATTTGCTCAAACACTTACATTCCTAATAGTAGATCTCCTGAAATGTCACAGTAGTATCACAGAATGTATTGGTTTCTCTCAATTGATGCTCAAGATTCTACCAATTCTTTGTCTATGGCTGTCGGGTGATTTGATAGTCTTTTCAAATTTTAACATTGTCTTCCAGGCTCAGGAAGAGTCATGCTATTGCTGTGCATCTTGAATAATTGATATGACTTTATTCTCACATCCATTATACATGTCTCCCTGCTCCCTGTAACCTTACTGCATGTTTTGAGTTTGGAATGTTCCTTTAGGCCTCCCCACTACCAACAATATGGTTATTGCTTCTTTTTTTTTTTTCAAAATATGGTAATTTGTCAATGCTGAAGTGTAAATTAATTTGAGATGGTTGAAACTTTAAGTGAAAAAATCATAGCTGCTTGTGTACATTGAAACTATAGAATTGCAGGTGTTAATGCATTCAGGTGTTATTGTGAAATATATGTTTTAGGATTTTTTTGTCATGTGAATCTATTTTTGTGTTAATCACACCAGCCCTTTTTTTCCCCTAAGCATGCCATGCTGAATTGAACGTGATCATGAACGAGAACCCAGCATATACGTGGTTTTGTTTCCATGTAACAAATGTGTAAAAACTCATCATCCAGGCAGGTGGGAAAGTGCTGCTGTCAGCTCTGGCACATTTCCTCTGTCTGGTTGCTCCCAGAAATGAAATACAAAGAGGCTATACCCCCGTCCACTTCTCGATGTGATGTTGTTGTAGTTTTTATTTGAGCCCGTAAACTTAATTGCTTTGGCTAATGATTCTTGGGGCATTGTTAAGGGAAATATCTCTCGACAGGTTGCAGACAATGCAAAAAGAGGCACAGTGCATCTAATTACTTTCAGTGTGCTGGTAGTAGAGTAGATGCCTGTATTTACTTTGAGTAGATTAAACGAAGGGGAATTAGAGCATAACAAAGGAGTCCTGCAGAGACAGGTCCCACAGAGCCGAAGTAAGCCCCCCACCCTCAAATATTGTTTGAGATAAAACTGCAGTTTTTGACATTCCTGCTTTTTGTACCAAGTTAACATATTCAGAGGTTCATTCCTCTCCCCTGCTCACTTTTCATTTTTTCCCTCTACTTTCCAGATCCCCTGCTGTTGGTATTGAGATGCGGTCTTTGTTGGATTATTCAGGCTGCATATTGAGATGGGATCGAACTTTCCCTCTCTGATCATGAGGAGGGCTGCCTAGCCTTCGCCTCCCTGCACAGTAGGGGTATAAGCTCCATCTCAGGGCTGTCACTTCATTAAGAAGCCTCTTGCCTCATCTTGCCTTTTTTTTCTTCTTCACATATTTGTCCCTTTTCAGCTATGCCTCTCACTTTTCAGTTTGCCACCCAGAAAACTAATTACACTGTAAATGCCCTGTACACAGTTTGCCAAGAACTGTTCCGCAAAGACACAATCTATTAAAATGTGTAATTTCTGATGGTTGCTTGTTCCTCTGCAACAGGAAAAACTGAGCTATAGTTGAACTTTTCTTAATCACCTCCTCTCTCTCCTCCCCTTTCCCTTATAAGAGGTGTAAAAAATCTTAAACGATTGCTGTTTCAAATGTCCTTTTGATTCAGCACTATATTCAGTGTTAAGGACAAGTTTATGAGTTACAGATAACAAGGACTCTTGGATTGGTGAGAACATTTTTTATCTCCAGCAATTTTGCCCTGAGTTTATATAAATAAAATTCTCTCTTTTTTTAATGCATGCACTCTTATTTTCTTAATTGGACCCCTTACTCAGAATCCTCTTGAATGTATGTCCTTCAGAGCGAGGGAACTTAATATTGGCTCAGCCTATCTACTGCTGTGATGAACCTCCATTCCCACCAACCAGCACACAGTGGAGAGAGATTAGTGTGCTTTAGGGGGCACTGTGGTCTTATTCCTTTCAGTAAAGAACACCCACTGCTCACCTCTGATACCCCCTGCTCCATTATGGCAGGACACATTCAATCGCCTTTAAAAGGGGTAAAAAAAAAATCTCAAACGACTTGTTTGGAGCTGAAGTGAAATGAGTTATGCCGCTTTCAACCGAATAGCGCACAAAACGACCTGCTGAGCAGCCGTTCCCATGGAGCAGACGGCTAATCGCGCGCCACCTCTTTATTTATTAATTCCGAAAATTAGTCTGAGTCACCGAAATTAACATCTATTTCCAGTGATGCTAATGGGGAAAAATCTGCCTTTCTTGCCAGGCGACATGCAATTTTTTTTTCATTTAAAAAAAAAATCTGTGGATCGAGAAGGATTAAGCTGCATTTGTTTTATGCATTATTGTGTAGCCCTTGGTCCCCGAGCCTTGGTTAAAATTCTCGGCTCCCCGTTGCACGCTTTCATTTCATTTGAAGTAGAAGGCATTGATTATCACAACCTGTCACAATCATTTAGTGAATCATTATCATTGAAAAGCCAGTGAAATAATTAGTGCAGTAAAATGATGAATCTCTCCAAGCTCCTAAATTCTCATTGAGCTGAGAGTTCCATCTGTAGTGAGAGCCAGTTTTGTCGGGGTGATCTGGGCTTTTGCGTTCATTTAGGAAAATAAATTGGGTGAAATTGCAGCCATGTGTGCGGGAATAGGGAATGCAAAATGCTGATTGCATTCTAATTCTCTTTAATTATGCTCTGGTTGCTTCTAATTTAGTGTTGTTTTTTTCCTGGTTCCCTTTTATGCTACCCCACTCCTAATTCTATACAACACCTCCTATTGTATACCCATTAGCTAATCTGGCACCTTTGTTTATCTTAATCCCTTCCTATTGAAATGCCAGGAGTTGTCCTCTCCTGTTTACTGCCCTAGCACTTCTTGCCATTGTTTCAGCCTGCATTCCATAACACAGCACCCGAACCCCCCAACGGCAAGTGAGCAATGGCTTTACCCATGGAACTCTTTCCATTTTTCTCTCCTCTCATTTCCCTCCCTTTTTATGGTTTACTGAGCAGTTCATAGTCTCTATCTGATTTAGGGTGTTTTATCATGCTTTTCTCTGTGGCACAGATCCCCTGCTGTGGTGAATGTGGTGTTTCTACCCCAGTGGAGTAAGGGAGGGTTTGGCGTTCTGTTATCTTTGAATAAAAATGTAAATCCGTTGAAAGTCCCCAGTGCCTATTATGAAGGTTTCCATTTTGGCAGCATCTCAGCCCTGCCATTTTCATCTCTAGGGCTATAGGGGAATGGTCCTTTCTCTCTGGCTTCTGCTCAGAGGGGTTCATCTTCACAATGTGGTTATGCCATTGAGGCCACACTGCCATCCTGCAGTGAGCAGAAATAATAGAACAACGGTATGCCATGGTGAACTTTTCAGGCTTTTTAGCACAGCCATAATTATATTTAGTGGCGGTGAGAACATAATCCTTAGAACCTCTCTCCACAAAAAAAGAACTCAGGTTGCTGGAGCTGAAATCAAGCAGTGCGCTCTTGAAATGATTTGCAGCGATGCATAATAAATGCTTTCTGGTTGCTGGATTTATTATTTGCCCATAACTTCATGAATACATTTTTATTGCAAGTCATCCCTTGGTGCGCTCAAGGTCCAATGAACCTAGCTCTCAAAATAAACTTTTAAGTCCACCGAGACCCACAAGCAGTTGAAAATATGCGAAGATTGATGAAAAATGCATGCCTTCACAAGGGTCCTGCCCGCAGATTCCCTGTGCTGCTGGCTTGTCACTGATGGGCGTGTTGGGATGAACTGTGTCCGTCACAGGCGGTCTCTGAAGGGTCGGTGCGAAAGCTGAGGGGTTTTTCCAAGCTCTCCTCCTGTCACTAGCAGGTCAGGAGGGATGCGGCTTAGTGAGATCCAGGAGATCAGAGTGTAGTCGGTCTACTCTGCAGTGGTGCCAGATACTTGTCTGTCCATCCGCTAACCTTTTACTATGCAGCTATGGAAATGTGTGTTGAACTCTTTGAGATTTTTAGAGAGCATTTGGTCTTAATGTTGCTTGAGTAGTATTTGAGTATTGATAGCGGATACAGTCACTGGAGTATTGGTATGAAATTGCCTTCTTTTAAGTCTTTTAGCATTTATTAATTTATACATTTATAAATTATTTTTTTATTATATTTTTATCCAACTATTTCTCCATTTTCCGAATTTGGCATGCCCACTTGCAAAAAAGGCAGATCCCATCACTGCAATGTCTTGGGCCCTAATATGCAAGAAGGACCACAGTGTTGACAAGCCATTTTTTATTAATGCATACAATTATTATATAGAAATAGCATGTTGCTAGCCACTTGTGCTTTTTTTTCTACTACTCTTATTATCTCTTCTGGCAATGTTGTAGTTTCATTGTTTAGTGTACCTGGGATGGCTAGTTAGCTAGCTTGCTAACAATGTTTTTACTTGAAAATGAACATTTTATCGTTACTCAATTGACTGGATATGCTTTTAAACAGCTTTTTCTTCCAGTAATCTACCTGCTGACTTTGAATCAGGTTTCCAAACCAAGTTCTAACAACAACCATGTAGAGAAAAGACTGACTAATTATATTGGATCAGTGGCAACAGGCTTAATTAGATACACTAAAGAAAATCTTCTTGTTTGATTCACAATGATTTCATTAGCATAAACACATTAGCTTAAACACACAAGTTAGATACACTTTTTTATATACCTCTAGTATGATAATATGCTATATGACCATTCAAACTAATCTAATAAGGAGTAGAGTTATCCATAATAAATTCTCAATTTTCATTGAGTACTCAGGGATTCCTAACTTACTGTCTAACTTCCAAACTTTATATTCTGCCTGTTAGTATTTGTGTTTGGGAGAGAGAGAGCAGTGGAAAATAAAAGTTATGTGACTTGGAACCAGATCAGGTAGGATTTATATCCAGCAACACAACACAGAAATTCACATATGAATCACACAGTGACAATTTCAACATGGGATTTTGACTAGCCCTGCATGCACTATATGGTGTTATGACCGTCTGTATCATTTGCATTGTCAAAATGGAGCCCATTATGTCCATGCATAGTGTTTTGAAAATTACTGCCCCTCCCGTTAATGTTTGGTTTAATTAACAGTAGAGAGCGTTGAACCCATTCATAAACCATCTTCTGCAATGTTTTGTGTTTTTTTTAACAGCCAATTTGTGTCAAATATACAGGCATTACAGGTGCACCTTTATACTGCAGAAGAGACCATATGACTTTTTTTTCAGCACAGAAAAGCATAATCTGTCAGGTTTAAAGTACCATTATGCATATTCACAATCCAACCTGAAAAAGCATGACCATCTACCTTCAGGACTGCGTTCTTGGTGCTGTCTGCCCTGATGTTAATTTAGAATGAAAAACTTGTCTGATGAAAATGAGGTAATTGTAAGCTTTACTTACAATTCATTTTAATACGAAGTTAGCACAATTTCCTTTACTAAACTTTGCAGTATGGTAATTGAGAATACTACTTTAAAATACACTTGAAAAGTTGCACATTTCATTGGGAGAGTAAAAAAAAGGACTTTATACAGGTTGTTAATGAAATACCGACAAATGGTGTTTAGCATAATTGAGAATGATATATTCTCTTTGAAAATATAATGTGAAAGTCTGCATTACAATGGAATGGGTAGGATTTACATAGCTGCTCTGAAAAAATTGGAGCACTGCTACCAGCAAATTAAATTAATTTCTCCTGACTTGGTTGTTGCTGCAGACTACCTTGTTTACATTTTCAGAGGGATACTTTAGTCTGCTTCTGTGCAATTGTTGCACTCCATTTACCTTTTTTTGCTCTTTATGGTAGTTTGTTTCAACAACTACTACTATGCTGCTGACCCCAGAACATCTTTAGTTTAACTTTTTTGGTTGCACTGGTATGGACAACAGAGAAAATCTGGGTTATTACGAAGAATAATATAGAGCTATGCATTGTATTTCAATTTGGTTATTGTTTTTAATTCTTCCATTAAAAACCCTCAACGGTATGCATGTGGTTGTAGAAAAAAACATGCATGTGTTTTGTTCAATAAAAAGGTTGCTGACCAGTTTTGTGTGTTTGCTCTCTACCTTATGATTGAGGGATGCAACAAATGATGGTAATTGATATCTATCCAGTAAATATTTATTTCCTGGTGTGAACTATCAAAAAGATGTGATGTTCCACAATGCTAGTAAGCTTGGGGTAAGCATTGTTAAATATATTCTCTGGCTATAGTGTTTTGTATGAACAAGCTATTTCCACTTGACTCTTCAGGGCTCTAGGCAAATACACCATCTTACCTCAAATCGGCCAACCTTCTGTCTGCCCAGATCAATTTGCTGTAGAAATGCATCTGGCTTGCCTCGGGTCTAGCTGAACTGTTAAAGTTAAGGTGAATCAGTGCAAGTGTGTTTGTTACCATTACTATTGTACCTAATCTGTTACTGCAGTGTAAAATATGTCGATTTGTCAGAAAGAAGTTCAATTTCAAAATGTTTTTATTATTATTAGCAGTAGCAGTAGTATAGTAGAATTAGCAGTAGTAGTAGCAGAAATAGTTGTATTTGTTGATGCAGCAGCAGTAGTTATACCTTAACACACATACACTCAGTGGCCACTTTATTAGGGACACCTTTCTAGTACTGGGTAGGACCCCCCTTTGACCCCAGAACAGCCTGAATTCTTCATGGCATGGATTCAACAAGGTGCTGGAAACATTCCTCAGGGATTCTGGTCCACGTTGACATGATAGCATCACGCAGTTGCTGCAGATTTGTCAGCTGCACATTCATGTTGCAAATCTCCCGTTCCACCACATCCCAAAGGTGCTCTATTGGACTGACTGACTGACTGACTGACATCTATCTGGTGACTGTGGAGGCCATTGGAGTACACTGAACTCATTGTCATGTTTGTGGAACCAGCTTGAGATGACGTGTGCTTTGTGACATGGCGCATTATCCTGCTGCAAGTAACCATTAGAAGATGGGTAGACTGTGGCCATAAAGGGATGCACATGGTCAGCAACAAGGCTGTGGCAGATGTTCAATTGGTATTAAGGAGCCTAATGTGTGCCAAGAAAACATTCCCCACACCATTACACTACCACCACCAGCCTGAACCGTTGACAAGGCAGGATGGATGCATTGATTCATGTTGTTTATGCCAAATTCTGACCCTACCATCTGCATATCGCAACAGAAATCAAGAT
Source organism: Aldrovandia affinis (assembly GCA_029706075.1). Classification (NCBI taxonomy): domain Eukaryota; kingdom Metazoa; phylum Chordata; class Actinopteri; order Notacanthiformes; family Halosauridae; genus Aldrovandia; species Aldrovandia affinis. Next base: position 9,556,510 of record JAINUG010000006.1, read on the forward strand.
TCATCAGACCAGGCAATGTTTGTCCAATCAACTGTCCAGTTTTGGTGAGCTTGTGCCCACTGTAACCAGTTCTTCCAGTTCTTAGCTAACAGGAGTGGAACCCGGTGTGGTCTTCTGCTGCTGTAGCCCATCCACTTCAAGGTTCAACCTGTTGTGCATTCAGAGATGCTCTTCTGCATACCACTGTTGTACCGTGTGGTTACTGTCACCTTCCAGCCAGCTTGAACCAGTCTGGCCATTCTCCTCTGACCTCTCTCATTAACCCCCTGAGGTCCATGCTAAGCTTAGAGGTTGTTTGTGATTTTGGCGTGGTCTGATATTTATCTCAATTTCATCAACTTAACACACACTTACTCCAAAGTGTTTGATATTTTTATTTGAAGGACAATCACAGCTACATTTATATGCCATCAATAGTTTGGTCAGTATCATATGCAGCTTTTAAATAGATCTACAAACACATAAGTTATAAAGAGTACATTTTTCTGCCGTCACAAAAGTTGTGAAAGCACACACTAAACTATAGTGACGAATTGTTTTGCCAATGTGCGTTTGTTCATCAAGGTCTTGGTTATGTAAGGGTGTTAAAATAGTTTAGCACATATGAGATCTAAATAGCTAAAAACCTGTTTTTATCAGAACTGGTCACATTTATTTCAGGCTGTGGGAGGGCTATATGCTAATTTACTGAATATTCATGATCCACACCTGAAAGATCTGTCAGATGGGCCATCTCTCTCTCAAAGGCCATCAGACAAAGACATCTTGCAGAGTAGCCTACGCATTTCTTGCGACCAACAGAAGCCAGTTTGCCAACATCCAAAGTATGTTTGGCAGTGGGCACAGGCACATGATCAAAAGTAGCCCATTTTCTGGGTTTAAGATATTTATCTTTAAACGTCTGTAGGAAAACGAAAGCAAAATCCGTGTCTACGAAGACACAGAAAGACATAAACAAGACAAAACAAAATAACCAACGATCAGGAACAAACAAAACGTATCCAAAATCTCGGAATAAATTAAACGCTGGGAATCTAAACCACAATAAGCACACAAACAAGTTCTCGAGAGGCAAGAAACATTAATCACAATAGGTATTATCAAGCTAAGCTAGATAATGTCCAAGCGCCGAAACAGAATGCCAGCTGGTTAAATATCCTCCCGTTAATTATTTGCAGCAGTTCGCAATGATTCTGATTGTTTCACAAGCGTGACGTATAGCGTCACAAGACGCGGAATTCATATATTTTCACGAGTATTTGAAAACATGGTAAATAACATAAATATCAGCATACCCCGTCTGTTGCTGGCAGCTCGCAACTGTAAACACAGACAAGATGCGATATAATGTCGGGACATTGTTTACGCTGCGATTTCACACATGGCCCCATGCCCCTCCCCGAGACTAGCACCTAGTTACCATGTCAATAGAAGGGGGACGGAACTTCCAGGTAAAAAAGAGAGTAAAAGGCAAGGTTTACTTTTGGTCTAATTAACCTAATTTAAAAAATCTCATATTATTTGCCAGTGCTCAAATCTGAAAGTCACGATTCTAAGGTTTCTGTCAATGTTTTTGCCGCGTGTGTATGATAAAATCTTGCGACGTTAGAAATAGTAATATACTTTTATTGCTGCTGGACTCGTCGACGATCCCGTCGACCTCGGGGTTAACAAGGCATTTTCGCCCACAGAACTGCCGCTCACTGGATGTTTTTTGTTTTTTGCACCATTCTCTGTAAACTCAAGAGACAATCATGAAAATCCCATGAGATCAGCAGTTTCTGAGATACTCACACCACCCCGCCTGGCACCAACAATCATTCCACAGTCAAAGTCACTTAGATCACATTTCTTCCCCACTCTCATTTTTGGTCTGAACAACAATTGAACCTCTTGACCATGTCTGCATGCTTTTATGCATTGAGTTGCTGCCACATAATTGGCTGATTAAATAATTGCATTAACGAGTAGGTGTACAGGTGTACCTAATAAAGTGGCCACTGGGTGTATATTTCTTTGGTTACAGGTGAATGACTGCTCATAAGGGCTAAAGTTCTCTGATTTGAATCGTTGTACGGTGGTGACTTGATCAGTTGTATTTGTGTGGCATGAGATGAACACAGTGAAAAAACATATGTTGATGTTGAGTTGTCTTCATGAAGAATAACATGTGTCAGATATAACAATCAACTGGAGGTGTTGTTCATGTATTTTTATGAAAACAAAGAAAAAATAAAGACTTTCTCTAGCTCTGCACATTTGAGCATTCTGTGAGGGAATTAGCCAAAATTACAACTACATTTGGATCAGAATTCAAACTTTAAATTGATGTAAAATGGCCAATTCTGTTCTACAGTGGCAAGAGGTCTGACTGTCACTCATGTGAAGTGCAAGGTATTGCATATTCAAGCTTCCACTAGATATACCAGGTAGTTTGTCTAGGACAGCTGTGTGTCATCACTTGGTTACTATAATGTGCCATACTGACATCCATGTACATCAGTTCCAACACAAAACCCAAGAGGATATTCTTCCCTGACAAAAAAAAATGTTGTTGTGGAAAGACCGCAGAGAAGATACAGAACAGTCATTCAGAGCAGATCCCAAACACTGAAACAAAGTTCCAGTAAAATAGGCCAACCTAATTTGTTTGCAGTCTTTTTGTGTGTGTGTGTGTTAACCCTGATGGCAGGAGTGAGCCTGTTGCTGGAGATGCATTGGTGAATGTACTCCTGATCCAGGGCCAGTGGACAGAGTGTGCTGCCAGCCTTGTAATTACTTATTATTCCTCCCATTCACCCGTCTAAACTGCTTCCAAGCCAAAATGCAAAATATTATATATGTGGCATTCCGAATATCTGCAATATTTTGTGTACATTTTCATTTATGCAGACTTGTTCTTCAAACATAAATGTTGTTGCTGTTGTTGCATTATCACCTGTCTTGCTTGTCTGTCCCACAATCCCACACGCATGCATGGTTTTCATGCCCTGTGGAGAGTTTCGATTTTTGCTCTGAAATTAAAGAACAAGTTCCATTGGCCTTTCTCTGATTCAAGCTCATAACACAAGAAAAATATGTCTCCTGTATCAACACTTTTGCCGCATTACTGTTCTGGGCAATTGTCTGGCTCATCCTCATAACTTTTTTTTTCTTCTGTTCAATAATGGTTGGTGTCCTCTGAGGAGGTCTTTGTGGCAGGGGTCATGACCCCGCACTTCTCATTTGATCTAGCTGTTTAGAGCTATCTGGGACCCAGCTCCCTGTGACCTCATCCCTCCAAACACAGGCTCCCAACACAAGTCACCAGCAGATTCCTTTGCCTTGTGTCTGTGCCAATAATAATTCTTATTAGACAATAAAACTGTCCTTTTTGAGGATTTGGGGAAAAATTTAACTGCATGATAGATTCAAATTGATCTTGTAGTGAACCGCTGTGCTGAAGAAAATCAACCACGAGGCTGTAAAAGTTAATTTATCAGAAGATGGTAACAAACCACTGCCTCGCCCTGCTTCGCCCCGCTCGACCACCAAACTCCACTGTGGCTCCTAGTGGAGCAGCCCTGTGCACTGTTTATCCCCCGATCAAAGATGACATGTCTGTTTGAAATATAGCAGCATTGTCTGCAGGTGACCGGCATGTCTCAAGCTGTTCACAAAGGGTGACTTTCAGAGTTTGGTGTTTTCTGAGGTTTGTGACCTTCTCATTTGTCCCCACAGGCATATTCTCAGAGCCACCTTCGGTTGATGGATAACTGACTCTGTGTCTTCTCCATATGTACCTGCAGATATAAAGCAGGCTATTTATTCATCAGGCAAGTATCATGATACCCCTGAAATGACTGCTTCCAGAAGCCTCTGTTGTGAATGTAATGCAAGTGAGTATCTAAAGGGAAAGACCATTATCTTTCTATCAAAAACCTGACACCTTGTCCACTAGTGCAAACAAGACTGACGCAAAGCCTACTTTACTTAAACAAATCCTGCCTTGCAATATAAAAATAAATAAGCAGACCAGTTATGGCTTGGGATGTCTGCAATGCTAAGCCATTTTGGAGATTTAAGCCTGCTGTATCGTTGAGGAATGGTCTCATGTTTCTTAGATAGAATAATTATAGGTTTTTTTTGTTTCTGCCACATCTGTATTGGGTTCACAACCAGGCAGGTATTTTCTGAGCTCTGCAGTGCTTTTAAACCTGTAGTCATAGTGGATGCATTCTGCATTTCCACATCCTTTGCTTTCTTTTTACCACAAGACCATATAACTGAGTATGAAGGGCTCATTTCCCTCTGCGCTCTGATCAAGGTAGGTAATGGAATGGAGACATTCTTGAGTGCTCTGCCTTGCCAATCACAGTTGCTAGAAGGGCATGGGGAGAAATCAATCACAACAACTTTCCCTTTGAGTAAGTGACATTATCAACAAAAGAATCACACAAGCTGCATCATATCCCCTCTCTCCGTTGCTGTTGCTACTCCCTCCACCCTGCACTAATTAATGATGAGATTTAATTGCTCCAGAACTACAGTGAGTTTAGAGGCCAAGCAGATGTATGAAAACACTGGGTTTAATGCATCTCCCAACATGAGGAAGTACCCAGGAGGCTGTATTTGGAGGCTTTCAGCTGACAGTGAGCTACTTTTCAATCCATCCTGGCTCTGTGTGGAGTCACTGTTAATGCAAATTCTCTGCTGCTTATTGTGTTCAGTGCTGTGATCCAGACCAATAAATGGTGAAAAAACTTTTTTAATGGATTTTTTTTTCAATATCATGGTAATAAATTGCTGGGATGGTATCACAATTTTCAGCAGGCACCAGTGCGAGGGTGGCCATATTTGGTTTCCAAACCATTATCTTCATATGTCTGCTTGGAAATAGAGCTCCTTCTACAGTTCTTCCATTAACATGTTATGCTAATATTTTGAACATTTCTTTCACATGATAATGCACTCCTGATAATGAGATGCTTACAATAAGGCATAGTTATTCATAGTGCATCTGAACTCTCTTAGTGATTTTAAATAGCATGCAAGCTGTATGTAATTTCCTTTGAAAGCAGGAGGAAAATGTAATAATGATTATTATTATTGGGGAAAAAATTGTGAGCAGTCAGATCTCCTTTACATTAATAACAAAAGTAAACCCTAAACTCTAAAATATTAGTACAGTAATCTAGGGTACACACTTTTAGATGTATGCAATTTGCCATGCATCACTAATCGGAAAGACAAAACATGAAATAGGTTTACTGTGTATCAGAGTAAACAGAGAACCATGGTTTGGTGTGATTTGTCTTGATAGTCAGTAAACATGTAAAGTATTTGGCTTTTTCAGTGCCTTATGCGGAATTCAGAAATGTAGCTGAAATTGTCGTTTTTATACATATTTGTATCAATGATGTCTTGACCTGAAAAGTACCTAAATCTACAGGCAGTGAAATAGCTAAGTAATTAGGTGCAGTATAGGTATGTGGAATACATAGCTCCTTGCAAAAAGTGGTTGAATATGTAACACTATACATGCTCCCTGCATATTTACACCACTCTTAGAGGAGTTGAAACAGTTGTAAAGTCACACAGAGTGAGAAGGTGGTAATAAACATTAAGCGGCCCTAATACCTGTGTTATTACACTGTAACTAAAGCACTAGGTACAGGGTACCAACTGTATGTACACATTGTTTCATGGTACTCACAACTGCAATATTTCATATAAATTCTAAAATACATAAATATTGATGAAGAAATACAGTAGCATTGCATTATGTTACATTCCAAAATAATTGCAGGGAAATTTTAAATTAAGTTATCTGTACAATGCATGGTTTACCCATGCTTTATAGAATTTTGGTCAGATGCCTGACTATAGGCAGAAATCAAATATTTGAGGTTTTGGGTGGTTGGAGGCTGTGGTTGTAACATTCAGGCAATGCTAAATTTAAGACCTCTCAATACTGGCCATGGGCATTAGGACATGAAAGCAACTTCATGGAGCCCAGAGCATAGACCTCTGTTTATCTTGCTTGTGACTAGCGGCAGACAAAACAATGGATATTAGTATAGCACAACATACATAGGCAAATAGTAAATATCCATGAACAGTCTATTGCCTCAGCAGCAGATAATTCCACCTTTATTGCGTCCAGCTTCTCTATTTAGATTAATAATAATGATTTGCCATCCCAAAGCCTGTCAGTCGCAGACTATTTTAGGAAAATACCATTATTGAGCCAAAGACATAATTTTAAAAATGTTTTTTTTCAGATTTGATCCCGTTTTGGTAGCCAATTACACCCGCTATTTTCAGGTCAATCCCTCCCTCGTAGTTCGCTGCCACAGCCCTGTGATCGGTAGTGACAAAGGCAAAGTATTGTCTCCTCCGAGGTGGCACTCGTCGTGCTGTTGACCGTAACTCCGGCACCCCAGATCCACTCCTGTGCGCAGCGAATGTCTTGCCGGCTTCCCTCCCCTCTTCCTGGGGCGGATAGCCAATCCGGCCAGAGCCAACTCTGGCACAGCCGGGAATTGAACCCCGGTCATCGTGGTCAGCGTCGGACGTTGAAACCACTAGACCACGCGGGAGGCGTATTTGGTGTGGGTAATCTGCATCTGAATGACAACTATACCAACACATTTTTAAAGACTACGTATTGGTGGCCCAAGCCTTGTGTGCAGGTTCCATCGCTGACCTCTTCCTGCCCAGTAAGGCACAGCACAGCTCAGGCTGAACATAGCTAGGGCACATTAGGCCACCTCCTCCACAGGCTCAGCAGCTCCTGGCCAGTGGCAGGAGTGGGGTGTAATGGTCTTGACTGATGTTGAGAACTATGACCCTGGTGATTAATTCTAGGAGATTGCATGTCCTGACTCTTCTCTCTTTCCCCTGTGTGCTACATGGTAATTGGTTCTTTCACAGAGCTGATGTACTGGGGGAGATTTAGGTGACAGGTTGCAAATTTAAAAACATTTTTCCTTCTATATTTGGAGAGGAAATTGAAACTGGAATTTTTCTGTGTTGTGTGTTACAGGCAGTTTGAACCAAAGCGCAACAAGATTGTCATTGATTTTAATTCAATTACCCACTGTGGAATGGGCAAAACGACTGAGTATATCCAGTCAGACAGAGCTTTGATTTCCTCCTCACTTACTGAAGGAATTTTAATGTTTATCCATAGAAATGCTAAATGAAATATAAAAATATGAAATGTGAAAGTTACTGTAGTATTCAGTTAATTGTCTGTGACACACATAACTAAGTTTTAGGGCACATAGGTGTGCACAGGGGAGATGGGTGTTTTTTTAATTGTAAACCTTTGGTTGTAAATTTGTTGAAAGGAAATGGTAGTGAATAGAATAAGATTTAGGAAATAGGAACAAGATTTGTCTCACCATCCTGTAAAAATACATGAAGCCAATGTTTTAACTGCTTTTCAAGGAGTCTTAGCTCTTAATTTGCCAATGAGCCTTTTAACTGCACAAATAAATTATTGGTGTACCAAATGTATGTTCCTCTTTAATCGAGTCACATGCTTCTGTTTAGAAAAACTGAAAATAAACAATGAATCCTTTAGCCCTTACTGTGTTGAGTGGGAACAAGTAACAGGGTTCCTTATCGCCTTAGTAAAATTGAGTGGGGAGGTGATGTCTAATGATGCTCTGGCTGCATGCCTATTGAAACCTGATTATCTTTCTGAGTTGTGGCTGTTCTGTCTCTTTGATGGAAAGCCTTCCCTCTGTTCCTTACTTTTTGGAACAGCATGAGTTGTTGTCATGAAACCCCTCCGTCTGGAAATTTTAAAGGTGGTTTTCACTTTGCCATCGTATTCAGTCAGAAAGAATTACAGATGTGAAAATAATAGTTCTGAGAGTTGAGGTTTCTTTGGATTGGAGGTGTGAGATCTGAGGTGCCTGGGTGTCTTTGAATTGTCAAACTCTATAAAAACATTATGAATGAGAATTTCAATACCAGAAAAGAGGGAAAAAGAACAACACAAGCCCTGAAAAAACTGCCAAGACTATGATGGGGGGAACCTAGATATTTCCATTTTCTATACTCTTTACAAGTTACAAAATAATCGATTGCCAGTGTCTGTTATGTTGAGGGTATTTATATGGCAAAGCGTGTGAGTTCTGAAAGCTCTCAGAAGTTGCCCTCGAGCCCCCTTTTCTTCTAACTCCATTTCCTTTGTCAGATGTTGTCCTTCACTATCTTCAATGTGCTTGAGTTTCAGATCTTCTCTTAACACTTCTAAGGCACACTTCAGTCCACTGACACACAGAGAACACAGAAAGGACATCCCAGTCTATTCAGATATTCCTCTCCTTGTATCGTTATTGAAACTGTACTCTTCCCACAGATTAAACAGAACACTAGAAACAAGCACTCGATGCATTCTCAATTTGGTTCTCTGGAATGAATGCTGAACATTGTAATTTCGACCTCGGCCGGTGTGTTCGGTCAAGAATGGCTTCCAACTCCTACAAGTTCTTCAGCTTTGCACATTGTGAGGGCCGTATTAATGTATTCATGCTCAGTGGAACTCATAGGTTAACAGTTCTGCACAAAATTAAGCCCCCTGTGCTGTAATTCAAATGAACAAATGTAACGTATCTCGGTTTTAGCTTGCTGAAAATGCTCACTTTTAAAAGTTCATATGCCAATAATGGTGTTATGAATTTGTAATATCCATTGGGGAGAGAACAAAAGACTGGAACCTACAAAATAACCATCTATCGTCACAGACACACAGCGTCTCTATGACAAACTCTCAGTGCAGCGAGAGTTGTTATTTGTTCTGACCTCTTTTCCAGTCTTTAAATAATTCCTCTGTCAGCCGTATGATTCACTGGAGTGCAGTCTGTCTCCTGGTTTCACACCAGTTGACATGATGAACGAGTTTTCCCACAAACCCTGAAATATGAAAGCAGGTGCTTCGGATTGTCAAGCGTCCTGGACTCACAGATGCTGTTGAAAAGTCCGTCCCCACACCTCTTCCTAAAAAGAAGGAGGATTCAGCAGTTTGGTTTTTACCTCCATGAGCTGTGTGAAATAATGTTTAATGTTTGCCGATATATTTAATGTCCTGTTTGAACGGTCATTGCATTTCCTTTATTAAATTCAAGGGGTCATACTCTATGACTTGAAAGAAAGACAGAATCTTTTTGTAACATTTGTGCTGGCATAATTCTCTATGTGGTTGCAGTAGTGAAATGGTGTTTAGTGTAATGTCTAAGATGGTGGTTGGTTCAAAGAGGTGGTTTTTATGGGGTTCCACGTGACCTGTTGGAAAATGGCAGTGTGAACCTTGGCTCCATTGCTTCCTCTTCGTTATATGCATATTTTCAATTTTTTTACTAATTTGCTCCTGACGCAGTTGGTAAATAGGTACTGTTTATTGAGGTTTGAGGTGTCACAGAGCCAAAAAATAGGGTTTATCTTTTCATGCATCCCTTCTAAGCAAGTGGGAAAAGTTGCTCAGTCGGAGCTCATGGCATTTCTGGAAACATAGGTACAGAAACTACACACTTTTTTTGAGTCTCGGTTCAGTCGCCTGGAAGAAAAGTTGAGCTTGATGCAGTCGGAACTGGAGGCTCTGTCAAGCGAGCTAAAAGGTACAAAAACAAACCTTTCGGGACTTGAAAATGAGGAGGATAAAAACACTAAGCTTACGTCCATCTGCTGCTCCAGAGATGAGCGGATGGAAGGCAAAATGCCGGGATTAGAAGACTGCAACCGCAGATCAAACATCCATGTTATCAGTCTTAGTGAAGGCTCCAATGCAGTGGCCTTTCTCACCTCATCCTTCGGTGGTTCTCTTCTCTGGTTGGCAAAAACTGAGATTGTGTGGGCTCACCGCATATATGGCGACAAAAATGATAGTCCAGGCGACAGGCTGAGAACCCTGATTTTTTTTGCCTGCTCCACTACCCTGATCGCCAGGCTATTCTGCAGGAAAGACCTTCTGATTGTGGATGGAAAGAAGACTTGCTTTTTCATGGATTACAGCAAACATACAGCCCAACGTCTGAATTATTTTCCCCAGCCGATCAAGCGAGCCTGTGACAATGGCGTGCAAGCCTTTCTTCTTTACCCTGCAAGGCTCAAGTTGATCCATGAATCCAAGCCCCATCTGTTCGATTCTCCTGTGGTGGCTGCCGAGTTTTTGGATTCGCTCTGCCCGCAGTGCCCATCACTAGTTACTTTAATGGACAGCAACAATTGACTGCGAATTCCAGTGTTTTTCATCCGGTTTGACATTTTTGTACTTTACTACAGTAACGTTGGTCAGGTGATTATGGTATTGTTAGCTTGTCATGGAAATGTGTAGCCAGGCAGGATATTGTGTCTCATATTTAGTATTCAAACTATGGTAGGCTACTGTGATTATATAAACTAATCTTAGATACTGACTAAGCTAGCCGACCTCATTGTAAACAGTTTAATGCCTAGGTGGATTGAGATATCCACTACATTGGCAGACCAGCTGTCTTATTGTTTGTTTCTGTGGGGAGTTAGTTACAGGATGGGGAGGGGGGGTGACATGCGGGTTTCTCATGCCCGGAGCCACCAAGGTCATGTATCCTTTTTGGGGAGGGTGCGCCGAAGCATTTTTTCGGATGGGCGTTGATATTGTTTGTTTTTCAGGAGACTCAATGATTAGCTACGGACATTAATCCTTTGTAAAACAAACATTACAAGGTGATCGCATTCTCAGCTGTTGGGAGTAAGCAAAGGGGTGTTTTTATTTGGCCAAAAGGAAGCTTAATCTGGAAATTCTGTCTCAAAGTATGGAAAAGAACAGAGATTCTGCCATGCAGTCCTGTCTCTGAACGCAGTAACAATTTGCATTGCTGTTCTCTATGCACCTAATGTTTTTGACGTGCATTTCTTTGACCGAGTGAGACACTCGCTCTCTGCATTGGGGAACATCCCGATTGTTTTAGCTGGCGATTTAAACCACATATTTGACCATGTTTTAAACACTTCTCATCAACCAGTTACTCAATCTCTCAAAAACACACAGTTACTGAGGGATTTCACAAATGACCTCTCTATGTGTGACCCCTGGTGAATTGGAAATCCCATCGCTTGGCACCACACATTTTACTCAGATATGCACAAATTGTACAGCAGAATTGATGCGATTCTCACTTCTAAGAGTATTTAAACATTTGTCACTTAGCTTACTCTTTTAATTTCACTCCAGAGTGGTGAAAAGTCCCAGTGAAGAGAGCGACTTAGTTAAAGGTTTAACCATTTTTTGTTGCAGGATGACAGATATATTAGTCATGTAACCAAAGGACAGGAAGAATTTATGTTGCATAACTCTTGCTCTGAGGTAACCCCTCTATGAATATGGTGAACGGCCGAGCAGGTTGTTGGCTCTTCACTTAAAACAAACGGAGCAGCTTGCTTCTCTTGACGTAATTAGAGACTCGTCAGGAAAGTTGTGCTATCAGCCAGAAGAGGTAAACGAAGTTCTGAAAAACTACTACTCTCAATTATACTCATCTGAAATGCATACTAACGCTACACCTTTAGATTATTTTTAGATCTACCCCAACTGACTCCACAATAGGTAGCACTATTTGATGCCCCCTTGTTTTTAGGGTAACTGGAGGAGGCTGCGTGTTTAATAAATAAAAGACACGCTCCGAGATTGAACGGTTTGCCATCAGAATTATTATTACTGTTATGGAAACAGATTGGCCCCTTTCTTTTAAATTCTATTCATTATTCCTTAGAGATGGGCTCACACAGGGACCAAAAGTCAGCCATTATATTTATTTTATTGAAAAAAGACAAGGACTCTTTAAATTGTGGTAGTTATCAACCATTAAATTTGTTGAATTCGGACATTAAAGTATAAGCCAAATGTTTGGTCTGTCGCCTTGAATCCTGAATTCATTCTCTAATCGATCACGATCAGACAGGATTTATAAAATAGAGACACGCTTCAGATAATATGCATCGTTTGCTGCATGTTCCAGACCAGGCTGATACTTTCCCTCACCATCTGCCATCCTATCATTGGACGTAGAAAAAGCCTTTGACAGGGTGGAATGGCATATGTTTGCACTGTTGAGACAATTTGGATTTGGTTCTCCCTTTATCGACATGATACGTACACTGTATAACTCTCCAACTGCCTGCCTTTCCACAGTAGCAATGATGTCCTCCCAGTCCTGTTCTTTTCCCCTCTCACTTGAACCTCTAGCACAGGAAATTTGCAAAGTTAGTTATTTTTCCCTATTGTAGTAAAGGGCACTAAGCATCAAATTTCTTTGTATGCAGATGATGTGCTGTTGTATCTGTCAGACCTTGATTACTCTCTTCCTAACGCTCTGCTCTTTGGTTTATTTTCTGGATATAAAATTAACTGGACAAAATCAGTCTTGTTGCCGCTTAATGTAGAATCTACGCATCCATCAATAACACACCTGGCAACTACTGTACCTTGGAAAAAAGAACTGACCTTGGTCTAATAGTATATGAACTAAAATTAAGACTGATTTGGATAGGTGGTCATTGCTTCGGGTCACACTGCACAGTAGAATTTCCATGATCAAAATGAATGTGTTGCCTCGTCTTTTATTCTCTATGTTACCTCTTGCCCTCTCTTACAAGTTTTTTTAACCAAGTGAATACTTTGTGCTCCAAATTTATTTCAAATGCAAAGTGTTCTAGGATCTGGTTGGCTACTTTACAGCACCCTAAATCTGCTAAGGGTCTTGCCCTACCAAATTTTCATTACTATTACTGGGCCTTTCAACTAAGAACTATGCAGATATGGTTTCATCCCAAACTCTCTGTGTCCTGGTGTCCTATTGAAAGTGAATTATCTAAACCATATAGTTTGCAAGATGTACCATTTTCTGGTCTTAAACAGAAGTTTGTATCTCTGCGTTTGGGCAATATTATTACTAACAGTCTTGGACAGAGTTTGTAAAAGTTTGAATCTTCCAGCCCCACTTCACATATTATCTCCTATCTGGCAAAATGTATCTCTTCTTACAGGCTCGCACCCCTTTGTGTGCTCCCAATGGTCGACATGCAATATATATACTTTAAAGCAGGGGTCCCCAATTACCGGGCCACGGACCAGTGCCGGGATCATTTGGTACCGCACAGAAAGAATAAAAACGTTTGAATTTTTATTTTATTTCCATTTTATTGACTATCGCAGTCTGCAGGGTGTTTTATTTTGAAAAATGACCACTTGAGTCTGTGCCTCTTTTCCGCACTTGCCTCAGTCGCAATTTTTTTCCATGCACCAATAAATTAAGCCCACAAGCTAACCCTAGCAAAAATGAGTAAAAAACAAACATTGCTGGAGAGCGTCTTTGAAAAGACCCAATGATGATAGGCTACAGCAGAAGACTCCAAGACTGCCAAAAAAAAGAAAGCTGCATTTAAAAGAAGTTGAGTTGAGTCACATTTACTACATTATAAATGTAATAATTCAATTAATAATTAAATGATATAATACACTTTATTGTGTTTTGTCATGCGCGTGATTCCCCCGGTCCGTGGAAAAATTGTCTTGCATGAAACTGGTCCGTGGTGCAAAAAAGGTCAGGGACCGCTGCTTTAAAGGATATTTTTAACCTGCTCTCTTTTCAGGAATTGTGTGACCAATATGGTATACCTAGCTCCTCTTTCTTTATGTATCCGAGGCTCCGTTCAGCCCTTCATGCTTGTGGAGTCCACTTTCAGGCTCCTTTGACTTATTTTATTTATTTTATAATTCTGTCCCAAACAGAGGTTTTGTCTCATGAGTATTCAGCAAATTGTTGGATTATGACTTCAAAAATCTCCCCATAATATCACTGTGGGACAGAGAGTTGAAGAAATTGGGTGCTATGACAGATTGGGGTACTGTTTGGCAAAATGTTTTTTTGTCATCAAAAGCACACCAATTGATCTACCCTATATGGCCAAAAGTCAGTGGACACCCCTACTAATTATTGAGTTCAGGTGTTTCAGCCACATCCATTGCCAACAGGTGCATAAAATCCAGCACATAGCCACGCAATCTCCACAGACAAATATTTAGAATTTAGAATGGTTCGTAAAGAGCTCAGTGACTTTAAACGCGGCACTGTCATAGGATGCCACCTTTGCCACAAGTCAGTTCGTGAAATTTCTGCCCTACTAGATCAACTGTAGCCCCGGTCAACTGTAAGTGCTATTATTGTGAAGTGGAAGCGCCTAGGAGCAACAACAGCTCGGCCACGAAGTGGTAGACCACACAAACTCACAGAGCGGGGCCGACGAGTGCTGAAGCTCATATCGCGTAAATAATCACCTATCATCTGCTGCATCACTCACTACAGAGTACCAAACTGCCACTGGAAGCACCATTAGCACAAGAACTGTGCGTTGAGAGCTTCATGAAATGGGCTTCCATTGCCGAGTAGCTGCACACAAGCCTCACATCACCATGCGCAATGCCAAGTGTCCGCTGGAGTGGTGTAAAGCACGCCGCAACTGGACTCTGGACTCACTTTGGAGTGATGAATCACGCTTCACTATCTGGCAGTCTGATGGACGAATCTGGGTTGGCGGATGCCAGGAGAACGCTACCTTCCGGAATGTATAGTGCCTACTGTAAAGTTTGGTGGAGGAGGGATAATGGTCTGGGGCTGTTTCTCAGGGTTTGGAATAGGCCCCTTAGTTCCAGTGAAGGGTATTATTAATGCTACAGGATACGAAGACATCTTAGCCAATTTTGCGCTTCCAACTTTGTGCCAACAGTTTGGGGAAGGCCCTTTGCTGTTCCAGCATGACTGTGCCCCTGTGAACAAAGCGAGGTCCATAAAGACATGGTTAGACGAGTCTTTACATCTCTACAACTTATCACTGCCATTAGCTAATTAGGGTTATGCAAATCATAAAGGGCCTTGTAGTAGAGATATACATACCTAACAGCATGTTAAACATGAGGTTGCAAACTGATCTCCCCTCCCCACAATGCAGCTGCTATAATGCTAGGATATGTTGTAACCTTTAGCATCCACTTCCAAACCACGGCTAGTATTACGTTAAGACATTACATCATGAAAATCCAAAATACCGCTTTGCAAGGCGATGAGTGTGCCCGCTGAGCGCTGCGAAAGCCGGCCACGGGAGACTGCTACCGGACCAACAATTGTAAGCTACAATGCACAGTTTTCGTCAGGGCATGTATATCGCTATGTTAAACAAGAATTGCTGCAAAAGACTGCGTCAAGTCATACTGGAATTACATCACATCGAGAAAATGCAACATACCGTTTTGTAAGGCAATATGCATGCCCGCTGAGCACCGCGTATGCCAACCCAGGCAACTGCTAAGAGAGAGACGATTGCAACCTATAACGCAGGGGTCCCCAAACTATGCCGTTTGGTTTGGTCCGCGGAAAGGGTGGGAAAAAAAATGTAATAAAATTAATTACTTATTACATACATTTTATTCAAATAATTAACCAATAATAATAATAATATTAATA
Organism: Aldrovandia affinis; assembly: GCA_029706075.1. Lineage (NCBI taxonomy): Eukaryota > Metazoa > Chordata > Actinopteri > Notacanthiformes > Halosauridae > Aldrovandia > Aldrovandia affinis. Next base: position 9,572,001 of record JAINUG010000006.1, read on the forward strand.
ATAATGCTAATTTAAAATGTAAAATTAATAAAGTAAATGTAAGAATGTAGGCCTAGCTAGAAATGTAAAAGTTACGTAGTCTACGCCGGTGGCGCCGGTCGATCACAGCAAAATGGAGGGAGAGGGCTGGAAGAGAAAGTGGGTAACGGAAAACGTATTTTTCAAGAAAAGTGGTGCGACAGTTATTTTTTCACAGATGTGAATGGAAATGCAATATGCCTGATCTTCCAGGAATCTGTTGCAGTCATGAAAGACTACAATTTAAAGCAGCATTTTGATACCAGACATTCGGCTATGCACAGTAAATACGCTGGGTTTGCAGGAAAAGACTAGGCCAGGGAGTTAAACGCAAAGTTTTGTGCACAGCAAGGAGCACTGACAAGGACTTCTTTAGTTCAGGAGAGTGTCACACGAGTCAGCTATGGGATTGCAGAACTCATTGCAAAGAGAGGAAAAGCATTTGCAACCGGTGAGTTTGTTAAAGAATGTCTAATGTTGGCCGCTGACACATTGTGCCCTGACAAAAAAGATCTGTTCAAAAGCATCAGCCTTTCTCGTAATACGATTACACGTCGTGTTGAGGACCTGTCTCGTGATATCTCTGAGCAGGTGCATAATAAAGCGCAAGATTTTTGCTATTCTGCCGCATTAGACGAGAGCATGGATGTATCTGATTCTGCACAGCTTTTGATATTTTTGAGGGGAGTAAATGAAAATGTCAAAGTCACGCAAGAATTGGCTAGCATGCAAACCCTTCATGGAACTATGAAAGTAACAGACTTGTTTGGGTGCCTTGATACAGTGTTATCAATACAAACTCCCTTGGGAAAACATGGCAGGGATAACAACCGACGGCGCACCAGCCATGGTCGGTAGCCAAAGTGGACTGGCAACACTCATCAGTGAGAAAGTGCAAGAATGCGGAGGCGAAGTCGCCAGATACCGCTGCATTATACACCAGGTGCAATTGTGTGCAAAGTCAATCGGCCTAAAAAATGTGATGCAACAGGTTGTTAAGATGGTGAATTCCATCCGTTCGAAAGCGCTGAATCACCGGCAATTCAAGACTATGTTGGACGAAATAGATGCACAGTATGGGGATGTGCTGTATCACCAGGAGGTTAGATGGCTATGCCAAGTCCTCAAACGATTTTTCGACCTCCGCGGAGAGATACGCGATTTCCTTTCCAGCAAAGGGAACAACGTGGAAATTTTTTCAGACAAGAAATGGCTTTCAGACATTGCGTTCCTTGTGGATATTACAGCCTTGCTGAATCAGCTGAATCTACAGTTGCAGGGAAAGGATCATTTGATCAACCAACTCGCCGACAGCATCAGAGCATTCGACTTCAAACTTCAATTGCTTCAGCGCCACTTGTCGACTGCTAAGTGCAACTGTTTTTAATTTAACATTATGCTACTGTTATGTGTTGGGGGTAGGGCAGAGGTGGAAACCCCGGCTTCAGAAAGTATAAGTAAATACTAACCATGTATTTGCTCCACCCATGCACTAAACCAGCTGATATCGTTAATTTGTTCTCCTACCTGACGAATTGTGCTAATTTGGATCAGCTGGTTTAGTCCATGGGCGGCGCAAATGCATGGTTAGTAGGCTACATCTACTTTCTAAAGCCGGGGTTTCCACCTCTGGCCTGTGTTGAATTGAAAGTGAAATATTTTACTTATCAGGTTCGGGATGTTTTATTATCAACCCGACCTCACAATAAAAACGTCACCATTTGACATTCCATGCAGAAAATGTGAAAATTGACGTTTATCTGAATATGTCAACATGCAACGTATTACCGCATTTTCAGAATGTCACAAATTGACGTTTTTATGCATGGAAATTTGTTGAATGGTGACGTTTTTATTGTGCGCTCTTTATTATTCATGTCGCAAAATGGGTGAGTGATTTTCATTCTATTCAGGAAACCTCGCGTATTTCCCAAACCTGAAAGAGGTCGACCGCACACAGAGTGCTGCTGCCGAGAAAGCGACCGAATATGCCGAAATAATCACAGACCTCCAAGAGGAGTTCCGCCGCCGTTCAAAGACTTTCATTCCAGCGAAGATGCCATCACTTTATTCGCGCAACCTTTCTCAGTTCAAGCAGACATAGTTCCAGAGGAGTTACAAATGCAGTTAATCGAATTCCAGTGTGACTCCTGGCTGAAGCAGAAGTTTGACAAAGTCCCGTTGAATGAGTTCTACAAATGTGCGTCATCGGAGAAATACCCAGGGATCAGAACACATGCTCAGAAGATGCTGTCGCTCTTCGGAAGCACATACATTTGTGAGCAGACTTTTAGCATCATGAATTGAACAAAAGCAGGCTCAGGGAGCGACTGAGTGACCCCCACTTATTGGATGTGCTTCGCTTGTCAGCTGCAGCCAGATGTTGACAAACTGCTGCATGCCAAGAATCAGTATCATGTATCACATTGACTGGTAGGCTGTATCATTTCTTTATTTATGCTACTGGTAGCTGGTTAAGGTAAGCTGCCGTAATACAAAAAGAAAAGAAGTTGCAAAAATATTAGGGACCATTGTGGGTAGGTCTATTTGTGTGCACTAGGTGTGTAATAACATTTTAATTTCGTTTAAGTACTTGTAACTGTGGTAACGTTGTTTGCACCATATTGAAAACGGATAATAAAGTTGTATCTTTTTTTAAATGGGCACTTGTTTATTGGTCAAACTAACAAAACAAAGAACACACATAATCTATAGAAAAACCTATAATTTTCATATTATAATTGAGTACATGTAGGCTACTGTTTATTTTGGCCCGCGGCTCACTGCTGACATTTCAAATTGGCCCTCCAAGCCCAAAAGTTTGGGAACCCCTGCTATAACGTATAGTTTTCGTTAGGGCATGTACATCGCTATGCTAACCAGAATAGCTGCCAAAGAATGAGTTAAGCCATACCGGGATTTGCTTTTCCAGCTAGGAATAACCAGCACAACTTCTTCCAGCGAGGACAAAGAAATGCAGCGAGAGAACACCAAACAATGAATTTGCGGGCTCCTTGATTCAAAAGGGAAGTGCGTATTTAACCCCCTCTGAGGTCGACTGGATCACCGACGATCCGAGCAGCAATACAAGTATATTACTATTTCTAACGTCGCAAGATTTTATCATACACACGCGGCAAAAACATTGACAGAAACCTTAGAATCGTGACTTTCCGATTTGAGCACTGGCAAATAATATGAGATTTTTAAAATTAGATTAATTAGACCAAAAGTAAACCTTGCCTTTTCCTCTCTGTTTTACCTGGAAGTACCGTCCCCCTTCTATTGACATGGTAACTAGGTGCTAGTCTCGGGAGGGGCGTGCGGCCATGTGTGAAATCGCCAGGTAAACAACACATAGGCCTACAATGTCCCAACATTATATCGCATCTTGTCTGTGTTTACGGTTGCGATCTGCCAGCAACAGACTGTATGCTGATATTTATTTTATTTCCCATGTTTTCAAATACTCGTGCAAATATATGAATTCCACGTCTTGTGAGGCTATACAAAAATAATCAGAATCATTGCAAACTGCAGTGAATAATTAATGGGAGGATATTTAACCAGCTGGCATTCTCTGTTTCGGCGCTTGGACATTATCTAGCTTAGCTTGATAGTACCTATTGTGATGAATGTTTCTTGCCTCTCAAGAACTTGTTTGTTCGTGTGTGCTTATTGTTGTTTAGATTCCCAGTGTTTAGTTTATTCCAAGTTTTTAGATAGGCTACGTTTTGGATTTACCGTTTTACTTTGTTTGTTCCTGATCGTTGGTTATTTTGTTTTGTGTATGTCTTTCCGTGTCTTTGCAGACACAGATTTTGCTTTCCTACAGACGTTTAAAGATAAATAAATATCTTAAACCCAGAAAACGGGCTACTTTTGATCATGTGCCTGTGCCCACTGCCAAACAGACTCTGGATGTTGGCAAACTGGCTTCTGTTGTCAATCAATCAATCAAATTTTGTATAGCGCGTAGGTTCTGCAAGATGTTGGGGAATCAAAAAACCAGAAAACCATTGTGCACTCCATGGGAGTGAAAGGTTCGTGATGTTCCCTTGTGTCTACAGTTCACCAGAAACTGTTTTGAGAAGTGGAACCAAAGACTGTGAAAGAACAGATTGTCTCACCATGTTTTAATTTTGAATTTTTTGTATATAGTTTGTGTGATGTTTTCAATAAATCTTCCAAAATAAAAATAAAAATTTTTTTCCTTCTGTCTTCTGCATGGCTCACTGACTATGGCTTTTGTCTTTGTCTGATGGCCATTGAGAGAGAGATGGCCCATCTGACAGATCTTACAGGTGTGGATAACCCTCAGGTGTGGATCATGACTATTCAGGAAATTAGCATTTAGCCCTCCCACAGCCTGAAATAAATTTGACCAGTTCTGATAAAAACAGGTTTTTAGCTATTTAGATCTCAGATGTGCTAAACTATTTTGACATCCTTACATAACCAAGACCTTGATGAACAAACGCATATTGGCAAAACAATTCGTCACTATAGCTTAGTGTGTGCTTTCACAACTTTTGTGACGGGAGAAAAATTTACTCTTTATAACTTGTGTGTTTGTAGATCTATTTACAAGCTGCATATGATACTGACCAAAGTATTGATGGCATATAAATGTAGCTGTGATTGTCCTTCAAATAAAAATATCAAACACTTTGGAGTAAGTGTGTGTTAAGTTGATGAAATTGAGATAAATATCAGACCACACCAAAATCACAAAGCTGCTCTGAGCTAAGGACGGACCTCAGGGGGTTAAAGGGCCGACCTAGCTCCAGGTAGGGGTGTGGCCGAGCACCGTCACAGGTCATAACTGTTACATACATGTATTATGGGAGTGTCCTGCAATTGATATGGTTTGGAGATATGTTGTGTCCACATTAAGTAAAATGTTTGGGGCAAATGTTCTCTCCTGAGGTGCTTCTGCTGGCGGACGACTCTAAATCGAATTGACCTTACCCAGAAAAATTCTGCTTGCAGGATTAACTGCTGCAAAGAAAACTATACTGAAGGGCTGAATGGAACTTCTGAATGATTACACAGTGGTATGGCGGGGTTACTTTTTTGATATTACTCTCCTTGAGAAAATTACAACTCAACTTCACAAAGCTTCCGGTAACAGCTTGGAATATGGCTGCAGATGAAATTGCTAATTTGCAAGAACAGGAATGTTGAATTGTATACACAAATATACTCATGTTGCAGTTGTAACCAGTGATGTAATAGAAGTAAACATAATGACAGTCACCTATGTACTGTCTTATGTAAATGTAAATATTTAATGTTGATTTAGTGGCCTGTTGGTTCTGCATATTTCCTAATATATATTTTTTCCAGTAGTACAAATGGGCATTATACAAGTGAACTCTTAGTCTTGAAAAATAAAACAATCAACTTTATCTACTATAAATATGATTACTGCAGAATAACATAATATAATATTTGAACTGCAGATAATATTTGAACTACAGAAGAATTGCAATGTCTCCATTTTAAGAATGTTCAAATAGCTGATTTTGTGTATTGGATACATTTGACCCTGTGCTCGGACCTCTCTTAGGAGAGGTATGCGAAAAGGCACATTCCAATTACCTTGTGTATAACTTGTGTAACATGGCAATAAAGAGTATTCTATTCTATTCTATTCTATTTGGCACTTGCTAGTGTGTCAGGGTGATTTGAATAAATGGTATCCATCCATGCCATGTTGCCTGGAAACAACAAGACTTCCCAAGAAGAGCAGGATATTAATATCAATGGACTCCAAGATAACAAATCTTGAATTCCATATTTGAATATTGTATTGACATCAATTTATTCATAAAATCTCATTTGCATTTTGAATTTCTTCCATTTTGAAAGACTGAAGGCTTTCTTTTTAATCACAATACTAATTTGTACACCATTATATGTTCTACAAATAGAAATGCCAGCTGGGACATGCCTTAACTGGTAATTAAATAAGTGGCAAAACAAAGCAGAGGTTGAAGCACACAACACCCACCCTATTGGGAACAGCTTCCAACAAATCCCACCTCTTTGCACATTAGCGACTTCTCTGATTGGTTATGCACCTGTAGTTTGCCTGTTCCAGCTTCTAAATAATTGCAGTCCTCCAGTGCGAGTACTGCATAGCCCACCTGGTGAATTGCAGAGTAAAAGGAAGTGGCAGCTGGCTGTACATGTTTCGGGGACACATGCACAAGTCTGGGCTCTCGTGAATTGGAGGATGTTACAGTAATGTGACAAGCTTATAAGGGAATTGCAATTGGGTATTCCAAATTGGGAGAACATTAAACATTAGGAGACAGAGTGTGGATTTTCAGGACATCCAAGGTGAAGGCTCTATCCAGAATAACCTGGAACCTGTTTGCCTATAGCCATTTGTAGATGTTAAATAATTTGTGCACACCAAAGTATCTGGCAACACATTCTTGCTGTTAGTATGACATGGTGCTATGGCTTGTACATGCAAGATGAAATATTTTATTTGCTTATACCCATGGCTACCAGTGCATAGCCAACAGCAAAAAATGTGACAGCTTCAATAAGTGGGTCTAAACAAAGACTTTTGTGTGAAGAGTATCATCAATCATCACATGGCAAGGTGGGTCATACAGTTTTGTGAATCAAATGCCGCGAGGCAATGCACAGAGAAGATCCTCATTTTTGTGCATATAGAAAAACTATTAGGCTGTAAATATTGCATCATAATGCTTTTCTGCACATTTACAACATTTGTGTATAAGTGACCCAGCCATTGAGAGCTAATCCATGGTATTTGGTGGCCAGCCAGTGGCTGTTAGATACTATCAGAGCAAACAGTCCTTTAGAACCTGTTTTATCACCCAGAACCAAACTGGAAAGAGGTTAATTTGTGGTAGAGGTACAGGTAACTGCCCAAATAAAGGAAACACCAACACAAAGCATCTTAATAGGGCGTTGGGCCACTATGAGCAGCCAGAACAATTTCAATACACATTGCCATGGATTTTACATGTCTGGATCTTTATTTGAGGGATGCAACACCATTCATCCACAAAAATTCTATAATTTGATGTTTTCTTGATGGTGTTGGAAAACCCTATCTCAGGCACTGCTCCAGAATCTCCCATTAATTGTGTTGAGATCTGCTGACTGAGACAGCCATGGCATATGGTTTACATTGTTTTCATGATCATCAAACATTCATTGACCACTCATGCCCTTTGGATGGGAGCATTGTCATCCTCATTTACTCAATTGTTTACTTTACTGTGGCATATACTGTACCTGTATATGTTGGCATAAACGTGTTGAATAAAAAAAGGGGGATTTCAGTTTTTTAATATACATAATTAAGTCACAATGCAACTAGACACTACCATACACAATGCAGTGGAGTGAATAATTAGTATTGATATTTGAATAAACTTTAGCATAAAGTGGGTATAATAAGTATTCACCCCCTTTGGCATTTTTCAGATTTTATTTTCTTATATCATGGAATCAATATGGCTTTATTTGGGATGTATTGCCACTGATCAACACAAAATACTCAAATAAAAAACAACTCTAAAGCTTTTTGTTAATAGTATTTGTGTTGATCAGTGGCATGAAATCCCATTTAAATCCATTTTGATTCCATTATGTAAGAAAATACAATGTGAAAAATGCCAAAGGGGGTTAATATTGTTTCTATCCACTGTAAATCTACCCACTGTACAATAAACCAAGCTCTGAGAATAATTAGACAGAATCACTATGGACCTTGAAAGGGTACATCCCTTTCTATTTCCCTTGTTTTTATCTGTGGTATTGCTGATCTGTCCAAACCTTAAACTTGTTCATTGCCATCAAGTGATTGTGTAGCTGATTATGTGTGCTCAAGTAAGATTGTGTTTTTCAGTCCTGATTTTTCAGTATGCTGTTTGTTTCCCCCTCAGGGTAATCCTTTACATAAATAATAAAATATCAGTAGGGTCTGCTGTAGGCTGAGATACTGGAACAACAATATGCAGCGTTGGCATCTCATAATTTATCATTTTAAATTCTGTAGAGTGATGGGGGAAATAAATCTGAAGTAGTACTGATATAAAACTACCAGAGGAACATTTCATTAATGATTCAGCATGTCTTATCCACCTTGATGCACATCACACAGTTTTGTGTGATCAATTTGCCCAGCCTTTCTGGATATGCAGTATGCTGTCATTTTAACTAAACTTTTAGATGTGTCTTTTAAATGCATCATGATCATTTTTCACTGATAAAACCATTGAAGTACTTACCTATAGAAAGCTTAAATTAAATCAAAAGAGCAGCATGGGGGGATCCATTATACAGTATATTAATCTTAAAGAGGCCTAGATGAAAAATGTATATTTAGTGAGATGTGTCTGGTTCTGTAAGTGTAGTGCACAGCTAGTCTAACATGTTGTTGCTTGGTGATGGGAGAGTGCAAGGCAGCTCTTCATAGGTTTCATGGGAGTGTGAGGGATGTAACACTTTCATTCTCCAGTTTGATACCTTGTCTGAAATTGTATAACTTATTGTTTGGAAACAGTCTACTAGTTTCAGAACATACATGGCTTAAATGTGACTCTGGGGAGGAATTTTTGAACAAAATGTTTTCCACAGAACCGCCATTTGTGTGAAACTCGATTTACAAAGGCATTGTTTTATTATCTTGGAACTGGGATTTGGCATAATAAGTTGGAACTAAATCTAAAAGCTTTACATCTTTTGGCACGGTCAGTAGCCATACCACCCTGTACCCTCCTCATGTCAAAACCACTGCAGCCAAGCAGGTGTGGCTTTGGTTAGTACTTGGATGGGAGACCTGCTGGGAAAAAGAAGTTGCTGCTAGAATGGGGTGTTCCTGGGCCAGTAGGGGGCACTCTCCCCTCTGGTCCAAATAGAAATCCAATGCCCTAACACAGGGGCAGTGTGCTGTAGAAGGTCCCATCATTTTGGATGAGACTTTAAACCAAGGTCCTGACTCACTGTGGCCATTAAAGATCCCATGGCACTTAAAGATTAGAGGTGTTAATCCTGGTGTTCTACATATCACCCCCTACTCTGATTAGCTACACAATTTCTTGCATTCCCAGCTCGCGTTGATTCCCCAGGTTGTCTATGTAAATGAGAAATTAGTTCTCTATTCACCTACCTGTTTAAATAAAGGCAAATAAAAGTATTGCAAAGCGATACATTCCCATAAATGTTTATGTGCTGTGAGCTTTTGAAATAGTTTACACCTTTGGCTTTAGAGTTTCACTAACTGTTATACGTTTAGACAATGCAATTGGGAAACAGGAACTGCATTTTATTTGTGGATTTGTTTATTTATCTATTTATTTGTAGAGCAGCAGCAGTGTTGATATTGCAGCCAAGAGTGTCTGGAGGTGAGACGACAGAGCACTGATTGCTATGTAATAGAAAATAAAAGAACGTTGCCAGGATGTTATTAGGGTAGTAACCACTGACAAAAAGATTTACTCTCTGATGACACACAGATAAACATTACACGAGAGATGCACAACTGCGTAATGATGCAGCCCTGTAATGAGGGTGTACTGCCCATTATTACCAGCCAGTGGGACTGGCGGTGTTTAAATCTGGCGTGTTGAGTCATTGGTCTTAAATTCTTAAATGTTTGAGCAAGCACATCTCAGTTGGGCTATTGAAGTGCTGTGAAAAAGTAAGTGCCCCTGCTAATTTCTTGTTGAATCAAAAGGATATTTGACCATCACCATAAGTCCTAATATAGATAAGAAGTGATGTGATATAGCAAATAACACAAAAAGTTACAAATATTCCATTATCGACTCAACAAAAAGTAATCAGACATTGAATACCCCTGCAAGAAAAAGTAAGTACCCCCCTAGCTTCAGTAACTGATAAATGCTAGCTACTTCAGAACTAACCAAAGTAGTTAACCCCTTAACCGCTAAACTCTATTTTTGGCATTCACACCTATTTGGACATGCCCAAATATAACAGTTCATAGCTCAACAACTGTGATGGCCACATGCCTACATTTGGTATAATGTTAAACAGATTGTCAAATAGCATCTCAAATAGCATATGCACACAACGCATCCCAAAGGATCAAAGATCAAACATACTTTTCTTGTGTAGAGTTGTAGTTTTCTTGTGTAGAAACTCATGTTTGAAAAGCAATAAATGAGTCACATTTTATGATAGACCTGTGGATTTCTGGTATGCCTTTTATGTCTTCCACTAAGTCTGTGCAAAACAACAGACTTCTAGACCCTTCTAGAAGGGATCATGAACTAGAGGAATTTTAGTGAGTGGTGTCAAAACCTATCCAAGGTGGCCAAATTAGCCCTATTCACTTCTGTGAAACTGGAAAACATATTGAAATGTTTGATGAGAGAAAAGTATAAAGAGTTTTCCAAAATGTAGTTTTGACATGAATTGACATGCATTGCTGAAAACACGAGATTCCACCCGATCTGTGCCTATAACACATGCCCATATTTTTGGTACATGTAACCGTGATATTTAAAGGACGGGCCACTGTCTTGTTCCTGTTTTCATCCACATATGGTAAACATCCATCAATGTACTGCATAAGGACATTGTGGAGGGCATCGGTCTCTGCAACATAGGAGTGTCAGGGTTGCCTTTGTTTTCCCATGCTGTGGAGGTCCCATGCAGGTCTTTGGAGCAGTGAAACTTTCCGGGGGCAGGTTTGGCACTCTCGCAGGGTGTGAGACTGTGAGAGTGTGAACTGTTGCCCGGACCATTCCAAAGGCCATAATTGGTAATCATTATTCTATCAGGGAATTGGGGTGGATGTCAAGTGAAGGATTCACTTGACTGATTGTGTTTGTGTGTGAGAATGTGAGTGGGTGTGGTTTGTCAATTGTTTGGTGTTTTGTGATTAGGTGTGTGAATGATAGACAGGTGATGGCCTCACGAGTCCCACCTGAGCCAGGCAGAAAGTAAGCCTATTTAAGAGCAGGTGGGGCGAGTGGAGGATCAGTTAGTCTTAGTCTTGTCATTCATGTGTACGTTTTGAGAAAATGTAGTCTTGTCAGTCATGTGTGTGCGTATTGTAGAGTTGTTAGTCGTGTCGTTCATGTGTGTATTGAATTGTTGGCTGTGGCATTGATGTGTGCATATTCAGAGTTGTTGTCTTGTCATTCATGTGTGCGTGCACACGTATCGTGTAGTGTTTGTGTAATGTCAGGTGTGACATACTGTGTCATGTGGGTTCCTCACAAGGGGGTTTCTGTGTCGGAGGGCGTGGAGTCTGTTGAGTTCTGTGCGAGTTTGTCGAAAGTGACTGAGTAGAGTGCTTCTTGTGAGTGGGAAAGGGAGAGAGGGCACACTGGAAGAGTGTCTGCCTCTCTCCCTTGGTGTGATTGGAAGAGAACTCGCAACAGGGCAGTGGAGAGAGTTTCTGGACAACAGCTCAAGAACTCTCACTGAAAGAGTGTCTCGGGGCTGATTGCCAGAGAACTCTCACTGTGATGAGTGGCGAGGGTCTCTGTGTGCATGGGTTTGGGAAGCACTTGAAAAGTCACTGAATATGTGTGTGCCTGGTGAGGTTATAGTGGAACTCCAGCCTGAAGAGGCACGGTGTCCTGTTGATGGGTGTTGAGTGTGGGTAGGGACAGTGCATAGAGTTCTACCCTGTCCCGTTAAGTGTTAATACTTGTATGAAGTATGATGTATGAAAGGTGTGGAAAGCCGCTGATTGTCTGTTGTGTGTTTCCCTGGAAGGGGATTCCGCTTTAATTTAGAATTTAGTCTGTTTATTTTAGTGTTGTTTTAGTTCCCTGGAAGGGTGAATACTGTGTTTTGTGTTTGTTTTATTTAACCCCTGAGGTCGGAGGAGCAGCAATACAAGGGCTTTTATCATTTGAGAAACCTTTTGTTAATTTAGTTTTGTTTATTTTTTTACCTTTTAGTTTGACATTGTTTTAGTTCATTGTTTTTGAAGAGGACAGTCTATGCTGATATTTATTTTATTTCGCTTTGTTTTCAAATACTCGGCCGCGTCTTGTGACTACATATTCCGTAGGTAACAAATTGCAATGAATACTGCCTGTTTTGTGTTTGTTTTATTTAACCTGCTTGTGACTACATATTCCGCTGTTTAACAAATTGCAATAGGCACACAAAATACTTTTCAAACAGCCCGTATGTCTGGTAGAGAACAGTCTACAGAATTTCGCTTTTTTTTTAAAAAAAGATCCTGGTCCGTGAGACCCCACATTCCTCTGCCACTTTTAGCATTTACCATCCAGTTCTGATAAAAACAGGTTTTTAGCTCTGCTAAACTATTTTCATCCGGGGGCAAAACAATTTGTCATCTTTTGTGGCGAAAAATTTACTATTTTTAACTTGTGACAGACATACACAAACAGGCAGTAGAGAAGAGTAAGTGTGGCACCATGCCAAAATCTAAAAACATTAAAAGCTTATCAAATTGCAAAATAAGCCACTTCCATTTTTAGAAAATGTTTTTAGTTCTTTTTAGAAAATGTTTTTAGTTTAAAAAAACTAATCAGAGCATAGTAAATGTAACATTGGCCGAAGAGCACCTGGTGTTTTTGCTGATTTATGAGAAACACTGCCCGTACCCCTCTAGATGAGAGGCTTGAATGCAATTAAGCATTTATTTAACTTTGATTCTCAATTAAAAGCCCATTTGTGTTATTTTTCATAAAATTTCATAAAAAAGTACAGCCATCACAAAAATGAACGTCAAATCAGTTTTGATTTGTCTAAGTTAAGTCAAAGTTAAAGACAATTTTTGATTGAATCAATGTCATAGTGTGATATCGTGATTTACAACTGCATCCACTGAGACTAACACTCTGTGGATAAAGGTTTCATCCACCTATTAAATTAAATCAATAATAATGGTATTGATCACATATAAATACAATCATATTAAAACCTGAATATGACTTAATTTCTCTTTCCATCAAAAATGTAAAAGTCTTTCTGTCTTTCTGAAAAGTCTTGTCATTCATCGCCCAAAGTCAAATGGTCTTTGCAAATGACTAGCAGGTCTTTGCCCAATACATTCTCACAATGGCATACTACACCTGCTTACATTCAAAACAAAAGGTTATTTGGGGCACATGTGCATGTTGGGGGAGAAAGCTCTCAAGCCACAATGATTACAGCACATTGCAAAATGGCCTTGACGATTAGCTGATCTGCTTTCTCGTGAAGACACTTGGAGGCAGAATCCAGAACAGTGTTGTTTGTCTACTTAAGTCTGGGGCTTCAACCACCAGACTTCCAATGCTAAAGGCAGGACCATCACTGGTTCTAGCCATCAGACACAAAGTGCTTCCATGTCCCAAAGCACAACAATCTTGTGGACTAAGAAAACTGGATGGTGTCTGTCATTGCTATGCCAAGGACAAGCGAAAACCACCATCTGGAAAGAACTGGTTGGCAGATAGCCAATTTCCAATTATTGTAACATCAAGCAAAGTTTGGGTTGTGGCTATTTTGCAATCAAGATATGTTGGAGGAATGCACTTATTTATATCAGATGATAAAAAGGCTATGATTAAAAAAGCCCTTACATAAACTCTAAATACTTGGAATAATTCCTTTGCCCAAGTTTCTATTTATTTGAATGGATAATGACAAAATTCTCCCCATCACTATGCATGAAAATATTCTTGTTTTTTAAATAGTTTTCACTGCATTCATACATAAATATGTACATTTTTCTCTTTTTGTTTATGGTTTAGCAAATGGATACCAATGATATTGATATAGCCTATACATTCCATCAGAATTCCACTGTTAATCAAAATGATCTTGAAAAGGTGACTCAGGGTACAATAGTGGAAGTTCTATTGTTCACTGTAAGGGATGTTTATAGCTTTCTATTCCATTGGCTCCCAGTAATCAGGAAAAGCAAAATTGTTTTTGTTTGAATGTACATTGTTTATCAATTAACAAGTTGCTCAACTTCTCTTTTACGTCTGTATAGTCTCGCCCCAAGGTATTGTGTGTTAGGGGAAAATGCTTTGCATTTCCTGTGGTTCATTGTTCAGTGAGATTTCTAATTCTTTTAGAATATCAGCATCCTTTCTTGGCAGGGGTTCAGCAACCTCTGATGGGCACACATCCATATCTTGCAAATGAAAACCAGCACTGGCCAGAGGCTAAATGGCATGGCCTCTTAACAACAGCCCTCCCTCTGCTCAGAAAAGAACAGAATTCTGTATACCCCAGCGATTAATTTTTCTTCTTCTTTTTTTTTTTTTGCTTATGTTCTTCCACAAGCAGCTTTTCTTAATTATACAGGAAATTGTCAAAAGCATTACATCATCAGCTACTATTGACCATTGAGTATAAGATTATCACCTAAAAAAGACATGCAGCGGGCAGCGGATAGCATAGCGGACTAACACACCGTATTTTGGCTGGTCCAATATGGTGTGCGCTGCCTGTCAGGGACGCGATTCTAAACCCATCTCTACCAGACCGGCTTTGGTTGTCTCGGGGGTGGAATTTGGCTCTCTGCCCCTAGGGGAGAGTTTCATTATTTACAAAAGAAAACAAGTTTGACACTTGCGAAAATTGCACACAGATCCAACTAGCTAGGATGGGAAAAAAGGATCCTCCTCTTCAACACCCCGGAACGACTTATGTAGCATTAGGACCTCCTCCTATCAGGTCCTCAACCAACTGGCCCGTGAACCTAATTGCATCAAGAGATAGATAGAGTGAGAGAACACACACACACACACCCACTCCTCACCTCACTCACAAACAACATGGGGGAGCATAAGGGCCTGGACTTCAAGCTGGAGGTGAGAACAGGAAGTGAGAATTAAGCAGATGTTTCAGAACAGGAAGAATCTACAGCTATATTTCCTCAGCAAAGGACAACTTGTCGTTTAGTGTCACACCAGGTTCCTCCTGTCTGAGATGAAGACACTGTTCTTGTGGTATCAAGGTATCATAGATATCTTCGATTGATGAGAACTTCCCTTGAGGTAGAGCAGTACAGCTTCAGACAGTTGTGAGTTATTTACAATGATTATTCATCCTGCTTGTGATGTCATTGATGCACAACACGGTGTAACCTTCAGGTACTGCACATTCATTAAATTCATCTGGAGCATTCATTGCTATGCACTTTTATCCTCATGTTGTGTCCATGCAGTGAACGTTTCAGTCCGGAGATGTGTCCTCTGTATTATCTGAACAGTTCCCATGGATTTCTCTGTGCTATGTATAATATATATATATATATATACACAGTATATATACATTCCTGGTGACAGCAGATATATTTCTGTCTCTTATTGCTGTTTTATTTCACTTTTTTTAAAGAAATGTTAACATGCATGGTTGCTTAAAGGCTACAGCACGTACTAAAATGAGTACATCTAAAAATGAGCTAATTATATCGACAGTGCATATAAAAGGTATTCACCCCCTTTGGCATTTTATTTTCTTACTTCATGGAATAACATTTTCAAATTTAATTGGGATTTCAATTAAAATAATTGTAATTAATTACAAATAAAAAACAGACAATAATTGATTCCATACATATTCAACCTCTCTCTCTCTCTCTAGGTCGTCCTCAGACGAGCCCTCCATCGTCGCTTCCAGTCATCCCGGTTCTCCATACATCTGGCCAACTCGTTGGTGCTTTGCGCTCCTGCGTCTTTCTTGAGTACGTCCACATATGTTAATGTGGGACGTCCTCTTGACCGGTGCCCATGCGTTGGTTCCCACAGCACCAATTTGCTGGCTGGCAGCTCCTGGTGTCTTTGGCAGTGTCCTGCAAGTCTCATTCTCCTGGCTGCTATTTTATCGCTCACCCTTGGTGTTCCATCATACAGATTCCTGTTGGTAACATGTATACTCTTGCTGATGTTAAGTACTGCACGCAACATTCTGGTGTAGCACCCGTCTAGAGACTTCTGCAGGGTTGGTTTCAGGGTCCAGCATTCACTGCCATATAGGAGAACAGACTCTACCGTTGCGTAGAAGAAGCTGAGTTTGATTTGTCGGGGGAGGTTGGAGTTCCATACACTGGCCATGCCATTCAGTGCCCTCCATGCAAGTGCTTTCCTTACTTTAATATCTTGCTCAGTTGAGTTGACCCATGAGCCCAGGTACTTGAAGTCCTTGACTTCCTTCAGAGCAGTGCCTTCTGTTGTTATTAAAGGTGGATGTTCCGATAAGATGTTATAGGTGATAACCTCGGTTTTCTTGGCATTCAGCCGAAGGCCAACCTTGGCACACTCTGACTCCACTCTGCTCAAGAGCTCCTGTGCTTGTTCCACGTGGTCGGAGAGCAGGCTGATGTCATCTGCGTAGTCCAAGTCTGTCAGGACTACTGTGGGGTGTCGTCTCGACCTCCTTGGTGTTAGAGTGAGGCCAAGATCCTGCTCTCGTCCACTGATGGCCTTCCTGAGTGCATAATCCAGACTATGACGAAGAGGAAGGGGCTAGGTGTCTCCTTGCAGTACCCCAGCCAGGATGTCAAACTCCTCACTGTTGCCATCTGGGGTCACCACCTTGGCCCTTGTTCCTGCGTACATGGTCTCTATTGCCCGGAGTAAGTTGGGAGGGACACCGTAGGCCTTAAGGATCTTCATCATCGTGCCTCTGTGTATCGAGTCAAATGCCTTTTTGAAGTCAATGAAGCACAATACAGCAGTCAGGTTGTTCTTCTTCACCTCCTCGATGATTCTCCTCAGGGCCAGGATCTGGGCCACGGTGGTTCTCTCCTCTCGAAAGCCATTTTGGTTCTCCCTCAGGTGAGGGTCGATGGCATGCCGTATCCGGTTCAGTATCATCCGGTTGTAAACCTTTGCGGCGATACATGTCAGGCTGATGCCTCGGTAGTTGTCTGGCTTCGAGAGGTCTCCAGCTTTAGGCACCGGGATGATGTTGGAGAGAGACCACATGTCAGGCTGCTTGTTGCTTAGCAGGGCAAGGTTACAGAACTGTAGGATGATGTTGTCGAGACCACAGTTCTTTAAGACCTCTGGGGGTATGCTGTCCGGCCCAGCACTTTTGCCCTCTCTCGCGTAGTTTTGCCCTGGCAAACTCACTGGTCGTGAAGGGACCATCATCGATGTTGAGGTTCTGGAGGAATGATGGTATTTCTTCCTCATCTCCCTCTGCTGTTGTGCCCAGCAGCCTTCGGAAGTGGTTGAACCAGGTCACCACCCTTTCCTCAGGGCTGTGTCCCTCAACCTGTCCCTCCTTGGTCCTCTTCCGTCCTGTCATCTCGTTGATGACCCTCCAGGCCTCCCCATACTGCCTCTCACCTTGAGCTGCCTGGACTCTCTGCACCCTCTCCATCAGTTCCTCCCCTTTGATCTTGTCGTAGGTACTGAAGAGAAGCTGTTTGGCTTCATTCAGTATCCCACGTCTCTCCACAGTAGGCTCACTCACATAGCCAAGCCGTGCTTCCTCCACCCTGCCACGTGCCACTACAATGTCCGGGTGTCTGGACTGCAGGGAGGTTCTGGTTTTGTCCAGCACAGGCACACACAGCCTGGTCGCCTCCTTGTTCGCGACAACGAAATCGCCTGTATTCGCTGCTAGGCTCCAGTCCTCATCCAGCAGCTGAAAGCGACTCCTAACCTCCTCCGTATACCTGGCTTGCAGGCCAGAGTCGGTCGAAAATGCCTTCCAGTCATACCGGATCCTGGGGCTTGGCTTGGGGACCCTGAGGCTCAGTCGCACCCTCATGGAGACCACGCGGTGATCAGAGCCCACAGAGCTGAACGTGCTGTATGGTTCAGCGTTCAGAATGGAGTTCCTCCACTTTTGCCTTACTAGTATGTAGTCCAATTGACGTAGCATACCTGAGGCTCGGTCTTGGAAGGTCCATATTCAACCGCCTTGACTTAATACTTTGTAGAAACACCTTTAGCTGCAATTACAGCTGTCAGTCTATATTTGGGTAAGTCTCTACCAGCTTTGCACATCTGAACACTGCAATTTTTGCCCATTCTTATTTAGAAAATTGCTTAAGCTCAACAGGTTGAATGGGGACCATTGGTGAGCAGCAATTTTCAAATCTTTCTACAGATTCTCAATGGGATTAAGGTCTGGGCTTTGACTGGGCCACTCCAGTGCATAGATGTTTTTCATTTTTAAACCACTCCAATGTGACTATTGCTGTATGCTTTGCTCTTGCAAACTGCAGCAGGTTTTCTTCCAAGATTTGTTTATATCTTGCTATATCCATTTTGCCCTCTTTTTTGTTTTCCAGTCCCTGAAGCAGAGAAGCATCCCCATAGCACTAGGCTTCCACCACCATGTTTCACAGTAGTGATAGTGTTGTTGGGACGATGTTCAGTGTTGGGCTTGTGCAAAACAGCACCTAGCGCTGAAGTCAAAAAGTTCAGTCTTTTCATCAGTCTCATCATACCATAGAATCTTCCTGCTCTTGGTTTGAGAGTCTCCCATGTGCCTTTTTGCAAGGTCTCTCTAGGTGAGATTTCATCTCAGTTTTCTTCAAGAATGGTATCCTTCTCTCACGGATGGCCTGTTCTAGGCAAATTTACAGTTGTGCCATATTCTCTCCATTTCTTTATGATGGCCTTAATGGTGCTCCAGGGGATATTTAAAGTATTTGAAATCTCCTTATATCCTTCCTATGATAGGTGCTTTGAAGAACCTTTTCTCTGATTTGCTTTGAATGTTCTTTGGTCTTCACAATGGAGCTCTTGTTTGGAAATACACTAACCAACCTCTCACAGACAGGGGTATTTCATGTGAAATAATTTGAAACACCTTAATTGTACACAGGTGGACTCCAATCAAATAATTATGTGACCTCTGAAGACAATTGATTGCACCAGAGTTTATTTCTTATATAAACTTATGATTTTTTTTGTAATTAACAAAAAGCTTTAGAGTTTTTTATTTTTTATTTCACATTATAGAGTATTTTGTGTTGAACATTGGCAAGAAATCCCAATTAAATCAATTTTATTCGATGAAGGAAGGAAATAAAATGTGAAAAATGTCCAAGGGGGTGAATATGTTTTACGCCCACTGTATATACCATACACACATAGCAACAAAGCTATCAAAACAGCTACTAAGACATGACACTATAAATATTTAACATTTTGCTGATCATATAACAAATGAGAATATTTTTTGAACAAACTACATGAATGTGTCACACTTAGTTATGTGTAGTTAGGAAATAGCAATAATTACTTTCTTTTGTTTTTGCGCTAAATCCATATCCATGATCTTCAGCTGAGTTCTATGCAACTCAGAAGGCCTCCACAGGGGAATGTGGTTTTGAGCATTCCGGACATCAGGACGCCACCAGGGAGAAATGCATCCTGGTGTATGTGACTTTACCAAGCAGCAAGGGGGTATAGGACTCCCTAAAACTGAACGCTTGCCTGAAACTGGAAATAAAAGTCAAAACCCTGAAAGTAATTACTCCAGAATTGCTTTAGGATCTCTGATGATTGTTAAGCCAACAGGGTATGGTCTGCTGCTCTCTATTGTAATTGCAATAGAAGGCTTCAGATTAAGGGTGTTTGCTGAACAAATAATGTAAATGTAATTAATATCATCTGTCAACTTCATGATTTAAATACTCAGGATAAAAGACTGGGGCCAATAGAACAAGTGTAAATGTTGAACAATGAGGACAATGATAGACATTGTTCACAGGGAAGGCAAAAATATTGGAATAAATCTGGAACAACACTTTGTGATTCAGAGGGAAGAGAAACGCTGCAGTATTTTCTCTGCTCAGCAGGCGCCCTTAGTCAGACATACAGTTTTATGTACTGCTATATATTTAATAGCACATATCTGCGTTATGCTCCAGAGTGTAATAGCACTGCCACACTAAGCATTTCAAACCACAGCCACAGACAGTTCTGTTTTTATATATGAATGCATGTGGTCAGTATTTAGGTATGCATGAAACTGCATTGTTTTTAAAAATATTTAAAATGTCATATAATATTGTAGTATTCATATTGAATGCTAAGAATTCACAAGTGATAGAGCATTGGCTTAATATTTAGCACATATCTAAGGCAATTTCTACTGTTCCCCATATATTTTCTCATCCAGATAAAAGCTGTTTACTTCAATTTGTCTTCATATTTGTACTTTTATGGTTTCTCCAGCTATTGTAAGTTGAGACATACATTTCAATCAAGAACTGCCATTAGGAATACATTCCTCACCATGGCTACCTGCTCCTTTGTGCACATAAATGTTCAGCTGTAATTTATCTGCTGCCTGAGGTCTCATATTTCATATTTCAAATGAAATCTATACTAATTGCAGCAGATTGTTATATTTATTCCAGGGTCTGGAAAGGTTAAAGAAATTCAAATGTTCAGTCAGTGTTAGCTTGTTAAGTTGGTAAGGTGGCAAGCAGCAACAATTGATTTGATTAGAAAGGCGAAGTTAGTTTAGCAGATTATTTCATATTTTAATTTTAAGTAGTCTAATTATTTTCTTGCCTCTGCTTTCACAATTTAAAGTCAAATGAACAAAAACAGAGACATTTTCAGACAATTTGATGTTGGAACATATCATTCAGTACGCCTGTATAGTTGCTTATACTTATCACAATACATTATTGAAGTATTTATATCAGCCAGGAATCATGCTAGATAACACTTCCACACTCAAAATTTTGTTGAAATACTGGTACTATTACTGGTACTACTACTAACAGTTTCAATTAATAATGGCCAAGGCTCAGATGGTAATAATAAGTGAACTTGTCTTGTGGTGTGATGGAGATTAGACCTACTACACAAGAGGGGTATCCCAGAAAGAAGAACTACTGCAGGAGTTTATATATCTCAGAAGTGTAATGCTTTACAAGTATTGTCTGGAGGAAATAACTCAATATTCCTGAAATTGTAGCCATCAGGTCCAGAGTGAATCATTACTCACTGATTTAAATACACTAATGAAATGAGCCTGAACCACTTTCAAATCCACCATTGTAACAAACAATGCATTTGTGTGGAAAATGAAAGAACAGTTAATTTGTACACAGTGTCCATGAGAAATGGCTGAGTGGATGAAATCATTAGGCATGTGCCATATCTCCAGCTATCAATGGTCGTCTCATATGGAAATTTTGGATCGTGAACATTGACATATGTCAGATCCAAAGAGAGACAGATCACCTTTTCCTGCAGCTTTGTAGAATGAATCTCCTTGGAGATAAGTGGACATTTGCTTTAGAGTTTGTCAAAATGAAATAACTATTCAGAGGGACCACTTAAACTTCTGACCCTTGGCAAATTATTAGTAGCTTTGTGCAGCCCTTCTTTAAGTCCAAGCATGAGAATAAAAACAGAAAATGGAAAAACAAAGAAACAGACAGCCTTACACAAGTAGAATACATGCAAAAGTATGTCTGAGAGCCCATTCAAAATAAAGGAATAATTGCTCTTCTGACATGCTGTGCGAAATTGACTGGCACAAAAATGAGCCATTTTTCCATTACAAAAGGTTGTAATTAAAAGGTTTGGGTTTTTACCATTCCGTTTCATTCCTAGACTATTTACAGTAAAGCACTTTTGTCCTTTAAATGTGTAAATTAGGTCCACTTCTGGAGCGAACAGGCTTTTGCTGACAAGGAGATTGCATTTCTCTGGTTCTTCAATTGTTAAAAGCTTTTTTTTCTGATGGGCTCATGAATCGGAGCAGTTGTAATTGGAATGGAGCGATTGAATAGGCTGCTCACAGACTTCTAACTCTCAATGGGGCCAAGTAATATTTTGAGTGATCCACAGTTCAAGATTCTAAAATGAAAGAAAAACTGAAGCATTCATACAAAAACATAAAATGGGACATGATTCCATTGAACGGGGCATATGTTGCACAAAGAAAAATTCTCAGCAGAGCTGTTTTATACTAAGAAATTATGCTTTGTTAAAAATCTAGTTTTTTCAAGAAATGCCCTGTAAAACAGGGGAACTTCCATGTACCCTAATAAATAAACTTGTATATGATCAATACATATACAAAAAGTTAAACCAAGGTAGTCAGTTTTAGAGGCAGAAAGATTAGCCTTTTTTACTGTAACTTCAGCTGCCTTGACACCTGCTACAGTAGTGTTGGTCTACTGTACTTCAACTTACAAGGAGTTGTCAATGCCTGGAAGAACTTGCCAGGTCTGGTAGTAGAGGCAGAAAAGCTTGGGCTATTTAAGTCCAGGCTAGATGTAGTACTAGATACTCTTTAGATTAGGACATGACAAGCCTAGATGGGCCGAACGGCCCGTTCTCGTTATTATGTATTCTTATGTTCTTAAATAACATGTAGGCTACTCACCTCTGGGCACAGGAAGGTTTCTTAGGATTCAAACCTTCTCTCAAACAGCCTAATTTTGTTTAGTTAGTTAATATATTTATATAGTATATATATATATATATACTGTATATATATATATACACTACCAGTCAAAAGTTTTAGAACACCTCAATTTTTCTCAAAGTAGCCACCTTTTGCAGATATAACAGCCGAACACACTTGTGGCATTCATTTTACAATGGAAAGTTCTTCCCAACACTGTTGCAGAAGTTCCCACAAATGTGTTGCACTTGTAGGTTGCTTTGCTTTCAGCCTTCCATCCAGTTCATCCCAAACCAGCTCGATGGGGTTTAAGTCTGGAGACTGTGCTGGCCATTCCATGATTTGAAGCCTACCATCTTGTTCTTTTCTTCTAAGGTAGTTTGGACATAGCCTAGAGGTATGTTTTGTGTCATTATCTTGCTGTAGGATGAACCCCTGACCAACTAGGCATAGACGAGAAGGTATTGCATGGTGCTGTAAAATGCTGTGGTAGCCCTTTTGTTTCAGGGTGCCAGTCACCGACTCTGGATCCAGCAAAAGAGCCCCAGACCATCATGCTTCCTCCTCCATGTTTGACAGTTGGTGTCACACACTGAGGAACCATCCTTTCGCCTACTCGACAGTGTACAAAAACCCTGTGTGATGAACTGAAGATTTAAAATTTTGATTCATCGGTCCATAAGACCTTCTTCCAGTCTTCAGTAGTCCACTGGCGGTGCTCCATGGCCCAGGCAAGCCTCTTTTTCTTATTTTGCCATCTTAGCAATGGCTTTCTTACTGCCACTCAACCTCTTGACCACTCAAACCTGCAGCTCAAAGTCTTCTCTCACAGTTGAAACTGAGACTTCCTTACTTCGACCAGTGTTAAGCTATGCTTGAAGCTGTTGTCCTGTGAGCCGCGTATCACGCAAGCTGTTGACTCTCAGAAACGTGTCTTCTGATTTTGTTGTGGATTTGGATCTGCCAGACCTCTTCCTGTCAGAGTTTCCTCCAGTTTCCAAGTGCCTTTTGATGGTGTAGGAAACTGTACTCACTGATAGCTTGGCCTTCTTTGCAATTTGTCTAAAGGAAAAACCTACACTTTGAAGGGTTACAATAGTCTGTCTGTCTTCCTTTGTTAATTTCCTTTTTCTTGCCTTTATGATAGTGCCGTAGTATATTGATAGCAATATACTACTTCCTGCAGTAGTATATTGTCCAAATAATGCTTCAGAGGGTGTAGTAACACAGTCGGTTCCAACACTGCTTTTATACAGACAGAGGGTTTGTAAGTAATCAACAAAAGTTGGGACACCTGTAGGAATTGTTTGCATCAACTTTCAAGGCTTAATTTATTTCCATTGCTGCGGAACAGCTGTAAGTTGTTAACCAATTACTTGTTCCCTGAAAAGGGAACTCTGAAATGTACATTATTTTTCATTTTTTGGTAACCTAAAGTTTTTTTGTTTTTTTTTACCTCTGGCAGTTTACCGCATACCTTTGTACCATTTCAGGTTATTCACTGGACATTTCAGTAAATACTGGAAAATGGGGGTGTTCAAAACCTTTGAAAGTGTATATATTATTTTTATATTTTTATATAATATATATATATATACACAACTTGTATAGGCAAAATGAAAATTCTAAAGGAGACTCCTGCATGCAAAAATTGTCCCTGGACTTCATCTATGAAACAAGGCTTTGCCTTAATACAATTCTGCATGAATCCAAGCAAGTTCAGAAATGTAACTCTTGTTGCTTGGTGGCCAAATAACTTTGCTAATGGAAGAATATTCCTTGTAGTCCGTTAATGTTTTATATTTAAAAATAGTCCTGTATTACTTTTCTGAGTATATACGGATATCTCTGGATGTAT
Source organism: Aldrovandia affinis (assembly GCA_029706075.1). Classification (NCBI taxonomy): domain Eukaryota; kingdom Metazoa; phylum Chordata; class Actinopteri; order Notacanthiformes; family Halosauridae; genus Aldrovandia; species Aldrovandia affinis. The sequence goes on from JAINUG010000006.1 coordinate 9,596,224, forward strand.
CGTTTTCATAAAAGCAATAATACACTCCAGTATGTGTGTTGTGGCACTCCTTGGCACTCCTTGGCTTCGCCTCAGATGTGTGGCCGCATCACGTCGTGTCAGTAATTGCCACAACACACACCCTCTAGTGTGTTGTTTCTTTAATAGGAAATGGAAAGCTGTTAATGTTTGACAGTGACTGCACAATGGAAGAACTTCAGATATGTTAAAGAAATAAAAAATAGCTTTTGCAAAACAAAAGGCCAAACACACATAGCTCTATCTGAGGAATTAAGAATAACCACTTTCTCATTCATTATATCATTAGATTAAGATGCATTTTTTAGCAATTTTGTGTAACTAGTATTTTCTAAATATATGATTATTAAGGAGTTTTGATGGGCAAGTGTGAAAATTATTCCAAAAATATTTTTTGCCGTTTTCTCGTGGGTTTGTAAGTTTATCAACATTCAAAGAAGCATAACTTCCTAAATTGCATGATACAACAATTTGAAGCTCTGAATCTGTACATTAATAAACAAAAACGAAATGTCAGAGTTAAGCCCCATTTACTGAAGTCTGTCACAAATTCAGATGGCTCTTTGGGGAAATGTACTGACCATTGCAAATGACCATGAATGCTGAGAAAACATGTGACCACAAAAACCGTAGGAAATTAAGTAAATGAGAACAGCTGCAAAATATCTAAAAGTATCACTACCGTTATTAAATGATTGTCTTGCACATGTGATGTTCAGAACAATGCACAGTGCACTGAAAATGTGGGGCATGAGATGTAAACAGACACAGAGCTGTGGAATGGAGATGCTTCTGTACTGTAGGAATGGTGAGTATTTTTGATTCTGGTTAACTGTGTCTCATCCAATATTTTAATTATGCATTTTTCAGAGACCTCTCTGAGGGAGACTATCCAGTTGCAAATATTATCTTCATTTGAAATTGTAATCTCAAATGTTAACAGTATCTTCATCGAGCAACAGTTACAGAAGCCATGTCAATGCCCTCAGGCTTGATCGAAAGTTAAGACCCATCTTCCCCAGGTGGTAAAAAAACATGCAATTACAGTGGGTAAAACTTTCACTTTTTTTCTTACTTCATGGACTCAAAATGGGATTTCTTGCAACTGATCAACACAAAATATTCTATGATGTCAAATAAAAAAACAGCTCTACAGCTCTTAATTAATTACAAAAACAAAAACAGACAACAATTGATTCCATATGTATGTCACATCTACTGCTTGCCGCCAGAGTGCGGCATGGAATCTTGATTGTTCTGTAATTGTTCCCTGATTGTTTAATTGTGTTATTGCTTTATTGTATTATTGTTTTAGTGATTTCACCTGTGCCTCATTTTGTTCCTTATTTAATCTGTCTATTTTCTATTCACATTGTTCTGTCTTCAAATGGTAGTTCCTAGTGTTTGTTTGCATCTGTGCTCGTGTTACCATTTCAGAGCGTTTACTTTAGCCTTGTTTATTGAATGTCTCTTATGTGTTTTAGAATTTTCTGTTTGTTTATTTTACTCAGTGTTTATTTTTACCTTTTTTTTAGTTTGAGTTATGTTAATCTTCAATTCTTTGATTTAATTAAATCACAAGATTCTTGGATTCCTGTTTCCTGTCTTGTCTCAACACTTGGTTACCTTACTGTGTAGGTAACCGCCTTGTTGCGTGCTAGTATCTGTTCCTTAACCTGGCGTTAGATTTACAGTTTAGTGGTTGTGCTCTGTACCCGTTTCACTGGGTTTAGCATTAATTAATACTGCATAGACATTATAATTATTAAGCTGTTTGGTGTTGCTGTCTTGGTGGTAATCGCTGCTTAGAAGTTTTTCTGTCAGAAGTTGATTAGCAGTTAGCTTCTTAGAATCTAATTGTTTCAGGTGTAAACATTCGTCTCTGTAGTGGAGTGTTCCCTGAGTAGTAGGTGGTGCCTGTTAGCCAGTTAATTGTTGTCTATTGTTATCAGCTGGCATTCGCCACTTAGTGCCTAGCACCACTCAGCTATATAAGTAACCATAGTTGTGGAAAGTGGTAGCTTTTCGTGGAAGCCTCCCCATACGAAGACTCAGCGGACAAAGACAAAGGAGTCTACCTGCAGGAGTCCACCGAGGGAGGCCAGCTAGGGAGTGCTCGCTGCATGGTAAGTATCATAGTTTTGTATCTCCCTGTTCTACTTCCTCTGCATCTAACACTCAACTCAACTCAAACTTTATTTATAAAGCACCTTTAAACAACCAACAGTCGACCAAAGTGCTGTACAGTAATAAATAAACAGTAATAAATAAACAGTAATAAAAATAGTACATGTAATACAATACAATAAGAAAAAGAAGAAGGAAAAAATAATTCACATAAAAGTACCATAAAAGTGTCTAGCTCAACCGGAGTTGAAAGCCAGGGAGAAAAGGTAAGTCTTTAATACGGACTTAAAGACCTCTAAGTAAGATCTAATATGCAAGGGCAGGCTGTTCCAGAGCCTAGGGGTAGCGGGCCGTACTGGAGTCAAAGGGGGGACCAAATCTGCCAAACCCTAAGCTAGGCTATATATTGGGGGACATTTTGAGCATCTAATATTGGGGGATGTGTCCCCCCCAATATATATGGTCATTTCGGCCTTGGGTAGCCGCCACAAAGGCTCGGTCACCTCTGGTTTTTAGCCTAGTCCTGGGGACATCCAGCAGCAGCCGATCTGCCGACCTCAGTGCTCTAGCTGGGGTGTGACAATGTAAAAGTTCAGCTAAGTACAGAGGTGCCAGCCCATTCAAAGCTTTAAAAACAAACAACAAAAGTTTAAAATCAATCCTGAAGAGGACGGGAAGCCAAATGAGTGAGGCCAAAACTGGTGTAATGTGGTCGCGCTTTCTTTTACGAGTAAGAAGATGAGCAGCTGCATTTTGTACCAGCTGCAGACGTCGAAGCGACGACTGGTCAATACCAACATACAAAGAATTACAATAATCCAGCCTCGTGGTAATAAAAGCATGAATTACCCTCTCTAGGTCTTTGGGGGAAAGATAGGCCTTTATCTTTGCTAGGAGTCGTAATTGGAAAAAGCTGGTTTTAACAACTGAACTAACCTGTTTGTCAAATTTGAATGCACTATCAAAAATCACTCCAAGGTTCTTGACAGAAGAACGGATATTAGCAGTTAGTGGACCCAGAATGCCAGCAGGATAATCTCTAAGAGCATGCCCAAACATAATGATCTCAGTTTTATTATCGTTTAAATTGAGAAAATGTATGTCCATCCAGGTTTTGATATCTTTTAAGCAGTCCAGCAAGGGCTGCATTGTATCCTTACTTTTTGACTTTAGAGGGAGATAGATCTGTACATCATCCGCAAAACAGTGAAAAGAAATATTGTGTTTTGCGAAGATTGATCCCAAGGGCAGCAAGTACAACAAAAACAGGATAGGGCCCAAGATGGAGCCTTGAGGGACCCCACAGGTAAGAGGGGCCGCGATTGAAGAGAATTCCCCTAAGTGAACTGAGAAACTCCGATCAGACAGGTAAGATTGAAACCATTTGAGGGCAGTACCTGTGATGCCTACACATTGTTCTAAGCGTGACAGAAGGATTCTGTGATCCACAGTGTCAAAGGCAGCTGTCAGGTCTAGGAGCACAAGGACAGCAGGGTTACCTGAATCAACAGTTAAAATAAGATCATTAAAAACTCTCAAAAGAGCCGTTTCAGTACTATGGCGTGGTTTAAAGCCAGACTGAAACTTTTCATAGATGTCATGATTAGTTAAAAATGACTCCAACTGAACATGAACCACTTTCTCCAGAACCTTAGACAGAAACGGTAGTTTGGAGATAGGTCTGAAATTAGAAAGGACAGAAGGGTCTAGATTTTTCTTTTTGATAAGAGGCTGTACTACAGCATGTTTAAAGGCAGCTGGGACACAACCGGAGCTGAGACAAGTGTTTATCAAAACAAGAACACTTGACCCAACAGTATCAAAAACTTCTTTAAGAAAACGAGAAGGAATACTATCTGAGGGGCAGTTTGTAGGCTGCAGATGATTGACTACATCTGAAAGTGATGAGAGCGATACAGGCTCAAACTGGTCAAAGCCAGCAGAGCACAAAGGAGGAACAATAAGGTCTGGGGCAGTGAAGGTGTGAGCAGCTGACCTAAGGGCAGACATTTTCTCAATAAAGAATTTAAGAAAGTTATCACAAAGAGTAAGCGATGGTACAATGGGAGAAATATCACTGGGATTTACAAGATAATAAAAAATATTAAAAAGAACTTGGGGCTTGTGACTGTTGTTGGAGACAAGGTTAGATAAATACTCAATTTTAGCAGCTTTAACGGCTCTCTGATAGTCTGACAAACAGACCCTTAAGATTCCTAAGGAGACGTGGAGTTTGTCCTTCTTCCACTTTCTCTCAGCACGCCGACATGCACCTTTTCCGGGGAAAGGCGCAAGGGAGGCGGCGCAGGTAACCATCGCAAGGTGAAGAATCTCCGATAGCACGGGAGAAGGGTTCACTGATTGTTTACCCAAAAAGTGTTTAGACAGCAACAGCGACTCACCAGAGGCTCGGATGTTAAGTAAAGCTTGGCGATCATAAACAAGTAGAGCAGAGACATCCCGGCAACAAAAACGGAGAAACAGAGCAGTAGCAAACCGTATGCTGAGCAAACGAGACAGACGAGGCACACGGCTTGCCAACACAGGCGCCATTACCGAAAAAGTAATCGTGCTACCTCCCTATCCCAGTCCATGTCTCCTCTTCTAGATTTCCTAGAAGGAGAGATTCTACACACCAAACCTCTCCAATCTCATCCACCCGCCAAGATCTTCCCATAAACAAGTAGTGTCGAACGGAGAAAACAGAGCAGTGTGGTAGCAGGCGGACTATGGAACTGCCAGTCTGCTGTTCAAAGGCCGATTTCATCTCAGCCCAGGCCTCCCTACTCTCTCTGCAGTTCCTGGCGCTCACGGAGACATGGATCACTCCGCAGAACAGAGTAGAAGTTTTACCCAATCTATATTACTTAAATTCTCTTTCATTTTATTGAAGTCAGCTCATCTAAAATTTAAAATTTGAGATTTAGAGGAGGCTGTCTTAACTTGCCAAAAGCAAAATCAAAAATAACTGCACTGTGGTCACTTGCCCCTATTGGTTCTCCTACCTCTGTGCTGCAAATTCTATCAGGATTGTTGCACAAATCCAGATCCAGTATTTATTTCCCTCTCGTAGGCTGAGTAACAGACTGTACCAAAAAGCAGTCATTGATCATATCTAAAAACTCCTCTTCACATTTGCCCTGAGCTGTCACTATCTCCCAATTAATAGAGGGGTAATTGAAGTCGCCCATTATTATCGTTTCTCCTTCAGCACAGATTTGTTTTATGTTACCAAAGAGCGTACTATTTATGTTACTGTCTGAAGCTGGAGGTCTATAGCATACTCCTATATTAAGGCCCTTCTCATGATCTCCCAATAATCTAATCCAGATGTCCTCACAAGAAATGAATGAGTTTATACCTGGAATTTCCTGCACATTAAGACTGTCTTTCACATAAAGGGCCACTCCCCCTCCTCTTTTATTAGTTCTATCCTTCCTAAACAATTTGTACCCCTCTACATTATATTCATCCCCATCCGCTGCGCCAAGCCATGTCTCAGTAATCCCAACAATGTCATAACCCCCATTCAACATGACAGCCTCCAGTTCAAACATTTTTATTTTTATTTTCTCGCCTTTAAACACATGAGCTTCAGAGCCTTACTCACACTTACGTTGTCCTTCCCCTCCACACCTGAGTGTGCCATTTATTATACTCCGCCCTGGTATCTTCCATCAGGGCAGTCTGTACCTCCCTATCCATAATACTACTACTACTAATTTCCCTCCCTGCCCCCCCAGTCCCTAGTTTAAATATTCCTCCGCTACCCTAAGCATACGCTGGCCCAATGCATCTGTACCCCTCCGGTTCAAGTGTAACCCTTCCCACTTATACAGGTCACCCCTGTTCCAAAAGGAGTCCCAGTGCCCCATAAACCTGTACCCCTCTTTCCTGCACCAGGTTTGTAGCCACGTGTTAAATCTCCATATAAAATTCTGCTTGCCTTTGCTAGCACGTGGTACTGGCAGAATTCCAGATAAGACCACCGTGGAGGTTCTGCCCCTTAACTTTGTTCCTAATTCTATAAATTTGTCCTGCAGAACCTCAAACCTACCCTTACCTATATCATTGGTTCCAACATGGACCATGACCACTGGATCCACCCCTGCTCTGGCCAGGAGCTTGTCCGCGTGTTCCAGGAGATCTCCAACCTGAGCACCAGGCAGGCAACATGCCATGCGAGACTCCTTTTCCTGCGAACAGACTACACTGTCTACACCTCTAATTATAGAATCCCCCACTACAATTAACTCCCTTTTCCTGGGTGGCTTGGCCGCCAGGGTGCCCTGGGGCTCATCAGTCCTCCCGCTCACAGAGGGCTGGGCCAGATCCTCTTCCTGCAAGGGCTGGAATCGGTGGGACACCACAATCTCTGGAGATGCCACCCCTGCATGTGCGCACCCTTTTCTACGCTGGCGCCCTACCATCACCCAACTCTCTCTCCCTACCTGCTCTAGAGTCTCCCCCCTACCCCGCTTCGGCGTGCAGACTATCTCTCTAAAGGGCGTACCGATTAGTTCCTGGAACTCTACAAATTCTGCAGGGCAGTTGAGACCAGCAAGTTGGGCTTCGAGATCAAGGATCATTGCTCTCGAGATGCTTCACAAGCTGGCATCTGTCACAGATGAAACCCTCCTGGAAGTCTGCTTCCAGAAACACAATCATTCTACAACACTCGCACTGCACTGCCAGTGGCCACATTTTCACCCCTAAATATATCTACTGCTCTCCCTGCACTGAATGAATTACTGCTGAAACAGAGACACCAAGTCGATAAAAATACTATACACCGAGGTGGTTCCGAACACTCAGGTGCAGAAATTTCTAAATGGAAACAACACTTAAAGTGAATTAAAAAAACGTTCGGTCCGGTTGTCTGTAGCAAGAGCGCTAGTAGCAACCAACCGAAACGGCGAAATGCTCTACGCTTGAAATATAACAATTGCATTTAAATTTAAGCCAACAAAAGCTAGTTAGCTATAGTGTATTTCCCTGCTCATGGATTTCCGAAAAAACACAGGGGTGTTTTACAAATCGGTTACTTTTTAACAAGCTTTCCGAAGCTAGATGGGGAAAATGGAAAATTCCCTCTCTGTTCCCTAACGGCGACAAACATTTACCTTAAGAGCAAATCTTTTATCCTTTTACCTTTCTGATGATAAAACGCCGAACCCTTAGCAACAATACAAACACAATCCAAATGATATCCCGACAGCAACAAACAATCCGCTCAAACTCAAACTCTCAGCACGTATGACGCAGCAATCCCGTCAGGCAAAGCGACTTCCCATCAAGCAAAGCAAGAAGCAAGCAAAAAAGAGCGTCTGCTAAATGCTTGTAATGTAATTGGTCCAGATTCCCTGCCAGATTCCCTGCCCTTGTTTCAAAGTATTCACCTGTGTACAATTAAGCTGTTTCAAATTATTTCAAATAAAATACACCTGTCTGTCAGAAGTCCCACATCTAGTTAGTGCATTTCTAAACCAGAGCTTCATCATGAAGCCAAAACAACATTCAGAGAAAAGGTTCTTCAAAAGCACCAATCAGTGGAAGGATATGAGAAGATTTCAAAGACTTTGAATATCTCCGGAGCCCCGTTGTCTATCATACAGAAATGGAGAGATTGTGGCACAACTCAGAATTTTCCTAGAACATGCCGTCCTTCACTGCAGGTCTATAGCAACTGATAGAGTTACAGTCTTCCATGGCAGAGATGAGAGAAACTGTCCATGGGACAACAATAGCTTGGGTGCTTCGCAAATCTACAGTTTATGGGAGAGTGGCAAAAAAAACATTGTTGAAGAAACCTCACATGAAATCTAACATAGTGTTTGCCAGAAGGCATGTGGGAGACTCTCAAACCACGTGGAGGAAGATTCTATGGTCTGATGAGACCAAGATTGAACATTGTTTGCTATGCTATGTTTGGCACAAGCCTAACATTGTGCATCATCCCAAGAACATCATCCCTACCATCAGGGCTGTATCCAGGAGTTACAGAGGTCATGAGACCTAGCCCCTCTAGGGGGGTTCATCACAAGAAATGTAATTTGTTTGATTTGTTCTGAATCAGGGACTAACTTAGTTTTTTTTTTTTTTCACACTTCAATATTTCTATGCAGCCCAAAATTTGTAAACAGACGCCATGTACAAACAAACTGTTCCCTCATTGGTCAGAATGGTAGCCCAAGTCGAGGCTGTAGCCAGAGTCACATTTTTTCGAACCCTATTTTAATAGCTTATTAATGCTATGTAGTTAATGTGTATTTGGTGAGTAAATGTCATATCCACACATACATAGGCTACACATGGAAGCAGCATGGAACAATCACATGAATCAGTAGGCTATAACTTGAGCCAGTATGATATGACTGTTTTCAAGGACTAAACATAAAATAAAAATCCTTAATAGGCAGGCTCCCGCGTGGTTACAACGTTCGAAGCTGGCCATGGCGACCGGGCTTTGATCCCACCGGCCACGCCAGAGTCACCCCAGGGATGGGGTAGGGAAGCCGAAAGGTTACGGTTTCATTCACAGAACATCCTAACTGTCTGCATAATACCAAAGTTTGCTGAATAAACCAACTCAACATTTTTTTTTAAATATGCAAAAACACATGCAAACTAGAAAAAAAATGGTGAGGTCTGGACCTCCTTGTCCTCATAGCTATGCAGTTACAGCCATGCCTATGTCTAGTGGTCTACAAATTTGTGTGGATTGCGAATATGAACACAAAGTTGTAATCATGTTCGTGGTCAAGGTAAACAAGCTTTGTAATGCTATAAGAATTCCAGCTAAATTTGTCAACGTACAATATCATTTATATTACAAAATTACGTGGTTAGCATTAGCAATACCAAATGGAGAAACTCACCATTTCCATCCAAGTCAACATCAGGAGAATTGCTGGTAGTGGTGGTGGTAGTAGCCAGTGATGCTGTGCCAAAGCTAGCCTCATAGGACTCTACAATATCCACGGGATCAATGATGGGTTTAGTCCCAAGGAATTTGTCAAGTTCGTCACCAGGGAAACTTGTCTTTCTCTTCCCCTGAACTTCCACTTTTGCTAAGATAATTTGTACTTTAACATACTGTTGCTGAGTTTCTTTGCTTTCACAAGACACTGTTCAGCGGACTGGTGAAATCCCCTCTCCTCAAATCATTTGTACCTCATCGCTGCTCCAAGTTAACCCACGTCTCATTTTGCTGCCACTTTGATAGCAATAAACAAAATGTGTTGCCCATAATTCAAAGCGTGCCAAACCCATCATGCACAATGATTTGGGTCCATTGGGTCGAATTGCATTCTCACTACAAAGCAACTGCTGGAAGCGTACCAAGATTCGGTCCGATTATTTTGGTCAGCAACCTAGTGCAATTGCTGTATTCATATATACCCAAACAAACCGAGTTTAGGGGGGAAACCGGCCAGAAATTGCCTATTTTATGTAATCAGTCTACACTTGTAGCTAATTCACTACAAGAGTAGTAGACTGTCATGATTTTATGAATGGCCACTGAAAATATACACTAAAATGTATCTAGCTTTGTGCCTATCATCACTGTCAATGTATGCTACATTAGCTGACATTAGCCTAAAACCATTGTAATGTCTGACAAAAAAGTGGTTTATGCAACAGTCAGCTAGACAGAGACAGCTACGTTTGGCTAGCGACTTCAAAAAACTACACACAAAGTAGCTATCAATAGATGATCTCTGGAGATGAATAGCATTAATCTGGTTATAATACAAGCAGTCAACTTGGTTTCAGATCAGCAGTCTCGATGAGATTCCCCTGCTAGGGACGGGTTCATTTCACCACCACACATACACAAAGGTAATGACGATGACGGTGATCAGGCTTTGGTAATCTTGGCTTTGTACAAAATCTTTGCTATACCGAAGTGAAGTCATTTTATGTACAGTAGTTGACCACTTTTATTCAGTATTACACTGAATCATTATGTAAAACAAAATACAACTCAGACTCAGAAAAAATACAGGTCATGCCCTTGGTGAATATACCCACTGTATGTTTTCTGCAATTGTCAGCCATCATAAATCTCATGCAGTAGTTGATGCACATTTATCTGCATACTCTCCTCTAAATGTTTACAGTCTTATATCAGAAATCCTAAAAAATACATATACATTCATTATAACCTGCAAAATTTGGTCACCCCTGCTTATCATATATATCTATATCACATTTCATGAAAACTAAATGCAGTTGTACCAACTGAGTAAATATGGACAGATTTACAAATATTTGCAAATGTTTTACACATCTGGCCTTTGGTATTTAATATACATATACAAATGGTATTTGTTGTATGGAGCGTGCATATTGTATAGCTGAGAGCATATGACATATGGTATTTGCTCTTTGGTTGGGTAAATGTGATGTGGTGTATGTGTATCTTAAATAGTATATGGTATATCAGATATGTTTATAGATACCGAAATGGAGCACACTGGTATCTTTTAGAACACTTCAATGTTTTTGTCTTTCTGTCTCTCTCAACTTTGTTGTTCTTAGTCCTGATTACAGAGGAGTGAAGCAGCAGGGGGGTGAGCTGTACAGAGCTACCAGCACCCCGCCTTCTTCACTGCCTCTATGAAATGAATTTCAGAAGGGACAACTCTTCTGAAATCAAGTCATGTTTTTCTTCAGTAAGCTATAGCTGACTATTTATTCCTGAAATAGGCAAATATTCTACCCTTGTTACACATTCATCAGTGGTTTTATTTTATATTATATCTTTTTTAATTATTTTTGATGTTATTGTGGCCTCTTTCAACAATTTCAGCACACATCAGTGTCATAATGTTGCACATGTAATGGAAAAATTATACATTAAGGACAGACTGAAAATAGAAGGGATTGAATAGCCATTTAGAATTGTATTCTTTAATCATGTCACATACCAAGGGAAAATATAAACCACTATAGCCTGTTAGAAAATGTTACTTCTATTCGGGCAAATGTTGTTAAAATTCCACAAATTTGCTGTCTCACAACATCTGAATACTGGTGGCTCGGATATTAAAGCCACATAAAATGTATGCCCTTCGGAAACTATGTTGCAATCTGCTGTGGTTTTGGATTTGGTTTCCCATGGTATCAATGACAAATACAATTCTAATTCAATAGAAATAATAAGAAAATATATCCAGCTGAACAAAGCATGTATGAGCGAATATAAAATGCTGGATTTACAGGGAGGCAGAGAGGAAATCACATTTCTCCCTGGGGCACTTCAATATCCGCGGTCACTGGGAGTGGAAGAAAGCCTGGCAACCCACTATTAATAATACAATTACACTCCCAAAGTCACTGCGCTTCTGGTGGAATATCACACAATGGAGTGTAACACAATGACGTGTGATACTAAAAGCAGCGAAGGTCCCTGACCAGGCTGTCTCCCATGTCACACCTCGCCCACTGTCCTCGGCTCATGGGGACGGCTCGGAGAGGTGAGAATCTGCCTCGTGCTCAACCATGTGCACGGGGTGGCAATAAGAGGCCAGGCCACCCACCGGATCTTCCACACGCTCAGCTTTTAAAGTATGCAGATCATAAAAGAGACGCCCGGCCCCGGCTCTATGCTGCCGATCTCTCCCTCTCCGCCGATACACTGTAGACCGCGTGTCTGGGAGACATCAGGTCTTTAAAAGCTGTGTCGGATTATAACTTTGTTTAAATTTAGCTGAAGTTCGCGGTCTGCTCTGTGTTTTGATTCCAGCTAAATTTAAAGGCTCCTGTGTTGTCTTCAAGCCCCAGCCACTAAATTAGCCATCAGAAGACTTGGTAGAGCACAGCAGACGGCATGGCTGGCAAAAACAGCACGTTATTGTCACTGGATCACTCAACCAGTCCACCACCCAGCATGAAGCCTCTGAAAGCCAGCCAAAAGTCATTCATTTGACTTCAATTGGTTTGTCAAAAGGTTGTGGGGCATCCAGTGTACTGGGCAGCCGAGATACACTTCCTTTTTTTTTTTTAACGCAACTTGAAGGTGATGCTGTGGGTTGTTGCTGAAAACCTCTTGATGATGGAAGAAAGTGAGTGGTACCCTGAAAGAAGGCTGGATCTGCTTCCTTTACACCACACATTCAGGTTTGCTCAGATTTATGCTTGTGCGTGATGCTCTCTCTCCCAGAGCAAAGTGAAATAAATTGGCGTTCTGGGGGAATAGCTCATAAATAGATGTGGTGGTGTTGTCTACCCCTTCCTGCCATCTCCAATCATATCCAGCCTTGAGGAACTTTCCTGGTGATTTCTTTTTTATATATACCCCCCTCTAACATGATTGTGTTTTTCATAGCACGCCATCACATCATTGCCTTATTACAGTACATCGCCAATGGGAAAATCACCCATCATTATGTTGAAAAGCATCAATCAAAATTAAAGGGGGTGGGGGGCTTAAACACTCAATTGAAGTTAATGAGGAAATAGTATCTCCCTGAAAGCATAGACCGTCTGGAGCCATTGTTTCCCTGCCTCTTTCACCAGCTGCTTCTCACCGTGCACTGATCAATCAATACAAGTCCCCCAGGATGTATTGCGCTGCATTGGGTGCAGGCTACATCTGTTTTTCATTTATCACTCAGGGTTATAATCTAGCACATGGAGATGCTGGCTGGGCCTCCATTATTTTTACAGCCCTCTGTCTTTAGTTTATCGAGGGAGGAGGGCAGGAATGAGTTTTCACTTGCAGTATGTGGAGAAGCTCTGCTGGAGTATTTAAACTTGGTGCACATCAGCAGATGTCACCTCTGAGAGAGCTGTCCATCCTCTTTTAAAAAATGATTTATGTAGACCACAGAGAATGCATCCTTTTTTATTGTGGAAGTGTGGACACACTAATTGTGAGGCATGTAAACTTTTTCACCTGTCAGATAGACCCAGTTTGCTATCAGTTCAAAACAGACTGCATTGGAACACTGTTGCAAATAGACCTGCATGGTGTACTGTTAACAGGCCAGTGTAGCAACCCTAATGGAAAAATCACATGAATTTCACATTTGACATGTCCAAAAAACATGTGTATATCACATGTTGTATGAATTACCTGTGAATTAAAGTGTGATAATATGTGGTAATATGTGATCTCATGTGAAATGTATGTTATTCATGTGCAGAAACCCATAAGGGAACACAGATTTCCTTTTAGATTTTGGTCTCTCCACAATGTAAAAAAATAAATATATATATATATACACTACCAGTCAAAAGTTTTAGAACACCCCCATTTTAAGCAGTTCAAGTCCAGTGAATAACCTGAAATGGTACAAAGGTAAGCGGTAAACTGCCAGAGTTTAAAAAAAGTTTAGGTTACCAAAAACTGAAAAATAATGTACATTTTTTGGCAGTGAGTAGTTTCCTACACCATCAAAAGGCACTTGGAAACTGAAGGAAACTCTGACAGGAAGAGGTCTGGCAGACCCAAAGCCACAACAAAATCGGAAGACAAGTTTCTGAGAGTCAACAGCTTGCGTGATAGGCGGCTCAGAGGACAACAGCTTCAAGCACAGCTTAACACTGGTCGAAGTAAGGAAGTCTCTGTGAAGAGAAGACTTTGAGCTGCAGGTTTGACAGGTTGAGTGGCAGTAAGAAAGCCATTGCTAAGATAAAATAAGAAAAAGAGGCTTGCCTGGGCCATGAAACACCGCCAGTGGACTACTGAAGACTGGAAGAAGGTCTTATGGACCGATTAATCAAAATTTGAAATCACACAGGGTTTTTGTACGCTGTCGAGTAGGCGAAAGGATGGTTCCTCAGTGTGTGACACCAACTGTCAAACATGGAGGAGGAAGCGTGATGGTATGGGGCTCTTTTGCTGGATCCAGAGTCGGCGACTTGCACAGAGTGACTGTTAACCCACGTTAACCCATTATTTGTTCCCTGAAAACGTCTTTTTTGACTCTGAAATTTATTATTTATTATTTTTCTGTTTTTCTTAACCTAAACTTTTTTTTACCTCTGGCAGTTTACCGCTTACCTTTGTACCATTTCAGGTTATTCACTGGACTTGAACTGCTTAAATTTCTGTAAATACTGGAAAATGGGGTGTTCTAAAACTTTTGAGTGGTAGTGTGTATATTCACTGCTCAAATAAATTAAGGGAACACCTAAATCACACATCACGGAGAACAAAATGACGTAAGAATGGTCAATGGAAACCAAAATCATTAACCCATTGGGGGCTGGATTCAAAATCACACCGAAAATCAAAGTGAAAAATTGAGATCACAGGCTGATCCAAAGAGAACGGGGCGCCAGTGTGTGAATTTCATCCAATCGACAACTCATAATGTGGCTCAGTAGTGTGTATGGTCCGCATGTGTGGAGCAGATACCGGTCCTGCCGCTGGGTTATTGTCCTTCTATGGCTGTATTTAAATGAGCAGAGAATATATCAGTAGCGGTTAGCGGTTGACCATTGGTCTCCACCTGTTTTCATCTTATTTTGCTTAATTCACTAGCAAGCCATTAATTGAATAATTAATTGTCAAGGAATTGCAAAGCCTCACCTTAATTGTGTTTTGTGTTGTTCTTTCATCACATTACATTGGAGAAAGTAAATGATAATTAGAGGTTTAATTGAGTAAAAATCAGGTGAATCATTATAGAGAATACCCTACACTTTAAACTTAAATCTCTCCATTACCTGTAAAGCCTAGCAAACAAACATCAGTTCAGTGAAAACCTTGGTGCTTTTTCATGAGAATTAAAAGATCTGTTCTGAACGGTTCAAATGAACTGATATTTAGTTCAATATTCATTGAATTAAGGTAGCTACAGAGGGCTACATTTATCCAGAAGTTCAGATCATTTGTAGATATACAGTCAAGCCAGAAAGTCTGCACACCCCTTTCACCCTCTCCACATTTCATTGCGTTACAGACTTATTTTACAATAGATTAAGTTCATTTTTTGTCTAAAAATTCTACACAAAATAGCCCATAATGACAAAGTGAAAACAGGTTTTTAGAAGACTTGCTAATAGGCTAATTTATTAAAAATCTAAATGTAAAATTAAAAAAATGGCCACTCTAAGAGAGCTTCAGAGTTCCTCTGCAGCGATGGGGGAGCCTGGCAGAACCATCTCTGCACCACTCCATCAATCAGGCCTTTTTGGTAGTGGCTAGATGGAAGCTACTCCTGAGTGAAAGGCATATGATAGCCCACCTGGAGTTCGCCAAATGGCACTTAAAGGACTCTAAGAGCATCAGGAAAAAGATTATCTGGTCTGATGAAACACAAATTGAACTTTTTGGCCTGAATGCCAAGTGCTACCATAAAGGTCTGATTGATGGAGTGCTGCAGAGATGTTTGTCCTTCTACCAGGTTCTCCCATCGCTGCAGAGGAACTCTGAAGCTCTCTTAGAATGGCCATTGGGTTCTTGGTCACCTCCCTGACCATGGCCTTTTTTGCCCGGTTACTGAGTTTGGCCAGATGGCCAGCTCTAAGAAGAGTTGTGGTGGTTCCAAACTTCTTCCATTTTACAATGATGGAGCCCACTGTTCTCCTGGGTGCTTTCAATGCTTTAGCAATGTTTTTATACCCTTCCCCAGATCTATGCCTCAACACGGAGGTCTCGGAGGTCTATGGAGAGTTCCTAGGACTTCATGGCTTGGTTTTTACTCTGACATGCACTGTCAACTGTGGGACCTTATATAGACAGGTGTGTGCCTTTCCAAATCATGTCCAATCAATTGAATTTACCATAGGTGGACTAGAATCAAGTTGTAGAAACATCTCAAGCAGTATCAGTGGAAACAAAATGCACCTCAGCTCACTTTTGGGTGTCATATCAAAGGGTGTGCACACTTGTGTACATATGATATTTTACATTTAGATTTTTAATAAATTAGCACAAATGTCAAAAACCCTTTTTCACTTTGTTTATGGGCTATTTTGTAGAATTTTGAGACAAAAAATGAACTTAATCTATTGTAGAATAAGTCTGTAACGCAATGAAACGTGAAGAGGGTGAAAGGGGTGTGCAGACTTTCCGGCTTGACTGTATATGCAAACACTAAACAATTTTGTAATGTAAATAAAAATGCTATCACAAAATAAAATTAGGAAGCAATATCTATTGGTATTGATCATTCAGCTAATTAATCGCTTGACTGAGCAATCAAGGAATGTAAACGGAAACAGGTTGAGAGTAATCATTGCCGACAAAGCTCTATTGGAATATATTTACATTGAAGTGCCATTCAGAGTTGGAAAGCTTGGAACAAGGTGAAATTAAATTATAATTGCACACATTAAATTATAATTGATGCATGGAAAGTTACAAGAACACTTATGAATGCCAGTTACCATCATGTACAACAATAGTATTACAATAGCCTATGACCTGCAGCCCACAGTGGTGTGATAGAATTGGCCCTGACCTGTCAGAGATGGGGTGGGTTCCTTGGTTGACCCCTGCATTAGTTCTAACCAATGATGTGGCAGGTGCCCACAGGCAACCAGCTGTCAGCTGTGAAAGATTTGTTCTGATTGGCACTAACTCTCAAAAAAATATATGGAAAATTGCTGATCCCAGTACTGTGAGTCAGAAGTTAAATCTTTGAGCATCATGGTATTTACAATGGAAACGCTTGTTTGCATCCCTTTATTTAAAATTAAAAGATTTACTTTGTATTGCATTGTAGTTTGTATTACTTTAATGTACATATATCTTATAAACCACAATAGGTTATTACACAAATATACAAAGTTATAGAGAAAAGCAGGTATACCCCAGACAGAAAATACGGCTCTCAAATATGACAGCTGAGCAAACAGGTTTCTTTTTCAAAATTCATGTAATTAACTAGCTAAAGACAAAACAGCTGTGGCACTTTGCAGGTTCTACGACAAGGGCAACAAACATTGGCATTTGCAACCGTTTCCCACGCAAACAGACCTTGCCATCAATCAGTCATTTCAAAAGAGTGATTATAATTTATTTTAAATATATAGTCTTTTTTGATTGGATTTTTAAATTAAATATCACAGGTTTAATTTTTTCCTGCAGCTGTTGTTTTAGAATTAAATTGCAATGTTGCCATGTTTGTGCTAAATATCGAGCAGTACAGACTAGGCACACACTGCAATGAGACCTCTGGAGGATAGCTGCTAATCATACGCAAGTGTCTTGATTATGACAAATAAAGACAATAACCAAGAACAATCCTCCCACTCACACCAGGCTGCTGGGCAGAAATATGATGTTTCCTGTCAAGTGTTCTCTTTCAGTACATCCTCTATTTGCTGAGAGGACTATAATTTGACATTGCCATTATGTGTTGGCCCTCTAGATACAAAGTATATCATGCTGGACTGGGGTTATTCACTATGATAACATATTTACAAACTTTTCCACCTTAAGAAACCCGCCACTGACATTTTTGTGGATGGCAGCAAAACCTCAGGTAATTAACTGTTGATACAGATGAATGTGTGGGCACTTCTGAATTGACTTTAATTGCGATAAAATGCTATATGGAATCTGGTCTCAGTGATGTAGCAAATATATGCTAAGCTGCACAAGTCTGTATGAAATAGAGGCAGTGGCTTGTACTTTATATATAAATCCCTGTAATTATGCTTGTGTGTTCCCTCAATGGACAGCGAGAGTCTCATCTCTCCTGGTAGAATGGCGGAAGTAAAAGTGTAGTTTATTGGGTTCAACATGCATGTCACCATGGTTTTCCATAGTCAGCTTGGCAATCATTTCCAGGGCCTGCCAGGTCGAAATGAAGTTGTGCGGGTTCTACTAGCCTTGAGCAGAATGTCAACGGACATTGACAAAACCCTGACAGATGATGTGCCAGTCTTCACACTCAGTCTCATATCACACAGCCGTCCTGCTGGAGGAGGAGGTGCTGAAAGATATTGATTGGTCCTTCATTCCAGACACATTTTATTGTATTCCATGGGGTCTCCTGTTTTACAACCTTTCCTCTCACATGCCTGACGCCTGCCCTTGAGCAAATTGGTGGACCTTCATAATGAACTTAATGCAGGGATTACAAAATAATAATAAGAATAAACATGTCATTTAAAAAGGTATTTACCTGAGTTGGGGAAAGAAGGTTCGGTTGAATGACATCGGTGTAATATGATGTGAAAACGTACCTTTCCCAAATGCGATTGGGGAAAATGGTTTAACTAAAGACTCCTAAAATATGCGTACACAGCATCATGCTGTTACAAGCAGGGATATTCAAAGGAACTGAGGGTAACCACCAAAAGTCAGGGAGTAGGGCCCCAGGACCGCTGTCTCACAAAATCCTCCCTGACTGCAAGCTGCCTACTGTCGTTGAAATATGACTGCGTCAGTCCGACTCTGGCCAGGAGCCCCAATTGGGGGCAGCTTTTGTCTGCCCACTTCAGGGGGTGGGGGGAAGTATAGTCGGCACGAACTCACCAAGGAGCAGTAGGGCATTTCTGAAGAGCAGGTGGGTGAAGTTCCATCTTGGAGGAGGCGGATGATTGCTGGCCTTGAGATACTAGCTTGACCCAGAGGATGGGCGGTGGGCTTGTGAGGGGAGGGCGAATCAAAATAAATAGAGGGTTGAATTGACTGGGAGAAAAACAGGGAACAATTTTGAAACAAAATATATACATAACTCAGGAAGTAAAATAAACAGCTGAATACTGAGGTCAGTACAGTCTGGGCTTTGTTACAAAGTGCTGTGCTCTGTATTTTAGATGAGCCTAATGAAATGCAAAATGCCATTTTCATCATTGTAGAAAAGGAGCTGCTTAATGGCATGGGGGACTTCAGTGCCTTGGGCTCTCATCCTGTCTATACAGATCAATACCAATGGCTTCCCAGCCATTCAACAGAACAACCAAGAATAAAGAAGTGCTAAAACATACAAGCCATGCAAGTGTTTCAGATATTGATTCACTTTTGAACTGCACTGTCTGGCTTCAGACCGTACTATTGGGAAATAATGAACTGCATCAATACAGCATGTTTTTTTGTTCGGTTTTTTTGGGCCTAATCTCTCTGACTGTACTATTTTCCTACAAGGATAAATGCAACTATCTGCCCATATATATGTGTATATATATATATTTCAATTGTGTGCCATTTATCATTGTTTTTCTAGCTCGCATTTTTCAACAGGAGCCCAGCTCGGTCTTGGGAGAATGTATATTTCTGTGATCTGTGCTGACTCTCACAGCAATTGACCTGACAGTGATGGGCAATTTGGAGGAATCACTTTAGTCAGGGGAAGAAAGTGGAAAATAAAGCTGTCTTCTAAATTAGAAGGTGAAAATAACAAAGCCGAACCTATGCATTGTAAAACGTGATGTTTTTGTGATGGGTCAGAGACTGTCAGGAGCTTTTTCCTTGCACTGAAAGATGATGCATGGAAATGTATCAAACCCTAAAATAATCGTACCTGTCACAGAAAGGAGGGATTTAGTTTTCCCTTTAAAGTTCTCCTTCTTTCAAAAAACGAATAACATATATAGTGCCCCTTTAAAGTCTATACCCCATCTCAAAAATGACACGTTTTGTTGCCTTACAGCCTGCAGTTAAAACATGAAATCAGACTTTTTCGTGGTCATGCTGAAAAGTGAACCTCCCTCCCAATTTCAACTTTCATGCAGAGGGCAGCAGGTTTTCCTTCAAGAATTTTCCTGTATTTTAGCTCCATCCATTTCCCCTTCTATCCTGATAAGTGCCTCAGTCCCTGCTGATGAGAAATACCCCCATAACAGAATTCTGCCACCACCATACTTTACAGTAGGGATGGTGTTCTTTGGGTGATGTACTGTATTGGGTTTGCAACTTTTCACCAAATGTAATGTTTTGCATTCAGGCCAAAAATCTCTATCTTGGTATCATCTGACCACAACACTTTTTGCCAAATGGCTTCAGGATCTTCAGAGTGTATTTTGCATACCTCAAACGGGACTGAATGTGGACTTGTTTGTTTAGTGGCTTCCTTCTTGCCACCTTACCATACAGACCAGAATTGTGGAGAGCTTTCTGTAATATTGACACATGCACACATTGACCACTCTTTAACATAAAGTCCTATAGCTCCTTCATAGTTGCCATTAGCCTCTCTGATCTGATGGACTGCATGATCTAGGAAAGGTCCTGGTGATGCCATGCACCTTCCACTTACTTATGGTCTTGACCGTGCTCCAGGAGATATTTAAGGCCTTTGGAATCTTTCTATCCCCATTTCTTGATATGTGCTGATCCCTTTTAATAATAGATTTATTTGTTTTTGTTTTGTTCATCATTTTTTTTTTTCATGATTCATTATTAGTTTATTTATCCTAAAGCAAATCTTCATTAAATATAACTACCTTTCAAATCCAGTAGAATCTCTATTGATTGGAAAAGGGATGAGCTGAACTGGCAACTTCAGGCAGATTCTGATTGATTCCATTAGTTACCATGATGCTACGTCTTCTCTCAATATTAACTTGTAGTTCTGCCTTGAATGCAAGAATACCAACTGCTGTTTTCAATATTTTTTGCAATTCATTACAGTTTTCACCTCCTCAACATCCTTCTCACTTACAATCAACATGCCAGTGGTATTTAGCTTTAACAACAGCACTAAACATTCCATAATCACTCCTCAGAATCATCACCCAGCTCCTCAGAATTCATTATTGTCACGGCAACATAGCTCCCTGGAGCTGGGGGAGATTGGGGAGGAAAGGAACCAGGTGTAACTTTTTCAATTGAATTAGGTGATTATATGTTGTGATGTAATAATGGTTTAAAAACTGGAAGAGGCCTTTTCCTGACTGAATACATTTATTTAGTCATTAGTACAGATTTAATCAAAGGTCAAGTCTGTTATGTATTTCCAAAGCCAATTACCACACTGTGATCTGTAACATTTTATGATGTGATGGAGTCACAGCAAGGCCGTAACCATGGAGTCAACATTGGGGGGGACATTTAAAAAAAAAAATCAGCTAGGCTATATATTGGGGGGACATTTTGAGCATATCTGAATATTGGGGGGGATGTGTCCCCCCCAATATATATGGTCGTTTCGGCCTTGAGTCACAGGGTCAAATCTTTTTTACATTTTCCTAAAAGGATGCAATGGATCACTTTATCCAACTTATATGTTATTTTTGTCATTCTGTTTGAATCGCTCTGTTTGAATCACCCTAAGACTGTGTTCACATGGACAATAAGGTGTGCGTCAGAAACGCAGTTCTCCCATTGTTTTCATTGTGTTCAATGAGAGTAGTGCGTTGATGCATCACAGAGGCCAATGCAAGTTACCTCTGTGATGTCCATTAAAAGAGTTCACAAAAACATTATTTTTCTCTAAGCAATTGTTTTAGTATAAAATAATATAAACTTCCCTTTTTTTGGTGCACAATATAGCTCATTATGTGTATTTCTTATTTTATACAGCCTTTTTTGGAATTGACTGTACATATACATATACATTGTACTACTATATAACTTACAGAAACCTCTCTATTCATAAACTGGCAAGTCTGAACACATCTCAATCTACTAATACTGTCACTCTAGGGGATTTTCCTTTCAGTCCTCCTTCTGTATATATTTACGTCACACATAAACAATGTATTCTAACTGCAGACAAAATAAATCATACTTGTGTGTCTGTTTTGTTTCAATGGTATCCTAAATGTAAGTGCTGGGAGTCTAGAAGATTGAAATCACAGAAACACAACTGTGCACCATATGGTAGACTACATTCACATTGGTACACACACAAAAACATATGGTTGGGTCACTGTACCATTGTTTTGGCAATTACCATTACTGCATGTTTGTTTTTCTCATTATTTCTATCTAGCTATTTTCCAATAAACACATATTGCACTTAATTGGATTCATTATTATGCTTAATGATTTAATTGGGATTTCTTGCCACTGATCAACACAACATACTCTATAATGTCAAATAAAAAAATATCTTAAATCTTTTTCTAAATTATTTAGCAATAAAAAACAGACAATCATTTATTCCATAAGTATTCACCCCTTTTTATGAGACACACCTAAATAAACTCTGGCGCAATCGATTGTCACACAATGTCCACCTGTGTACAATTAAATGTCAAATGATTTCAAATTAAATACATCTGTCTGTGAGAGGTCCCACAGTTAGTGCATTTCCAAACAAGAGCTTCATCATGAAGACCAAAGAACATTCCAAGCAGATCTGAGAAAAGTTTCCTCAAAAGCACTGTTCAGGGAAGGATATAAAAAGATTTCAAAGACTTTGAATATCTCAGAAAACTCTGTTAAGTCCATCATAAAGAAATGGAGAGAATATGGCACAACTGTGAATTGGACGTCCTCTAAAACTGAGCTTCCTTGCAGAAACACACTTATAAGGGAGGCCACCAAGAGGCCTATGGTAACTCTGATGGCGTTACAGCAGGGACGTGCGGTCAGGGGAGGCAGAGCCTCACCTGTCATACTCCAATGAAAATAGCTGTAACGAAAAGTAAAAAAACATAATAATAAAAAATTAAATAAATATTAAGATTTCTCCACTGATCTGTGTTATAAATGTAATTTCTGTATGATTCCAATCATTTGTTATAGTCAAACTCGCCAAATTTTTTTTTTTTTTTACAATTTATTACTGTATTCTTATTGTGAACTCAGCAGCAAATTCAGGTACGCATGTGTAGATCAATAAAAACTTGAAACTTGAAACTTGAACTTGAACTCGCCAAATGCGGCAGCTGCAAATAGCTCTGCCTCCCCCTCTGATTGCGCAACCCATTAGAAACTGACTGGAGCACGGCCAATAAGCGCGTGCCTGTTACCATTTCTCTGTATGTCATCAACGGAATGTTTGTAGACCCCTTCATTACATGTCCTCGCCTTCCATAGTCTAGGTAACTTATTTCACGTGTGTGTATAAGATATTTAGGCTCGCTGGTCTCGTCATAAAACTGCAATGAAAAAGCAGCAGGTGAGGCAGCAATTACATCTGCCGCACTGAGGGGGGCGATCTTGAGCCCACGTAATTGGTGACGCTTGCTATCCCTCTACGTTAGCTAGAAAAATTACAACTGCTGCAAAAAATGCACTGCGGCTACAACTCCCTTTAGTTGTATTATTCTCGTTTCGTTCATAATGAATATCTCTACATCATATGGGCTGCAAAAATGGAAAACGTTATATCTAGCCTTAAAAATGTCTCAAAATTGGACTTTCAATCAAAACAGAGTGATAAACAATGGAAGACCAATGCCTGAGCTTAAGGACCTACTTCGAACTAACAGACAGAAAATCAGACGGTCGTTTAAAATAGAGTGGTACCAACGAAAAGACTGTCTGTGCTACGAAGAATCGCCTTTACTGCTTTCCCTGACTTTTGTTCTCCACTACCGACAACGTTTGGACTAAGGCGGGATTTTGTGACTTGAAAAATCTACCAAGGAGCCTCAACAAACATGAAAGATCGACAACTCACATTCAAAGCCAAATTGCTTTAAAAACTTTTGGAACTTCAAGGATAGATCTGGCTTTGAATGAACAGCGGAGATTAAATATCAGCATCCACAATGCTAAGGTAAAGGAAAACCGTGAGATTTTAAAAGACCTTATTAATGCAACCTGTTTCCTAGCCAAACAGGAATTAGCATTTCGTGGTAATGATGAGAGTGCAAGCTCTTCTAATCGTGGCAACTATGTGGAGCTATTGCATGCTTTTGCTGACAAAGATGAAAAGTTTTCTAGACATTTGGAGACATCCACTGTGTTTTATGGTTTATCAAACAGAATACAGAACGATTTAATCGAAGCAGTCGGCGATGTAATTAGAAATCATATCAGAGAGGAGATGAATGCAGCCCCATTTGTTGCAGTCGAAGTAGACGAGACAACGGATGTCACAAACAAAATCTCTGTAATTTTGCGTTATTTGGCTAAAACTGAGGTGACTTGTGAGGTGCACCGGCTATTTATGATTATGTTTTGGTAGTGTTGGGGAAACTGGTAGCCTAGCTAAATAAAGCTGGCAAATAAAACGTGAACCAAATAGGCCTACGTAACTTTCCTGTATGCGTGTGTTGTAAAGAACGCTGATATGAAATATGAAACATACGGTGCCTAACCAATAGTCATTGCGCAACCTGCCAATGAATGGTGAATTTAAGAGACCTCTATCGGGTTCATGTGTGTAGACCTAAATCTGGCTCTGGTACTATCCAGTGCCTCCCCAACCATTGACCTCACCGCACGTCACTGCGTTACAGGTGTTACAGTCTTCCGTGGCAAAGATGGGAGACACTGTCCAAGGGACAACAATAGTCCGGGCACTTCACAAATCTGCTCTTTATGTTTTTTATCGATGTGTGTGTTGGATATGATTTGAATTTAATTTTATATAGTTGCATACCTTAGTATTTTCTAGCTTCACATACTAGTATACTAGCTAGCAGGCTAGCTGACAAGGTAACATTAGTTTGGCTGTAATTGTCCAATGGAGATCATTGTGGATTGGATTTTATGTGACTATTTTGAATTCCTTTTATCACATTAAATCAGAGGATAGACCAAAAACCTCAAAAGTCAAAATGTTGAAGTTGTCCTTTGTTTCTCATAATTCACAAATAAATTTGCTACCACTTCAGGGCTATTAAGTTCCAAAACCACCTCTCAATGGCGACTGCTGTTCACGTTGCTTGTACAAAGAAGTGCAATTTGACTATTATTGCTATTTTTAGTTCTGTCTTAATATGTCAGTAAATGTGTGCATGATAGCACAGTAATACAAGTCAGATATTTATCCTTAAGCAAGTTCTGTTCGTGTTTCTCTTTAATGTAATTTAATACACTTTTTGTAAACCAAAATGTTAACATAGCAGCATTAACATAGTTTTCATTAAGATTGTAGATGCATAGTTTTTTACTCAGTTTCATTTATTTCCAACTTCATTATGCCATATAGGATAACTTAATGAACACATATGTCTGCATTTCCTTTGAAATTTGTATGGATATAAATAGTTCTTATTGACAAATACATTGGTTTGTTTATATAGCATAAAATATGTCCACCTACTGCGATCTATTCTCTGGGAACCAAATGCATTGAGTTTTTCACATGTGTGCCCAATTGTTGCCATTAAGATAGGCTAAAGCAAGGTAGGGGAATAAGAATGATTCCCCCATGGTCAATTTCTCTAATGATTGCAAGATGCATTTGTGGAAAGAAGTTGTTACTTATTTGAGAAATACTTTAAAAAGAGAGGGACAAATTGATAGCATCTTGCAGATATGAACTGGCATTCTCCCACCCAGCCTCTTCAAGTTTACAGCCCACCAGCCGCCACTGGAGAATACAATGCAACTAACGGGCCTACTATGAGTAATAGGACATATTTATTTGAACATCATGCCACATAAATGACTCATGTAAACTTAAACCAGCACAGAATATAACTTTGAGAAGGTTGATATAATTTGCTAAATGATAGTATGCTCAAAAGAAAAAAAAAGACTACTCCTATTTTCCTCTGCCATTGCACGAAGCACGCATAATCATGCATTGCAAATCGACAATCAGGGGAAAGAGAGACCCGTAACAACTGACTGCTAGTAGAACTGACTGCTGCCCTGCCCCATCAACAATACCATCAGCAGTCACTTCATTTTTTCCTATTCCTCCTTTCCCATCCCACATTGTCCCTCAAATTCATTCTGCTTGTCCTGCATTTGGACTGTTTGAATCTGGTCACCTTAGGATTACCTGGCTCTACTCCAGTCAGTCTCCTTAGGAGAAGTAAGCGGTTGTGACTGCATGGTGATGGAGTGCTCCCCAAAGCAGTCCCTGGTCCACCCTGCACGGAGGTGCAGTCACAAACTGTAACTACGCACTCATTCCCGGCATCTGAAGATGTCAGTTTACGTATGTCTAGCATCATACATGTCAGTGGAGGGAAGCTGGGGACAGGAAAACAAACACACACACACACACACACACAAAACACGGCTGCATTAGCATGTACAGCTGCTCCTTTCATGGGACCTTGGAAATAATCCTATGATAAAAAATGTTTACCTTCACGGGTCATGTCCTTTTGTCAAGGGGCCAATAACCTGAATAAATTATGTATAAGTGATGAATAAATATGGAAAAAAATGAACACAGCCAAAACTACCAATCAAACACATATATCACCTATCGTTAGTACACACCCCGCATATGCGAATACATTGGAGCATGACAGGCCTGTGAGATATATCATCATACCCTCAGGGAACCCAGGAGCCTTATTTTAAATTTGGGGAAAATTATATGCTAAACTAGGACATCATTATTTGTTTAACACCACAGCTTGTTCCATAGACTTCCTGCTTAAATCTAGATTGTTTTATCAAGGTATCCATTTCCATAACTGAGCTGTCATGGAGGGTGGAATGGGGAAGCTGACTGGAACTTGTCCTTAACCTTGGTGGCTCTCTTCCTGGTTCACACAGTCTGGGAGAGGAAGAGAACTGTCCACAGAACCAGGCTTCTTCATATCTGAGACAGACCTTGAAGTGTCTGACTACTGAGCCTGTGAAGCCTACTGTGTGGTTTCAGGAAGAGTTTGGAGAACAGGCTTTTTTCTCTCTGTGTGATGAAGGCTGAGAGCCTTTGGTTTGTGAGGCAGACTGAAAAGGTTTCCACCACACAGGCATGGATGCAATACGCATCCAGGGTCAAAACATGTTTTCATTTTTCATGGATGCCTTTATGCTACAGTAGCATAAAAAATAATTACATACAGAGCTATTCACAGACCAGTACCAGGTCTCCAAGTGCTACAATGCTGAACTCAATCTGAAGGCATATGTTTTGCAAAGCTATATTGAATATGAAGTGGTGAAACTGAAGGTCACACACATATATATTCTTGTTCTTTCCCATTTTCCACTTTTCTGTACACTTATGCAATTCCTGCAACCTCAGCACTTTCCAAACAAATCATAATTGCATGCACATAGTATATCACACTGTCTGTTTTCTTTCCTTTGATCAGGCCTTTGATCAGGCCGCAGAGCCCTGGACATCTAGGTATAAGGGAGGGTAGCATGGTCTGATCAGTATCTATGTAAAATATACCTTGAAAACAATTGAACATGGATGTGAATGTAATCTATGTGGACAGGGTGCCTGGGGTCACCTTAACTCCAGGGAGTGAAGGCAGGTCACTTACCATCTTGGACATGGGCATGGGCCTGTCCTAGATTTCCTCAGAAACATTAAGGGTGGGGTTTTGTCTGGCCTGAGGGTACCAATTGGTCGAACTAAGATGACCATGGCCTGGGGTGTAGGGTGATCATAAGCACATCAAGGAGATATGTATGTAAATGTATTCATCATGCCACACACAGGTGGGAGGGCATAGCAAAGGAGGGGATTCCCCAATGTTCCTATAGCAATGAGTGGGAGATCTGAGGCCTCATTTATAAAAAGAAGTTGTGTAGAAACCATCCTACATTTGATCTACGATCATTTCTGAATGTATGCACAAAAAAACGTGCGTACGCCACTCCCCAAGATATGAAACCTCTGTCACAAATTATCTTGAAATTGTGCGCAGCTCATACAGCAGCCTCCCTCCTGATGCATCCAGACACCGCCACCTTTCCTTTAACATCCCGATAGCGCTCCACTAGTGGGCTTCTTCGGCTGTCTGTGGGTGCGCTATGGGGGTGAGAAGCCATGGCTTCAGAGGATAACCTCTGTCACCTGATTGTGTAGAGATAATTATTTTATGCACATTAAAAAAGCAAAAAAGCGGCAAAGTACAAAGAAACCAGCCTCTAGACGATTCCCCACACTGCAATTACGCACAATGAAGGAGTCATGTGTTGACCCTGGCCATCTTGCAACAGCGTTTAGAATTGGCATACGGGCATTGCAAATGAGTTGCACATTAATTGAGTGATAATTCTTTCTGTTAACATATACATATTCATTTGCATGGGGTGCCCGTATGGCAACGTGAGTGCAATCTATTGCATCTATGACGGTGGGGAATCCTGTTGTGCACACAAAATCCTCTTTCACATTCTGCAGCTCCTTGGCAGTGTAAGGAAACTTTATGTACTGAGGGGACAAACGAATGATGCCTCGAGGTACAGCTGGCATAATTCTACTAACCGATGGCTAGGATATGCCTGACCGGTCACCAATTTCTCTTTGGAATGTTCCTGTAGCCTGGAACCCAAGGACGGATAACAACTGCACCTCAACGGGTATAGCCTGGTTGCAGCTGATGCGTCTCTGTAAATTTGGGCCCATCTGGGCACAAAGCTCTAATAGCGTAGCTCTCGGCAAACGGTACCTGCTTATCAGCCATTCGTCATCATGCGCAAAGAAGTCTGCCCGATCTCCAATCATTTGTTCCCTTCTTATTGCGTGGTTGGCGATATCTTCGAGAAGTGCCAATGCTGCCTCTTGCAAACCACTGCATTAATGGACATTTTATAGCCTATTGATTGACCAAAATGTTTTACACGTGTGGAACCATAATATATTAAATACATTTCCTTCAAGGATGTGTCAATTATGCTAATTGGGGCAGTTTTTGAAAACAAATGTTATTATTATTTTTTTTCACAAGTAGCCTAGCTTATGTTGTTTTAATTTATTAATAACTTTATTGTGCAAACCATTACGTATAGCCTAAGCAATGTGTTCAATCAGGTAATACAATTACAACAGCATCTACTACTACTACTACTACTACTACTAATAATAATAATAATAATAATAATAATGAGGAAACAATTAGGCAGCAGAAGACATTTTGGCGCTCTTAGATTTCCGAATACATTTTAAATTACCTTTACATTTTAAGCATTTAGCAGACGCTCTTATCCAGAGCGACTTACAAGATGTGCATAAATACATGGTAGGAACAATCATAGTTCGCGCAAGAGATCAGTGCAGCAATACAGCGATAGACATTGTTGTTGTTGAAGGAAAAGGTTAGTATTTTTTATTTATGGAGTAAGCAGGGGAATATAGTGTTGAGCAAGTAGGCAGTGATGATGACAATGAGCTAGATGCACAGAATTCAGTGGTAGTGGAGTCTGAAAAGGTGGGTTTTGAGTCTCTTGCGGAAGATTGCACGTGATTCCGCGGTCCTGACTGATTGCGGAAGGTCGTTCCACCACCGAGGGGTCAGGACAGAGAGGAGACGAGACCGCGAATACCTGTAGTACTCCAACATTGCCACAAGGAAACGTGCGTACGCCAAGTTGGAACCTGACGTGGAGCTAAGTACTTTTCCACGTCAAAGACCGTTTTTATAACTCTGAACTTTGGCGTGGATTTGAGCGTACGCACATTCTAAGATCAAATCTGTGCGTAAGCATGTTTTATAAATGAGGCCCTGATGTCTCCAGAGCGTTTGTAGTTTGACCTCCGACGGCTCTCCCCTGTGTGTGCACATTGGTTAAATAAACGTCTGTGTTTGAAACTGCAGCTGCCTTCTCATCTCTGGGTCCTGGGGTAAATCTGAGGGGTCTCTCAGACCACCACCTCGGTACAGCACTATCTGGAGTAAATGTGCACAGATTCATACTGAAAAGAAGAAAATGTAATGCTTTCAAAATGTTTTTGCTTTGTTATTTGTTTCCATCTCTTAGCATGCGAAACCTAGAGACACAAATATTCATAGTCACAGTCTGTTAAACTATCATCAATGTTACATTGTCAGTCTGTTTTATTTTAAGATGTATAACAAAGATAGAAAGCATATACTTTGCATTCAGAGAGAGGAGGAGTATGAGTTCACTGCAATCCAGAAAAACTATACATACATTGTATCAGAATACCTTTGAGGTGTGTCTTCAATGTGACTAATTCTCTGTTTACTCAGTGTCAATTGATTTCTGTTGTGCTTGTTGCAAAACTGCTTGTTTATATTGTCACCAAGAAGTTTTTTGCTTTTTGATTGCTTGTTTTGTGGGTTAAATATATTTTTTCAAGGCATAAAATAATGCAAGCTCCTGACTGTCTTCTTTGTGTCTCTTAGTTATATATGACAGCTTAATCTGAGATACTTAGAACAATATGACCAGTGTTTAGTGTCTGGCCACCCAGTTTTCCAGTTTTGTGAAATTAGCTCATTCCTGTGCAATTATACAGCCATTCAGAACATCCTTATTACAAATAAAACTATTAAGAGTTTCCCAAACAAGTTTCCCAATTCCCAAACAATTCCACAACTTCTGTCATACATTTTTGATTGCATCTAAATCAATATGAATTATTGGACAACTTAACTTGCTTATGCTTATGTTATAGATAGTTTGGACATATTATTTAATTAATCAGTCTAGTATTGAGTGGAGCAAATTATATGTAATTATTGACCCTGGAATGTAGATCTGTTTCTGACTAATTATTATTTTCATTATTATCCCTTGTATTTACATTTACAAGAAAAAAATTCAGCAAAAAAGTATCCTTACTTTTAATATACATTCTTATTTATAATGACTTATTAAGTCATTTTTATTTATAATGACTAAAAAGTAGCGCAACAGTTTGTCAATAAGCATAGTAGCTGTGTTGGGCCACGTGTATAACGTTAGAGTTTCAGTGTGGGACTTGGTGGCAGCTGCCAGTTGGTCGTAATTCAAGTTTGACAGAGGTGGCAAACTTATGGTTTTGGATGGAAAATGCAGCTTTTTGTTCTGATTTATCAGAGAGAGAAAAACACTAAATCAGAAGTGGTAGTAAGTGATTCACTGTGTATAGAGCCTGTTTTTGAGTAACCTTTGCTGTTCCCGTGCGGCTAATTAAGCCTAATTTTACCAAGTAAATCCTGTATTAAATATAGGCTACAATACAGGTGCTTAGTGAAACTATTTCTATATGCACTGTAGCCACCTAATAGGCTACTATGTGTTTGTGCACCAGTCATCTGGCGTGCGTGCGTGAGAGAGAGTGAGAGAGAGAGAGAGAGAGAGAGAGAGAGAGAGAGAGAGAGAGAGAGAGAGAGAGAGAGAGAGCGAGCGTGTGATTGTTGCCAAACGGACTTGTAAATTGCAAGTGGTAATTCGATGGGGGGCTTCACTGTGTGTCGGCCATGGGCCTCCGTGTTCTTAATCCGTGCTTGGTCTGCAGGTGTGTAGTCTCTTCAGCCAATCAATGACAAATTAATCACTTGAAAAATGCTGAAAAACACAAAAGAACAGCACACTGTGGCCCTTCAGGACAGCTTTCCTTAAAATGTAGTCTTTCAGGACCTTCAAGGCTCAGTAAAACAAAAATGACTGCATACTTTTTAATGTTACTTTGCTATAAAAATCTTTCAATGAGCTGATTACAAATCTGTCAAATCTCAGTAGTGATTAAACAACATAAACCACTGTGACATTGAAGGATGCTCAAGGTGAGCTTTAGCACCTCTAAAACTCTACATATAAGGCCTGGAGTGTGTGTGTGTGTGCTCATGTCTCCTTAACAGTTACTGCCTGATTGAGGTAACTGCCAAAATAAAGGAAACACTTAAGTAAATGAGGAATATTGACAGCTCTGTTATGGTGTAGAGTGCATTTTCCTGGCATGGTTCATGCCCAAACAATCCCTTAGAGGACAAGGCAAGTACCAATAAAGACAAAGTCATTCTGAGTGATCACCTTCATCCTATGGTGAAGCATTTCTATCCTGGTGGGAGTGGTCTCTTCCAGAACAATGCCACAGGGCACAAGTGGTCAGTGAATGGTTTGATGAGCATGAAAATGATGTAAACCATATGCCATGGCTGTTTCAGTCACTAGATCAACCCTATTTAACACTTATGGGAGATTCTAGAGCAGCGCCTGAGATAGTATTTTCCACCACCATCAAAAACCCCCCACCAAATATGGAACTTCTCATGGAAGAATGCTGTTGCATTCCTCCAATAGAATTCCAGACACTTGTAGAATCTATGCCAAGGCGCAATGCAGCTGTTCTGGTGGCACACAATGCCCTATTAAGACACTTTTTGTTATTATTTTGGCAGTTATCTGTAACTACCGCCATTGTAAATAAGAATTTGTTCTTAATGGCTTGCCTGGTTAAATAAAGGTTAAATAAAATAATAAAATAAAAACTCATATAGTAGCCTACATCTGAATTATAAAGTGTTTGACTTTGCAATAGCACAACAATTGTAGACTCATTGAGATAAAGTTTGATAATAATAATAATAATAACCCTCATTTATATAGCACTTTTCATCGCAGAGCGGTCTCAAAGTGCTTAACAGAAAAGAAAAAGAAAAGAAAAACTGAAAACAAAGCAAAACTAAAATGTATTCAAATTAATATAATTTTAAAAACTGTGTATGTGTATGTATGTGTGTGCGTGTGCATATGTACGCCAAACTTGTGAATTTGTATGTTTTGAGTCTGGATTTAAAAACATTAGTGGAATCAGCCTCCCTAATAGAGATGGGGAGGCTATTCCATAGAAAAAAATAGAATGCCCAACCTCCAACCGTTTTTCTGGCCATGGGCGGGACAACTAATAACCCCGCATCCTGCGACTGGAGGGCACGCGCCGGAATATATGGCCGAAGCGCATCGGACAAATACCCCGGTGCCAGTCCATGTAGGGCTTTAAAAGTTAAGAATACACTTTTTTAATCAATTCTAGCCTCAATAGGAAGCCAATGCAGAGTAAATAAAATAGGGGTAATGTGCTCAGTGCGTCTCGTTCTAGTGAGGATTCTGGCTGGCGCATTTGGAACGAGTTGGAGGCTCCTTAATGCGTTTTTTGGGCAACCAGAATAGACAGAGTTGCAATAGTCCAACCTTGACGAAACAAAGGCGTGAATCAATTTTTCAGCATCTTGTTGTTTAATAAAGTCAAACTTTTGCTATATTTTTAAGATGGAAAAATGATGTTTTCGTCACCTTGTTGATTTGGGACTTGAATCTTAAATCTGAGTCTAGGACAACACCAAGACTTCTGACTTCAGGTTTGATTCAAGAAGTCAATTTCCCCAGAGAACTAGGCAGCGTATTGCTCCGTAAGTTATTGAAAACGACTTCCCTTTTGTCTTTTGGGCCAAGTAATAAAACTTCCGTTTTGTCCTCATTAAGTTTTTTAAAGTTTTTACTCATCCATTGTTCTACGGCAGACAGACAGGCAGTCAAGGAGCACAAAGCAACTGAGTCATTTGGCTCCATTGCGATGTATAATTGTGTGTCGTCAGCGTAACTGTGAAAGTCGACGTTATGATCTCTAATTATGTGACCTAACGGTAACATGTACAATGAAAAAAGCAGAGGGCCAAGACAGCTTCCTTGTGCAACTCCAAAAGCCATGTCGTATATCTCTGATGTGTGAGCTCCGAGACTAACATAAAATTGTCTTTGTGTGAGATATGTTCGAAACCAATTTAGAGCACAATCGGATAAACCAACCCAGTTTTCCAGTCGATTCAGTAGTATACCGTGATCAAGAGTATCAAAGGCAGCGCTCAAGTCCAGCAGAACAAGAAGCGATATATTCTGAACTGATATATTAAACAGTCAAGTACATGCTCAGAATCCTTTGAAGCATTGTTTTATTTGTACGATTATTCTCTGTGGAGCAATAACATGTTATAACACAAACAGGTAAAAAGAAAAAGTAATAAGCCCATCTGCATGGACTTGAATTTGATAAAAATTCAGATAATAGGATAAATCAAGATATTTATGCACCATCAACTGAAAAACTACTGGTTTTACAATGAATTTCACTTATGCGTAGATACCAATATGCCTACTTTGCAATCTGAATAACTGACTTACACTTGTTCTGGAAAACACTGGCAAAATATTCAAATTCCCAGAAAATAAACAAACTTAGTTCTTTTACATATATTACAAAAAACAAATTGCAGTTGTTCTCTGAAAAACTACCAATATTTGAGCTTACTTAAATAGATCTTATTGTGGTTTAACTCTTCAAAAATACCAGCGTTCGACTGCTAAATACAGTGAAAGTGCTTTGTTGGATGCACTCCCAAAGAGGGCCTTAACCAGGGTGATTGAGAAGTGCTTGTTACATCCAATAAAACCGTTTCCCTCAGTTTATGTTTTTCAGAGAACCACTCTTAGTAACCCATAAGCAATGAAGAGATATTTTGAGGAATTTGAAGGCACACAGACAGGTGAAATCTCTGTAGCTTTATGCAATGCCAAAGAATGTTCGCTGGACTAATCTGAGAATTGGTCCTTTCCAGCACTTGTGATGGAATGCACAATGCAACTTTGCTATAGAAATAACTGTGTATTATTATTTTATACTGTGTATAATAACTGTGACCTTTGACCAAAGTTAACCAAAGGCCAAAATGCAAGCTTTCTGAAAAGGGTGTCTGTCCATGTACATTTTACAATATGAGCATTCAATAAGCATTCTGTACACCCCCTCCTTCCAGGCACCTGCTGAAATTTAAGGGATGGTCCCTATTAATAAAATAGTTTGAATTTTCATGTACAGGTTAGCCATTGTTTGTCTACATGGTGTGATGTTATGTGCTCAACTATGGGGTTGTACCCCACCTCAGGTGGGCGTGGAAAAAAGGGGCATGGCAGAAGATGCACAAGAACACATAATAGCCAATTAATACAACACCCCTGGGCATTGATGCACTCAGTCACACTGTGTAAGTGTGCATAGTCATTGCAGTAACAAAACGTCTGTTTAACTATTAAGCCGCATGCCTCCCTCAGCCAGAAAAAACAGAAATTCAACACTGTAAAAAGAGGTGAATAAAAGCTACCTTCTGCTTGCTGATGTCATCCCTGACTGCCTGGCAACGGCTACACTGAGTAGTTATTCAGGTTACGTCTAACAAATTTGTGGCTTAGTGATTTCTGGCTTCAAAGATGCACAAGGGCATTTTAGGCAGCACTTAAAAACATGTTCCTGCATTGCTTAATGAAACATTAAGCGCATTCGTACATGTATTCCTTAAAATAGCTCGTTTCAAACCATACTGTAAAATTAATATTATGGTAAATGGTTCTCCGAATGGAAGGAATCATTCGAGTCAGAGGCAGATTTTGGCTTTTTTTAGACCCGGTTCACAGATCTCACTGCAGCCCATGGCACCTCCATCCGTGCTTTGTGCTAAGCAGATTAACTATAATGCTCGAATCTATGGAGAAGGGCTGTTTTCTGCAAGGAATATGATCATTTACATTTAAATTAACAAGAGGACTTGGATGGCTGGGATGAAGTTTCGTACAACCGTCCTATTCCTCCTGGACATTACGTTGTGTGGGGGAAACACAAACAAGTCACTTCCATTTAAATAACTGGAGCTAAGCCACAGGCTGAGGCTGCTAAAAACATACTTTTTGAAATTTAACAATGAAAGCAGATATGACCAGTGAAACATTACTGAAGAAATGTGTAATTCAACTTAAAAAATATTTATTTGTAATAAAAACAGTGTGTCTGAGAGATTTTATGTTTCATATTACAAAAGCTACATTAAGATTTTTTGCAGCAATACTTCTTTAGAATTCTATCATACAGTACTTTTATTACTTTTAATTTGAATTAGCATCACCATAAAATCTAATATATAGAACAAGATATTTAAAATGTATGAAGAGTATAAACAACACATGACCAGAAAAAGAAAAAAATCCTCAGTATTCTTAAGATTTTATTTGTAATGTATAAACACTTTACATAAATTACTTCCTCTGAGACTAATATTTGATGAACAGTTAATTATAATTCATAGAAAAAATCCATAAAGAACCAGTCTCACATAATTTACAAAAGTTTGAGTTTTCCTTTGCTTGGTAGGACTTTTTCCCCCATATTTCTTTACATACCATAATATTTTTTCTCTCCCCAACCCAAGGAAAACCAAGATAAGTTTGTAAAATGAACAATACATTGGATATTTACTGGTGGCAATGTCCTTTTAGAAAGCAGCACAGGAGAAGCAATTGAATTTATTAACAGCAGTATTTCTCAATTTTGGCTGGTTACTGAGACGCATCTTTTTTTAATCATTAAGAGCAAAACTACTTTTTATAAGCAAAGGTCAACCATTCATAAGGAAAACAAACATCTGATAATAGACATTGCCTAGTAAGAAAACCGATAGGCTTTATACATATTAGTCCAGCTGAGTGCAGTGATATGCATATGTAAACACATTTCTTTTTTTCTTCTTTTAGATTTTTTATTTTTAAAGCAGATACCCTTTAAGGTCAATTGTAAAAACATTTTGCCTTTATAAACTAACATTTTTTTCCCTTAGTTCCTTCTCTTAAAAAGGGTCCACAGTCCAATCAAGGTTGTGCTACAGACAGACATCTGTGTCACGGCCTTGTTAAGGCCCAAAGTATATCTTTTTCCTTTTCTACACTTATTCTGTAGAAGCTATGTACCACAACACACAGCGTTGCTTTGGCCCACCCTCCCCTCCCCGCCCCTCCAAAGGGAATGACCAAGGGCAGTCTCTTTGGCAGCCAGTGGAGAACAGTTTGTTACCTCTTCCCTATTTCGCTTTGCCTTAAGAACTGTATGTTGTTAGCACTGTCGGCTAACTCCGGGTATTGCTCAATGGAGAGTACATAGTACCCATCATATCCTAGCACTTTTCCACTACTCAGTAGCTGCCTCTTCTCCCCCTCTGTCCACAGCCGGGCTCCTTCCTCTCCATCACGCACGTGCTGCTGCTCCCGGGCCCAGGCGCTGGACAGGGCCCTCTGCCGGGCCTGCTCCAGGATGCGGGCCTTCTCCTCGTCCAGGGTCATGCCGTAGCGCACGTGCAGCGCCAGCGCCCCGTACTGCATCTCCACGTCGGCGAACCTGCGAGTCCTGCCGTTCACCACGGTGGTGGACTGGGAGACGGTCACGTTGATGCCGTTCTCCAGGGACTTGCGCCCGCTGGTCAGTCTGAGTGTGCTCAGGTCGCTCTCTGGCAGGCTGGTCTTTATGAAGTAGTGCGTGTCCCTCCCCTCGACGGTGAAGTGCAGGTTCTCCAGGTAGAAGGCGTTGTTCAGGACGGCTGCCACTTTGATGCAGTCCTCGTTGGCGATGTTGAGCGTGTTTGTGACCACTCGTCCCTGACTGACAGCCAGCATGACTCCTTTCCCGATGAGGGACTTGACTGTGGCAAACCAGAGCCATGACTTCTCTCTGCCTGCTCTTCGCCTGTTCAGCTGGATCTCCGGCAGTCTCTCAAAGGACAGGAAGGCCTTCGCTTGTCTTATTACTTCTTGCTGGACCCCAGAGATGGACTGCGAGGAGAGAAAAATGCATTATTAATATCTAAACATGGTAGAACTTGACAATACAGACGGGCTGGCTAGACGGGCTGGATTGTTTCAATGCCTATCCTGTCTCTAATGGTGCAAGTTTTGTTTTACAACTAAGTGTAATGTGGAATCGGGAAGAAATATGGATAAGTAATGCACCATAACATTTCTCATTTGTTTCAATATGCGTCATTATTTGTGAGAGCGAATATGAATATAAACTAATAGCAGCGAGGGTGAAAATCCACATTCACTAGATAAGTTCAAGACAAATTATGTTGTTATCAGGAGAATTGTTGGGACAATGACATCATATGCATGAAAATCTTCTTGAAATTACTTTACTGACACTATTTTGCTTTCAGATCCACATGACAGCTTTTTTATTTTGACGTGGTACAACAGAAATGGAACAGACATGGGCCCATTTGCACAAGTATATGTCAAGAAATATCTTTCAAAGAAAATTCTAAAATGATACAACTGGAAAGGCTGAGATAACAGTGTTTTCGTGTTTGGATCGTAATTTTTTCATAGGTTTTTCTATTATATTCACAACAACTAAAATTCAGAACAGAAGTCAGGGGAAATAAAAAACAGTGCCAATAAAACAAAAGTTACCGGCAGATCATCCCAAAGCTGGCTCTTCTTCAGTTCAAAGGACGGTTCTGTCAGATCAAATTTGGGGATTGGAAAGCCAGGAATAGCGTTGTGGAGATGGAACCCAAATGTCACCAGCCAGCTGTTGATATCTGCCATAAGGAGAAAGGTAAAATATTTAGCTCAGTCTCATATTCTTTCAGCTGACAAACTCTCACATTTAGGCCTGGATTACAGGAGTGATATAAAAATACATAGGCTAGAATTTGGTAAGATCCAAAAGGAACTGAAAAATGGCCTCAGTTCAAGTTGTGAATCATACTAAATCTTTTGATAAATGTAGCACCTCTTAACAAAAACATAAAAATCCCCCAAAAATCCAAACTGGTAAAATAAATCACTATAAATACTAACTTGAAGATGTTATGCATTGCAGACTTCAGATTCAACAATGGGCAATCATCCGATTGCACAAATTAACGATATAAACTAGATGCATTTTATGCCAAAAAGTCAATTTTACTGCCATACAGCCTACAGCCGTGGAAGATAAATAACAAATAAAAAGGCAAAACAAAATTCTGCTCCTGCCACAATTTCAGAAACAACCTTGTTTAACGTGAGGATATGAATGACATATAAACACTCAAGGGGTACCAACCCCTTCTTACCTGTGACATACTCTTTAACTTCATGTATTTTGCTGACAGGATTGTTGTTCCTGAACATATAGAGGTTAAAGGGGGTGGGGTCCTTCCCCACTCTTTTCCAGGCAGTGATGTCGGGTACGGTCCATCTGCCAGCCAGGATGTCGTAGTCCCTCTCCCCGAAGTGCAGCAGCTTGGTCAGGGGGTCGTAGAGTCCGCCGTGGAAGCCCACCACCAGCTGGAAGTCTGGGTTCGAGTCGAAGTAGGTCTCCCCGTACGCCGTGTACTGGATCTGCTTGATCATGAGGCCATTGCTGCTGAAGACCGCCAGAGGGGTGCCGGTGTTGTCGCAGGCAATGTAGAACTCCTCCCCACTGCTGATCTCCATGGCGAAGAGGTGGCCCTGCAGGTCGTAGTAGAGGGAGGTGATCTCTGAGCTGGAGTGATTATAGACGTGCGTGATTCGGGTGGGGTAGTTTAGATCCGCGTAGAAGAACTGGAGGTGCTGTCCCAGACTGGTTCTGCTAGAGACCCTCCTCCCCAGTCCGTCGTAGCGGTACTGGATGGTCCAGCCATTGCCCTTGCTGTAGACTCGCACGAGGAGGCCCTTGGAGTTGTACTCGAATATCTCGGCCCCTCTCTGCCGTAAGAAACCGTCCTCGTCCAGTCTGTACTGGACGTCCCCCAGCCGGGTGATCCTGTCCCTCAGGTCATAGCGTAGCGGTGTGAGACGAGCACTGTTGCTGGGGTTCAGCAGGTGGAGGTTTCCGTTCAGGTCGTAATTGTAGCGCCACATCATCTTCTCGTTCAAGTAGACTGTCTGCAGCTGGCCATCCACATCATACTCATAGCCGTACTTTGTAGTGTTGGCGAAAGGCCCGATTTTAATCTCCCTCTTCGTGACTCGGCCCATGTTGTCATACTGTATTGTTATCCAGTACATCAGCGAGCGGAATATCTCATACTGGATTTCCTTGATTCGGCCGTGCGCGTCAAAGTGCTTGGTATAAGTCATGACCGCGGTGGAGATGATCTGGTTGATGTCGTAGTATATGACGCCGAATTTGCCAAACTGCTCAACCTTCCCTGAGATGTCGTCGAACTGATAGAGATCGATTGGCAGAGGCGTTTCGTTGATAACTCCCTGCATGCTTGTCACGCGGAAGCTGTTGTCGTAGGTGTAGTCGAAGCGAGCGTTCACCATCCCATCCTCGCTGAAACGGAAAATCTGCCGGTCAATTAGGGGCCCGATTTGCCTGTACCTAATGGTGCAGATAAATCCTTCGCTCTGCAGGTTGACGGTTTTCAGGACCCCCGCTGTCTCGTCGTACGTGAAACTCACCCGGGTACTGTCATACAGGATCTCTGACAGCTTGGTCTGTCTCCTATATTTGTACAGCACCCGTCTGCCTGTTCCAAGGTGCGCCACCTTCAACAGCTGCCCGTCCTCGCTGTAGTCCACTATGACGGATGCATTGCTTTCTGGGGGGTTGTAGATGTTCCGGTAGTAGCCGACGGAGCGGATCGTCTGCATTGTGTGGCGGGCCACGCTTGGCATCGTTACGGCCGACAGGTGATCCAATAAATCATAATCGAAGATGTACTGGCGTTGGCTGTGCAACAGCAGCACCATGGACTGGAAAAAAATAAGATAGGAGGAGAATAATTGCACTCATTAGTTTTAAAATGCAAATGGTATGACAACGGGTATTAACATTCCATTTTAGCAATGACTTCTTTTTTAATTGAGATATCCTT
Organism: Aldrovandia affinis; assembly: GCA_029706075.1. Classification (NCBI taxonomy): domain Eukaryota; kingdom Metazoa; phylum Chordata; class Actinopteri; order Notacanthiformes; family Halosauridae; genus Aldrovandia; species Aldrovandia affinis. The sequence continues at coordinate 9,636,664 of JAINUG010000006.1, forward strand.
GACCCACAAGTCTCTAATGCTGCTCTGTGAAATGTTTTTGAATGCATAATTCTACAGGCTTTTGCAATTATTAACTCTGGCCTCGTAATGTTGCGGGCACTTATGTCATAAGGCGGGCTGCATTTAAAGTCACAATCACTTAAGAAAACATCAGCTAATTAAGTGTTTTCCATGCTGGCAGGAGGTTGGATATTTTATTCAGAAGGGGTAAAAAAAAAAAAAAAAAGAAGTAAAAAAGTAGGCTTCATTCTGGTCAAAATTGAAAGAACCATCTAACTGTATAAAGTTTGGGTTGAAAATATGGCAGCCCTGTCTGCTTTTTTCTCTCTCTCTTCTTCATTCGGCCATCTCATGTTTATATGCAGAAGATTTTCAGAGTGACAATGTAAAAACCCATAGCATGCAAAACAGACCACCACAAAAAAAACAATGGCTGTGCTGTGGACTACAGAATGATGATGCCTTCAGTGCTGGATGTGCAAGTAAGAAGAACATGGAACCGCATCCTTTTGTTACTAGTAGGACCCCCATCCTTTTTGAGTAAAAAAAAATAAAAAAAAAATTCTAATAACCCTCCAAGAAGCGAAGCGCTGGGCCATTTCATATGCACCTCTGATTGCGAGGGTGCTTCCAGTGGCTGTGTGCGCTTCCTGGGAGAATCGCTCATCTTGTCATCCGTATTGGGAGGGACATAACTTCAGCTCCCAGGGCTCTGAATGCGGCATATGTTTCCGCGTTGATATCCTTCTTTCTGGTCACACTACTTGCACTTGTGGCAGGTGCCATGAAAAAAAAAAAAAAGGAAATCTATGCATATGTAATATGCATGCCTCTTCATAGTTTATGTTACATTGGGCAAATTCCACAAGGCTCCTCCAGGGAAGTTCTGTCTAACTCTGAAGAAAGTTACCCGTATGAAGTAAGCCCACTTTAACACAAATAAGTTGAGCTGGCATTGAAAACAACCGGAAAAAAGAAAAAGCTCAGCCAGTGGGTTTAATCTTTGGATCGCACCAGGGATCTCAGAAGTAGTTGATGCAACATCCCTGGGTTTTGATATTCCCTGTAACAGGAATGTGGAATCGATCCCTTTTTTGGGACTATAATAACACAGACGAATCAGCTGCAGACTCGACCCCCTGTTGCTTGCCTGAATCTCCGCTCTCTGCTTGGGTCTTCTGCTTCCTCAGCCCCCTCATTGTACAGCCACAATCCAGCCTTTATGCTTTTCAAACGCTCTCTAGCCATCTCACGGCATGTAAACATCAATAAACATAAACAATTTTTTTCTATTTGAGCTGCTCCTCCTGGCAGCCAGGAATAAGACTCTCTACCTCTCTCCTTCAATATAAAGGGAGCCCAGGCCATTTGCAGTAGGATGCGTTGCACTCGCTCCATTCATTTCCAAGTAGAAACAACTTTCTGCGGGCCCCTAAATGTGTTATTTTCTGGTTATTTTTCAAAACAACCTTTTTCTTGTCTCTTGTGAGAGCGCTGTTTGTCTTTGGGAGCTTTATTTTCCGGAGAGGATTTGCAGTTAGGAAACATCAAACATCAGAAATGCACTTCATCCTGGCATTTCTCCTCTAGACTTGTACGGTTCTGCTGTTGAAAGCTGGCCTTTCATTAACCCCTGCAAAAACAAGCTGCTTCTAAATAGAAAACCTGCTGCCAAATAAAAACACGACTTTCTCGTGCCACTTCAGTAATTAAAATGATATTTGGTTGCGCACTGTGAAATTATGTTGGTGTTTACAAATTTCTGTTCAACAAACTACAGATAAATACCTTAATAATAAAGCAGACAGCAGGTCACAGGTAAAAAAGTATGGGTTAGCAATGGAAGATGGACATGGATTGGATGAACTTGGCAGTAGCCATAGTAAGCTATTAGAACAGTATAGTACCTATTCTACCTACCTAATATGAAGCATGCCAATTTGCCCTAGCATATATTTAGTATGAAGCATGCCGAGTTTCCTGATAGTAAATACTTAGTATGAAGCATTCCGAGTTGCCCTACAGTAACTATTTAGTATGAAGCATTCAGAGTTTCCCTATAGTAACTATTTAGTATGAAGCATGCCGTGTTGCCCTATAGTAACTATTTAGTATGAAGCGTGCCTAGTACAGGTGCAGCATGTAGGCATTGGGTTTTTCATGGAGTGGACAGGTAATCACCTTCTCCAGATAGGTGTAGCTCCAGGTCTTCCCATCTGCAAACACTCGGGAGATGAGCCGGCCCTGGCTGTCGTACTCCACCCTCTCTGTGGTGGGCCCTCTCTGAAGGCTTGTGATCTGGCCGTTGCTTGAGTACGTCAGGTTGACCGACATCAGCTTGCTGCTGGGCACCCATAGAGTCGGGTGCCCCGCAGTGTCATAAATGATCTTGAGGAGGAATTTACGATGGTCGTCGTAGATCTTCTCTGTCCGCAGCGTTCGGTCGTAGTCGACAGAGAGGAGGTTCCTTCCGTTCACCTTTTACCCCCAAAAAAGACATAAACAAAGCCAGTCAGAGTCAATAACAGTAGCCCTAAACTACCCGCTTATTGTTTCTCGATGACCTGCTATTGTTTAAATACCATTAACTGTGATTGATTCTCTTTGACAGTAAATTAATTTCCAGAGTTCTTGATGTAAGTGGAAAGCATTAGATTAGCTGCTATTTTAAAGGCTTTCATTAGACTGAGAGACTCTGGCATTTGTTCAAACTCTTTAAAATGAAGCCCCTCAGAATTCAGTGAACCGGTAAAAAGATATAATAGAGTGTAACCATGCAAAGTTTCCCTTCAGTGGGAGCCATTCATTTAAAGATGACAAGCTTTGGTAATGGAAGCAGCGCAAATCATATTCTGACCCTAGTCCAATTCAATTCCCATAAATAAGAAACAATGTCGCTATCTTTGCTTTGGGAATTCCTGATTGTCATAATTCTTGTATAGCTGGAGGATAAAAAAAAACATCACCACACAGTATATTAATGACAGGCGCATATGGTTTAAAGGAGCCTTGCAACAAACTTGCAAATATGCTGAATCAGGCAGATTGGTGTCAAGAATGTAGGGGTTTCAAATTCTGAACTATCAATACACTTTTCCATACACAGAAGTGTAAACAGGCTGATTCTTACTTTGCATTTGCAGAGCTGATCATTAAAAATGGCAATGTATTGTTTCATAAAAAGTTTACCGCATTAACAAATTACAAGCATATAGAAAAGCAGTTAATGCCCCCCCAATCATAAATCAAACTATAGACAGATTGCCCTGGATTCAATGAACATTTGTCCTTAAACTGGAATAGCAGTTAAATGTATAATTTATCTCTTCACAAATAGTTTGGCAAGTTCACCAAACCAACAATCATCAAAATGAACTTGCCAAACAGTGTTTGTGAAGAAAAAATAGCACTTGAATATGACTAATAACTAAACAGAGGTAAGGACAAATATTGATCAAATCCAGGCCAGTGTGTTCCTTTCTGTAAAAATTGTTTATTTTAACAAAACATATTAAAATAAGGTAAAGAACGCCCTATAATCCCAAATCTTTTGCAAATGCTTTTTTCCCTCCTCGTTATTTGTTTGTTCGATATTCAAGCCGCTGCTTCTTCTCACTCCGCAGTCCATCAGCTAAGCTCACACAAACATTGAGTCAGAGGGGGACACTTGTAGCTAGTGTAGGTAGACTGTGAGCGCCCGATTGACCAGAGGGGGGTCACTGATGTTCGATGAGACATCGCCCTGTGGGGCTGCTGGCCACAGCTGGTATTAGCATGATCCGGGTTCTATACGAGTTCTGTCCCCTGGGCCCATCCACACACTTGAACAGTGCCATAACATGATAAGCCAGCCAACAGCCACCACACAACAATAATAAAGTTCTAAGAAGATTTGAATAGGATCCTTCCTCACCCTTAGCTTCCTCCCAAAAACAATGACCTTTCCTCTGGTCTGCTCCTTGCGGAAACGCCACTCCACCAGATTCAGTCCGTTTTCCCCTGGTAGAGTCATGTTGCGGCGGGCAACTATGGGGTTGGCGGGACCGGCGAGTATGTGAGGCTCTGTCTGGTAGTGCGTGTCCATCCCGTTGGCGTAGATAATCCTCAGAGAGTTATCGTAGCCCACCTGGTAACTGTTCCTTAATTGATCTGAGAGACACACAACAAACATTCACAGGGAGGAAAGGGTTAATTGCGGACGCGTTTGTAAAGGGCAATGGATGTTTGTGAGCATTAAAAGACAGCGTGCCAAGGTCAAATTCTGTTCTGTTCAGTGACAGGTGTGGTGGAATGTATAAAGGTAACAAAGCCTACAAGATCTGTTCATTTAATCTGCTTTGATGGATGACTACTTTGGCAGCATCTCATCCATACAAGTCATACTATAGCTTTAGTGGCTGAGAGCATTCTTCCATCTTTACCCAGCCTGCATGGAAACGGATATTTTACAGGCGGGTTTGTATCCTGTTTCCCCACTGGAAAGACTGCTAAATAACTCACATCAGGCCAATTATGATATCTTTTTTAATCATTTCTAATGGACAGGAGTACGCCAGCTGAATTTTATTTTACAGTTCAGGAGGAATGGGGGGTATTGCATGCTAAAATGTAATCTTTGCAATATTCCCTTGTAATTATCCAAAGTTCCCCCAGAGTATGTGGTTCGTTACACAGAAACAAAATAACAATTACACTGAAATTAACTGGCATCACAGCTGTATATTGCTAACATAATTTCTCTCCTAATTTCTGTGCCATGGTTAGTATGTGCAACAATATATTTTATCTTATGATGCACTAACGGACTTTACCTTATTAAGTAAAAATATTAATTGCCTATGCACTAACTGCCATCACAATTTAGAGTCAAAACAAGTCTATAACTACATAGCAGTTGCATCTAGGTATGCCTTGTAATTCACATGCTCTGGATATTAAACCACAGGGTGGTTATTTGCCCCTAAATTCCATGGAAAACCACAATGGGACATTTTCAACACTGCTGCCCTGCCAAAATAGTTTGTTCTCAGGATGAGGAATGGCTAAAGGATAGACAACATTGCCCCGGTGGTCTTAACAAAAAAAGAAAAAAGAAAAAAAACATAATGTAAAAAAGATGACTGCCTCCTCTCTTTCTGCCTGTCCCAGCGAGCAAGCTGATGGCCTACCTTGAACCAGAGTGTAGAAGGAATCGATGGATGAGAGGTTCGTGGTGATGCTGACATCCTCCTCTCTCCCAGAGGTCTCAATGTCCACTGTAATAGCCCCTTCCATTTCTCCGTGCAGATTGGTCACCACTCCGGTCGGGAAAGTCACATTCGTCAGCCGGCCCTCGCTGTCGTAGCTGGGAGAAAAAGAAAAAAGACGTCACAGGGTCAGTACTGAAAATACACCCTTAAATCCTGGTACACAGGGTCATCTGAAGAAGAATGGGAGTGTTTTAACATAACATAACATAACATAACATAACATAAAATAAGGGGAAGACGAGAACAGGCCATTCAGCCCAACACTGCTCGTCCATTCCTACCACTAATCTGCTCACATGCTTAGTTTATCCAAAGGCTAGAGTGTCTGTAGCATGTTTTGTATGCATGCTGCTCTAAGCATCGGTTTGAACCGTTGCTACCGATGCTAAATATATCCCTGTTGAGACTATGCATTTCTTTTTTTAAAAAGGGCACATTCATCAAATCGGCAATGGGTACCTTTGTGCACATATTCTGGAAATGCCCTGTTATAATGTTGTTTTGGAGGTTTTCTGTGGAAGAGCTTTCCTGTTTTTCTTTGGTTATATCCCTGTGCCTGGGGCTGCTCCCTTTCGGGAAAAGACAACTATATTCAATAACATTTTCACAAAAAATCCTCTTATTGGCAGGCTTGACTTCTACTATGAATACCACTCCGGTAGGGCAGGGCTGATCCCACAATCATTTTAAAATTTGTTTGGTTATTTTCATGATATTGTAGTTTTGGAGTGCTTGATGGGGTTGAAGAGGGTCATTTGTTTACTAACTCACATACAATGGTTTACAAATAATGTAACCGGTTTTGATTTAAGTTAATACAACTCAACTTGGAAAAGGATTTCTCAGTTTTTTCACCAACGAAGTAAAAAAATTCATCAACATTGTGATGTCACTGAGCAGGAAGGCAAAACCGCTCAGTGAATTGCTTCAAGCTGGAAATTCATATTTTGTCAATAAACAGCTTGCTAATTGGGACCACATTTTCAGAGCACACTAACTCAATCACATGGGGCCATTCTGCAGGACACAGTGTGTGTGTGTGTGTGTGTGTGTGTGCAAGTGTGAGAGCATGATAAACAGCAGAGGACTGGTAAGTGTCACTGCCCACTATCAGCTCTTTAATGATGACAATATTTGGTGTCAGCCGTACAACTGGGAAGCCCCTCAGTGACTCGCACACTGATCCACCGCACACGCCCCCGGTCCCACTCTGGCCTATTGGTACTTTGAATGATTGTTGATAGCGCTGTCTGCCTCGTCTGGAGGGCTGCCAGCGCCGCCGCTCCGTGATTCATTCCTGACTCTATCTGTCCTTTCAGCAATTTCCTTTCAGCATCCACAATGACAGTGTGCGGGGCCCAAAGACGGCACACATCACAGCTCCGCTACTGTGTCCCGGCCAAACCGCTGCCTCCAAGGAGAGAGGCGAGCAGGAAGTGCGTATATATTACACCCCTAATGGATGGCGTTAGACTTTCACGAGAGCCTTTTCAAACACCCCTATTAATTCTCCATGCAGCCAAAAATATTTCAACTGAAGGCCATGTGACATTCGGTGGCTTTTTAATGTCAGGTTGCGACTGGGGGAAATGAAGGACGCATACGAATAGGATACATTTTTGCAACAAATACGTAATTATGTTCACCACAGAAACTGAATAAGTATCTATGGTAAGGGAAATATAGCACTGGCATTTTACACTACCCACCATCATATTTTCTCTTACGAGAAACATGTGCGAAGCACTCAACGGTACTCACTCAAAGAAAGTGCTCCATCCGATCTCAATGCTCTTGGTTGCCAGGAGACCGCTGTTGCCATGGTAGGTGTACAGGACCAGTTCTTGGCCCTGGGCGGTCAGAGTCTTCAGCCCGCCATTGGTCCCGATGGTTAGCCAGATCACCTGGTTGTCCGGGGAGACAATGCGGACGGGCATGCGGTTGGGGTCCCTCCGGATGCGCAGGGTGTTCCCGCTGCTGTCCGTCACCGCTGTGATGTCATTATCGTTGCTGTAGCTGAAGTTGTACTTGTAGTCCCCCGTGACCAAGCTCATGGTGTACTGGTGGGTGCCGTTGATGTCGAAGACGTACAGCTCCTGGGCTGCAGATGAGGCCACCTCGTAGAAGTTCAGGGAGTTGAGCAGCGGTTTGTTCCTGTAGACGGCCCGTATCCGGATGTTGCCAAGGTCGGCGACGTATAGGGTCCCATCGGGTGACACCACCAGGGAGGATGGAGCATTGAGCTTTGCATCCTTGGCGTAGCCATCGCCGGTCTGGTAGCAGTCGCAGTTGGCGTCGTTCTTGCAGTCGCATTCTGAGAGAGTCCCGGCCAGGTGGGAGATCTCGCCGTCCGTGGACACCTGTCTGATGCGGTTGATCTTCTTCTCGTCGGTCTCGGCGATGTAGAGCACGCCGCTGTAGGACACAGCGATGGCGCTGGCCGACTCCAGGATGGTCAGCACCGCCCTCTTGCCCATGGCGTACTCGATCCCTGGCATCTGGCAGTGCATGGGCCGCCCTGCCGCGATACGCACCTGCCTGTTCTCCGTGATCTGCAGCACCACGTTGTTGTCCAGCACGTAGATGGAGTTGTCCATCGGGTTTATGGCGAGATCAGTGGGCCACTCCAGGCGAATCTGCAACATGAATAAACCATAATGAGACCATCATCTCCGCCTCTGAGCAGCATCTCAATTGTTTGTGCCAGACAGTGATGAAGAAGGATACTTTACTTTCAAGGCTTTCAAGACATTTTATGCCTCCCTATGATTCGATTTGCCTGCCTGTGTAATTTCTTCTGAGTCTTGATGTTTTGTAAAATCATTTGCCTAAGGATAGCGGAGTCTTGGCAAAAAAATAAAATAAATACATAAAAATAACAAATATATATCTCTCTATTGGTTTATAACATTCAAATATTTTAATTAACAAAACCTGCCACCCTAATCCCAGCTCCTTTTGTCTGTCTGCTAATTCTCTGCCTGTGCAACTGCGCTGATAACACTGAGAAATCCCTTCAGCCCATTTGCATATTGTAAGTGGGGACAACAGCTAAGAGTTCTAGTGGCTCAGGTCCAAGCCTGATGTAAACTTCCACCCCGATCAGCTCAGAGCGACCTCAAGGGTCAAGCATCTTCAATGACTACAAATTAATATGTAATGCTGGCTCGACTTACTCTCCAGCAGGACAAAAGCCCCCTAGTTAAGCAGTCAGTTCATAATTTTAGGCCTTAAATAACATACAGTTAAATTGTAAGCGCTTGTGACATGAGCTGGACTCATACATTCCTATTTCCCCTGAGTATTTCATCCTTGTCATCAGGTCAGAGCCCAGATTTTGCTACCGATGGAGTCGTTTGACTTTCCCTTCAACTTTACATGTTGTTGAAAAGTAGAGAAGACTCATTAAGCACTTGCATCCCTTCAAAACATCTATTCGGTACGGGAGGTCATGCCACAGCAGCAGAACATTTCATTCAGGAGGCTCGAGGCTGCATTGCTAATCCCTCAGGCGTACAATAACATACATGCATCTCTTTCATGCTATTTATTTATTTATTTTTACATTAATGCTGTCGACAACAGCTATGCAGTTTTCATGCCATGCGTCCCAGGGGCTCTGCAGTTTGGACTCTGCACTTGGCGGTAATTAAATTGGTGACAAGTGCCGTCGTTCTTTGTTTTTGCTCCATTGGATCACGATATGGCCTGCCCAATGCCCCTGCCTCCCTATCCCCCAGGAGAATTGCCTTATGGGTAACTCCTCTCCCTGATGCTGACGGTCGGGCAGTAACAGAGGGGTAAGGGCCAGGGGACAGGGCATGGTTGGATGTGGGCTGGGATTTTGGGCCTGAGTCTGATACACTGCGAAGGGAACCAGCAGGTACGATCACACTCCAGTACACCGACAGGAAGGCAGCAGAGCTGAGACAGGCGAAAAAAGCACCTTCATTGTCATTATGCACCGCTCGCTTGTAGGGACACAACCCTTTCGGAGAACAACACTGGGTAGTGAATGCATGTGTTTATTCTGAATTCCCTCAGTGTTTACACCCCTGCCAAGCCCCAAACAAGACAGATGGGTAAACACAGCATCCCAATGAATGGGCAATTTCAACTAACAATACATGCAAACTGCTAACAGAGCTAACTGTGCTCAAATACATTACATGCTCAAATGCAGGATGGCAATTTCAGAGGCAAGACTGTCCACTGATCAATAATGTGCAATAATTAAGGCCTCTTACAAGTGGAATCTACTTCACAGACAAACAGGTGTATAACTCAATATTGGAAATGCACTGAGTAGCCATGTCCAGATGTGAGCATCTGTAGTGCTTAACCATAATTATGGCCTTGGAGAAACACCCAGCTGTGAACGAGGTGCCACAAGGTGGTGCTGCAACCTTTCAGGTACTTCTTAAACACGTCTGGGCTCTTGGTGACTCAACTGATATGGGTGGGCATCAAGTTAAACAATCACCTGACGGATGTGCATGCTGGTGTCGCAGGTCAAAGGCCGGGCGGAAGTGAGGTCATTGGATCCCAATAGGGTGGAGATAATGCCGTTTTGATCCACCTTCCGAATCATCGTTCCATCAACAAAGTAAATAAATCCATTCTTATCAACTGCAATACCTGGAATTAAGAGGGGGGAGAGACAAACCAAATTAAAAAAACAAACAAAACAGATGTGTTAGATACATATATTCTCTGCTTGACTCACTAGGCAGAACAAGATGTGTCGAGTTTGGCTTCACATTATTCAGGTCACTGCAAAAGCAGGCTGTTAATAATTCACGTTCTGCTTTCGAGTATTAAATAATTTCTCAGGGAGAGTGGGAAAGATGTAGTCATGTTTGTGTCTCCTTTTCAAAACGAAGGTCTAAAAACAGACCTCAGAGGAACTCTGCTATTGAATAGTCCATTAAAAAGGCAATTAAAACAGAAAGGAAAAAAAAAAAAAAAACAACTACCTTCTCTCTACCTGTGGAAGGAGGGGAATTACACCCGGGGGGGTGGGGACCATTTATAAATGAAACAGATGAAAGACAGAGTTGCCATGGTAACGACAGCCAGCTAAAATGTCAACCTGAAAGTGGGGCTAAACAGACTGAAACAAGAATACCTGCAGCAATCCCCTTTGTTCCACTATACATACATTAAAACTTCATCCATATTCTGCTTTTCTCCACCTTAATCAAGAACATCTATTTCACAATTAATTCCTGCAAGGAATTCCTTTTTGCGATTAAATTAAAACTTAAAGCCTGTTAATGCAGTGCAAGACATTTATTTTAAGTAGTTGCTGGTGGACAGGGCAGAATATGACAAATGCATTCTGCTCTAGCAGTGTGGCTGTGTGCATGTATGTTTGTGTGTGTGTGTGTGTGTGTGTATGTGTGTTTGTCTATGCATGCATGTGTCTTGGAGGAAGGCAAGAGGGGTTAATGGGCATGTGCACTGCTTATTGCAGAGGCTCTGGAAACCATGCACAGATGAAAGGTGTCATTCTTGTGCAAAGTCCACAAACCATCTGGAAAAAAAAATGCTAAACACTACAGCCATCTGGTGCTGACTTTTTTTTCTTCAGGCTCTTAATGGCACTCCAACTTTCTCTAACTGCACTTAAAAAAGAGCTGTGAGAGCGATCTTTCCAAATAGAGCTAAGAGTCCTGCCAAGCCCAGAGCTACTACTACCTCACACTTCATTACTGGAACAGAGGGTCCACACAAAATCCATCCATAAAACTGAATATGACACAGACCGATACATTATTCAGTTGAACACATATTAAAAAACTCCAGATGCACATGTGAGAATTTTATTGTTGGATTGTACGGTGCTGACAATTTATAAAATATTGGCTACTACGTACCATCTTTTAGGATATGGTATTAGTCCCTCTTTCCCTTGTATACGTTAAGGGATAAACCACGACAAGCCATGAATTCTCAGGATACAGCTAGGCTGTACGCACGCCTGGGGTGGTGATGCTGAGAACACACGGCTTGGAGTGGTTTATTCCACGGCTACACCACAGCTACATGCCACAAACAAATATTAAGATACAAAAGTATTAAAAACTCAAACAGTTTTGAAGCAAAAATTATCCGATTTTTTTGCATGTGTAAATCCGCCAAAAGGTATAGTTCATCATTTGCCCAGGTTCAAGAAGAGATGAAGTGTTCATAACTGCAATGGGCCAAGAAAACCAGCCAGCAAACAAAATAATTTTGGTAACTTGATAGATCAGCAGATGAGCTTAAAACTTAATTGGGAATCCTGATCATGCAAATAAGAACAAATAAGAAATTGATCCTTGTTTGTGTGTTTGGGCGAATTTACTGTGCATATACAGTACATGATATATATCCACGGCTGTCAGCCAATCAGAATCGAGTATTCATCCAAACCGTGGTATAATAAATAAATAAATATATATATATAGTAAACAGCTTTAAACATGTATTGCAGAATGTCAGTTATTCCAGGTGGGCTAAAATTGCTTTGGTTCAACAGACTTGTTGAACAGACCAATATGCTTAAGTGTATTTTGTCCTGTGAGAATTGGTGCTCCAGGCTGATCAAACTGTCATCTGCTGAAGGCTATTCAGCAATGGAATAAAATGAGTAATATGTATGAGGTGTGCAGTAAACAGTAAATTGTAATAAAATGTATATATGCAAACTAAAAGCCTATCTGTTCAGATTCCACCTGGGTTCCAATAACTGATGTCCTATGCCTAGCACCCAGTGTCTGATCACTTTAAACCCAGAAATTTGGCATAGTGTAATGTAGCTCTTAAATATAATTGTTAAGTACAATATATTTAAGAGCTACATTACACAAGAGTTAGTAATTAACTATGTTAATACTATTATATATGGTAGTGTGAACATATTTATATACTAGGCATAATGTTAGTTTCTCAGGTGTGTACATTAGTGCTGTATGATGCAAGTACAACATGCTGCTCTTAACCCATTAAGACCTGGAGTTTTAGTTTCTTTTGCGATTAATGAAATGTTTGCTGAAATAGATTGAAGTGCTGTCTGCTTTTTTTTAAAATTTTTTCCAGAAAACCCTCAGGTTTTAAGAGGTTGTGTAGAATAATTGCTTAGGTTTTAATAGGCGTTTTTAGCAGGCATTTTAGGTCTAAATGGGTTAAGGATAATTGTTATGCATTATTTTTAGCACTGTGTGATTTGTGTGTTTGTTAGTATTTAATTGTTAATAACTGGATTTGTTAAAGGGATAATTGTTATGCATTATTTGCGTGCCAAAGCAATCACTGTTGTATGGTTAGATTTTAGTACTGTTTTTCAGCTTTATGCTCATTTCCTGTGGTTCTGGATGTTCTGTTCTGGCTGTGTTATTGTTCTTCTTATTGTTCCTGTGAAACATATTTAAAGCGTCTCTCCACAGTTTCTCTGGATGTGACTGTCTGTAAAATGAACGCAGGATTAAATAATACATGGGAACAGCAGGGATTGTGTGTTTTGGGGATATCAGGCTATGCGGTACCTTTGGGCCCCATGAGGAGGGCCTCGGTGGCTTTGCCTCCATCCCCACACCGCGCCTCGTCAAAGGGCAGGCAGTGCTCGCCGGTGCCCGCCACCACCTCCGCGTTCTGCAGCAGGTCCTTGGTCCCGGTCAGAGTCTTGGGCCTGTATATCCTGCGGGAATTTGTGTCTGAGACATAGAGCTGCCCAGTGACGGGGTCGGTGGCCAGGTAGTATCTGTGAGCAGGGTTGTTGCTGCGGAAATAAGGATTGATCGATTTAGAACCGGCGATAATCGTAAAAATCATAGTCATGGATAGACAATCCTATTCATCGGTCTTAGCGGCAGCGTGTTTGGGACGCAAAATAACATGAATGTAAAAGCGATGATGATGACAATATTCAAAATGTCAATACTGTTCTGTGTTTCTGCTCTGAATGCTGGGAGGTTTGTTTTGTCAGTCTGCACAGCAGACAGAAAAGGCCCTCGCTGGAAAAAAAAAATAAGGTCTCTGTCAAAGTGAACATAATATGATATGACTGAGAATCATTGTCATTTAACATGGCATTAATGGCACCTTCAAAACTGTCAGATCACTTCAGTCATTCTCACTTCCGAGAAAGTGGGGCTTTGGGAAAAAAACAAAACGATAAGCATATTGTAATGAAAGTCAACAACTGATGACATTCCATTAGGCCATGTTTATTTGCTTCTATTAAATCTGCCTTAAATACAGCTTGGCAACTTCACAAATAGTTCGCAGCTTTTAGATATGCCATTCTAAAATAAACTGATGACAGCCACACACAGAAACCCCAGTTTTCTTGCTTCATGAAACTGCACGTTGGCAACATCTTTCTGAATAATGACAAAAGCCTATATTAATGGCTGCAGAGGTCAGTTCCTTAAAGTGAAAACAAACAAAAAACGAAGATAATAAATGATACAATATTGGAGAGAAATGTTGTCATCTTTAAATGACAAGCAAATGTTTCAGCTGAGGGCAAAGAGATGGAGCGGGCAAATAAGCAAAATGGACAAACAAGTAACAGACGGAACAGGATACGAATAACAAACAAACATGATGCTTTACTGTGAAGCAATAAAGACAGCTTGATTGAGTAGACTGAGGTCAAAAGTCTCCAAAGCTTATGTGCCTCCACGGTAGCTTTATGGCACTTACAAACAGGGGAAGACTTTTGTGAACGCATTCAAATGAGTATGACAGATTGCATTACCGTGAGTACTAAATGATCTGAAATCCATGGCAGAAACTAATAATTAACAATAAAGGATTAACAATCAGGTGTAGTCGACACGCTAAACAAATAATTCAAAGGAAAAGATGTGAACAACACAATGCGAATGAGAATGCTTTTTACAACTGATACAAACTTTATGCTCACAGAGTTGGCTTAGTTTTCTACACCATACACCTGTTCAGTAATATACCTGCTCTTAGGGGCTAGGTGTGGGGTGGGAGGTCTGATTGTCATACTGTCTTGTCCTTCAGGGCTTATTACGGAAGAAAATAAACCACTGTACATCTCACTAACAGACGATTCAAGATTCAGAATCACAGACGCATCGTCAAAAGGAAGGAAGTGGCAGTTTCGAAGGCGGGCACCCCCCGGGCACTTCCATTGGCTGTGCGCACGCTTTTACACTCGCAGTCGCAGGCAAGTCATTAAAGGTGTCCCCTTCCCCCCTTCAAAAGAGACTGCTGTGTCCGATGGCAAAGAGTCTCATGCATGTAGCTGTTCAAAGAATCTCCTTTATTTAAGCAGACGGCGATCAAAAACTAGCGTGGCAGAACGCCTCTCATTTGTCGAAATGGCCCCTCTATCTGCAACTGCCGTATCCAGCATGATGTCCGCGGTCTGGTCGGCTTTGCTCTCTGGAGGACGTTACATTTATTTGCGGCAGTGACGAGCTGAGGAATGGAGTCGTTACGGTTATCGGGCGGTTACGGTTTTCCCTCCATCTCTTCTGAAATGAACTTGCAATGGCAGCATAAAAAATGAGTCATCTGTAAAGTACATGCCCAAGATAGCTGCCATGTACTATGCCAGGAAGGAAACAAAGCAGCAAGACTTTTGTAGATAGGTGCACAGTAGGTTTGAGGCTTACCTATGTCTGAAATCTTTATTCCTTGGAAAAGCGGAAAGAGAAGAATAATAAAGGAGTATGAATTATAGATTAAGAGGACATGCATATTACAGAAGATGAAAGGTATCACAGATTTGGTGAATAAAGAGAAGGCCAGAAATACTGCAGATGACATCTCCCTAGCTTGGAGGAGCCAGGAGTTATTCCAGCAATGATTCTTAAAGTGGGAAGGTACAAATTTTACACCTGGGAGTTCACTGCCACATTAGATCACTGCTTATGCTTAGGTTAACAGGCTCATAATGGGATATTGATTGTGTCACAGACAATAAAAACAGCCTTCTAAATAGTTTATTTAACATAACGCATTGTACCAAGGCTGTTGCATGCTGAGACCATACAAGGTTGAGAGTACGCTTTCATTCATTTCACACAACAATCTAAATGAGCAATTTAATTAGTAGAATGTAAATATCCCCCCCCCCACCCCTCAACAAAAGCAATAACAAGATCAAGTGGAGCTGAGGTACATTAGTGCATGCCAGCGAAGCTCGGAGAGAGAGAGAGAGAGGTGACTGGAGGACACATTTCTCTTGAAGAGCTAAATGAACTGCTGCAGCTCCACGTCATAGCACTCCTCTGGGCTACAAGATGTGAAGTGCAAATTTATGATAATTTCACCAAATGTCGATAGCAGCTTTGGACTGGATTTGATTTTATATGCACCAGTGTTTGCGAGGGCTTACAATACATGATGGTGAATATACCACTAATGTATGTCTTTCCTGTGAGTCTGTTCAGTCTAAATGACATCGCAAAAGGGAATAAAACAAAACTGCATGTACATTCTCGGTGACGCCGTGGTGACAAGTTATTATTTCCTTTTATGAACGCACATTAGCGTCTCTAGACAGTGGCATGAGTTACTGTATACAATTTTGATGAGGATGCTGGAACAAAACAGATAGAACTTATAAAAGAGTGTTATATCATTCAGTTTCATAACACCTCGACTGATATAGGCACTGTTTTCATCATGTAATGTTTTCTTTTCTGTTCTGTAATGACCTTCTCTACAGGTTCAACCACATTAGCCATCAGTTAGAATTTGTGTCAGTTAGAATTGGCTATTTTCAATGTGGTCGGCCAGGATGAAAGGCTGTGAATGTCTTTCAAGGTCTACGAGCTGCAGGCACTGGAAGTATAACTTTCACTGCAGACCGGTGTCCTTCAAGGCCACTTAGGATTGATCAGAGATTTCAGATCTGTTCAGTTGGAAATTCATTTAAAGGCTTTTTTAAAACTATATGACAGGGAAATATTTGTTTGGGCATAACATGTCTTATCAAAGTTGTATATTAAGTGCTTAGGCTTAAAGTTTGGTTAGAACATCAATTATTTCATTACTATTCCACACATCTTCCCTACAAGTTTGACCGTTAAAAGATTAGGCAATTAGTTTTTTGGTGTACTGAGTTAATTTATTTCAGGAGAGTTTTTCAAATAAGAGTGATAAGAAATATGGTTGGCATTAAAACGCAGATGTGACATTCGTGTCAAGGAAAGGAATGTTCTCCTTTGACTCCAACAGCACTTGCAGTTTTCTCAGTATCCCAAACCCCACGTGAGAATCGGATCATTCTGCAGGGCGGGGAAATCTCCCTTGCTCGATTTGGAGGGTGAACTGCGAGGGGGGAAAAGTGTGAGTAACAGCCTCGTGCTGAAGGTCATTTCCAACTTCAATCAATCATGCCAGGAGGCCTACCTCAGCTCCATGACACTGGTGACATTCCCGGAGGGGAATATACGCCTGATGTAATTGAAGTCACCCACAAACAGACTGCCATCTATGCCACAGGCCAGGGCCACCGGCGCCAACAGCTTGTTTCCATCTGCTTGGCCATTGCAGCTGGGGCAGGAGATGCTACGGCGACGCCCGTTCCCCATAATGGTGTTGATCACAGGGGGCTGCTGGGAAATGAACTGGTTCTCCCCATTTCCTTTATACAAGATGCCTGTAAGGTAGAAGAAAGAAGAAGAATCAGTGCATGTTTTAAGGCCTGGATCCATTGTGGAGATTTGATTTTTGCTTCCAATCTTCGCTCATTTGGTGAAAAGAGGACGTTAGTGACCAAAAATAACCCCCTCGACGTATACGCATTAAAAGCATGTAATTACTTTGGCTTTGACTGCTACTTCCTCACATCATTCTTTTTATTCTGAAAATGTGATCAAAGAAACCTCAGTTTTTCAGATTATATTAGATTTAACAACTGTGTACATAATTAACAATATACATACAAACACACACATATATATATATGTATATACAGTATACACACACACACACACACACACACACACACACACACACACACACACACACACACACACACACACACACACACACACACACACACACACACACACACATATATAAACACTTTTATATTCATTTCACTGTTGAAGGAGTTTATGGTGACGTAAGTCATATTTAGGACTCGATAAGCTCAGTGCTACCAAGACTTGCTTGAAAATGTATTCAGTTGGAAATAGCTGGCCTTTACCTTCATTAAAAAAGGCAGGCTATTGGGAGTGCCACTAGGGGGTGGCAATTGGCTGCCTCCCCGCCCCAGGGAGGGGGAGGGAAGCCGACATGAAGTTCGCTGCGTACAGGAGTGGCTCTGGAGTACCAGAGTTACGGGCGACAGATTGGCGAGCGCCGTCTCAGAGGAGACGACACTTCACCTGTGTCACTGCCGGTCACAGGGTTACGGCAGCGAACTCACAATATGAGGGGGGGATTGACATGAAAAATAGAGGGTGTAATTGGCTACTAAATTGGGGCAAAATGGGAGATGCTATTGTATGCTATTAACTTGTATGCACTGTTATATGGTATTGTATATAATCAAAAATATTTGCATTGTAGCATAACCTTTATTTTAGGACACAGCCTTGTACCTACTGGCAGGGGGACTACCAATGGAAATTAGCCTTTTGGCTATAATTGGGTGCATTTATATATTTTTAATTTATTAATGTACATTGTCCCTCTTGAAAAAAAAAAAAAAAAAAAAAAAAAAAAAAATCTGACATTTTTTTTAAAGAAAAAAAAAGGCAGGCTATCAAGAATTTCACTATAGGGTCTCCCTGCAACAATAATTTATGTGGACCACATACAGCTGCCAGGCTGGATCGTTTAATTTGCTTTAACATAAAAAAAAGAACAACACGCATTTACATATTCATTACACATACCACATTGAGGCTATATTGAATCTTTGCCAAAACTGTCAGAGTGCTAAATATCATATTCTTGAATGATAATTTTGACCAAAAAATGTGATCCAGGCATGTTATTTAAGATCACACAACACAAAGCATTATATGGATCAAGGTTCTAAAAACCTATATAAAACAGAATGAAATGGGGAAAAAAGAAAGATTTCTGCATTATAAAAGCAGTAGTGTGTCAGTGAGTGTGCCTAATCTGAATCTGAAAGTGACTGTACTGAATCAACTCTCCCTTTTCTGCAGTGACTGAAAATAGAACTTAAATCCCAAAAGGCAGTGCTTTAAGCAAAGCCTCTAGAGAAATGTGGTAAGCAAAGTGAGAACACATTTACAAATACTCATAGACAGCCTAAGACTACATGCAGTCCGCCTCTGTGTCAATTCAAATGGATTTTTCTTTCGTTTAACCAATTTCTTCTATGTGGTGCAGTGCTCTAACCAAAGCTCTTCAGTCCTGTCTGTCCTCAAGACAGTCCCTCTTTCCTGTCCTCGTCCGTTCACTGAAGGTGAATGGGCCCATTGGGAATTTAAATGGCAGAGAGGAGAGAATGTGAAAGAATGTTACAGTCACCTTCAAGAATTGAATGGCGCTGCTGCTGAGAATGGCCATTGTGACTGCACCCGGCTTGACAGGTAACCTAGGCCCACCTGAAAACCAAACCAGACGTCTGACCTGGTGGTTTCATTCAAGCTAGCTCTTTATGGATTAGTAGAGATGGAATTAATTAAGCGAATGTGTGGATTTGTACTTGTAGGTTTTAATGAGTGCGCAGGTCAAGAATGTGATTTGATCTGACATGCAGTTTAATATCCAGCCGAAGGACATTGTGCAAATGTCTCGATTGAGTCTTAAATCCTTGTGTTAAACCATAATATAGATGTCTGTACTTAACAGGCTGTTTTGGGAGAATAAAGTTACACTGATAAAGCAACGGTAAATTATATTATATAGTGATATATAATACATCTGACACTTAGAGAATAATATTACTAGACAATTAACGGATGGCTTCCTTAGAAACAAAAAATATATATTTGACGGTCTTGTAAGATGAATAATAATAATAAAGTTGTAATTTTGATATGAAAGACAGAGCTGTGACATAGGGGTTCTTTCAGAAATGACAAAAAAGGGCAACTACTATATTCTACTACTATAGTCAACTACTATATAGGTGATAGTTACACACTTTGTCAACTGTTTAGTAATTACATGCACATAAGCTCCTGCCAACAATATATTTTATCCATTTGACTTATCCTTATCCCTTCTACTAAATCTGTAAAGGCAGATTCAACATATACCTTTAACTGACACATTCAATCATAATGCCTCTTTTAACTGAAGTGGCCATAGAGCTTGAGTAATTTTGATAAATATTTAAGTACCGTGCAAATATAACTTGTTTTTGGGGCGCTTCAAAGAGGAACTTCAAAAGGCAATTACATGCTGTGATTGTTAAATTATTCACAACTCAGCAACATGTTAGAATTCCAGCACTCGCTCTGTCCTAATTACTACAAAGATCAATGACTCCATCTAGACCTTCTATGTGGATGGCTAGATGTATACTGCTCTTCCACTGCTTGTGTGTCACAATAAATCTCAATATACTTAAAGTCATGCATACCACATGGCAGTTTGTTCTTCTCTGGTTCTTTTCATTGATTAATTGATCAGAGCGGGAGGCTGGGGTGCTGGTGCTGGTGCTGGGGACTCGATGAAGAGGGAGACGACGAAGCAAATCCAACCAATACCCTTCTAATTCAGAGCTGCACAAATGCTCTGTTAACAAAGACGAATTGATCTAGGAGACTGAAAATGTGACAAAGAAGCACACGACCTTGACTTGATTCCGCTTTCATATTTGACAGCGTGCCCCTTCTAACATGCTACATAGATAAGAAACCTTTGTTCCCTCTGTCTAACTGGAAATATGAACAGTAACTTCTCAGGAAAATACATTGAGCATCACTCCAATGTATTTCAATAAAAAAACTAAAGTGTGTGCGTGTGTGTGTGTGTGTGGGGTCTCAACACAAATTTACCACAAGGTACTCTCTAAGACTTGTTGTCCCATACAAACACGATTGGTCTTCTGAAACATCAAGTGGAAATGTGTAGAATTTAAATAGACCAGACATTCACGAGCGTGGCATTGCTGCACCTCTGAGTCGAGTTTAATTTAATATACAGTACAGATGATTTACTGCTTCCAAGCAGACCCTTTGCTGAAAGGAGCCTTTTCCCATTCTCATGGTTAAAGAACAGGATCCTGGAAGGGGGAGTGCGTGGCCTAAGGTGTCAGAGAGTCACCTCTGGGGTCCTATTGCTGGGTCTGGTGAAGGCAAAATAAATAGGATAGCCTGAATGTGCTCCCTCCAGCACAGACCTCTGAAAAGGTACTACATTATTTGGTCAAATTGGAAGTCTGCCACTCCAACCCTTCTCTACCCCTAACGCAATGCCATACCCTTTGGAATGTATTAGGTGGCAATAACAATGAAGAGGTCAATAATTTTAGCTGAGAAACCCCCCCCAAACACATGAACACAAAGGCACAAATGTGCACACACGCTCACATATACAAGCTCATATACACACACCAACACATGCTGGATAAAACAATCCATCACTTTCCCCAAGAAAAGACATGCCAAATTCAGACAAGCACAGACGAAGGGCATATATTAATAGGCCATGTCAACAGGTACATGTGTAAATATGAAGCTTTCCTGCAAGTTAATGTGCATCACAGTCTCCTTTATTAAAGTCATATGGAACACGCGTGTTATATCACAACTATCGGTACAGCTAGGGAGTGTTGTTAGGCACGGCACATTTTTACAAAATGGATTAATCCAGAGATATCCGTATAGACTCAGAATATTAAGACAGGACCATTTGAAATATAAAACTTAACGAAACACAAGGTATAGTCTTCCGCCAACAAAGTTAATTGTCACTAAGCAATGAGAGTTCCATATCTGAAGTTAGCTAGGATTCACACAGAATCTCATTCATGTCACTGTTTATTTTTGTTTTGAAGTTAATGGCAATTTTCATCTCTGACAGTCCACTCTGCTGATCAGGACATTGAACCGATGTGGCTGAATGAGATTTTAAAAGACTCAATTTCAATTCTGATTGACAGCATACAGTGTTTAATGTCTAGGATGTTTATGTTAGTGGAAGGCACAATGATATTAAAATGATGTATGATTCTATTTAGCCGTGCTTTATCATGAATATCTGCACTGTCAGGAAGTCTGCTTGGCCAATCAGCCCCTAACTGGAATAACTGGTAAACATACAAACCTGTGTGAGACTATTCTATCCAACACAAGCTTCTGAACTGAAGGATACCTGACAGAAATAACAGACATAAAACCTGCTTCTTTCACTTATTTTGGTTACTGGTGGTGCTGTATCAAGTCAAAACTAGTTTTGAAAGACTTGCAGAATTTCTTTTGCAGGACCAAAAAATCCTGAGCTGCTAATAACGTTGAGTATTTTGGAAGGGTAGAGGGCGTTCGAGGCCCTCACAGCAGGAGACCTGCAGTGGCTCTAATTGTCAGAATGTTTGTGCCATTTGAGCTCAGTAGTTCTGAATGACACCGATAAGAACACGTAAGTTAAAGGGCATGCCGTCAGGCTGAAAAACTCCTATCACACAACTCCAGAGAGCTCGGAGGGGTAATGGAGAGAGAGCCTCCACTGGCCGATTACCGACCGGCATCTAATCAGGGCTGAGAAGGTAGGCTAATTGAAAAATTGAATAAATAAATAAATAAAGTTGACATAGCATGATGTGACACATCCCCATGAATGAGGAAACTTCACCTTGGACTGATCTGGAAATGAGTGCAGCGGGAATGTAAGATGGAAATGTAACAGGAAAGCGAGAGCCTTTTCCAATTGGATTATACCATACAGCCGGGCCTCCGCAGGCAGGCCGTGTTTTATCAGTGAAATATGCCGTTGGTGCTCAATGTCCAATCCCCAGCCAACACCAGACAATTTGTGGCCGTCGGAGGGGGACAGGAGATGATGACAGCTGTGCCCGCTGCAGAAATGGAGCTGCGCTTTACCTTATCGCCTCAGGAAGGCTGTGGGAGTGACAACCAGCTGCTACCGAGGAGCATGGAGGCAATACGTCTGCTGGAAATTGAAGAAAAGCTATGTGGTCTTTAAGACCCAAATCCCAGCGGAAACTTCACACCTTAAAGACTGCATGCGTCGATGGAAAAAGCCACCGCCATGTTCAGAACTGACCAAAATGCACTGGTTTCATGGCTCCCCATAAAACTTTATTATTTTTCAATCAGATTTTTCCCCAATTTCTCCCAATTTAGTAGCTAATTATACCCTCTGTTCTATACTATCCTCCCCTCGTATTGTAAACTCGCTGCTGTAGTCCTGAGACTGGCAGTGACAAAGGCGATGTACCGCCTCCGCTGAGCCAGAACTCGCTAAGCCGTGAACTGTAACTCCGGTACACAAAGAGCCACTCTTATACGCAGCGAGCTCATATCGGCTTCCCTCCCCCCTCCCTGGGGCAGACAGCAAATTAGTAGCCCCTTAGTGGCACTCCCAGCCAGAGCCGAGCTGGCATGGCCCATGGAAGCACGCGGGTAGGTCGGATGCTCTTACTGCCATGACTCCCTTTTTGGAGAAGACCGCCTCTGATATTTCTTATGATTCATGCAAGAGACTCTGAGAAATTGAATTGACGCAGAAGACCAATGAAAACCAGGGCTCGCTGCCAACATTCTGATCTGTGTACCGCGATCATTTAACTAAATTCCTCATCCATCCAGAGGCATCACTGCAAAATCCTACTCATTAAATGACACTCATAATTAGCATCATATCCAATGTTACTATGGATTTCAAATAAGTAAAAAATATATTCAGTATGCCATCTACCGCAGCATATCGGAAAAAGAGTGGCACACAGTGGATAGAGCTTATGACTGACATGGTGTTGTGTTTGCTTGTTGACTTCAGAGCACAGACACTAAGCTGTAATGGTTTACTTTTTACCTGCAGAACATCTCTCAGTGAATCCAAGATTTACTATGAAATGTTGATTAAGCTGCTTGACAGACAATGAATGTGAGAGAGGACGGTAATAGGCAGTAATTAATTACAGTGGAAGCTTCAGACCAAACGTGTCTGAGAAAACAAAGAATCATGGGTCTAATTAAAATCTCTATTAAGAGATTCATAATTAGCATTTGTCTTTTTTTATTTATGGGTGAATAATATTATTCCTTAAAGTTCTGTAGTCATTACATCTCGAATGACAAAAATGCATTTTCGGTAGGTATTTTCATGAATTAATATAAAATAAAAGAGGCGTAAAATGAATCATGAGCCAAGATGAGTACATTTAAAACTTATATATAAACTTAACTACAAGAAAAACTTTCACTTTACAGGTGTTTCTAAACCATGCAGTTAGTCTGCCTAAATAAAGATAAAAAACACATTCCCATTTGAAAAAAAAAGAAAAAAAACATTTACTCACTGAAATGTAGTGTGATTTTCATCTCACAAATGCCAAAAAATCACAGAAGCAAAAAATGGGTTTTCCGGTTTTTCCATTCCCTCTAGAAAACACACCTTGTTCAGCGCATTGTGACAATTTTATTGTAAAATGTACTATAACAAATGCATTTTGATTTTGATGAAAATCCTCCTTTGCTTTGATCCTTGGGGCTCTGTTAGAACAACGCTGATTTGACTGCAGACAATAGCTGCAGTCAGTGCATTAAGATAGGGCTGGCTTCATAACAGGGCGTGATTGCCTTTCTTGTTGATGATAGCACAAGTCGCCACTGATAGACAGGGCAGGAAGGCGCTCTAATGGTAGGAGAGGTTATTGTGTTTGATGGAGGGGGGAGCTCAAATCGAGCAAAGTACAATTCCCATACATGGAGATGGGGCAGTATGGGAACATGCTGGGATAGCTTTGGGTAAGAGGAAGCCCTTACTACCTCGGGCAGGGACTGGGTACCCATAAGGGGTTAAAAACCACAACGGGACACCAAGGGGGGGGGCAAAAATGCTGAACTGCAGGCTTGACCAGTTTCTGTGAGTCTCGAGATTAAAGGGTCGCAAATTCCCCAAGACAACTGGCACTAAGCTTGAGAGGTAAAGAGGGCTTAGTGTCACTCAAAATGAGGCCATCTGAAAACGCATGCCCGGGTCGCATCTGTAAAAGCCTGGTTGAGGACTACCGCACCAGACAACCGGAGACATAATTATATGTTTATTAGCTTTGTCCCTTTGGTTCCAGGTCAAGTCCAGAGTGTGTATTTTCAACAAAGGCACCCCCCTTCATTCAAAAAGGAGGGTTAAGTGTATTCAGGGATCATCTGTCAGTGGAGTTTTCATTCTTCAACACCAGCCACACACCATCAAATCCTCCAAATAACTGAGTTCTGTAATTCTCCTTATACCAATCCTACAAGTCAACATACAGCGTTATTGCACCTGATTTATTCTGTCATTACTTTGAAAGATCGGTCCTTCACAACTCTCCTCTATTATCTCCAAATGGGATGATGAACAATATTTCATCTTCATTAGAATATTTATTACCGTGTTTCAGGGAGCTGGAGCAACCACCTGTCACTGTCCGCATCGCCCAGCTCAGAATGGATTTCACTGCCTCACCCGGCTTGTCATTACAACTAATCACTTCGTTTATTCAATTAGACATGCGTCACTTTGAGAAGTCACTGCCTCTCAAACTCCAGCAGTTAATATAATTTAGAGCTTGGATCAATTCACCCAGTGCATTCTGACATGAATTTTTCTTTTATTTTTTGGCTGTCTTAACATTTTCGCAATACTTAAAGTTAATGCTTCCTGGCTTTCGCCAGACAGACATCGAGGGCTAGTTGCACATTTTGATAGTACTTTCTCCTCTGCAGTGCTCTCTCACCAAACTTGAACTTGCTAAAAAAGGAGAGAGTTTGCCCTCAGATCCACATGGATTGTATGAATAACATTTAAGAAATATTTTAACAAACATCTTTTCTTGAAAGCTGAGAGCTTTCCCTTTTTGGTCACATTAACGACAGAATACATTGCTTATTACCCTTTGTTCATGAAATGTAATTCGCCTCCAAAGTATGCTGTAAATAAATTATTAGAAAAATTTAAATCCTGGCAATGTATTGGGATGTATGAGAATGTATTTGAGAGATGCCCATACCATTCTGCACATCCAAAACGTGATGCTTGTCCAGAGTCCAGCCTCCCATGTTGGATGCCTCCTGTTCATATCCCTGTAAAATGGCAGTTCTTTTCTCCCAAAGGATCAAATCCAGGCAAGATTCATATTCGAACCCCACAGAAACTGTAATGATATGAAAACGTACAGTACATGAGAATAAAGCACCCCAAAAGAGCCATGTTTGATACAAGCATAAAAACATTGGTTTTTAATGGTCTACATTTTAGAACTGTCTTATTATTATAACTATAAGCCTCAACTACCTACCTCTCTTTAGAAATGTTTTCATATCTCTCCTTAGCCAATCACTGCAGATTAGGATAGCAACATTGAAATGCTGGTATAACCATGCACACACTGAGTGAAGTTATTTTTGTAATACATTTAGAAATAAATCAACAAAGTTAAGAGACTGTAACCTTGGGCCCAAAGACAGGCTTAATTCTATGATATTACACAATAATAATCTCTGAGGAAATAATTTATATTCCAGTTACAGAAAGGGCATATATATTTAAGGGGAGCCTTATTATTTAATACTGGAAAAAAGTTGCATTCCATACAAAGTACAAGTTTAAGCAAAACAACATTTGCATTTCAGTTAAGAATGTAGTTCTGCTTATTGTGAGAATAAAACATGTCTTCATCAGCAGCGGAACATGTAGAAAATGCTGCAGAAGTGACCTTCAGAATACTTATATTTCTTACAGTGGTTTCTCTGAAGGGTAATTACACATGCGAGATACAACAGTCAGCAAAAGAATGCTGGCTTAAAAAAACAAAAACAGCCTCACTCCTTTTTTTACATAGCGTGCAAGTTCTAATTCCAAACAGCAGACACCACAGCCTACTAAAAAAACGAAACAAACTACAACATCTGTTGCGGGATCCAAAAACCTAAAATGTGACGTTGGGACGAAGTCCGGCATTACTCTTCGCTAATCTTCATTTGTAACATCGCACTTGTCCAAAATAAGGTAAGTGACTCACCCACTGCCTCAGAAAGGCCGTAGACCCGCTGGTTGTAAGCATCGGTCTTGTCCCAGATGAAGGTGTAGGACAAGTTTGGTGAGGCGGGGAACCACTTTTGGAACAGGCGGCCCACCACGGCCACCATGAGGTGAACCTTCATCAGGTTGAAAGGGATGTTGGCCTGGGTCATGGTCACTTTAAGAATGGGTTTGTAGCCGGCTGCCCGCGAGCTCAGGTAGAAGAGGTTGAGGTCACTTCCTGGTATGGCCGTCTCCTCTTGAAGGACCTTCAATTCAAAGCAGACCCCCAGGCGTGAGCATGATGGAACCACAGTCCTAGCGCCTTTGAATCCTGCTGCTTCAAAGAGCACTGCCCGAAGAGGCATTAGCATTTCTAAATCCTCCATTTGCCATTGGATATTTGGCTCAGATAGGCCTCAGTACACCAGTGTTCTTTTAACAACTCTTTCTTTTACATTCCCTTTCTTACAGTCATTATTACTGGCGAAATAGCCTAATATTTCCATACTGTGACTGTATAAATGCATCACACAATACGTAATTCCATAATAGACTGTTTGAACTCACGAGTGAGTTTATTTTCTCAGTGTCAGGACGACAACTGATTAATTCACAAAGGGGCCTTAGCTTCTCTTTGGAATGAGGAAATAGACTTAAAACGATTTAAAACAACAGAGGACTTTAACATCCGAGATTTCATTTCCCGTTTATAGTGAAAAGATAGCCATGCTCCCCTGACAAGAAAGTAATCCCCTTGATTCTGTGAGACATCTTATAGCAAAGGAAGATTTTAGACAGGAAAAAAGAGGAACATTAGACTAAAGTATAGATGTGAAGGCTCTGGCTTTTTAAGACAAAAAAAATAAATAAAATGAGACAGGCTCCAATATATGTTTATGTTAGAGACCACATCAATCCCCCATTTCAAGGACAGGGGTAGTCCTTAAAAATAAAAGCAACAACAAATGCTTCAAGTTCACTATTAGAGCCAGCAGTCATGATCAGTGTAAATTCATCTGTAATTCCAGTTAATCAACTTGCCATTTTAATCACAGCAGACAAACAACCTCTTGTGTTAAGCAATTATAATTGCTACACAAGTGTTTCCCTTTGGGTCAACAAGATGAGGAAATAATTCCACACACTGACCATCCTGATCATCAATTATACCCGTGGAGCGAAGAGCGAGTTAGTTCTCCCTTGCTTTAAAAAAAAAAATATATATATATATATATAGTAAAAGATGCCATTACTACCTGGGGTGTCATTGGTCATCAGGGGGTAGGCTAATCATTACATTCTGGCAAATAACATGATTTCATAAGTGAAATGGATGAGTATAATTAATATTTAATATCGGTTTATACAAGGATAAATAGGAAAAGCTTTTTTGGTCCTGTCAGATTAAGCATTCTTATTTTAGCTCCACTCTGGAAAACAATCACAGCTTTCATGTACAGGAATGATTGGGAGCATTACGGAAACCTTACAGCCGGCCCCACCCAAACATTTCAATCGTGATGATAAACAAAACTACTGCCATCAAAATTAAACTGCTAATAAAACCGTAACTCCATTTCAACCTTGTATAACATTCATATCGATCAAACTTCTGGAGGGGTATTGGGCATATTCTGAGAAATGCACATGCCATTTTACTAACTATGTTGATTTCAGTAATATTCAAACACAAATAAACAAATGCAAAAACATGTTTGCATAACATTAAAAAAATGTATTTCCCAACTATATAACTGCTGTATTATATAATGATAAAGCCAAGGCCTTATCATACAATCCAAATTTATTCAATACAGGGTGAGAGAGTATATAAAACAGAGTAATGGAAGCTCTACGGAGGGCCAATTTGTTAGGAAAAATTTGCATTTAGTACAGATATATTTCACCTACCCACATAGCCCTAGGACCTTCTAGTAAGTCGGCCAGAAAAGAACAAATGTAACAATTTGGAGCAGTAGAACTGATTTCTCAAAATTAGTTCATGTTCGCACGGCTTTCATTTCTGAATAGTGGACCTAAATAAATGTAGTCACTAACCAAGAAGTACTTAAACATTTCGCCTAGGCCTTGAACTTGACAATTCTGATTCTATTCCATAACTTTTTTTATGCTAAAAGCATGGATATTTTCCCAATCAAATCTAGTCTTGTTCCTTTATAATCCATCCGAACAATAACAAAGAGCATAAGGACTTGGGCAGGTTCTAATTACACTTCTGTTGAGTGTTTTCCTTCTATTTTTTCCCCGATGCAGAAGCTCAAATTGTGTCCCCCACTTCGCCTGACAATATGCACGTCAGTGTACTGCATTTTCCCTCGCATCTCCACATGACTCATGATTCTACAAGTACAATATTAGCAAGGTCTCATCCACTTCACTTCCATTTACCCCATTACAGTGACCGATCAGGACATGATGTAATAATTCCTGTAATCAGTCCATTTCTTTATGACTCAGTGAGTACACAGGGTAAATGGTTGATACGTATGCTGGGAAATGCTGAAAACACACAATATGTTTTCACCATATTTATTTTCATCGGTTTGCAGCTTTTTGTCTTGAACTACAAAAATATCTTAAGATTCAGGTCATTACTTCCACAGTGACACAAACATTTTTGCTCCAAGTGATTTACTGTAATTCTTTATATAACTTGATATATCTGGTGAGTCAGAGCCACTGATGATCTCTTGAGCCTTAATGGACTGAACACTCCTTATACTCCAGTATCTCTGTGACCACGGTGTGCATTTCAGTCTCCACATTCACACAGTCTGATTCCCTTTGACAATTCACACAGAGCACACAACTGTGAACAAGAAATGATAGTAAATGGGTTGAATGAAAAGAGAGATTTCAAGTAATAACATACATGCCCTAAATAATTATAGCACTTCAGTACATAATAACTTCATAGTTCTTGGTAATTATCCAAATTTGAACATAGGCACTTCTGTAAGTTAGTACAATTGTTGTTATTTTGCTGTTTGGCTCACAAAAATTAAAATTAAAATTAAAACAGTACGTGGAATGAGACCAATACAATGCAAATGAGCACTTTAATAGACCAAAGTAAAAGCAAAGTGAGATTGACTTTCTGATTTTAAATCAGTTGCAAAGGTAACCCATTTTGTCAGAAACACATTATTCCAGAGGATTCCACGCACTAATGGAAGGTTTTATGTTTGATGAGAACTGAAATAAAACCTTTGAACACCTTTGAGTCTGCACCATCGGAGAAGTAAGCCTTGCCTAAGATTGGAGAAAAATTGTTTGCAGGTTTCAAATAGTGTTTTTCTAGGGTAAGCCTGGGACATGATTACGATCTACTACACTATTTAGAATATATTTATTGCATGCATCCTGAGAAAGAGTGCAACAAATACAGTAATATGTCACAAAACTATTCAGTGTTGGTAATAACCATACAAACTTTTACACACAGGAACACAGAACTTAATTGCTTACTGCCAACAATAAAGTACAGCATAATTTCCCCAATCTTCTAGTTCAAATTGATTCGATTAAACCATTTCGGGCTTTTGTTTTAATCAGGATTCTCTGGAAATGAACGAGGTCCAGGAAACCCTCTCTCAAGTTATGCCAGGTTGGTTCTTGTTCACCTATGAATCGGGTATAGCGGGGTGGTCCTAGCTCATCTGTTTCTCAGTTATAATGGTGTGTTTCTTGCTCATCTATGTCTCAGGCATTAGGTGCTTGTTCTTGATCACCTGTGCCTCACTTATGCTATGCTGCTTTCTGCTCACCTGTGTCTCAGTTCTTGCTTGCCAGTGTCTCAGGTATAACAGAGTGGTTCTTTCTCACCTGTGTCTCAGGTATAACAGAGTGGTTGTTTCTCCCCTGTGTCTCAGGGATAACAGTGTGGTTGTTTCTCCCCTGTGTCTCAGGGATAACAGTGTGGTTGTTTCTCACCTGTGTCTCAGGGATAACAGAGTGGTTCTTTCTCACCTGTGTCTCAGGTATAACAGAGTGGTTCTTTCTCACCTGTGTCTCAGGTATAACAGAGTGGTTGTTTCTCACCTGTGTCTCAGGGATAACAGAGTGGTTGTTTCTCAGCTGTGTCTCAGGTATAACATAGTGGTTCTTTCTCAGCTGTGTCTCGGGTATAACATAGTGGTTCTTTCTCAGCTGTGTCTCGGGTATAACATAGTGGTTCTTTCTCAGCTGTGTCTCGGGTATAACATAGTGGTTCTTTCTCAGCTGTGTCTCGGGTACAACAGAGTGGTTGTTTCTCCCTGTGTCTCAGGGATAACAGTGTGGTTGTTTCTCCCCTGTGTCTCAGGGATAACAGTGTGGTTGTTTCTCCCCTGTGTCTCAGGGATAACAGTGTGGTTGTTTCTCCCTGTGTCTCAGGGATAACAGAGTGGTTGTTTCTCACCTGTGTCTCAGGGATAACAGTGTGGTTGTTTCTCACCTGTGTCTCAGGGATAACAGAGTGGTTGTTTCTCACCTGTGTCTCAGGGATAACAGTGTGGTTGTTTCTCACCTGTGTCTCAGGGATAACAGTGTGGTTGTTTCTCACCTGTGTCTCAGGGATAACAGTGTGGTTGTTTCTCCCCTGTGTCTCAGGGATAACAGTGTGGTTGTTTCTCCCCTGTGTCTCAGGGATAACAGTGTGGTTGTTTCTCCCTTGTGTCTCAGGGATAACAGTGTGGTTGTTTATCCCCTGTGTCTCAGGGATAACAGTGTGGTTGTTTCTCCCCTGTGTCTCAGACATAATAGGCTTGTTCTTGCTCACCTGTGTCTCAGGTATGATGGGACTGTCCTCGGGGGAGGACCTGAAGAAGGTGGACAGTGGGGATGACACAATGAGGGGACTGGGCCTGATGAAGCCACTCAAGTCACAGCTGGGGATCTCATTCTCCTCTTTCTTCATCACCAGGGTGTCCATGACGTAGAACACATTCCAGGGTATCCAAACCGTGCGGTACTGGGTGAGAAAGGGAGCGCGCTCGAAACTCAGGGTCAGCGAGGCACCACCGTTAGCCAGAAGGTCGAACCTGGATATGAGAAACACAACATTTGACCCTATGTGTCTCTTCACCCTTCTGCAGTTCAAATTTGCCCTTGCCTAGCTGTGAGAGGACAACCATTTCAAATGAAATAAGAAAATGTATGGAATTTCCCAGTAGGCATGAGCCACGATGATTTTTCCCTAATTGAATTGTCAATTCTCTGACCTTTTGGTCCCTTTGCAGCTGGTGTGCAGTATATTCTTTCAGAGAATCTGCTTTGTTCCCAAACACTTCTGGTCCACAGAAAATTATGAAAAAACTGCAATTTGTATAGCTTGCATAGCTTGGATGTTTGTGCAAACCGGCTAGCACTGATGTTGAGTGTCATGGAAAGAATTTCTGGTTTGTAAATGAAGGGCAGCCCTATTAAGTCCTATATTCTGCTGGTCCACGTACATGCACACACATACGCACCATCACACGCACCCACATGCACGCACAAACAGAAACAGAAACACACACATGCACGCTCAAACACACATACACACGATTGCATACACCCACATGCATGCACAAACAGAAACACACACACACACACACATAGACAGAAATATGCCCCCGCATGCAAAAACACACACACATATGCACATAAGCACACGCATGCATGCACGAACAAACGAACGAACGAACGACACACACACACACAGACACACACAGACACACACACAAACATTCCAAAGCACGCACACACACACACACTTTCTCCACCAACTCTGTATCCAGTTCTACTCTGGCCACAGGATACGCACAGCTGCACACGTGCAGGCTTTGATGTTGGGCTACGCTTCTTTCTATTTTATTTTTGCATTATGAGTGGATATGGAAGTCTACCAAGCATGATTATCTGGTGCAAATTTTCATGCCTTCTGTTATGTTACAAGGTGGAACATCTGGTTAAATCAGCTAATCTCAGACACATTCCCTCTGTGGCAGCTATTTCAGCACATCCATGCTTTATAAGGAAAGCATTCGCAGCCATTTCCCTGTGTATTTCAACCCTCCAGTGTCTCTAGCATCATGACACACCTATGCTGAACCAATATCTCAAGTAAATATAAAACTATCAAACCTCTCTCAACAGATGTGAAAACGAATCTGAAACTATACTATAGTGGCTATAAAAAGTATTCACCCTCCTGGTATTTTTCACATTAATCAATTATCTGTTTTTTTATTTGTAATTCATTAAGAAAAGGCTTTAGAGTTGCTTTCTTTATTTGACATTGTAGACTATTTTGTGTTGATCAGTGGCAAGAAATCCCAATTAAATCATTTTGATTCCATGAAGTAAGAAAATGAAAATAAGTATTCACCCCCCCTTGAGGTAATAGCACCTTTTACAGCTGTGAGTCTATTTGGGTAAGTCTCTACCAGCTCTGCACATTTGAACATTGCAATTTTCACCCATTGTTCCATCAGGTTGGATGGGGACCAGTGGCGAACAGCAATTTTCTATCTTTACACAGATTCTCAATGGGATTGAGGTCTGGGCTTTAACTGGGCCACTCCAGGACATTTTGTATTGTTTTTAACACTAGAAGCGCTGAAACCGGTCATTTGACCGGTACTGACGTCTAGTCACATTTAGAAAATTGTTACGTTAGTTACAAACAAGTTACAGCATCCACCTTCCTTGACTTTTCCTAGATATTTATTCTTTACATAACAGTGTTAAAAAAAAAATCAAAATCACGTTTGGAAAAAAGCGAAAACGCTTTTATTCCCCTCCGTGTGTGTTATTCGTGTGTTATTACATCTCGCTCATCTTCCGACCAACGATTCAGTTCTCTTTCACCACACCAGATGGCGCAAGGATATTCACATAGCCTATAGCCAAGAGTCTCTATTTTACAGAATGGCTTTATAATAATAATAATAATAATAATAATAACTAGAATGGCATTTAGAGAGATGCAACACCCATGTGACCTTGCTCAAAATGTTATATTTATCATTATCTGCACGTGCTGCGAGATTATAGACTGTCGAAGTCTCCAGCTTTACTTTTTGGCTAACTGTTATGACCATTCTAACCAACACATTGGTTACAGTCTAAATTATGATAAAGCATATGATGAGTTTCATTCCAATACGAACCTTTATCCATCCATCCATCCATTATCTAAGCCGCTTATTCCTGATCAGGGTCGCGGGGGGGGGCTGGAGCCTATCCCAGCATGCGTTCCGGGCGAGAGGCAGGAATACACCCTGGACAGGTCGCCAATCCATCGCAGGGCACACACACCATTCACTCACACACTCATACCTACGGGCAATTTAGACTCTCCAATTAGCCTAACGTGCATGTCTTTGGACTGTGGGAAGAAACCGGAGTAAGCGGAGGAAACCCACGCGGACACGGGGAGAACATGCAAACTCCGCACAGAAAGGCCCCCAGCCTGGATTCGAACCCGAGACCTTCTTTCTGTGAGGCGACAGCGCTATCCACTGCACCACCGTGCCGCCACAAACCTTTATCTGTGTTAAAAATATATCAGATTCTGAAATCATACATAGCCTATATGTGTGTTTAAAAATGCATTTCTCCGCAAAACGCAACAGCCTATACCACAGATCCGATGTATGCTTTTTTCATAACGCTACATATCCATTGTGCAGCTGGATAAAATAAAACAAGGGTAAAAATAACCGACCCTCGACCATCAGTACAGTTATAGGACATTCCTATTGATTACAGTTCAACCGAAAGTAGCGGAAGAGAAATGTTAAAATAAATACAATCTTTGCGAGATTCAATACAAAACAGCGTCCGAAAATGGAAGAAAACGGGCTGGTAAGGACTGTGTTTTCATACAAGTGAAAGGTGGGTGAATCCAACATTTCTCATCTTTGATACTTGACTTGTCTTGTAAATGACCTATATTTTGTCAAAAAATAAAAGAATGTCTCCAAAGACATGGATAATAGCAAACGCTCACCGTTGCCTATAGTAGTCTATATAGGACATGGTATTAGAGGCGGTCGCCGCTACGGGCTCTTTATTATACACTCGATTACGCTCTGTGTTTGCGTTCTCTGCTGGTAATGTGACCGTGAGGGTACAGGGCGTAACACGCACCCACTGACTGAGATGTATCGCAGTTCTTTGGCTTGCATTGATAAACAGTGAGTGCAGCTTTTCCAGCTTTCCAGATTGTGGTGGAAAATCGGTCTTTATTCTGTGCCCGTGCATGAAACAATAACAAAAAATCAACAATTACTAACCTGGATTAAATTTTTACAGGAGAGAGGAAGAGTATTCTGGAAATAAATCTTTATTGAAAGAAATTATTTTTACAGGAGGGGGTATTCAGGAAGTTGGGGGATGGCTGCGTGCATGTGAATCCATTCTCACTCTCCCTGGAGAGACAAACAGCTAATCTCTTTTGATTTGGGCAAACTGGTTTTCAGCCTGCTGTCTCTTTTGTCTGCCCACAAACTAATATGCAACTGAATCTTAAAGGACTAATGGACCTGCTGTATATCTTCAAGTTGCAGATAACGATTGTTTTTATAGATAGCTATGCTGTGCAGCCATCCACCATACATGCTACAACCCGCTGCTACGTACAAAAGTATGATTTCAGATTCTGATACCAGAAATATTTTGTACACAGATTTCATATAAACAGCCATTTCTGATAACAAAATGCAATTATTAAAATTTGGCTAGGTAGCTATCCCACAATAACTTCAAGAATGCTTGGAGGGAAATGGCTACCTGCTGTCTCTTTTGTCTGCCCACAAACTAATTTGCA
Source organism: Aldrovandia affinis (assembly GCA_029706075.1). Taxonomy (NCBI): domain Eukaryota; kingdom Metazoa; phylum Chordata; class Actinopteri; order Notacanthiformes; family Halosauridae; genus Aldrovandia; species Aldrovandia affinis. The sequence continues at coordinate 9,671,884 of JAINUG010000006.1, forward strand.
CCACCACTAATTTCATACTAGCCTGCCCAGTCCTCCTGCGTTGAACTATCTGGTTTCTCTGTTAGCTATCTCTGCTGTAACCTCGCTGGTGATCATGGCTGTTTCAATAGCTAGTTTGACAGCAAATCAGAAGACCAAAGCTGAGCAGGCTATGCATTTATTTTGTTCATAGTTAGGCAGCTCGCTAGCTGTATATTTCAGTTTAATCTGACCAATTCCCCTATAATTTCAGTTGCGTGATAGCCTGCTGAGCAGGCAATATGTTTGTAGCTTGACTGCACCTTTCACTACCTGACAGAGCCAAAAAGCTACCTAAAATTACACAAAGTGACACAAAATACTACCCATCTAAGCAGGTGATCCATATATTATATTCGTAGCTAGGCAGCTAACTTAGCTGTGCAGCTGAACAGACAATGCATATTATTATCTTCGTAGCTAACTGGCTATATAATTATAATATAATTATATATTATAATTCATATATTATGTTCGTAGCTAGCCAGCTAGCTGTAGATACATTTCAGAAATACTAGCCAGCTGCAGGCAATTCATATATTATGTTCGAAGCTAGCCAGCTAGCTAGTTGTACAGCTGAGCAAGCAATGCTTAATCGTAGATAGCCACCTAGCTGTATATTTCAGAAATACTAGCCAGCTGAGCAGGCAATGTTATGTTCTTAGCTAGCCAGCTAGCTGTACATTTCAGAAATACTGGCCAACTGAGCAGGCAATTCATATATTATGTTCGTAGCTAACCAACTAGTACATTTCAGCAATCGGTAACTAGCTACCTGGCAGAGCCAAAAGCTACTAATATTAGGGACAGCATATCGAGCGTTGATGTAATTATGTTTAATTATTCCGACAACAGTTGTAGTTTGAATGTAGCAACTTGTTAGCAGCTTACTTTTTAAAAACACATAACAGCTTCAAAATTCACGATATGAACGTGCATAATTTATGTCATAGAATAAAACGTGAAACTCTCTTAGGTTTCCTTATTTCCGGGTTTTAGGACTACAAACTGTGTAAGAAGCGCCATCTGGTGAACATTTTGCGTCAGCACCAGTGCCTCTGTCTGTAGACTTAGCGGTCTTTTGACCGGACAGGCGGCGGTCATAGGTATTTCGAAGGCGGGGGCGGAGTCGGCGCTCCTAGTGTTAAACCACTCCAATGTGGTTTGTGCTGTATGCTTTGTGTCATTGTCCTGCTGGAATATAAACCTTCTTCCAAGTTCCAGGTCTCTTTCAGACTACAGCAAGTTTTCCTCAAAGATTTGTCTATATCTTGCTCCATCCATTTTGCCCTCTATTTTGACAGGTTTTCCAGTCCCTGAAGCAGAGAAGCATCCACATAGCATTAGGCTCCCACCAACATGTTTTAAGATAGTGTTCTTGTTGGGCTTGCGCCAAACATAGCGTCTATCATTGATGCCAAAAAGTTCAGTGTTGGTCTCATCAGACCATAGAATCTTCCTCCCCTTGGTTTGAAAGACTCCCACATGCCTTCTGGCAAACTCTAGGTAAGATTTCATGTGAGTTTTCTTTCTCAACAATGGCTTTCTTTTTGACACCCTCCCATAAAGTCTTTGTTTTGTCATATTCTCTCCATTTCTTATTGATGGACTTAACAGTGCTCATCTTTCCCTGGATTGGTGCTTTTGAAAAACCATTTCTTGGAAACAAATGTTTGTTTGGAAATGCACTAACCAACTATGGGGCATCACAGATAGGTGCATTTAATTTGAAATAATTTGAAACACCTTAATTGTACACAGATAGACCCCAATCAAATAATTATGTGACCTCTGAAGACCATTGATTGCGCCAGAATTTATTTAGGTGTGTCTTGGAAAAAGGGGTGAATACTTATGGAATCATTTATTGTTTGTTTTTTTATTTCTAATTCATTAACAAAACACTTTAGAGATATTTTTGTTGTTGTTGACATTATAGAGTAGTTTGTGTTGATCAATAAATCCCATTTAAATCCATTTTGATTCCATGATGTAAGAAAAAAAATGTGAAACATGCCAAAGGGGCTGAATACTTTTTATACCCACTGTATGTACAATATCCATGCCCTCTAGAATTTCACTGAAAGTGGTGGTCTCTCCTATATTGAACTGATGTTATATTCTGGGCTCTGTTACTCAGTTTCTTGTAATAAAGGAGGTCAAACGGCTTCGTGTAATACCACAGTGCTATTTTTACAACAACTGAAAGCTGCCAGATACTCTGATTGATTCTGTCCTTGTAGATTCCATGCATTTTAAACAGGCCCCTTTTAAATGGCTTCTTCCATGGCCACATTTGCATATAATAATATGCGATTGATGTGAATAAAGATAATCTGGACGGTCACAACATACCACTTTGGAGCATTTCAAAAACAGAAGGAAATGTATTAAAGGTTCAGTCAACATAAGATGCAATATTATTTTAATAGGTGTCATAATTCACTGTTGCTCTAAACACTCAGAGTAATTGCCTCATGCTCCTAGCTTGCAAAGGCAGCACTATTTGAGATGTCTGCATCAACACTTAAGGGTTCAGAACTTGACCAGACCTGTTTTGAGTGCAGAGCCACTGCTGTGAGGTGCAACAGATGTGTGCAAACGGGACACGTACATGCCATCCTGCCGGGTGATGGTGAACCCCTGATCCGGGTAGTGCACGAAGGAGACATTGACCCCGATGAGGGGCGTCCCATCCGCTGTCAGCACCTGACCTCTGATGATGGACACCAGACTGCGGAGTAAACAGACACAACATGGCCACCATTAACAAACCATCAAGGCCACAGCCCTCCTGATTTACAGATAATTCCACAGACAGACACACAGGCCATTGTTATGCATGAAATCACAGCACAACACTACTCCCTGCCCCTTTTAACCTCACATAAATCTTACTCTCTAAGTGTAATGGAAATTATTCTGACTTTAATTTGATGCAAGTTGTTTCCCTCTGAAACACAGCAGCATCAATATTCTGACAATGAATTCCTGTTTTTTTTCCAGAATAAAAATTCTTGTCACTTTGTTATCAGTTGCTGAAAACCTTGTATTTCCAATTAATTCTAAAGTCGTTAGTAAAAACCTATGGGGAGGGTGAATGAAAGCATTTTGGAGAATGCGTTGTGACTTTCTGAATACACCTTTAATCATCTCGTGTGCGACACTGCACTGTGGCTTCCAAATTCCTAAATTTCTGGGGATATTAATCTCTCATTGCTCAATGGGCACAGGATACTCATCTTTACGTACTGCTTTATTTTCAGGTCATTACAGCTTTATAAAGTGCTGATAAACAGCCCTGGCTGCCCTATTTCCATGCAGTGACAAGCACTGTATAGCACAACCTCATTTGTTATTTTCATCTTAGGGAATCAGTCCACTTAAAAGCTTTGCAACTTCACTCTACCTATTGGCCCATTAATCTCCTGGAGTCCATCTGACCCAACATGAAATGACCTCCAAGTAAACATTACATAAATTACCCAGTGTAGCCTAAAAACATTAATAATTTATGCCCCTTTGTTAATGCCGTAAAACAATAGCTGTCACTATCACAATCTATTTCCCTGCCTGGGTATTTCACAGTGCAATGTAATTCACAGAAATGTATGTGTACTGTAAGTGAAAAAAATCTGCGTTCTCTATACATGATAAAAGGGTAAATGGTTTGCAGTTTACCGATCGCTGTGGTCAATAAACCATAACATGAACACTATTATTTGTTCTTGGCTCCATTCGTTGCTGACACTGGTTCTGGAACATTTTCACAATGATCATGTACTGTAAATATTGCCTACACCAACTGTACAGCCACATTTCCAGACAAGACATGGAAGGTCCTTATAATATCTCCTACCTCAGAAAAGGGGAAAGGGCATATAAAATATAGCAACAGTGGCTACTTTCATTTAGGAATCTTTCAAGCATGCATTTAAAAGCATCATTCTAATCATAAATTCAGAACATGGAGCTTGTGAGATGCTAGCCCCTGGACCTTCGGCTAATTTGACACGTAATGGTCCGTAGACAGAACATCTCGGACGTTTAAGACATCATTAGCTCCGATTACGGTTCCTCTCCTGCCTAATAAGTCCACCTGAACTCTCAACAAAACCAGATGCACAAAATATGCCAATTCTTATTTCCTGAAAATCTGCTTTTAACACTACAGTGGCATACCTCATTAAGTAAAACGTCATTACCAGTGAATTTCAGTCTGTTTAATTTGAGTGGGCAGAAGTAGGCTACATCACAGAAAAAATGAACCAATAAAGATCGGCTTATTTAATTGTTGTGAAGGCTAGAGTGCAATTTACAATCATGTAATTGCGGTTATTCAGTTAAAGCTACATGCACTGTGTATAGAATGTTATTCCATTTGATTCAACTCATTGTTTAATATAAAGAGGGATTGCTGTATGTTCCATTTCAGATAATAGCAGGAATGATGACAGAGGAGAGAAAAAAGTACACTAGCTCCAAAAATGTAAATGAGAATAATTATTACTTTGGACTATTTAATTGTATATATATACACATTATATATTGTATATATATAGCATAGGTACAATATGCTAAGAACAATCTGACAATTAAAGTATGCATAAATATAGCATAAGTACAATATACAATCAAAAACATGAACCCAATAAGCACACAGTTCTCAATTCTTACTGTGCTGATAGCAAGGAGCTAAAACAGCTATGGGCCATATCTGTTTTCAAAAGAGCAGTGTTTTTTAACAGTGAGTGCATTCTTTATTTTATTTTTTTGCTTGAAACATCTAGATAAGGAGCATTCCAAATTATTCTGCACATTAGAGGAGACATTCTCAATATACCCACATTTACTTTCATTTTTTCCTCCCCTCTACTGACTGCCAAACAAATCCTATTGCATATGTGTATTATTAAACACAGATGCGAGACTACATTGTGGTTTTGACTAAAATAAATCTCTAAATGAAATCATGACTGGAAACTAGTTTTTGAAGCTAAGCACTTTTAAACGGTAAACAAGTCCTACTTCATTGTCCTAAAAAAGTTGTATCTATGAGTTTATAAAATACTGTCAGCACACAATGTTTTGAATTCACTTTAATTGAACACAGTGGACAGGACAGGAGCTTATATACTATCCCTTTCAATACTCACTGCTTGGCCATGACTATGGCTTGGGTGTCATTAAGAATATACAATACATTCAATGATTCACCATAATGAAAAATCCATTCAAAATTATAGTTTGAGCTAATACACCAGTCCATAGTCCTAGGTGTAAACGCAGAGATTTAATTCAGCCCAACCATTAACAGGGTTAAGGCACTGTAGGTCCAATACAGAGGGCAACAGGAACAGACCTGTCACATATGGCTAAATTGGAAAATGCTTAAATAACAAGTCTGTATCTTCTCACTACTCATACGTACAGTGAGTGGGCATTTGTGAGGCAGGCCTGAAGGAAATCTCCACTAACAGAATTATGACCCAGGATAATTTTCAGAGCAAAGTACATACAAATGTGGTCAGTTTTGTGGAGGCCCATGGTGTAAGGCGTCTCATGAGACACAACTGTTACACACAGGCTTTTCTATTTTAATCCGTTGGCATCGGACAATGCTGTGTTACGGCAATCAACACAAACTCATTGAGGTGAACCGTCGTTTTGTGGATATTGGAAATGGCAATCTGTACAGTTGGGACACAAAAGTGTATGGGCCAAATTCATCAATGCAGCCAGGAGAGATCCACAGGTAAACACAGAAAATGAGCATTCAGATTGTCCTCTGTATAAATATGTCCTTTGTGTAAATCATTTTGTCCAGATTTCTCTTACAAAGAAAACCAATGTCATCTCTAACTGGATTACAGGCAGGATGTGATTGGAGCTTCCACACATATCATTTCATTATTGAACTCTAGGGAATTCTTCCGTGGAAAGGGCACTGTAATTATATAATACAGGGTTTAGTTTAATACTCTTTACTGTCTTCAACGTGAATACTTATTGCATAAAATGATGTGTGTGACCAATATATCGCAATATAACAGATGGACATGCATGGCAAACAGACTAAATTCACAAGGTTGAGTTAACATGTTAACACAGTAAATTGTTCTGGAGAATTGACATTCTGGAGAGCAAGTGGCAAAACCTATGCAAGGGATCGTTCAATGTGTTAAGAAAGTAATATGGGAGAAGTGCTGATATTGAATGAATTATGATGTTAAAATATTCATCAAATGTTACTGCACTTAATTCATATTTCAGTTCATGCAGGGAGACAAACCACCACACACACACGCACACACAACACAAGTTTCTGCTAAGCCTTTCTAAAGAGATTGCTGGTCACCAGAGGGTGTGTTCACCATTAACACTTCTTATGTAGAGACTCAATCCTGACTGAATGGAATCTGATTGGGACATTAGCACCATGCACATTTAATTGTTCTGAACACCGGGGCTAGCTGCAAGGACCAATTACTATGGACTTTCTGGGGTCAGACTGACAAGGACAGAAACAGACTGATGATTTACGTCTCTCTCTTATCTTCTTCTTATCCCTCTTCTCGTTCTCAAAGCCATGCATTCCAGCCTTAAATGAGTGCCACTCTCACCTCTTATTGAATGGATTTTCCCCGGGTATGACGTGGCTGCTGTCCGTCCCTGCCAAGAAACTGATCCGGTCATAGAAGGACTTGGCGGGAGGGGTTGGCTGCTGGCTCTGTCCAATGATGTCACTGGGGTCAGGTGAACCGCGGCAGTAGGGCTGGTTCTGGCACGAACTTTGCAAACAGCAGTCGGGATCCATACAGTCAACTAATCCATCTGCAAGCACAGAGAGAGCTCCAGTCAGGATGTCAGCCTCTCTACGATGACAAATGCTTCCACGTCAACAAACACGCCGCTCTCACTAAAGCCACAAGTGCTATGCCACTGCATATATAACATGCATTCGACCGATTCACACATTCGATATGGCACATTACATTTGCTGAAAGAAATATCAAGATCAGTTGGCTTTATCGCGCGTGTGTTCATAACACCTTTGATTAAGTGTGCAACATTTTTGGTGGTATATGACTCCGGCTATCATAAACTTAGACATATTTCACAATGTCATTGCTTTTATCTGTATCATTAAGAACGCATCAATTGAATGTATATTCCTAAAAGTAAGGAGTGCATTTAGATGTCAGCTCACTTGATTATTGGGCCCTATTTTCTTGAGGTGTAAACCTATTTTTTTTTTTTCCGCCCACAGTGACAAACTGATTAACAGGCTGGAAATCACCATGCAGTGCACTGCTGTTAAATATACATCACTGCCCTTACATGGGCATTCAGGAAGATCCAGCCAGTTCTGCCCGGCAGACAGGAGGTTAAAGTTTTGTGGAGAGATTAGCTTCTCCCGCAGGTGGAAAGAAGAACTTGCATAAGATCTATTCATTCATCTTTGTTAGTTTATAAAAAGCAAGTGTACATCTGGCACATAGTCTGGGGGGTCATAAAAACTGTGTGTGATTGACACCCCCTGAACTAATCAGCAGGAAATGCATTTTTACAAGCCTCTACGCTAACATCAATCAGAGCTCAGATCTCATTTTCTCCGCTCACGATGCAGAGATACAGTGTTATTTTTCATGGGAGTTGCCTCAGCAAGTGAGGGATTGTTATGAAATTGCTTCCTCATAACTGGAGACGGGGCATTTTTCCTTTTTTGTTGTGTTTTGTTTACTCGTTTGCATTTCCATGGCTGGGAGTCATTTGTGGGTGATGGCTCGACTGTCCAAACAGACGCAAGAGGCGCCCGGCTTTGTAGAACAGAAGGGACACTGCTCGGCTCCTGCCTTGGAGGTAGTCTCCACTCCACTCTGTGCTTTCAATATGAATTATTTGCATATGAAAGCATGCCGGTCCATGGACAGTGGACAGAGTCCTACTGCGTGATGGCGGCTTTCTTGCAAAAAAAAGTTGACTTCAAATTAATCTTGGGGAAATCTATCTGACGTCTGAAGCAGGGCAACCCCCCCCACACACACACACATACACACACTGAATATCCATCACATAATGGAGTGGAGAATGTGCGTGCGAAGGAAATGTGACAAATAGAGTGTGCTGTGAAAAGGTGAGAGAATGCTATTTACACGGTAGAGTAAGTTCAGGTGTTACCTGCAGGTACCACTGCTCTTTTACCCATTCATTATCACCATTTCCCCCTGCGAGGCCATTTCAAGATTAAAGGCCAAGATCCAAACATTTTTAACCCTATCAGTGGTGGTAGTAGTGAGACTCACACACTTAATCAGAAACCTGTTTGCATGGTTATATGAAGTAACAGGAAAGCTAGTACTGAAATTGTGAATTAAAAAAATGGCAGAATATACTAAAATCTACTAATATACAAATAATCAACAAGGAAGCATGATTAAACACTTTAATAAATTGAAACTTGACACAAGAGGTAATCTATATTTCTTGCAATAACCCCTTAATATAACCCCTTAATTACAAACCTTATTTATCATTAAACAAGGTTTGTTATGGTCATTCAGCAGATGGTTAAGTTTCAGTCACACTCCGGTAATGATTATTGGTGTTATTTTTGAGAGGTCAGTGAGCTCCTTTTCCATTCAAACACCCCCCCACTCCCGCTCCCGCTCAGGGGCAAGCAGGACTGGGCGCAATTTGCCTGGCTGATTGCAGCCGTGCCGTGGTTTGTTTACCAATCAAAGCAAATCAAACAAACAAACAGGAAATGGGCCTCAATACCCTCAGCCCCCCGCTTCTCACGTTTTTAGGATTGTCCTTACCTCCCTCGTTGTCCTTGCTGTCTGCACAGAGGGTCTCCATGGCGACATCGCACCCCACCCCTCTCCACCCGGACTGACAGACGCAGTGCCAGCCATTCTGGTCCAGGGTACACCTCCCGTTGCTGTTGCACAAACCAGGGCACCCCTCTGTCAAGGCAATTACATCAGTCAAGCTCACAGAGGAAACAGAGAGAGCCAGCATGGGAAGAAATTATACCCTTCTCATTCAAACCAAAACGAAAGACAAAAAAGAGAAAAATATCAAAATAACAACATTTGGTGAACATATACTGACACTGAAGTTCAGACAGGCCTTGAAAAATGCAAGGATACTATAATTTCACATGAATGTAACAGCTGGTTTTATACACTGGTTTTATATATCACTGTTCCTCCATTTCTTTCAATTAAATCGTCTTGATCAAATAGGATGTCTTTTAGTCCACACAGCATCAATTGGCCAGACTAGAAAATAAAAATCGACTCAGCCTTGCAACACAGCCTTTTTTCGGAGTAATCCACAACATTTTATTTATTTAGTGGTTTACCATCTCCGCAGATTGATTTTATAGGCTTTGCATCACACCAAATGGCCTACAGTTGCTTAACACCTTGCTGTTTGCATCAAATCCAATAGAAACGTGAAAATACCACAATATGAATTCTCTCTGGCCTTCAGGCAACACAGCATTCATGTGAAGTTAGAGCACATTCAAAATCAAAGCACAAAGTATAGTGAGGTTTTATTCTGCTGTCTCCACATCTATACTTTATGCTGAAATTACATTCCTTTTCACGGAATAAGCAAAGCCCAGGAAATAACTAAAGCAGCTTAGCATCTATACTAACATACATTAGGATTCAGGCTGCAAATGCATGGAACAGGACCGACAGGATTTCCAACAGGACGTACTAGCCGTGTGTGTTTGGCTAGTTAGGACGGACAAGAATGAGATACCAGAAAGGACCACAATAAAACATTGATAGACTGAACAAAGACACGTTTACGCCGTGCTTCAAGACAAGAGAGCGTAGAGTGATTGTTTGCGACAATCTCCCTGGGGCTTTAGTTCCATTACCTTTAAATCCTATCTTGTCTGCTATTACGGATGGGGAGGAGGAAAATTTGGGAAAGAAAATTAAAATACTCAGAACGTATCTCTGTGAAGGATGTTTCAGACCGACAAACATATAAGAAAAAAAGGAGAAAGAATTGGAAAAACAGAACTGTTTGTAGACCTTGGGTAGTTCTGGCACAGAATCAGATAAGCTGTTATTGTGATTGCAGATTAGAATCTGAGAAATAATTCTCTATGAGTTTGGAGCTGTAAGCATGCTCTGTGCAATATGGAGGAGTTATTGCTTGTATATCGTTATCAGTAAAACTCTGGATTTATTGAAAATAAACATTTGTGAGGAAAGTTAAGTCATTTTAATTTTTATGTCAGTTTAAATTTGATGTTAAAAGTGTGGAGTGTTATAGGAATGTTATTGTTTGAATCAGAACCTTAAAAAGATGGCGAGTGCCCACCTTTTTATTGAGAAATAAAATATTTTATACGTCTGACAACAAATACAGCCAACTTGGCAATTTTTAATTTTATACCTTCACGCACTGCCTCTTAGGAGGGAAAACTGGCGCACAATGTTTTTGTCAAAAAATATATTTTGCCAATGTCTAATACTTGATCTGATATCTTCATCTCCTTCAAGACAGGAAAAATCCAGAGAAAAGTTACAAAAGTTATTTTGGTAAAAAAACTACAGCAAAACAGGTGTAATTCTGTCCTTCCACGTTAAATAATGACATGGTATTGATTTTCAGAAGTCAATAATAAAAATAAATAAATAAAACTGAAAGTTATTATGAAATCAAGTGTGTTACAGGAATTGCATAAAAAGCAACTTTTGAGAAACGGGGTGAAACAGTACCTTTTACTATCTTATCCAGATAGTGAGCTTGAAAATGAAAAAGGAGAAAGAACAGACATTTCAGGTGAGTGTTTCACAGGACAGGAAATTCGCTGCTCTGACACACAAGTAAATAGAGCAAAGCTGACAGATCCACAGGAGAGCTGCTGTGACGTCTTTACCATGGAAATGACATTACATCTCACACCACTTAAAACAACACATTCACCTTAGAGCTCTCCGAAGATTAAACAGATATTACCAATTCACACACATATTACTGACTCCACTTAGCGCTTCCATCTTCAGATCACAGCTGTTATTGACAAAACAAAAAATATATGTTTGCACAATAATTCCATACACTGTGCTCAAATCAGCCCTGTCCTGATGTCACACAAGAATGTGCTAACTGCCCCCAGCCAAATATATGGCATGGTGGTACCCATGGGGGTGTTGCTGTCTGCTCGCTCAAGCCATGTACAACACATGCACAGTATAGCAACTGAATTTAATCAGTGAGGGCTACTTATGCATTCAGTGTCTTCAGCCCAAGGATTCTGGTTGTCCTTGACCATGTAGTGCATTTCCCAATATTTAGCACAATTGTCCAAGCTGACATATGAATATGCTCTACTCTAACAGCATTACTGTATTACAATAATGTTTTGTTTAGAGATTGACAGGTTTTGGGTATTGGATTTATTTTTTTAACCGCTAGCCATGAAATGAAATCATGCTGACAATCATTTCAAGTGTCTATCACGGATCACTTGTGTGGTGAGGCCCTTCACCGTCCCAATCACACGGTATTGACAGGAACCTCCTGTGCGTGCGTGGTTGTTTACCATAGCAGCATCCGGATATAATTCCCAGGGTCTATCTCTGTTGGGGGGTGGTGTGTGGGGGAGGTTAGCGGGTTAGCCCCGCTTCCTGAGGCATAATACAATCAGATATCAAATGTATGGTATGAAAACAATTACAATCATCTCTGAACCCTGGCATCCCGACAGCAATTCACCCACCATTAAGCGGGGCGAGTTTTCTCATTTACTCCTTTTCCCAGACACGGGAGAGCAGAATCAATCACCCCTTATGGACATCATTGCTTCATTATTTATCTGCTGATTCTGCGAGCTATGATAAAAGTGACATTAATCTGTGAACAATTACAGATTATGTTCGTAGAGTTCAATCTGCGCACCCCCCCCCCCTCAAAGGAGGAGCCGGGCGCACATTGATTTACAACGTCTTAATTGCCATTTAGAACACACCGGTTTTATTGCCACATAGCTGCAGGTAAATCCAGAGTAAAATAAATTGTCTTTACGTACTCTAATCATGCCAGCAGAGCCTCTGCATTATTAAAACAATGCACTCGAATCGTGGCTTTGTGACCGCTTTCATGGTCGCCCTTCCCCCGTGTTGCCTCACTATTTCTGTAGAGTATTATAAGGTACAGCATGTGCCAGGTTTCCACCTAAGCAGCTCACAGACATCAGAGGACTCCAGCAAAACTGTGAGCTTAGCCAGAACACTAAAGAAAGTGTAAAAAGGGCACTGTGTTAGAATTGCTACCTGATTGTAAACTGCTATGGTTTTGACAGAATAATTCTGAATATCTTGGCATGATGAACATTAGTCTTACTGCATGTAAACAGTATGCTCCCTAGTACAATATGTGCACAGTATAAGTGCATGCAATAGTGTTTTGACTTTTGTTGGATAGTCAGCCCATTCACTTTGTTACTTTGATCTTTTATCTACACAGCATATCTATTTGAGCAATTTCGCTAAATGGTGAGTAGCTGTACGGTTAAGTGAAGCTGATATGGGTCGCGTGAGGCTGGTGAGATACTGTTCGCTCTGTAGCGGCCCTTGTGTTCAGCAGTGTGAGGGGGTGAGCTTCCCAAGCATGCCGGCAAATGGATTCTTCCCAAACATGGATAGCGGAAGGAGGATTCACAGCTTGGCCTGGAGACAGATTTCTAGTGGAGAGGCTGCTCGTTTCCATTTCTGACATCAATTTCATGCATAATTCTCCCCAACGCTCAGTTCGTATTTTGAGGGATGAATCGAACTGGTTAAAAATCTTCTTCTTTTTTCTCCCCTCCTCCATACACTGAGGGAACAGCTTCACATACAATGATGTATGCACATGCTTGAGGCTTATGAAAAACACAACTTTACATTAAGACAGATGCAGAGTTTGCTATTTCAGACCAGCAGTGTCTACCGCACAAAATTATGCCTCAATTTGTAGTGGTCTCAAGGATTCAGGCTTTTCTGATGACAGGTTATGGTTTATCTCGTAATGTGGAAATGATAGATGTTACTTTTACCTATAACATTTCATTCACAAGTAATTCATTTCATTCATACATTTATATGAAATGTATAAACAATTTATCCTAATTTGCAAGCTTCTCAACTTCATGCTATGTACAAATATTAAAGACTTGATAACCCCTGTTAATATTATTTATAAATAATAAGAATAAAGAATAATATGGCTTTGAGAAAGGTAGAGTATGTTTGGATATTATGTAGGTAAATACAAAACCAAACCTGAGGCGTTCATGAAACTTGTACAGATAATAAAAAAGCCATTTGTTAATAATACTGAGGAAACCATTTACTTCAGTTGTGTATGGGCCCCACCTGATAAAATGATGAATTGAATATAAGCCTTAAAACAAAAAATAAAAAGCAACTGAAGCAACACAGAATGGATACCTAAAAGATCTCCTTGAAACTCTGAAGTTCAATGTGGCAAACAATGGTGTAAGCTGGAGAAGCAATCTTTTAAAATTGCTGCAGCTGTCCCATACACCATAGATGGCATGTAATGGGATTAGTCAAAGTGGAAGTTATTTAAAGTCTGAAACAAGATGCTGTCCTTATTCTGAGTTTGAAAAAAAAGAAAAGAAGGTAAATTAGTGTTCTTTTTTTCCTCTCTCGGCCCATCTGATGTGAAATGGTTTCCTGACACAGGTCACACAGTATTTAAAGGGTGAATCAGCAGCATTACCGAAGCGGACGGGGATTAATAACATCAGGAATGCCATCATGATGTGCCTCTTAAATCACTCTCGTACGGTCTTTGTACTCCTGGAGAACCCACTTTATTTCCTGGATACAGAGGAGGGCACCACTACAAATTTCAGAGAGGCCATGTAAACATGATTAGATATAGGGGCTTTTAAAGAGTTAGCCTTTGTTTCAGAGGATACTGACAATCTGTGTGGTGGGGGTTGGGATTTGGGTGGGTGGTGTTGGCAGGGGGTAGGGGGTGGGGGAGTTTGGATTTTGGTAACACAGGCAAATAGCAGACTCATACCACAGACTCCCACCAGTTTGACTGAAGCAGTGTAATGAGGCACTAGGTCAAAGAGTCAAAATTAAGCATGGATCTCATTATCTCAATGGGCAGAAGCTGTCAGTACAATCAAAGTTTACAAAAAAAAAAAAAAAAAGGAAAAAAAAAAAGTGTGAGATCAAAGCTCAATCCCTCCGCTCCCTACATTGGAAGTCAACCCAAAGAGTTCCTTTGTTGTAGGCCTATATCTGATGTAATGGTGGTCCCAGGGTGGCAGAACGTAAAACATGCCATATATCCATTATCTATAAAGTGGTTGCTTTATTAATTAATATCCAAAAGAGCACTTGAAGCTTTGTATAATTACACTTAATTTCTGTATTCCATGCTTGCCGAGTGAAATAAAAATAGTCAAGCTGGAAATGTATTAAGAAAAGATTGGAGATATGCGGACTGGCTTGTCCTTCCAGCTCAGTTGTTTGGTTTGTCCCTTGCTGCGGCTCTGAGTATTCTCAATCTACCTGCTTGCAGTTTCCAGGTTTTGGCTAAGTGGAATTACGCTACATAATGATCTAATCTACCAAAACCCCCTGAGCATCATGAGCCTACGCTTACAGCCAACACACAGTTTATTAAAGGAATGCACAAAGCAACTTTTGATTAAGCAAACAAGCCGTATCTTTGTGATTGCTAACGATCTCTTACTCTGCTGTGCCAGTGTGCGCCTGAATGAAAACAAATAGCCTGTCTTTCTTGGAACTTCAAGGCATTAGCTGGTCCCCATAGGCCAAGTTTCCATTTGAATTGGCCAAATGCACGTACATGAAAATCAAAGCAGATCGATAAGCGCGTCTATGTTAAAGGCTTGTAAATACCACAAAGGATTACCCCCTAACTTGCCTAACAGATAAATAAATTGAAAAATAATGGCAAAATTCAAAAGCTGATTCACACAGCAAGCTTATTTGTTACAGAGAAAAGGGGTTTACAATTACCCCTGTTGACTAATTGAGCTCTGCGGCTGCCTGTACCCTACTGAGAGTATGCAACACAATTGCACTGAGAGATGCAATCTATTTTTGCTCACACAAACATATTCACTACATAATCAACTATTGGGATAACATGCATTAATAAAAAAATAATACACAATGAACAGTTCATTTTTGTTCAATCAGGATAAATGCTAGCTAGATTTCAAAAGGTGACTACCTCGGTTCCTCTCTCATGGGGAGCGCTACAATAACATTTCAGCTCCTGTGTGCTTTTTCTCTTCTCCACACACCCTTAGAAATTCCAGGGCTTTGATAGAACACAAAGGTCAAGTGCTATGCTGAGGCCACTTCACTTGTTCCACCACAGGTAAATAAACCTGATCATAGACCTACAGAGGTTAAGGGCTGGCGCTCCATCAAAAGCACTCAGGAAAGAAAAAAAGGAAAAAAAGTAGGGGGGAAACGGGATCAGAAACAGTGCTGGTTCAAGGCGCTACTGTGCACCCATATAAATGCCTCTGATACCTCTGTGCTGGGGAGCTTTCTGTGAATTACGGGGGGCTGGCACTGGCAGTAACACATTGGAGGAGAGACCTGCAGTGGGGAACCTACCGATGGTGCAGTGTTCCCCGTTCCAGCCCTGGTTGCACTCGCACTTGCCGTCCTTGCAGGTGCCGTGCTCGGAGCAGCGGGGGTGGCAGGCCTTCTGGTCGCAGACGGAGCCAGTCCAGCTCTCCTCGCAGCGGCACGCCCCTCCAACGCAGACGCCGTGAGAGCCACAGTCCACTGAGCACACCTCTGCCCCGAGACACACAGAGCGGAGGTGAGCGCCACACACACCAGCACAGGGTACAACAACACAGAGTGCAGCATCATTGGATTTAACTGTACAGAACACAACGGCACAGGGTAGAAAAGCACAGGATGCTACAGCAATGGGTACAACGAAACAGCAAACAACTACTCAGGACAAAACAGGACTGGATACAGTGCAACAACTCAGGGTACAACAGCAATGATAATCCATGGTTACAGTGAGTGAAAAGTTAAAGTAAAGTGAGTTAAAGTGAGATAAGTAAAGACAAAGAGCCATGTGCATTTCTACATTTACCTCTCTCCATCTTAAAATGTTTACCCCAAAGAAACTCAAAAGTACCATACATTCACATATGACTTTTCATTCCAACCACAGTGATGTCCCTACATATTAGAGTCAGAGAGCTGACCTAAGTGTATTAGTGAGAGCGTTGAGTATAATTATGGTTCCAGGACATTCATGTAAGTAGATGTGTTCCACTTGCCACAGCAAGCAGGGACAGACACTAGGGGACCTGATGCAAAGAAGCTCCCTGCTGTGGTGAGGATTAAAAAAAAACATGCACACATAATAAGAATGATAAGGAAGTGTTCTTAAAGGGCTTACAAGACAGATGATTATGTATCAAACGTGGGACAGTCATGTGTTCTTAACATCTGTGTGTATGTGGTGAAATAATGCTAATTTATTATTTGCAAATCAAACAAATTGTTTAATAATCTAAATGCAAAATTAATACAGGAATATACACTTTTACAATAGAAAAATATGACATAATGGTAATATAATTACCATAATTCATTTCTGTAGCTAGTTTCTGCTAGCTACAGAAACTCTGCATGCAGCAGTGTTACTGATCTTAATATACTTATGAAGGACAAAACACTGCAGACAAGAACAACAGGAAAACAATTCTGTGAACTGTGATGTGGCAAAACACTGTTTAAAACAAGTTTCTGCCGCACGGCACAGTTCCTGCACGTTAGTGTTGTGCGTTTTTATTCTTGTCCTTTGGTCTTTTTGTTAAGTTAAATAAATAGAACAAACCAAAATGTTTTGTTAGTCTCTTGTTGTCCCTAGATATTTCCCAAAGTCTAGTGGGTTCCTACTTCTCAAAACAGACTTGCATTCAAATAACACAACAAGTGAAATGAGAGGGCTTCTGAATGACTAGGACAAAAGGTCAGTGCACTATTCGCAGCCCCCAAACATCACTTTGAAGGTTACATTAACCACTCAGGAAATGTCTCTCTGTTCGGTCCATTGTTATAAAAGGAACACTGTAATTATTGAATCCAAAGGTGGTTAGAAAGTGGTTTTCAGTCTCTGCCAGTGAAACAGCAACGCATGAGGCGTTTCATGAAAACCACAAGAGATGCCCAGGAATCCATTCTCAGATCCAGGCTGGTAAGAGTCCTAATATCATTTTCCCGAGGGTTTCCAAAGCATTCAGGAAGATGAAGGACTCAAACGTCTCCACAACCACAACGACTGCAGCTCCTTCACGTAGCCTCAGAAATATAGTGCGCAAAGGTCACACAAGTCACACAAGTTCAGGGAAAAGAAAGTTTGACAAAAAAAGTCAAAGTATTTTTTGCTCTCCTGGTTCCAGTGACAGTGCAAGGATAGCAGGTGGATAGCTTTGTCAATCCCAGAGGATTATCGACTCATTAAATCCTTGCACAGACGATAGGAACCAAGTTCACTCATCTGCGCTTGTTTGTCTCCTCCTTTCTCTTTTTTTTCTCTCTCTCGGTTATGTGGCTATTTTCATTCCCTCTGAGAGGAGGATTTTTCCCCTTATTAAGAGACCTTGGATGGTCTGATTAACCTCAGCACTCTGGAATATTAACTGGGCCCAGAGAGGCTACTGTTTGAGTCTAAGGGCCCCCTTTTCCATGCGAATCGATGTAATCAATTTTTCATTAGTGCAAAGGTGTTTATCAGCTTTTAGCACCCAGGCTTCAAGTGGGGGGTGGGGGTGGTGGGGGGAAGTCGATTCCGCGGAATGCACTTATTAATTAAAGTGTGTTTAATTGAAGTGGAGTTGTCGGGCTAATTAATAGAAAAAGCTTGACTGCTGTGCTGAGGGTGAGGAACGGCTCAGGTGGGCTGATGCTAGTTCTTGGATCACAACAAGCCGTGCTCCTCGCTCATTCCCCGGCCCTTATCTCTACCTTAAATATTGGTCCAGACGTGAGAAAATATCAGTCGTGGAAATCGCATCAATACTACCCCCCCTTCCCTGCCTCCTCCCTTCTCCCAGGCTCTCACAGTAAATGGTCGTTCACTCCCCATGTTGTCTTGGAGAGAATAAACCTTGTTTTCTTCCCATAATCGGCCAGTGTGCTGTGTGCAGCACTGCAGCTCCGCCAAATATCTTTTCTAACAGCGGGAGCTCACAGTGTTTTCATTACGTTCATCATTGCCTTCATCATGTCCCCCCCAACTGACACTTGTTCCAGACTTAATAGCCCACTTCCACTAGATAATGAATAAACATTTTATTATGGCGAGTCTGGGATGAAGATAGCATTTGGTGTTATGGTGAAAGCACTGGAGTATGGGCCTGTGGCCTGGTGCTCTTCTTTTGAACACTTGGCTTAAATGCTCCAGTAAAATCCAGTTGCCTAAATGTGGTGCAGAATACACAATAAATAATACTGTAAGAACTCCAAGTTGCACTGAATAATGCATCTGTTAAGTGAATAGATATTATCAAGAGTGTGTCAGGACATTGTGCTAAACAGTACCAGTACAAAACCATCCAGTGTTTTATGTTCATTGAGAGATATTGTCAGCCAAGGAAAGAAACAGACAAGTGTTATAAATGACTTGTTGACATATTGGAGCATAATTGCAGGCAGCAGGCAAGAAAGTGGCTTTGAAAAAAAGACCCTTTAAGCATGTCCTTGGAGGACACTCGCAATACAAATCAACAGGCTTTGCTCCTCACATATACAGGCCATCACCCGGAAATGTTATCAGATCAAAAAAAAACTTAAAAAAACCCCAAAACATCTGCCAAAGCCCCCAGAACCAAACAGCATGGCAGGTTCTTACCAACAGAGCAGTCTGGGCCGGTCCAGCTGGCATCGCAGGTGCAGGTTCCGCTCTCGGTTTGGTAGGTCCCGTGACCCGAACACTGATCCGGGCACATGGTCTTCAGGATCTCGCAGTTGGCTCCCCCCCAGCCGGGATTGCAGTGACACTCTCCATGGATGCACACCCCATGGGCGGAGCAGGACGGGTCCAGGCAGTCCACTGTGTGCACGTCAGACACAAAATAATGTGGGAGGCGAAGGAATTCACATCTGCGTTCTATCCCTTCCTTTGTTGCAAGCATCCTGTATATATTTTTCTTTCAAATACAATTGAAGGGGCTGCAGAAAGACTGAATTGGATTCGCCTGTAGTCACACATCTGAGCTGAAACTGGTTAAAATGGCATCCGGTGCCTTAAGAAAGGAGAAGAGATTTCTTTGCACCTGCTAGCCGGACGTGCTCGGCCTCCCTCCCAGTGGGCATGTCAAAGCGTACCCAGACCCAGAACACTCACATGGGACAAGCTCAGAGAAATACCAGGATTCTGTTCCTCCTAATTCACTTTAACGTGTTGGAGATGATGGGATTTAATTACTCACTCAACTCAATAACATTTTACACATTGGGTCAATGGGCTGAAAATTTCATTCCGTTGAGTTAATTGCATTAGTCTCTGAACAGGGATCAATGAAATCAATTTGACTGAATACAGGAAGTAAGATCTTTTCCTCTGGAAAAAACAGATACAATAAAATGGATGCCTGTGTGAAGGTGTGTTGGCAAAATTAGAATTACATTGGGACATGTAAAACTAATTTAATCAGTTGAAAACAAAAAAATCTATTTCAATCTGCAATTATCATTACAGCTAAACATAAAAAAGCAGGTTGAGGGGAACTAGTGTATCAAAGATGACTTCAGAGTAATTATTTGCTTGGCGAAGTTGAAAATAGCTATTGTCTGTGGAATGTTAATCCAGCATCTTCAGAACTTTGCCTTACAGTAGGTGATTACAGCCACAAAGAGCAATCGACATCCAATAAATAGCTGAGACCAGAGGGGTTGCTTTTCCTACAGTAAAATTCAAATAGCCTGAAATATAAGACTTCTAAAAAGGGGAAATGCAATTTATCGACTGGGCCGAGGAATCTAATTTTAGGAGGACCAACCGCTTCCGTCGTAAACAGAGTTCATTTATTGTCGGAAAATGCAACTTGGAGCACCTTCTTAAGTGGGATGAACTGTCGGGAGTTGAAGATGAAACCATCTTCCTGCTGGGATGAGCCTCTTTCTGTGAAATGTTAGCTTTATCTCCAAAGGATTATAAAATGTGCAGGCAGACGACTTCTCACGGCCTTCAAATTTAGGCAGGTCACTCGGTTTTAAAAATATTACTTGAAATGGTAGATTAAATGTTTGGGCTTGTCACAAATAATTGTTTTTTAGAATACAAAAAATAGTACAATTGTTAAAATTGTAATACTCTATTTTTAAAAATAATATATTGTCTCGCACAAAAATCTGTCCCATTTATAAGCGCTGTAAAGAAATGGTGGACGGCATTGTTTGGCAGCAATTGAACTTTGGAATACTAGAAATTGACCTGGTGTGCATATGGAGGTCACTGTAAAGACTGCTTGATTTAAAATGTTAGTTTTTGTGATCTTCACAGAACCAATATAGACATGTTGTGATGCTGATTAGTTTAGACCTTGAAATCCCGAACCAAATTCTTCATTCCACCAGCTTCACTCGACTTGATGTTCATACCATAAGAATGGAAACACACTGGGGAAAATTCCGTAAAAAATAGGTAGCACTGCCGATTTTCGGTGCTGTGGTGGTTGAATGGAATTTCATGAGAGCGAGCAGAATTAGCTGAGAAGAAATCTTGCACATTTCTTTGATCTGCCACCAAATGACGAGTGGGGACAGCGCTCACCTTCCACGCAGTGGTCTCCCTTGTAGCCGGTGTTGCACGCACAGGAGCCCATGATGCAAATCCCGTGACCTCCGCAGTGGGTGTCGATGCACTGGCTGTTGGGAACGTCGCACTCAGTCCCTTTCCAGCCACTGAAGCAAAGGCAGCGCCCCCTAGAGTACTGGCCATTCCCACTACACAGCACGGGGCAGGCAGCTGCACAAAACAGTGAGATACATATTATTTCCTCAGCCAGACACCTGTTCATTACCCTGAATTGTACAGATTTGCATATTTGCCTATGCGTACGGACCATAAAACAGAAAAGCTGCAATGTTAAAAGTGGAAGAAGAGCATCCGTTTTAATCAATATGGTAAGTGCCTTTGAAATACAGTGCTTGCATTGTTGAGGCATAGCAATTATACCAAATTAAGTTGGGTGTCAGATTTCAGGATGATATACCTCTTGAACAGTCAGGTCCGAGGAATCCTGGAAAACAATGGCATGTTCCGGAAAGACACTCTCCGTTTCCATGGCAATTATGTGGACACTCCATGACGGACTCTGTTGAGAAATTAAAAACATGAGCTCAAATGATGAAATCTTTCATTACTTGTTAACCTGCATTCAGTCTGAAATAGGCCATTCCCTGGTGAAAATAAAAAACAACACATTATCATGTCAAATAGTCAATCAGCCACTCAATTGGCAGCCACTCAACTAACAGCGATTGATGATTTGCATTAGCTGTTTTCTATCTTTAGGAAATGATAAATAGTGCGGAGGGGGGAAAAAAAAAGGTTATTTCATTGTTAGAATCTCGAGCACATTGCTCAGGATGTATATGAAAGTACATGTTTGTCATTACCCAGCTGAATATTTGCACCCTCTCTTTCACTGCAAATGGCTTCAATCAGCCTGAAACCTGTTGAATCAATTTGGAAATATACCACAGTTTACATCCATTACCAAAGCCAATATGTTGCTCTCAAATGGCTCTCATATGGTTGCACTGGGCATTTGTGTTGCTGTTAACACAGCTTGATGATTATGTCTGCACTTAATAATTTCATAAGGAAATTGCCAAAGCATTGCAAAAAGCCATCAGAATAATATGTATGTGCAGGTAACTGACAAAATAAAGGAAACACCAACATAAAGTATCAAAATAGGGTGCTGAGGCACCACAAACCACCAGAACAGCTTCAATGCCCCTTGGCATTGATTCTACAAATGTCTGGAACTCTACTGGAGGGATGCAACACCATTCTTCCTTGAGAAATTCCATAATTTTGTGTTTTGTTGATGGTGGTGGAAAACACTGTCTCAGACGCCGCTCCAGAATCTCCCGTAAGTGTTCAATTGGGTGGACATCTAGTGACTGAGACAGCCATGGCCTATGGATTACACCATTTTCATATGAAGTTCTCCAAGGTACTTGGAGAAACAGTGTAAGAAACAGTGTAATTAAACAAAAGATGAATCACTGAATGATGGGTGACCCTTCCTTAAACAGCCAAGCTTCCAAATCATGCCAAAAAAACAGGCTAAGGACAGGGGTCAGATTAAAGGTAAGCTACCTCCCCCGTTCCCAGGTCAGAGTCTCCACTCCCTTACACATCTATTATAGCAATATCAGCAATGCAATTTAAAAGTCCATTCCTATTCTCTTAAAGATTAGATCAAATAAATATTATATTAAATATTCTTTGGAAATCAGTTGGAAAGCCAAAAGGCAGAGGAAAATGCTTGCAACATTTTTAGCCCTTTGTGGAAAAATGAGATTTCAAAGCCTAGATTTCAGGTGGTGGGACCACAGCAGTACTCTGATAATAGGGACGCTGGCTTTCTGTACATTGCACCGTGAGGGTGTTGAAGAATGCCCTCAAGGCCTGTGCCAGAACTCTTTGATGTTTGCACAAAGGTTCATACTCTTCTTAGCCAAACTCCTCATGTCTTTAAATCCTGTGTATGAATCATGTATTTACTTAACAAAAAGAAAAAAAGAATACAATTTTACCTTAAACTCAGCTCTGTGAACTATTGAAGTGCATACAGGTATTTGATCATTTATTCTCTTTGCGAAGTTTGTTCCTCATATGCAAAGTAGCCTGAGCTACACCGTTGAAGAAGGACAGGGAAAGGAGTTAATTGACAGGTGGAACTCACCAATAACAATGGCGTTGTATGACACCTGCTCTGTGGTCCGCCCGTCGTTGTAGAAGGCTATGTGCCAGATGCCCGAGTCCAGGTACTGGATGAAGCCTGCCTCGTGGACGTTGATGGACCGCACCCTCCTGGCCCTGCCCTCTGACTCGATCAAACTGCGCTTCTCTTTGGCAATGAGTCGGCTACCATCCAACAGCTCCACAAAATCATACTGAAAACAAACAAGGCTTTTAACAGTACTGATACACAGCACTGTTCTTGGGAACCTTCCTTATAATGTTCTTGAAAATCTATTATAGAAAACTAAGGGGGGCCATGGGGGCTGGGAATGCAGACAAATTATTAGCTATTCAGAAAATGTCCAACATCACAAAAGCAAAAATTCTTTTTTTCCCCAATTCAAAAATAATATAATGCTTTGGAAGGGAAAGCTCCCATATTGCATCAAAACATTAAATAAAAGCAGAGTGCTCTATTTGTATAGAACCTGATATTTGACATTTAAAAAGTCCACTGTAACTTAAGTAAATCATTTTTTTCCCCCAGCGTTTTGAGAAATAAACAAAAGCAGTCTCTTATAAAAGCTAAAATCAGAGGACCATCATATCCACTGCTTTAAGGAGGACAAGTGCTGCTCATCATGGAGAGAGCTGCTATCCCAAACCAGACAAGACCTTAAGTTAGCCTTAAACTGCTCACAAGTTGGAGGCGGATGAAGAGGAGCTGGTTATTGATGAATATGAGAGGTGAGTTACACTACATTTGTCTCAGTGGCACAAAAATTTTGCCTCCAAAAGATTTTACCCAAAAGTAATATTAATAGTAATATAATAGTTGACATGAAACAAGGGTACAATTGGTTACTAAATTGGGAGGAAAATCTGGAAAAATCTGAAACAAAATCTTTTATTTTTTTTTTTTAAATGGCATATGGTTAAGAAATTAATGTTTTATAAATACTCCTCTAAAATTATTTTTCTGCCATTTGATATAGCCTATAACCATACAATTCAATTCCAGGAAACAGTTAATTTACCATGTGCAATTCTTGCATTATGTTATTATTATTATAACATTTTAATCAGTATATTTGAAAGTTATGTGCAAAAACAAAACAACATTGGCTTTAGATTTCAATCAATGATCTATAAATGTAAAAATCTACTTGAATGTGTTTAATATGAATACATACACATATCCAACAAAAATATAAAACAATATAATCTCCCCTATTAAAATCACACAGAATAAATGCATATCAATTTATAAATATCATCCCAGCTAAACATGCAAATATTAGTACAGTTACATTATTCACATTTATTCACAAAATTTAACAGCCTGGGATACTTAAATGGTAAAACAATAAGCTTAATATTAAGATTATTAAGATTATTTGAACATCTTTGGTTTATTTTATTTTATTTGCCTTGAGCAACAAAATATTTGTGAATATTTCTGATAGCTAATCTTGACCTCAGACATTTTAAACAAACTGCAAACAAAGACCATTAAAATGGAATTTTTCATCTACAATTTCGTGAGCCAAGGGCACACAATCTTTCAGGTTGCTGGAGCCTCATATTTTGGACAACACACAGTGGAGGGTGGAAACTATTTGCAGATAGTGAAAACCTTTTAAGGGGCTTGATTTGAGGCCCGGCAGAGGCAAGTTTCTATCTGCCGCAGAGGAGACGAGATGGTAATGAAGGGGCTAAGCTTTCATGCCTTAATTCACAAGTAAGTGCATACACCAGGATTATCTAGTGTGAAAGCTCCCACTCATCTTAATCTCACAAAGGGGAGCAATAATAGGCCAGAGGAGAACACTGGCCTTCTTAGAGCAGCTTTAACTGCATGGCAACAGAAGCACTAACTACCATTCAAAAAAATGCCTTTATGCCTACATCAGTCAGCTGTAAAAAGGGTACCTTATATGAAATGTAGCTTCATGCTACCATTTGCTGAGAGGCTTATGGGGATGCATCAAACCCTATTCTTGAACGGCTGCTATGGGAGGATGATAGCAGTGGTAAGACAGGAAATCAGAAAAGGTGAAAATCTCTGAATTTGTTTGAATTTTCATTTGTCGTACTGATGACCGACATACCTATTGTTGGGAAGGTATTATTATTTATTTTTTTTGAAGGGAAAAAAAAAAAATTAATCCAATAAAGTCTGCAAGGGTGACTAGCTGAACCTGCATGTGACAGGGCGGTGAGCCATACCTGTGTGGGTGGTGAGCTGTATTGCACGTGCAGGTTTGTGCAAGGGCGGCAAGCCACACCTGCACATCCGAGTGAAATTCAGATTTTCATTTGTCATTCTGAAGAAAAACATACCTATGCGCCAAACAACGATGCCTTTCAGGCTCTCTTAATCTCAATGCACACATTGCAATTAAACAATGAATCCAAAATCTAAGGCATGTCTTTTATCAAGGGCTTTGCTTTGTTTGGTGCTATAGTATGTTTTTTGCATAAACGTGTCATGGCATATTGCCACATATATGTTGGATAGTCTGAGTAGTGACATGAGTGGCCTGACATACAAGTTCTTAAAGGAAGAAATACATGGTCTTAAAAGCCATTTTATTAAAGGCAAATTCATTTAAAGAAAAGGTGTAATGCTGTTACTCCTGAAAGCCATAGTACAGTACCATTGCTGATTATTTCATTCGCTTATGCATTTGCTGCAATGCGATTTTTGATAAAACAGGATCCAACAAAGTGTGCAAGGGTGACTAGCTGAACCTACGTGTGCAAGACTGTACCTGCATGTGCAAGGCCATGTCTGCATGTGCAAGGGTGGCTAAGCTGTACCTGCGTGTGTGAGGGTGTGTATGGGCGGTGAGGCCGTAGCTGTGTGTGCAAGCATGTGTGGAGAGCTGTACATCCGTATGCGAGCGTATGTGGTGAATCCAACCTGTGTGTGTGTGCGTGCACGTGTGATGAGCTGTACCTGCGTGTGCATGCATGTGTGGTGAGCCGTGCCTGTGTGTGTGAGCGTGGCGAGCTGTAACCGTCCTTGAGCACGGGTGACAAGTGTGCGTGAGGGTGGCGAGATGTACCTGCGTGTGCGACGGCGGCAGGCCTTTCCTCCCGTACACCCCGACCAGGGCATCCTTCTGCACGGAAATGTTGAACTTGAGAAACTGCGGCTGGTCGACGAAGAGCTGAGAGCGCCAGAAGACCCCGGGAGGAACCTCCTGCGCTGTCCTGCGCCCCACGTCCACCTCCCCCGTGTCGATGGTGTTGTTCTCCTGCGAGAACACACCCAGCTTCCCTGTGGGGAGAAGGTCATGACATGAGCAATGGGGCAGGTAAACATCACAGGACCAGAAGGCAAGATAAGTCCACTCTCTGCAATGGCCTCTAATGACAAGCAGATAAAGGCAGATGTTCACACAGCAACTTTATTTTCTTAATTTAAAATGTCTGTTTAAAATCTATAGTTTAAGTGCACATTTACTTATAAATAAGAGTGTAGTCTGCCCAATGTGACTCATAGTTTGGTTAATCAATATTGTACAACTGACTGGCAAGACTATATAGATGTTTTATGAATAGAAAGCGCACAAAAAAATTGGCCCTTGCTAATCAATGACAATGAGATTGAAATAAAACCTGTTGAAAAAGGATACCTGACAGTTCTGATAACCACACATTTTTAAGTTTTAACACACATTTTTAAGTTTTAAGATAAGTAGGTCATGATTAAAAATAATAATAAACTAAACCATATTTCTTTAGAGGCTGTAAAAGACTTACATATAATCTCAAAGACATCATTTGACGCTTTGTGTCAGTTTATTTCAACTTTATCCTTAAAATATATGAACCAAAACTATTTGATGGCTTGGTATCTTATGTAATGGGCATGTATTACATTTAAAATTTTAAGCATTCAGCAGATGCTCTTATCCAGAGCGACTTAAAAGATGTGCATTAATACATAGGATGGTCAATCATTGTTCGCGCAAGAGATCAGTGCAGTAATACAGCGATAGACATTGCTGTTGGCAGCTGCATACCATACCTGTCACACAGGGAAGGAAAAGGTTAGTAAATTATTATTATAATACGTTTTAAACAAGTATACATATACAAAAAGCGGTAATAAACATGTAGGCAGTGGTGATGACAATTGGCTAGATGTACAGAATTCAGTGGTAGTGGAGTGAAAAGGTGGGTTTTGAGTCTTTTGTGGAAGATGGCCAGTGATACCACGGTCCTGACTGAGTGCGGAAGATCATTCCACCACTGAGGGGTCAGGACAGAGAAGAGGCGAGACCGCAAGGAGCGGCTGCTGGGCGCCATGATAAATATTTTACTCTGCTGAAAACATTTCTGAATTTCAGATGGTTCCAAGATTGTTTGGAAAGCATACAGGAGTATGTACAGTATTTAACAATGCATAAACTCACAGTGTGCTATAATCATCATTCTCGATACAGCAATGCATCAAGGATATTTGGGGAAATCCATGTGGGATGTCAGTAAACAACATCACCATTTAAAATCCCAGTCAAAGAAAATGTAGCACTTTACACAGAGAGAAATGTCCAAAGATAGCTTATATTTTTAGAATAAGAACAACAAAAACAGAGACAGCAGAAATAAATTTTCCTATTAAATTAAATTAAATGTGTGTGTGGTGCTCAAACATTCCACTGTGAGGGCTGAGAGGACCATGAGATGAAAGAGCAAATCAGACCATGTTTACCTAGTTTGTACATGTCTGAAATTAGGGCATTTCAGTTAATGGAGTCATTGTTTGTAAAGCAGCTATGGCACAATACTTACCAAGTGGTTTTGTTAATTTTTTTTTTTCTGGAGCCACAACTCATACAATGGCTAAGGATCTACAACACCTAGCTATTTTCGTACATGCGTATGTGTGTGTGTGTGTGTGTGTGTGTGTGTGTGTGTGTGTGTGTGTGTGTGTGTGTGTGTGTCTGTCTGTGTGTACGTGCGTGCCTGCCTGTATACATGTGTATGCGTGTACTTGTGTGTATTCATAAGAATGGGTTGATGTAGTGATGCTGCATGTCTAGGCTGCATCTCACATACTTTCCATATAAGAATGAACGAGGTACCTGCTTTTAGCTTAATACTGAATGCATACCTAGCTAGTACTATCTTGATACTGAACCATGCAACTGAGTAAAACTGAAGGAAATTGAATCAAGAAAATCTGCATTAGTTGCATTACTAGCTAGAGTAAAATAACATTATTTGCAACAAAAACAATGGCTAGGGCAGCGGATATCGTAGCGGTCTAACGCACCACATTTGGCTGGTCCGGTGTGGTGTGTGCTGCCTGTCAAGGGCGCGGTTTGAAACCCACATCTCTACCAGACCGGCCCCGGTCGTTAGCCCGATCGGGGGCGGCATTTGGCTGTCCGCCCTAGGGGAAGGGGGAGGGTGAGCCGGCTCTGGTTCGCTGTGAAGCACATAAAAGGAGCCTCCAGAACGTGGATGGGCGAAATCCGTCTCGAAGGAAGCGGAGTTCGCTGCCCATGGAGAATTAGCTTGCCTCGTAGAGATGAGCGGCAGACCCATGTGGGGAGTTAAATCGAAATAAATAGAGGGTGTAATTGGCTACTAAATTGGGATAAAAACTGGAAAAAATCTGAAAAAAACCATGGCTAGCTGCAGAGTGATCTGTAATTAAACCTTATTCTTTTATTTTCTGAATTCTAGTATCGTAGTTTAATTATGAAGTAAAACAAAACAGACAAATTATACAGGGTCTTATTCAGATTAAAGGAAAAAAATCCTGTGCGAAAACAAGAGCTTACCATAAACTGTTTCAAAACATTCATGCATAGCGTAGCGTAGCGGTCAACGCACCCGTTTAATGAGCGTGAGCTGCCTATCATGGTCGCGGTTCGAAACCCGACTGTGCCAGACCGGCCCTGGTGGGGAGCCCCGATCGGGGGTGGCGTTTGGCTGTCTGCCCCAGGGGGAGGGAGAGCGGGAGCTGGCACGAACTAGCTGAGAAGCACATAAGGATGTCTCCAGAACGTGGGTGGGTGAATTCCATCTCGAAGGAAGCGGAGTTCGCTGCCCTAGGGGAATTAGCTTGCCTCGTAGAGATGGGCGGCAAGTTTGTGTGGGGAGGTCAAATCGATAGAAATCGAGGGTATAATTAGCCACTAAATTGGGAGAAAAATGGGAAAAATCTGAAACAAATCTTAAAAAATAATTTTAAAAAGCATTGAAGAAGTGTGAATATCCACACTTCATATTGTTCTATATTGTTAAAATTGTTCTGAACGCTGATGTATAGCGGTATACAGTATTAACAAAACCAGAATGTTGATCTGTGGACATACACAGCATGTGTTGATCAGCATGTCATGAACCCATTCTCAATGTCTGGAACACCAGCCACTGCTGCCTTTAATAACAAGGTTGTCCATTTGCCCCTTCTCACTCTTCAGCTCGTCCTGAACACAACCTGAAAATCAGTCTCTCCTTGTCGTGGCTTTTCAAAATGATGACATTTAAATGGATGTAGCGGGTTCTATTCATCTTATGCTGTGCAATCAATGTTTGGAGAAACATTGAAAACAAATTTATATTTTTATATCAGCTAGACATTTTGAGCAAAATATTGGTTTCCCCCATGGCCTTGCTGTGCATTATGTTTGGAGAAACTGAAAACAAAACGAGACAAAAGGTTTCATGGTCTTGTCATTTTATATTTTGAAGTACAATTATGTCTACAAATGTAATTTACAGTTATCAACTCTACTCAATCAAACTAGCATTGAGCTCATAAGGAGGAGCTATGGCAGAAACATTTCTCTATCTCCGATTGCCCAAAATGTTTTAATTGTGGTATCAATAAACCTCATATATAATTATGCATTTCTGATATGTTAGTAGCACATTACTTAACAATTACTACAAAATTGTTAGAAATTGAGAAAATTGTATTTTATTGGGACTTGTTGATCACATGCTATTTTACCTTTACAGACTCTGTGCCACTGAAAAGGTGAAGCTCACAGCAAGCAGTGGAAAATAGACAATTTCAAAAGAGAAGACAGTTTTGTTTTTTTAAACCTCAAATGTTAATACCTACATAAAGACATGAATGTTCAACTGAATTTCATTCTGTAAATATGCGTTTCCTTCCTTCAAAGGCTCATGAGAACAGACACATTTGTAGCAATGATTTCAGTGATCCAACAGATGTGATTCTCAGGTATATGGATAATAGACAGCTGCACGGATACTCTGTAATTGGCAAGCACCTTGCTTTGATTCCCAGTGTTTATCTCAATATCTGCAGAGAGACATTTGCTACTGAGGCACAACTCAATACATGGGTATAGCTGTCAGCCTATCTTGGAATAGTGATCTTGGAACAGCTGGCTTATCACAACAGTGGAGATTGAGAAGACACTGGGTCGAGGCCTCCTTAGCTTGGTTTAAGTATAATACTCCAAATCCCTGAGTCAGAGCAACAAACAAACAAGCAAAAAATGATAAGCTACTGATGAGGTCACTTTTCCTGCCTGATGCTGGTGCAGGGAAGAGTAGATCCATACATCTAAAGCTTGCGCAGATACGGTCTCAGGGTAAATTGTGCTTGCTAATCCCTATCCACACTACGGAAGAGCCTACAAACAGTGTAAATTATAACTGTAAATCAAAAATTGTGAATATTGCTCCTTACCTTACAGTTTCTGTAGGTGCTGTACACTTTATGCGTATTAAAATGCAAGTGTCTGACTTCACAGTAGATCAATCTTAATTTCTAATCTTAATTTAGAACTGAATGTTGTCTGTGACATTCATTCTCTCCAGTAAAACAAGTATGATTTTCCCTACAGTCTCACCATATGAGACTTCAATTCATGTACAGTTGGCTTTCCTGTATATTATAAAAAAATAAAGATAAAGAAGTATGAAGGAAGAAAGTCATTATTTATTGTTTAAAACCAACGCATGTCTGCATATATTTCCATGAAACCCTGACAAAGGCTATATGCCAAAAATAGTTGGTTTTAAGTGTAGCTGGAATTCCTTATCTTTATTGCTACTGTTTCCTATTCTATGCACTTTGGTAGTTTTGCAAAGTATCACCAGATCTCTTTATTGTTTTTCTGTATATATATATATTTAAAAAATACTCTTGTAAAAACTATATTTTCATGCGTCTTCCTGCAATACACTTAGGTGGGGTTCTGCTGTAAATTATTTTGTGAAATAAGCTATACAAATTATTTGTGCCCCTGTTAGCACAATTGCACCATAGCTGTTAGCATGTGTCTAGTAATATGGTACACTGGAAGGAAAATTGTAATTCTACAAAGTAAAACATAAACCATCTTAATATAGAAAGAGTAGACTATATCTATGGCTTAGCCAAGTACTTGGAGTCTGCCTTAATGCACTGAAGTGATCGAAAACAATTGTTAAAGAATAAGTAACAACAAGATGATTTATAAATGTAATGTGCATAAAGATGCTGAAGGGTGCAATAATGGATTTTGAGTTTTGTTTGAGGCTTAGACAAACTGGTTTCAGTGCAAAATACTAAGCTTGAGATTTTCTGCATCTAAATTTCAGCCCCAACGGTGCAGTTCTTCACTAAAGGATACTTTTCTCAGAATATCAACCAGTGGTCTCTGAGTATTTAGGATAAAACAATCATGAAATATGATTTATATGCCCTTTTGTAGAGCTTAAACATAGTCAATTCAACTGTCATTAAAAATCTTTCATAACTTTAGAACTTTCATAACTCCACTTTGTTTTAAATGACTAAGCATAACATATCCAAATATATTAAATAGAAGTCATAAAATATTCTTAGTTATGATTAGTGCTATCTGAGCATCAAACCAGTAACTGAATGTCTGACTGCATACTTAATTATACCAATAATATAATGTACATTATACATTATGTATGGTTATTATTGTTGCGGATACAATACCAACAACTATAATTTATTTTTGTGAATGTTACATACTCAATATCAATTTATTTATTTATTTGTTAAAATAAATACATATTGTGTTTTGTTCCAATTAATTTAAAATACAAATTTTCTGTCAAATTGTTTGGCCAAGAAAAACAATGGTAGTGAAATGTTCTTATCTCGCTTCAGGCATTATAAAGGGATTTTAAAGTAGGTTTTTTATAATGGGATTACAGTTTCTGCCAAAATAATGCAATATTAATGATGCAAATGCTGCTATGGCGGGATTGTGTAAACAGGCTGGCAACCGGCCTTGTGACTGGAAGGCCACAGGTCTGATTCCCAGGTGGGACACTGCAGTTTTAAACTTGAGCAAGGTATTTAACCTGAATAAATTCAGCAAATATCCAGCTCAAACTATGGCTCATAATATATTATAATTGAAATATGCAAGTTGTCTTAAATAATGGAAGCAATTAAATAAAAATAAGAAGAACGGAAATCATTAGGTGTTTATTAGAGTAGTGCTGTTGGACTGGTATACCTGAGGCATGCTGGTCAGCTTCAGTAAACACTGACCTAGAGCACTTTGCAGTTCCTTAACCAGCATGGCACTGCAAACAGAAAATATCCTGCAATTTCAGAATGATAGAACCAACATAATTGCTTTTCACTCACTGGTTTACTGAATCTAAATGCTTTTAGGTCATCTGGCTGTTACAGAGGTGAGCACAAGACAGAAAAAAATAGAGATGGACATATTATTATTTTGATTTTATAGTTAGCACATGTTCACTGAATTGGGAGGGGGTGGGGTTGTGCAAATTTGTCAGGGTGGCTGTTTGTGGATGGAGATGTTCACTGTCACGTAAGACAACTCATAGCAGGAGGGATGGAGTCAAGGTTATCTCAAGGAAGAAAGGAGTCTGCTATTGATTGCCTATAAACAGCCCGATCTCACTTCCTGACATCTTAATTAGCAGTACTTATGAGCATTTAAATCTACATCAGCATATACAATAGACCATTTACTTGTGGCCTCCTTTACAATTAACTTTACTGCAGCTGTCTTCCTTAAACACATTATCATCCGTCCAAGGTCTGTGCAGAGGCATCAGGGAAACACGGCTTGAGTGACGCGAAAAGGCAGATAAAAGTCTTCATGCAAATTCTGTTCAAACACACCTCAACCTGATTGTGTCATTAACAGCTGCAGAGCAGAACGCTGTGGAACACAGCTGAGGAATAGTGCTGTACTGTACATTCAGCAGTTTCATAAGCCCTTAAGTACAGCATTGATGTCTTTGGTATCATCAGATTTTTTTCCCCCTGTCAAGATTACAGCATGTTAGCCAAGTCTGTGAATGGTGTACAATGTCAATACCATCTGCTTCTCTAAAAAGCGTGTATACTCGTGCTGTCCGGTAGCATTAATATCATTCTGTCATCACTTCACCACAGGGCATGCAACATTAGGTGGACAATCATTCTGCTCCAGAGTTCAGTCCACTTTAACCACACAAATTAGATGATTGCAAAAAGAAAATAGTAAAAAAAAAAGTAGAAAAACCACAATAGCTCCGACAAAAAACAATGTACAACTGCAGCAAAGTTACCACTACAGTCACTGATTTGTGCAGTCCTCACTGATGAAGTAGTTATAAAAACACAATGGAGGGCCTGGAAAAGACATCCTTTTCATTAGTTGCCTGGGTGACCTTTCCTGGACAACTGCGTTTGGCTTCACTGAGTAACAGCACCCTAAATCAGTAGTATGAGCCTGTAGTTCTGATCGAG
Source organism: Aldrovandia affinis (assembly GCA_029706075.1). Classification (NCBI taxonomy): domain Eukaryota; kingdom Metazoa; phylum Chordata; class Actinopteri; order Notacanthiformes; family Halosauridae; genus Aldrovandia; species Aldrovandia affinis. Next base: position 9,705,641 of record JAINUG010000006.1, read on the forward strand.
TGTTCAAGCAATCGTCACATAGCCTCCATTGAGAATCTGCACTTTTCTGTTTGACAGTTAGACTCTGAGTGTCTCTCTTATCTCTGGTTGTATTAAAAATACACATAGTCCCTGGACTTACAACTGGTTACTGGTTACATGGAGCAGGTTGGGTAAAGGGTTTTAGGCTCATGTTTCAATAGATTATGACCACATTCAATGAACTATAATTGATGTGCACTGTACATTATTATATCTTAAACTTTAACTCAAAGGCACAAAGTGCTGAGTTTGATCCTGAATCCACAAAAGAGTCTTGTATGTTATAATAGTGGATTGCTATGAGGCCACACTTTTCATTGAATGTATTTGAATCTTTTCTCCAGTAACAGTACAAGCTTGGTACTATTGCCTATTGAAGCTCTATCACTACAGCTCTATCACTTTTAAGACCTGAATAAGAATCCAAACAACACAACACACACTGGATCACACTGGGAAGTAGACTGCTTGGGTGATGAATGGACGCTGCCTGAATGACCGCTGACCATTAGTGTGGGAAACCAGCAGTGAAGTAGTAACAGATGTAAATGGTGGATTGTTGAAAGTCTAGAGCAGCATGCAGAGCTTCATTGGCATGGCGATAAGCAAGCTTTCGTTGCTACAGCAACCTGAACAAGGCCGCTGAAAATGAGGATAGGATGCAGTGTGACCTCAAGGTCACCGAACACCTGGAAACGACCAGAGATTCAGACAGGTCACATGCATCAAACGGCTAAAGGATATAAGAATATAGAGTACATGTCATATACTGGAATAGGGTTCAATATTAGTGACTTCTCAGCATTCTTATAACAACAGATAAGGAACAGGGTGTGGGAGAATAAGCATGCCAAGGGTTTCCCTTACCGTTGTCTGATGAGAGCACCGTCACCGCGTTTGTGGGAGTGGCGTCTGACTTCACCTGCCCATTCTCGAAGGTGTAGTTTTCCGTCTCTTGAAGCTGCCAGTTGAGGCCAAACAGGTGCATGGCTGCAACAAAAGGACAAGCCAGGTTATCATTTACAATGGCAGGGAAATGCGTCTCAGTGTATGAATTCAACCCAATTCTCTAATTCTTATTTTAAATAAAAGTTATTTCACACACAGACACGCACAAACCCACAATACTTTTTTCCACAAATTATAACCCTTTTTTTTTGATTCCTCTTCTCCCAATTTGGGGTGTCCAGTCATACGTATATGTAGGCCTGTCTCATCACTGCAACAACATCCTCTGTCGATTTAGGAGAGCGCAGACAAGCATGCAATCTCCTCCACCAATTCCTTTCACTTCGCAGTTAACCAGATGAGCTGAGCAGTCAGTCATTGCCTTGGAAGAGTGCAATCAAGCACAGCTAGTACAGGCAGACTGCAGGTGCCCAATTGACCACAGTCTTTGCTCTTGTATGATGAGCCGAGTACTATTCCACTGATTGAATGACTCCTTCCCTTGGCACCACCCTATGGGCATATTGGCCAGTTGGTGCTGGTGTGGCCAGGATTAAATACCAGACTGTCGGGCACATCATACCCTGAATCCCAGACTTTTAAGAGCCACCCGGAAGCCTACATAATACATATTTGTAGTTAACACAAAAAAGTTAAATAGTAAAATATTTAATATTCTTATCTGATGGAATTTCTTTCAACAAGTGCTCATGAGTCCAGCCTAAACCTTTGGGATTTTTTGTTATTGGTCTAAGCAAGACCTGATATTTCCAGACTAAATACTAACAATCCAGAGTAATATAAAGTGTAACAATTAATATTAAAACATTGAAAAATGTATTTCACCACTTATTTGCACATTGTTTACTTGCTATTTACTAAGTGGGCGTAATTGATAAATACTAACTATTTCAAGAGAAGTGATTGGAGTGCATGTGTGAGGGGCCTGCCATCTACAACAGTATCGGGGCGGGATGTAAGAGAGGCCCACATCCTGAGCTTTCCACTGATGGCAAAACCATATGTGAGTTGATCTGGGCTCCTTTGAGTAATAATGTTCCTTCACTGCAGACATTGAAGCTAATAAGGGTAATTTGCGGCTGTGAACAGCCTCTGGTCTACTTATGTTCTTACCCTAGACTGCTGGAAAAAAAACCCCAGCATAAATCAAAACTTGTGTGAGCACTAAAATAACTTACAGACTTCATGACACAAAGAAAGGAAAACATTTGGTCGCCCCAGGCAAGGAATGTAGAAAAAAGAGTGACAGGGAGAGGGAGAGAGAGTGAGAGGGGGAGAGAGAGAGAGAGAGAGAGAGAGAGAGAGAGAGAGAGAGAGAGAGAGAGAGAGAGAGAGAGAGAGAGAGAGAGAGAGAGAGAGAGAGAGAGAGAGAGAGAGAGAGAGAGAGAGAGAGAAAGCAAGAGAAAGGAGGTAGAGAGAGAGAGTGAGAAATATTGTTAGTGAGAGAGACAGAGAGGGGAGAAAGGGAAAGAGAGAGACAGAGAAGTGAGAGAGAGAGATTTCTCATTTGTGGCAATGAGGCAAATCCATAGCCATAGAGAGGGCTGGCTCAGGAACATTTCCATATGGCCCCGCCAGACACTCCTGCTGTGGTGGAAGCACTGTGGCTTGACTGTGCCACACACTCCCCACCCCTCATCCCAAGCACGGTCTCCTCTCCCTGCAGACTAATTAAATTGGACTCCTGCTGGGCCTGACCCGTCCAGAGTGGTGCTCACCACAGAACCTCACCCAGGTGGAGAAGGGGGTCATGGGAGTACTGCAGCACCCACGCACCCGGCAGTAAAGGAGCTCAAACACCTGCTGGGATGTGGAGGGCCAAAATCGCCAGAGAGCTGCTTATTGCTGCTTGATTGGCTTCTTACCATCTGGCAGCATCATTACAACCATCCCACATTTCTCCCAATCTTTAGGATGCGTCTATTTTAGAAAACAGAGATAAATGGGTTGAAAGTGGAAATGCAGTAAGTATAAGAAATATATGTAGTGTACAATAAACGCAAGCTTAGCTGAAGGTTTTTACTTAATGTACAGCAAAGTGGTGAGGTGAAATGAATGGGGGGAAAAAATAAGAGTTTTGAGATGGGGCAATTCAATGTGTTTATTTTGAGGTAGCATTAGGTGCCTAATTGTGTTCCAATAAAAAATGACTACTTTGTCCATACTTTCACTGCATCCGACCAAGGATCTTACACCTGTAGGCTTTATTTCAAAATAATAATTTCTCCCATAGACTGCAAAATCATTTTCTTTAATGTTTTTTTAAATTTTTTATTATTATTATTATTTATTTTTTTTAACTTTAACTGAAGGGTAACTGTATGGTGTGTTTTGTATTATTTTGATTGGAAATGCAAGGTGCCGTCTAAAAAGTGGAAAGGGGACAATGCTCCTGAGATAAGAAGCTGTGAGAACAAGTCTTTCAGAGGGATAGACTGTTCTCACAGCTTCTCATCTCAGGACCATTGTGTGTTTCCTGTGGCTGTGGCTCACAGACACCTTGACAAAATGCAAGTTCAATAAATTTCATTGTGTTGGAGATGGATCCCCCTAATGCAAAGCTTGCAAGTTCAATAAATATGTTGGAGATGGATGAACTTGCTCAAACCTCAGCTCACTAAACATTGGTGAAATGTAAAAGTTATGAGATGTTTTTCTTTGCTGTTCCCCATGCATACATATTCTATTGTTATGTGTGCACCTTAGTGTTGTGAACATAGCTTTGGAACAGTCTCCTTCAAAGCTGCCTGTAAGGGATTGAGCCGTAGCATGATGAATCGCATGGCTTCCCAAGTTGTTTGTTTAAGGATTGTTTCAAAAGCATTTAAAAATATTTTTTACTGGATGAGGTACCGACTACAGCAATTAACATAGAGGGTAACGATGCAGGAAAATGTACAGAATACTAACTAAGATATGCATTGTGAAAGATAACCCCTTGCACTTGTTTGTTTTAGCAAGACATTGACCCTCCTGCTCTCTTAATCTTTAATTCATGAATTGACTTGTTTGCCAAAAATTGCTTGACTTTGTGAGTATCGTTAGTGTCAGGAACAGTGAAATAGAAAACAGATTCCGGGCAAGTTTTTTTTGTTCTCTTGGAAATGAAAACCCAAATGAGATACAGCAAAATACAAGGATTTTAGGAATCTCAGCAGTGCAATCTTACTGTGGGAACAATGAGACTGGCATTGCAGTTATCTTGAACACTCACAAACTGTTTGTTTATATAAAAGATCATGTTTGAACTAATGGTAAAATAAATCAATGGGAAGTAATTTTCAGGTAAAAGGAAAGAAAGAAAAAAAGTATTTGTTAGCAGGCAAACCAGGCCAGTAGATGGCAACGTCATTTTTGGGTTCTGTGCGTCCATGCGCATGGTTACTAGGAATGTACAGAGACAGTACTATTTGAGTCATGACCAATGAAAAAGCAGAGAAAAGGTCCCATCGGAAATTGAGAATGCGGTCTTTGACAACGACACTGATTCTGCTGGGTAAAGTCAGTCACCTGAGTCTAGAATTACTGCTCTTAGACTGCACACCACTGAATGAAATACAATATTTAGGCGGCACTCCTGACAAGGGGGGGGGTTCAAATCACACAGCAGATGGCTTACGAAAAGAACTCAGTTACATTCTCCCCCCCACACACTGAATACGCAGAATTAGGTGAAGACATTTAGCATCCGAGGTATTGTTGCTGATGTGAATGGAGAACATATGACACAAGCAGGCTCCCCATCTGTGGTAATTATATAGTGTGAGCAGAAAATATCATCCTGCCACAGTAGTATTTTTTTAAAACAGACGATCTCCTCAGTTATCAAAATCTTTCCCCGCATTACCAGAAAAACTGACAAACTACATGAGTCAATTACATGGTACCTACAAATGCTTTACATAAAGCCTTGTGACCCACATTAGTATGTGTACAATCCATAGATCTGGTTGTGAATAAATTGCCCTATTGTTACAGTATCTATGTAAACATCATCACACTCACAGCAAACATCACTTGTAATGTTGGGTCATTTTAAGTGGGTAAAAAAGCAATCATGTTATAGTCAATGGTGTCTTATATATAGCACCTACAGTTATCATGAGTGTCTTATATACTGCACCTACTGTCATCATGAGTGTCATATATACTGCACCTATAGTCATGAGTGTCTTATATACTGCACCTACTCTCATCATGAGTGTCATATATACTGCACCTACTTTCATCATGAGAAACTGCTTATCATGAGTGTTATATATACTGCACCTACTTTCATCATGAGAAATTGCTTAAGCGGTTGTAATATGTGCACACAATAACTGAACTAGTGGCTTTCATATATTAATTGTCATAAACAATGAATGACCAGACCAAGAAGCTTGAAAATATAAAACAGAAGAGAGACAAAACAAAGGAAGAATGAGAGAATGAAAGGAAGAAGGAATGTAGATGTCTAATGAGAGTAGTTGGTACCAAAGTTGTCTTGTCATTTCTCTTTTCACTACAAGGCACTACGTCAATGTTTCAAAGCGTTGCGTGAACGTTTCAAAGCATTGTATGAACATTTCAAGGCATTATGCAAATGTTTCAAGATGTGCTATAAATCTTTCAAAGCATAGTGTGAATGTTAATTCTTCACGAGCAGTTCACATAGACTGTTGACCTTGATACTTTGGATATCTGCAGTCAGAGAACTGTGTGCAAAGGATGTATAAGATTATTAGAGGGAGATAATAAGGTTTGATAAGGACAGTCGGCATAATGCCAAAACAAGAATTTAAGATAAAAGCCTGTGATTCTGAAGCTGCATGGTAATATCTGTCCCCTACAGTGCCATGTTGTGATTAGGAATCCATATTTTACCATAAATTAGCTTTTCTCTTAAGTATCCTGCTGTGCTCATATGCAAATAGATAATGTACACTGAGTAGCTCTGAGATCCATTGACAAATGTTGCACCATTTCTTCTCCAAATAGATCAAATATTTGAGAAACATGCAGCAATATATTAATATGCTGGTGAGATAAGTTTCCACTTCAAAAACTTGTGTGTTTCTGATGTTTCTCATAACTGGAGACAGGAAGTTATATGCTAGACTAAAGTGTCGTTACTCAGGGAAAATTGGTAGCATTGGCAACATCCAAATGTTTTGACTATTTCTTTCCTATAATTTACACTGGATGCATCATGAATTTTAAATTAATAGAATATTTTTAAATCAATATACAAAGAAACCAAAACACTCATAAATAAGAGTAATGAAAAAAATTCAATAAAACAAGAAATACAGCTGTAAATTTCATTTCAAGATTGAGCCAAGTATAACATTTCTACGCACGTGCTTTCTTAATTCCTATTATACGGCACTCTTCTCTTCCTCCTCGCAGGAAAAGTTGGAAGAGATAAATCTATCGTTTTTATCACCCCCACCCCAGACACTAAAGGTTAGCAGAGAGTTGGCTTTGACTCACATCATAAAAACAGCAAAGCCCTCCTGCATTTATGTGTCTCACGGGAGGCAGGGCTGGAACTTGTGTGTACTTTACGGGAAAGATGAAAACATTGTTGCTGAAGTAAGCTGTGAAGATGTTATCAGCCTGTGAGCCAGTTTATACAAGAGCTCCTCGTGGCTTCAAGAGCAGGGAATTCTTCCATCAAGGGCTCCTGACTACCCTCCCCTGTGTGAGAGTCCCATCCCCCTCTCTTCCAGCTTGTTTTTTTCTCTCTTTCTTTTTTTACACGGACATGCTCTCTGTTGTTCGTCGCCTCTGGTACCGCTGTCTGATGTTTCACGAGGTGTGGCTTCTGTCTCCAGAGCCGAGAGATAACGCCAAGGTCAAATGCAAAAGACTAAACAAGCGCCTTGGATTCGGGTGCAACTTTGTAAACTAGTCGACTCATATTTCACTTATGCCGTATGAATAATGCCTGATGCATTACTATCTGACCGTTTAGTCAAAACATATTCACAGAGGTGTCAGGGCCCAAAGTCAACAAGATGCGGTAAATTGACTCCTGTGTGCGCATAAAAATTGAGACAAAATAGCCATTGAGATACCATTGCACAAGTTATTGCAAATGTTGTCATGATTAGACTGCAACCCTTGAATACTGAATGCTATTTTATGAAGAGAAGAAAACAAGAAAATGAATACCTTAACAATGGACAAGTGAAGAAGTTTGACCTGTGTCTGAGTTAATACTGTTTAACATTCATATGAATTCATTAAAGGGACAATGCTAGCCCATCTGGCAGTTTGCATAGACTCCTCTTCAGAATTGTGACAGAACAGGGAGAGACTACCACACTTACCTACGCAGTAACATAGCAAAATGGTCAGCAGGACGGACACGCCCACGGCGCTGAGGGCGGTGCACCTCCAGGAGCAGTACTTGGAGGACTTCTTGAATTTAAAAGCACTTCTGGAGAGAGTGTTCCTGGGCAGGGGACGAGTTGGCGGGGAGTACACCGCCCCGGTCGCCATGGTGTAGCCTGGTGTTGCCGTGCTGAAGAGAGGAGTGGTGCCGGTTCCGGTCTTAAAGAGGAAGTGCCTGAAAGCACAGCGTTGGACATGAGTTAGGACCTGCACGAACTCCCATTTACCAAACACGGGTAAATTAACAGAAAAAACAGACACGACTTGATAATACATATCACATAATTCACTGAAACAGCGTCAGACCTTTTCCTCACCAAGCCTACTGTAATGCAGGCTTTGGAAGTAGCTTTATTTGGGCTTACAGAAATCCCAGTTGTCCTTTAGTGCAACTATGATTGACTAATAGACCATTGTGCCTATGGTGATTAAAAAGATGAAATATTTTAATCAAATGCATTAAATGCATCAAATGCTTTGCAACTTTTGTACCAATGTGAAAACCTCTGCAGTTGATGAATTAAAGCAGTGGGGTGCTTCCTTTGCTATCACCCACAGATGTAATGGCTTAATGCTCTAGGTTAAAAGTAAGGTCTGGGTAATTAAACCTGATCCTCTAATTCTGAATTAAGAGTTTTGACAGATAGCTGGTCTTAAGTTGTAGTGATTGCTCCAGGGGAGAACACATATATGCAACGTAAAGCTTGTACTATTAAACCCATCACTTTGATTACTTTGCAGTTTAAATCTTGATTCATTCTAAATTCTTGGCTCCTCCAGTTGTTAAATAGTTACAAGTTATTCCCATTTGAATATGTTTCGAAAATGGAATTTGTTGATGCATTCGATGCAAAGTAAATGTTGTTTAATGTTTCAAACTTAAGCCTGCTTTGATGATCAAACTGGAATCAAGACTCTGCAAATTTAAGCAATTCTCCAAAACAGCATTCCTTTTTTAAACATAAAAAATTAACCATAAGGACATTGAACAATGTAACAAACAAGAATGATTCTAGCCGTGATATCAATACAACGGAGCGTTAAATCCAATTAGCCTTACCTGTCTGCCACCACAACACAAACCACATCTAATGGCATCAAGGCACCCAAAGCCTTATAACAGAAGGCTAGATTTAGGGAGTGTGTCATGCAATATCAGAAAATATAGATTTTTTTTTTTTTTTTTTTTTACTAAAACATTTTAAACAAACAACAATTTTTTTAAAAATATCTAACTGCTGTATCCCCCAGTAAAGCATAAGCAAAAAACAGCATTAATCTGAGAGAAAGTTTTGGTTTTAGTAAATTATTTAAATTAGTTGAGGAGATGTATTACTTACTTACTGTGTATTACATGTTAATAATCTACACAGCACAAATTAATTCCAATATTAAATATTTATTTTGAAAGACTTGAACAAAACTTTTAAGAAGCATACATTTCCTTTAGTGGGTCAGAAACATTTATTTATTGCCATACTTTGTCAAAAAAGATTATGGTCTTCAATGTCAAGGCTGAGTAATATCAAAAAAGGTTTAGTGTTCCTCCATTCTGAAACGTGGTGTTTGTGCTCCAGAAAACTATCCTAGGCTGTTTCTTGAAATTGTATATTGTAGGTGCTGCCTTCTCTTCACCAGATGACAGAATTTGGTTGAAAAAGCTGTGGCCTATACCACACAGGCCATCAGTGAAAGCGGCAGTGGTTTTAAGACAAAGGTGTTTGCTCGCCCCTTCTGGCCTGTGCTGTAGCTTGTCTCAGTAGTGTGAAAAACGTCCCTCCCCCTGTCCCTCCCCTCTGCCACCTGGGGGGGAATGAACCGAGCTACCTCCAATGGTGCAACTTAAAACTAGATTTTGCTGGTAATGGTGCTAAACCTTCTCCCCAATTAAACGCATGCATGTCAGTGTACGTGTGTTTTTTGTCTGAAATCACAATGGGCTCACATATCATCTCTCCAACTATCACGTGACAATACAATTAGCCCCAGAGGAGCAAATGAAAATGTTTCTGTGGAAATGCCTATCCCATAATTTAAAGCATAATGCATTCAAATATGTCATATTTGTACAATAGCAGTTGAAACCGACACCCTAAATATGACAAAAATTAGGTCAATGTTGTTTCACAATATTTGTGATTGAAATTTCAGTACCTTCTGTTCAGTGGGTTTTTTCACAGGTGGACTTTTTGCCAATCCATCCAATGAAAATGTTTGTTTACATTTTGAAGATCCCCTCCCATTAAAAAAAACATGCGCTTGCTACAGCAAGGGTTTAGCACAAGCATTCACTGGTCCATCACAGCCGAGTACCAAAGATGAGTACGAAAACATTTCCGGTTGCAAGGAATTAAATGCGTTTCTGCATAATATTCGGGCAATTTGAACTTTATTTTTGACTCTGTTCTACTAAATGTAGCACATTTAACATTTCCCAAGGATTGCATGTCTTTCTTCAAACTGATATCAAGTGCTGTCCCATCTATCCTGGAGCAGGCCGCTGTCAATCAATGTGTAAGCACATACTCAGTTATTATTAACGGCCCAATGTTATTATAATTGTGTAGCTAGCTGGCTAAACCTGACATTCAGTAGCTAGGTACACGGGAGAATTTTCTCCCATGCAAACTCTCATGTCAATCCCCCTCGTAGAAAGGCCCCCGGAGACAGCACTGGCTGTCGATTCAGAGCCACTCCTGTGCGCAGACCTTCTTGCTGTGAGGCGAATCAACCTTGGCAGTGGCCAGCATCAAACGTCCACTGCACCACCCTGGAAGCATCTGTTTGACAGGCTGTGCAATAACGTTATTTACAAGTCACAAAGGGACATTTTTTATGGAAATTTTATGTGAAGGCCATTGTGCGCCACAAATGTCATTATTTCAATATCGAACAAATTGGCATGTTATTGACACAAAAAGCAGTTTTTTTAAATATATACATATTTAAACTATTATTTTAACATATTTTACAGTTCTGTTGTTACCCACTGGTAATTTTCAAGCTAAATTAACAGATTTGAAAGTAACTGCACTATTTCTTTAAAAAAGGTCATTCTCAGGCTGTCAGGGTAATATATATATATGCCATTTAGCAGACGCTTTTATCCAAAGCGACTTACAGTAGTGAATGCATACATTTTCAGTATATGTGGCCCCAGTGGGGATTGAACCCACAACCTAAGTGTTGCCAATGCTGTGCTCTACCAATTGAGCCACAGAGAACCACAAACAAGGGTCTCCAAACAAGTAATACACAAATGCAACACAACACATCATTATTTGTGCATGTGTCTAATCATTTTGTGGAGATGCAATTTTAGAGGAGAAGAAAATAACAACCCACATGAAAACAGTCTTTGCACTTTAAAAACCAAACTCGAGAGCAGGACTTTGTAAACTGAAAGCTGATTTGACTGACCCGCAAAAAAAAAGATCTTGACTTTGTGATTTTTACTGTAATACCTGGGAAAAGGTACCAGTATCAACACAAATCTACATTTAATTCCAAAGCTTTACTATATTTGACTCTTGCAAATAAAATATTCCACACTCGAGGTGGAAGTTGGCCCATAGCACTGATACAGGACCAGCCAACTATACCCAAATTCTAACCTTAACCATTGGAAGAAAAACGTATTCTACTAATCTACACGGGCTAGTCATAGGACATTAATAACATTAAGGTATATAAAATGTGCAAAAATACTGGAAGTTGGTTGTTTTAGAAGCATAAGAGAATGTCTCTGAATGTCTGTTTTTTCTCACTTAATAACTTACTCATTTATAATGATCACCTGTGATCACAGCTTTGGTTAAAAAAAAGTGAAAAGTAAATGAGAGTTTTCTCTTTATAGAAGTTAAACATATGTGTGGCTTAACAGATTTCAATTTGAAATGGTGTGAAAACACAACTTAACAAGATATAAAGACAGCTATAATTCAGAGGATTTTACTGTAAATTATGTGCAATAACACTACAAAAACCTGAGCAAATGGGTATTTTAATTGAATAAATGGCATATATTATTATTATATTGAAAGATACAAATACTGGTTAGCTAGTCCTTGCATTCAGGAATTTATACTCAAACATTCAGTAAATCACTTTCATTTCCTTATTAATAAACATACTTCATTGCAGCTGCACATTATTTTGTTACTACTGTACTGTGGAGGCCAGTGCTAATTGCGGTTTGAATGCTCGCAAATAAACAGTGCCATAATTCACTTAACATTCTGTTTAAAATTGTCCCTTAACGGTTGTTGTACGTAGCCCTAAAATGCAATAAATTGGCCTCCCGCGTGGTCCAGTGGTTACAACGTCCGACGCTGGCCACGGAGACTGGGGTTCAATTCCCCGTCTCGCCAGAGTCGGCTCTGGCCAGGAGTGCCACCAGGGGCGGCGATTGGCTGTCCACCCCAGGGAGGGGGGAGGGAAGCCAACATGACGTTCGCTGCGCATAAGAGTGGCCCTGTAATACCGGGTTACGGTCGACGGCTTGGCGAGTGCCGTCTCGGAAGAGGCGTTACTTCGCCTTCGTCACTACCGGTCGCAGGACTACGGCAGCGAACTCAGATTACTAGGGGGGGATTGACATAAAAAAATAGCGGGTCTAATTGGCTACCAAATTGGGAGAAAATGGGAGAAAATCAGAAACAAAAAACAAAAAATGCAATAAATTGGCCTCCCAACGTCCGTGGCCACGGAGACTGGGGTTCAATTCCCCGTCTCGCCAGAGTCGGCTCTGGCCAGGAGTGCCACCAGGGGCGGCGATTGGCTGTCCACCCCAGGGAGGGGGAGGGAAGCCAACATGACGTTCGCTGCGCATAAGAGTGGCCCTGTAATACCGGGTTACGGTCGACGGAAGAAGAGCCGCCTTCGTCACTACCGGTCGCAGGACTACGGCAGCGAACTCAGATTACTAGGGGGGGATTGACATAAAAAAATAGCGGGTCTAATTGGCTACCAAATTGGGAGAAAATGGGATAAAATCAGAAATAAAAAACAAAAAAAAAAATTCAATAAATTGTCCCATAGGCAGTAACTTCACCTCGTTTCCAAATCTTCCCGTAACCTTTTAGATTATCCTTCGGTTAGCCTTGGATCCTGATGTGTTGACCTTCTGCTTAGAGTTAACATGGTTGCAGGAAGTGTATGTACAAGCAGAAAGCAGAAAGCATAACCTACTAACCTTAAAAGCACTCACTGATTCTGCAGTCACACATGCCTGGTGACAGTGAAATATTACAGAACTGTCCAATAAATCGGTTGCTAATGAGATTTATGTTGCTGAAGGTTGGCTGGCCTCACATGCAATGACATGGTACTGTGCAACATGCGCAGTATGGGCAGAGAGCCTCTGCTGCAAACTGGGCTGTGGTCCTCAGTATCTGATGAGTTTGTTTTTAAATGCATGTGAGCAGGACCTTTGACTATGTAACATGAATACGTGCAGCAAAGGGTTTACAGTGAAACAGATATGTTACAAGAGACGGCATTGAAAGGAGGTTAATGCACAACGTCCTGGGACACAGCCCGTTGGGAGAATTAGAAAAAGATGGGCTTCTTGCTGGAGGGGCCCCAATCTGAATTTATGAACTGACGTGGAAACAGAGGAAGGGAGCCAATATGGTCAAAGCACTCACAGAATGGAGGAACACAGGTGAAAAACTGAAAGACTGAGGCATGGATCTAGCACACGCACACACACACACATGTATATACTTATATCTGAGCACACACAGATATACACATACACGCACACACATACATACATACATACATACATACATACATACATACATACATGCACGCACACAAACAAACAAACAAACAAACAAACACACACATATGCATATATTTACACCTGAGCACACACAGAGACACACACACACACACACACATGCACACACACATGCATGCACACACACGCAAACATTTTTTACATGTACATGCACACACATGCATACAAATATGCACACACATAAGATCACTCACAGCCTCAACAAACCAAAGTAATTCACTGCATTCAAACGCAAGAATAAGAATGTCAGATATGCAGAGCATTATGTTGCCGAATTAACAGCAAAACTCACTCGCCAGGAACGCAACGGTTTTTCAAATGCAAAGGGGAAGAGTTAACTGGAGCAGATTCCCATTTGCGTAAAAGGGCATTTTTTCCTTCTGGTAATTTTTTTTTCCTTCTGGTGCTCATTTCTATCTTCATAAAAGAACAGTGACTGCAACCTTCAGCTTCTGAGCGTGTGTTCTGTGGTAGCGCTGCGTGCTGATGTAGTTTTAATTACTGTTGTGTCTGTCCTCGCGGGCGAGGGGACCTCGGAGGCATTCTCATTGCCCGGGCTGATCAAGAACCCCCCAGAGAGCCCTGGATCCTCCCCCGCCTCTCCGTGTGTGGCACAATTCCCAGCTCAGGAGATATATTTCACACCCTGGGGAGGGCACTCACTCCCCATTGTAATGCCAGACACAACGTTCCCCTGGACATGTAGGCAGCTCTGCCTGAGCACTGAGCTCCTGGTGGGCCCAGGGTTCCTGGGCCTCATCACAGTCTGCCACACCAGCACCGATGACCTCACCAAATCAATGCACTTTCCGTTACCTCGGTGTCTCAGATTTCGATGCAACAGAACGGCAACAGCAGTCAAACAATGGATAACATTGACCCAGTCAGTATACCTTGAGTACTTGTGCATGTGGGCCTGGAAGCTGACCAAACTGAGTATATACATACTACTAAAATGGGGTAAACAATGTACGGTATGGTGGAAAAAAAATTAAATACAATAAAAATTAGAAAACAACACAACAATACAACAAAAAGGAAAAGTAACACCATATAGTACTGGACTCGGTTAAATCAATTTTTTAAAGTCTTAGAATATAATAACCCTATAATATATTATGCAAATATAATTAAAGAAAAAAAGAAAAAATTGCAAATCCAATATTGTGGATGAAAATATCCAGCCCTGGACATGTATCCTCCAAGGACAACCAAATAGATTTTTATGTTACTGGTAACACATACATATTTAATAGGAATTTACCAATATGTACCATTCTGTAACATTAGGGATGAGAGTGCCAAGGAAGAATACATTTGATCCTACATAAAGATAACATTCTGTGTGTTCCTGCTTGTGCATCCGTATAGAACGGCAGTTAAATATGGCATTCAGGGATACTGTATCATATCCCTAGATTGGGATAAAGGACTGCAGTGGGCCCAGTGTGTCTGAATTGGTGCAAATAAATGTTTTGGACATGATTAAGAAACGCAGTAGCTGCGTAAACTTTTGAAGCCAAACAAACTGGATGACCGTTGATAAATGATTAGGGACGGCGCGACGCTCAGCGGCAAATTACTATGCTAATCCACGCATCTATTTCCATGTCTGTGAATGCTGCTCTCCAACAAGTGATTATGGAGAACCCCACTAAGAATCGGCTGAGCGGGAGCGTTTCAGCTTCATGGAGAGCAAGGCAAACTCCTTGTCATAAACTCAATGCGTGAAACGCTACCATACTGAGAGAGAGTAGAGAGAGGAACGAAAAAAAAAAAAAAAGTATAATTTCAGATGGTTTCAAAATTGTACTTTGCTGGAGTATTTAGATATAGATCAGCTAAGGGGCGAGGATGTGCCGTAAGAAAGGGGGAGGAAAAAAAACCCTTCTCTCCATGTAATCTCACAATTAGCAGCTGGATTAAGTAAATTACTCCATGTAAATGCATGACTCTGTCATTTAGCCAGCATGCCTTTACCGGATGGAGGCCTCTGTGGGGCTCGTGGGTTGAAAACACTGCAGCGCTTTTTTTCTCTCCACAGAAACACCTGCTGACTCTGTTGGAGGCAGGCAGCAGGTGCTGGCCAAATGCTCATCTGTGCAGCAGTATTTTAAGATGGTCCCCCTGTGTGTTTATGTTGCTGTTCATGTAATGATCAGATTCTTTGTGGCAGGCTCCAAAGCGAAAGTAACAGGCGCTCCATATTTTGTTGCCTTTGGGCACATGCCCAGTGCGTGCCAGAAAGAGAGAAAGGTGGTTAGGAGGTGGAAAACATCTCAAACTCCTATAGATTTTGTTTGTGAGTCATTACATATGTGCGGTGGTTTGTAAAAATAATTGTTTAAAAACAAACGAGCAAAAAAAAAAAAAAAAAAAAGAACATGGGGAAAACAACCCTGTAGAGAGTCTTTGTCTTTTCTAGATAATACACGTTGACGTATACATATTTTCCACGTTATTGCAGTTATAGGTTTATTAAAACAGCCTTGACATACATATTTAAGATAATCCCTCCAATGGCACCTGCTGTCACTGCGAGCTGAGAATTGAGTGGGATGTGTCAGACAGCAGCTGTGAGACGCCGGTGAGTCAGTTTTGTGGGGGCACGAAAATGGGCCTTTACTTTCACAGCTTTTGCCACAGCAGGTCTATTTTATTTGGGCTTTTCTTGGATTGCAACTTTCTCTCTCTAATTGGTATCCATTTTTCCACATGAGATATGAAAAATAAAATTGAAATGGTTTCAAAATGAGAACTCACAAAGAGATTCTGGAAAAAATTTGAATGCAAATTAGTGTAATATCCCAAATTACATTTAGAGTGCAAAAGAAATGAAACATCTCATAATAAAGAAGGCATACAGATCAAAGATCTATGAAAACCTATAAAAAATAAATAAACATTTGTCATTCAAAAGGTAATTTATACAGTTCACTTCCTTGCAATCTCACATGCAATATCTGCTGGTAATGTGCAAGCAAAGAAAATGGAGTATCCTACAATTGCTGCAACTTTCATCTATTTCAAATGACCTTTGATCACATTTGCAGCTGGCTACCAATCCTGGAACAACTGCTGGTTAAAAGCTGGACAAAAACAATGTCCTCAAATGTACAAGATGACTCATAATTACTAGTACTATATTTTCTTGTGTTGGACCCTATAGCATATCATTTTCATTTATATTTTTTTCCAGGACTCCATTGCTGGGAAATAAATATATTTTGAAAGCAATTTGGAGAATTTATTTAAAAACCCACCTGGTTTCCAAGCAATTGTAAACTTTCTAAGCTGAACAAATGAGCACATGAAGACAGAAATGCGAGACTTGTAAGGCAGCACAAAACACTTGCTGCATGAGGAGAAACAGCATGCTCTTACATTATAATCTCACAGAAAAATATACCGTGCAATGGCAAAGAGATTTACACAAAACGTTATGTTATTAATAGAGCAAATAGGACATGTATTACTTTATTGCAGCACAGACTGTTGCAATGTAGAACTACATTAGTGATTCAATCATCTCTGTTCCACAAAAGTAAGTTCACACCAAAACAGGGGATTTATTGTTGGTAAATTTCAGTCACTTTTCCAAAGTACAATTTAGCAGCCAGAGCATTATGAGATTATATTATCGCGCTTTATAACTCAAAGGTTGATAAATCACATTTTGTTTTCTATCAAAAGTCAGAATGGGGTTTTTTTTTTTCTTCCTGTTGAATATCTCATTATGTATGTGTGAAGTGCAAATAGGTGGCTATGTTTAGCAGGCAGAAACCTGTGAACACTGACTAGCTTGGATTGACAAGTGAGATTCACAGACAATGAAAATGTGCTAAAGACCCATCTCAATCATTAATGAGGACTGCACTAGCTCTTCACAAAACAAATCTATGAAGTGCAGTTCCTGTAGCATAACAACCAATTTTATTGTAGCACAATTTATTCTAATTTATTGAATAAAAATGTTAAAAGGAATTCAGAACTATTTTTGAAATGAAGAGAATTACAGTAGTATCTGATCAGTCAACAAAGATCAGATCAGTAAGAAAAAAAAGTCAGAACAAAGAAAACATTGAATTGTAGCAGAAAGGCTTTCCCATGGCTAAGAAAACTCAGAAATTAAACAGGTAACATAAGGATAAAGCAAAAAAAAAAACAAAAAAACCCAAAAACATAACTTTGTCTTCCTAACAACAATAGTTCATGTGAAATCAGTCACTGTTAAACCTTTCCACCGCTAAACACACGTATAGTATATAGAACTTGGAGGCATCACATAAATGGGAAAGTGCAATATCATGTGATGTTAAGTAAAGGTAAAGCATATCTTACACATCACTTCACCCCTGCCCTGTATGGAAAAACCTGGAGGTCAACAACATGAGGAAGGTGTAACCAAAGTCTGGCCATCTAATTAGCCAATCAGGGTGCATTACCTTTAAGACCTATAGTACATAGAAATGACAGGCATAGGGTCTAATTGAGGATAGAGGGTGAGTTTCAGTGAACACACAGTTACAAAAGTGTAACTGGCATTTGTGCTCCACTTATATTTAGTTCTCGATCTCAAAAGCATACTGAAGGATTTGTATATGTAAAGCGTAAGGCTACGTTCCCATGGCACTTCATGTTGACGTGAAGCTTGATGCACCGCTTGATTTTTTTGGGTGTGGCTTGCTCTTGTTAATCAAATATAGTGGTCACCAAGGTAGGGATTTAAAATTGATATTGCTACATTTACTGTTGTCTACACCTGAATACAGAATAGAGCTAAAATTTAGTTACCTGATATAACAGTAGCTAGCTAGCTGGCTAGATCATATTCATTTTCACCTAGCTAGCTATACCCCACCATTAAACATGGCAAATTACTTATAGTTTGTTAATTCAAATTAATATTTCTAGCTAGGTTAAAATTCAAATATGTTTTTCTGTGTCATCCTTGATATGTCTTTTTAAAATGTACATGTACATTGGGATGTAACCATGTATTGTCTATAAGTGAAATGTCAAATAAACTAAACTAAAGTGCACAGTCTGGAGTGTTCTGTCCAGTGGTCCTTCTTTATGGCAGCAATCCACTTCAAGGATGTTCAAGGTTTTTGGGGATATTATCAAAGGTTAATCCCATCCTTCCTTTACTGTTACTACAGCCCACAGCACAGTACATAGAAGGCATTGTTGACATTCGGTCCTAAAGATTGCGCCGTGACTACTGTGTGACCCACCTCACGTGATACCCAATATATGGATGGCTGTTAGCCAATCAGAATCGAGTATTCATCCAAGCCATGGTATAGCTTCATTTATAGCAGTTTTGAGCTGATCCTCCATTTTCATATTTTGTGCGGATTGTCTAGAGACGGGATATTCCCCTCCTTCTCATTTTGCGATGTCTGGATGTCGCTTCAAAGCATGGAAGGCAGGCTCAAAGTAAACTTTTTTCTGACGCTATCTCAAGCTTCAAAGCAAAGCAGCGAACGCAAGCCAACTCCAGGGCTGTATTTTAAAAAAATACAGAGGGGATTTTGAATATTTGCTTCATACACTTCAGGAACTTACAAGATTTATGCAAATAAAAATGCATTTACAGCAATTTTGGGGATATGATTGCTCATAAACTCTTAAATAAACAAGATATAAAAATTCCCCTCTGCATTTATCTTAGGAATACATCCAATAATCAACTCATAAAATTTGAGATAACTGAAAATGTATGAGATAACTGAAAATGTATGAGCTAAAAACCTAGTTTTGAGAAAACAGATGATCAAAGATTGGCATTGTTGATTGATTGGCATTGATCGGCAGGTCATAAAATGTTAAAAATACATTACATTATTGTTATTTGGCCCTTTTTAATTATACAGTTTGATAAAATAGATATTTAGCAAAATATTGAAAAATCTGAAAATTCATGGGGGGTACCAAAAATGACAATTTTATTGGGTGTGTCTCGCCTTAAGTGCAGTAGGTGATGCCTATAATCAGAACAATAGAACCACTTGAGCTCCCCTATTTTGTTGCGCCTGGGTCATGGGTGGCACATCTTAGAATCATGCAAATGATGTATGGGGGATATACAGTGCATAACTCATGTTGTTTGTCCGTCCATTCCTTTCCTTTTGTTCCACGCTTTGTACTTCCAGGTCCATAGGGTTTGGTTTATGTCTGGTATAAAAGCTAATTAATATCGGTTTGCCTGTGTCACATTCTCCCTCAAAGAGCACCTTTGTGCATCACTGTGAAAGCCACTCACATGAATGGGAGATTCGTTTTCATTGGGTGGTTCAAATCAAATCACTTACTGCACCTGGTGTATGCTCATCTGCCCCAAAATGTAAGCCATATCATTACATTACATGACATTACAGGCATTTGGCAGATGCTCTTATCCAGAGCGATGTACAACAAAGTGTTATCATATCATGATTTTTGATTTGGTCGTATTGCTGTGGTACACTGTTTTTGAAAATCATGCAAACCCAAATTGGAGCTGTCATGTTAAAATGGGTGGGAATGATTATCCAGGTATTAGGTCCACTATGAATGGCTTTCTAATGAGTAATGCATAATGGATTATCAAATAATAAACATTTAAGAAATGAAAAAATAAATGTAAAAAAATAGTTTCCAATACCTACGTATACGATACCTACAAAATTATTATAATTATTAGAAGATTACTATTATTATTGTTGTTTCCAAAATTTATTTAATATAATCCACATTTATAATCCACCATATAATCCAAACCCAGTATGCACAACGCATGTGGCTGTATTATTTATTAAAATATTTCCATCATTTTTATGTTGACAAAATTTTTATGTTGACAAAAAAAAACTGAACCTGTGTAAGCATTAGTCTACATTGCAACATTGCATTTCATTTTGTCAAACAATAACATCAGGTACTGTTATCCGAGAATTAGTTAGACTTTAGACATTGCAACACTGCATTTCATTTTGTTCAAACAGTGACACACCTGATTCCACTAATCAAAGCCCTGATTCAAGACTTTGATTAGCTGATTAGAAATAGGTGAGCTACTGCTCGGCTGGAACAAAAGCCTAGACTTTGGCCACCCCTGCTTTAGAGGTACAGTTATGTGGGCAGTAATATCCTTCCCACAGGCTCTCTGCTGCCTCCATAGCATATTTTCTCCCCACTGAGAAACTGTTCTTTGAGTACTGTATGCGGCCTCAGTGATTTATGTCCTTGTTTATAATAGATGTCTACATATTGTTTTGTCAATACTGCTAAAACCGTCAAGGTCAAAGCAAGGATGTTATCCAGTTACCGAGTCCCTTCAGTGTTTAAAGTCAGCAGTTGCACATTCCAGTGATGGAGTCATATTGAAGAGGCGCATTCCATAAATAGAGATTAAGAGAGTATTAAGAGAGAATTTTCCCCCCCATAGGTTAGCTGTCAGAATGTTCACTTTGGTACACCAAAGTAATAAAATAATAAACTATAGTGATGATTTTTAAATGCATGTTTTTTTTAATGTAGTACAATTTATGTTGCTTATACGGTATCATTTTTGAAAATTTTAAACAGTTTTGAAGGAACAGCATCAGAGGATACAGAGTGTAAAATAAGGTGCACAGGGCTGGGAGGAAAATTGCAGCTGTTAACCTTTTGAGGCTCATAACCCTCCTGAATCTAGTCTCCATCTCTCGTCTTAAGAGATGCCTGTGGTGTTGAGAGAGGCAGGTTTTTTAATGCTAGAAAGCTGGAAAACAGTTTTAAAAAGGTTGTGATGATTGGCCTATGTGCTTCAATTTAAGCTTGCGTCTCCTCACACGAAAATGCACTAGAAATGCAGCAGTGGAGTGCTCTGGGAGTCAACCTGTGCAGCTGTGTAATGAAAATGCTTTTGTCCAAAACACCTTCCAGGACTGTGTCCGCAAAGCCATTCAATTTAGTTTGTGCGATAGGAAGTGTTCCTTTTATCCCTACTTTTAACTTGGATGTAATGTGATGGATGTTATGGATGTGATTTTGTCCTAAAACACCTTCCAGTGATAAGCCGCTTGACTGTGTTGCCGACAATCATCCAAAGCCCTGTAAGAATGGATCATATAAGCCTGACATCCATTTCTTCAATGGCAAGACTATTGTACTTATAACAATTTTATAGACAAATGATACTGTTTGTCCTGTAAGGAATGTGATTTTTGTAGCTTCCAGTGTGTGTGTGCTGTACCATGTCTTGTGTTACCAAACATTCACCTTCCTGTGATGTAGACAGATGCCTGCATATCCCTAATGTTTGCCCTCTCTGACCCTAATGTTTGCCCTACTGCTACCCTCGGACAACTCTGTCTACAGGCAGTCAGTTGATTAAATGAGGCATAGACTGAGTGAACATTAAAAAAACCAGCAGCTTCCTTTGAGAAAAGGCCTAGCCGATAACCCAGTGTTGCTGGTCATTATCCTTTAATAAATTATCTTAAAAGCATAGACATAGTCTATCTATTTTTTATTTTTTATTCATGCGGACTCAATCTGTGCCTCATTTGAATCGTCCACAGCACCACAGCTCACCGGGTTACAACTTTGTGCTTGGTGTGGGGAGTTTGGCTTTCTTGAGCCAGCTGAAAAATCTGGAGCCATAAACCAATCGTCCAATGCCTTGTCAGTCACCTGCCTATGGTCACTCAGTGAATCCATCTGTGAATGTGGTGAGGTAGGCTCATAGGACTGGACAGAGTATTATTTGGGAAACATCTGTTTTATGGGGACAGGGATCTGAAACACCCAGCAGGCTCTGGCTACTTAAAGCTGCATTCCAGAGCATCGGCTATATAATTATTCATTTAACGAATTTGGATTCAATTGATGTTTATAATACTGCACAAATAAAAATATTACCTCATATCAGCACTTTATTTAAAATGTTTATGTGTAATATTTTAAACTCATGTTCCTGACACGGTGCACGTTCTAAGGCTCTTTTATGCTCATTAGTGCCTCCAGAGGTAAAGTCACTAAATGCATCTTTAAGCGGAGAGAAAATAATTGTTTGGGGAGTCTTGCATGTGGCTCCCAGGTGCTTGTACTGTACTGTGTGTCTGTCTTTGGCAATGTTTTGGTTATTTGTCTTGTTTATCCTAACAAATTGTTAGTGGTTTTACTTTTCCTGACCATTATTCATTGAAGGGAGCTGATGGAGTATCACATGGAAATCATTGCACAGGGAAACTCGGCGTAGGGGGAAAGATTGCTCTCACCTGCTCTCCAGTGGCACATTGCTGCCCAGGACCCAGCTGTCCTGCAGCTGGACCGATTCGGGTGTGGTTTGCAGCTCGGCGGGCAAGGCGGCCGGGGGGGCCGGGCTGTGGTTCCTTCGATTGGTCAGAGAGTTACGGTTCAGGGAGGTGACGGACGGGTGCTGTTTGTGAGTGGGCGGGGCCGGCTGCAGGGTGGACTGGCCTTGCTGGTGGGATGGGGGATGCTCTGTCAGAAGGGAGAGACACAGAGAGAGAGATGGAGAGAAACCGTGGCGTTAACAGCACTCTTTCAGGCTACAGAAATATGCAAATGTAGTCTCTGTCAACATGTGCTGCCATCATTTGCAATTAAGTGTTCTGGCTAAGTAAAGCTATCAGGGATGTGCGCTAATGGCATTACAATACAACATCTGGGGTGGATTTTTTTTAAAGGTGCTCAACAGACTGATGGACGCAGTAAGCATTTAATCATTTCCTAAGACAAGTGTCACCTGCTGGAAGCCACAACTATGGTTTTGAACAAGAAAAACATCGACAACGTTTGCATCTCCCCATGGGAAAACTCTAAAATTAGTAAGTTTTAATCTCGACTTAAGCGTGTCCATAAATGAGCAGCATATAAACTAACAATCAGTGGATGAATGTTGTGCATTCTTTACCAGAAGGTCATTTAGAGAAGCAGATGTTTTTTTCATAGGTGGATAACACGGCATGAGAACCCTCATATAACTAATGACCTTAACATTCATTAGGCCACAGGAAGAATAGCTTTCTCAGTTCCACACAAAGCTGTGCAATTACTTTCTAATATGACATACTGATGATCTCCATCTTTTCTTCTCTGTGGGTAAAATCACAGTGCAGAATTAATTATTTTATTTGGACATGCTAAAGACAAATGCTTCTGACTTGACAAGATGAACCATTAGGACTGGGATGATATAACACAATATTACAGGGTTTCTTTCTTCCACCTTTCAGCATGGTAAAATGCTTATTTTGCCAACACAATAAAGACAAAAAAAGAGCAAACAAAAAGAGTAGATACCTACCTGAAAAACATTTTTGTGATGTGCAGTAACATACTGTATGTTCAAATAGGTAAAAATACACCCTCCCCAAAGACTAAATTAGGCCTAGGCTCTTGCAAATTTGCTGAAATTCTAATTTTGCATGCATTGCTTTGTGCATGTTACATTTTATCAGGCACATATTGTACTCAATACAGTAATACCGTGTGCATTTCTGAAGAACCGCTTAATTTACTGTTGATGGGGAGGTGGGAGAAAAACTCAACATACGTCTATACAATCCACTGCTTTGACATTGGCTCATATACAACAAAGTGATACCGCAAATAAGTAGGCCTCAACAGGATTTACTCAAACCCTGACAATGATGACTCCCAGAATCCACAACGGGTCCAAACTAAGCTTTGATTCTCATAGCCGCACAAATACATACTCTTGAGGAATTCAGTCAATACACTGTCAGTATGTGCAAAATGTACACATTAAGATATCCTTGCCTGACATTTTAAACACTGCAATAAACAATATTTCACACAGCATTCCTTTGGAAGGTACTCACATTTTAGTTAGTTTATATCCAATCATATTATTACAATAACAAAATGCACTGAGAACGTGGACTGTCATAAGTCACGTCTTAAATGCGATGCACTGTAAGTAGAATGATCTCATCTTATCAGTACGCAGACAGTACCACGGCAAGTTCAACTGCAGGAGGCAGCAATGTAGAAACACTGTTTTGTCTTCATACTGAAGACGGCCCAGTTAAACAAACCCTTTGGGCGGGTTTGATCCTGAGGAAGTGTGATGTCAGAAAAGGTGAGTCAGGATGGCAACAGCTCATTGTCAGCTCACAAACCTCCCCCATCTCAAAATGTCACAGGAACCATACAAATAGTACAAGGAGCTACAAATTATGACAAGGGATCACACATAAAACAAGTTCTGCAAATCACTGCAGCTTGACTGTGCACCTGTTTGACAGCTTTTTTTATATTTTTTACACTTTCCTTTTTTGAAGGACGCCTTCCACCACACTGCTTTTTTATTTTATTTTTATTTTTTAGCTGAGATGCAAATTTTGTCCTTGTCAACGTGCATCTCTTACACCCTTTGGGTGGCATGTAAACCTCCAGCGGATCAGATGGCCAAGGGACTCCAGAGTGTTTCCCTACACGAGGCTGAGCAAACGAATGCTTATTATTTAGCCCACTTTTATTCAACGCAGCAGTCTGGGCTCGCTGGCAGAATTAATCAGCCTCCCGTCCCTCCGGAAAATGCGTCCCTCCAGAGTACCCTCTGTTCTCTACAAATGAGATTCAGGGGGTATGGGGGAGAGGGAGGATGTTTGCCCAGGGGCCACCGCCTGCAGTAAATCAGTCTGTGGGACACCTCTGATCCCCTCAGTGGCCCAAGATGAGCATTATCTCCCACACTCCCCAGCTAGTTGACTGTTCGGGATCCCTGCGACACCTGGCTATATTTGATAGATAGTTTGTAATTCGGCTGCAGGGTTCGCTTAGGGTCCATGTTTTGAAAAAAAACATCCAGTCCCCCCCCACATCAGTGTCTGTCACAGAGAATAGCCTAGGAGGCAGTGACAATCCAATAACAAGCCTATGAACAAAGGGAGGAAAATGACTCTAGATGGAAACACAGATTTACTGGGCTTTTTTCACGTTCGATGCTCATAGAAGCTAATGGACACTTTTTCAGTTCCCCAAACCATACCTTACATTATTGAATTAAGAAAACTGCGAAATAATAATCAAATGAAACCATTTTATGGAGCCACTGCTGTTAGACATAAATGTACATCAGAATTAACTTGAGCCAGAATACTTTAAATATTACATTTCTCAGCCCATAAATAATGCAGACCAAGCACAGGAAAAACCGCACCTAAAACAAACATTAAGGAGCCGGGGGAGCCAGTTAAAACGGCCCCATCTGGATGACCGGGTTAGCCAAGCTACTCCACTTTCTCAATTCTTTCAGAGGAGGGTAAACACAACAAAGATGCGTGAACCTCTGTTACCAATTTACTGCAGGCCCATCTCTTCTAACCTCAGAGGCAAGTCATGTACAGGAAGCAATCACCTCAAGAGGACATCATCAATTTTTGTTGGTTTAGATCTTTCTTTTAAGCTTGATCAAATGCAACAACAATGGAAACAGGGGCTGTCACGATTTCACAGCATGGGATCACACAGCAAGCTCAGCTTCGCTATTGATTGGATCGTCGATTCGGGACAAAAAAACAAAACATTGTTAATTACACTCCGACACACAAGGAAAATTGACTTTTTTTTTGTTTGTTTGTTTTTTTGTCCTTCCACACCGCTGGCTTTCGGTGACAGCACATATAAAAGCTAAATATAAAGCTTTACGTCTACAGACTTATGGCATAAGTGACAGTCCATTAGAATGATATTACACATGGTGGGGGATATTAGAATGAACCTTTGTGCACTTGATCCACATGTGCCTTCATTGCACTCTCCTGACACCACATGACACTGAGTTTTGTACTAACAACCTGAGCGAATATGACACGTCTAATGGAAACAAAGTATGCAAACCAATGTTCATCCATAATCCGTGTGTGTGTATGTGTGTGTGTATGTGCGCGTGTGTATGCGTTTGTAAAATGATCCCTCTCAGAAAGGCCATCATTCTGGCATGCTCTCTGAATTACACCGTCACGTCAAAACCTGTGGCAAGATGTGAAGATGGATGGAACAGCTGTGTATTTTATGGAGTTTACTTTGAAATAAGATCAAGATGGATGCCTCGGTCATGTAATTCCTCAATGTCAAATTGTCATACTTGCCAACAAGATGTTTTAAAGGCGTTTTGATTAATATTGCATGGCAGAACTGAAATTACATCCTTTGTCATTTAGATCTTAATGGTGCAAGTGATATCTATCAAATACTCGTTTTATGAAGTGTCCACAATTTTATTGCTGGCCGGTTCACAAATAAAAAAATAAAAAATAATAATAATCATTTTAGTTCTGGTTTCGAATGGCTATTACTTTCCATCAAGCATCTGTTGAGGTCCCACATGTGGTGATGCCACGTACCCTTAAAATAAGTCCTACATACAAATTCAAGTAAATGATGTGAGTAAAATGTCTGTTTAGTAGCAGTTTCCCACACTGGTCTGAAGCTTTCACATGGAGTTGAGTAATGCAGACTTATTTCCCTTTTGGGGCAGCGGTATGGCTGTGTGCCTAGGGAACTAGACTTGAAGCTAAAAGGTTGCAGGTTAAAATCCCAGATGGACAACTACAGTTGTATCCTTGAGCAATGTACTTAACCTGAATTGGTCCAGTAAATTCACCCATACAAAGGGCTAATAGTTAGTACTACAGTAGTGTGTTTACTGTGCGTGTGTGTGTGTGTGTGTGTGTGTGTGTGTGTGTGTTTAGTAGGCTATGTAAGTCACCTTGGATAAGGGCATGCTAGGCACCTAAATTAAAGCTTTAATCACTGAGCCATGTATACATATTTCCAGGAATATTATAAGAATATACAGGTAAATGCCAAAATAAAAGAAACCTTTGAGTAAATAAAGGGTTCTGGCAGCTCTATTATGGTGTTGATCACTTTCATCCTACGGTGAAGCATTCTATTCTGATGGGAGTGGTCTCTTCCAGGATGACAATGCCCCCATCCACAGGGCACAATTGGTCACTAAATGGTTTGATGAGCATGAAAACTATGTAAACCATATGCCATGGCCGTCTCAATCACTAGATCTCAACCCATTTGAACACTTATAGGAGATTCTGGAGCAGTGCCTGAGACAGCATTTTCTCCAAAACAACAAATGCGAAGTATCAACAAAACAAAATTACAAATGATGGAAGTATCTGTGATTGTCCCAAAAATTGACTTAAAACAGTAACTGTCAAAATTACAAATATCAGAATGTTAGTAACTGTATGCTAGCGATTGTGGTAGGGGCAAAAATTGACTTAAAACAGTGGCCAGAAACAAATTTATAAAAAATAAAAATAAAAAAAATAATTTAAAAAACAGTGGCTGCTACCCTGCGACGTATGAACCCCTCTACCTCCAATGGTACATTAAATGAGAGGTATGGAAAGAACAGGCCTCACACATGCTCCAGTAGTTAGAAGGTGGCACCGCAGTGCATCCATCCACATCTGAACATTACATCAGGATGTGACAGCACCCAGGGGAGGCCCTTTGGGGACTGAAACACAGGGACAGATCGGGTCCCTCCTCTGCAGGGACCTGCTGGGGCCTCTGAGCGCATACAGTTTCCATAGCAATCACGCATTTCCAGAACATCGTGCTGGAACCGGCTAGGGAGGCGCGGCTGTTGTCCGTGGGTCCTTAAGAGAAGCAGCAGTCGGCTGTCAGTTACCCCGCGCAACAACGCCGGGGATAGGAAGACAACGCTCCTGTCATGTTGCAGTGGGGAACTCATTAAAGAGATATGGTTTCATAACGCGCCGTATCTCTGTTCCAAAGTCAAAGCGCTGCTCGTCTGTTGTCTCCTTCTGCTGCAAATGCGACGAGCTTGCGGCAGATCAGTAGGCTGCAAAATAAGCCGGCCTCCACATCCACTCAAATGACATGAGAGCAAATGATCAAGAAACGCGTGAGGATTTCTCATTTGGCACAAGAAAAACGAACGAAAACGAAAACTACACATGCACATGGGCATGCGCACACACACTTGCAAACAAACTCACGCATGCACACACACACACACACACACACACACACACACACACACACACACACACACACACACACACACACACACACACACACACACACACACACACACACACACACACACACACAAAACTCAGCTGGCGTTGCTAACAATGCACAGATGAGATTATGTTATTAGAAGAGAATGATTAAACAATCGTGTTGAAAAGTAATGAACATCTATTGTTAGACATTTGAGTGTAAAATAGGAAATCAAGCTCAAGTGTTGAGAAGATGAAACTGCATATACTGTAACAAAGCATGCGTATATGAACGTACTGCCATTCACAGCTTAGGCACCTGCTTCCCCTTTACAAACCTGAGCATAAAACCACCATTGTATCGCATTTCTTTAAGCTTTGGGAGTATGTCTAACTGAATGGCTTTTAAAAAGTCCACTCTAGGAATGTGTTCTTGGCATTTAGGTAAACTGAAAACCTATACCTTACTGAGAGACCATGGATGTCAGCTCTATTATCAATAATGTGTCAAGATGCCAAATTTAAATTTCATACCATGCAGTCATTGAGGGAATTGTCTGAAAGCTACAATCTTGATTCCACTTTGACAGAAATGGCAGGGAAGGTTATTTGTCAAAAATACAATATGCTGCCATGTTTCACCGCAGTGTTTATTTTATCAGCAACAGGATGCAAGCCTCAGACTGTTAAACTTGTCAGCCTCAAAGCCACCCAAACTGAATGACTGATGAACACCCCTTCTTTTTTTGAAATTTTGTTTCAGATTCCCCCCCCAAATTATACCCTCTATTTTCATTTGATTTACCCTCCCCTCGAACTCACCGCCCGCCTCTGAGGGACAAGTCACTTCCCCGAGGCCGGAAATGAACCGCTTCCTCCGAGACAGAACTCGCCTATTATTTTGTCCGCAGGGAAGTCTTCCACGCTCCTCGGTGAGCTTGTGCCGGCTCACCATCCCCCGCCTCTCCCTGGGGCGGACAGCCAAACGCTGCCCCCAATCGGGCTCCCGATCAGGGCCAGTCTGGCAGTTGGGTTTCAAACTGCGATCGGGATAAGCAGCTCACACTCGTAAAGCACCAGCCAAAACGAGTGCGTTAGACCGCTACGCTATCCAAGGCCCTGTGAGCACCCCTTCCAATGCGTACATCTCTGAACAAACCAGCTGAAACCATTTGACTGCATGGCTATTTTAATCAGAACATTCCCTCATAAAGTACACACCACACGGACACGGTTTTGCACACGGTAACGTTAAAAAGCAATCCTGAGTCATTAGAAAAATGTTTGATGATATCATGCCATACCTCTTACGGCATGTGCAGAGACAGCTTCTCAAAATAAGCCAAACTTTTATTGTCCATTACACTAGCGCCAGATCCCCTCTGCGCCTAGTAACTGTCTTCAGATGTTTACACCATTAAAGCGAAGATGGAGTGCTGGCACAGTGCGGCTCGTCAACGCGAGACTGCCACGGTTATGGGATGTTTTAACAGCGGCCCAGGCTCACCGGCAGTAAAGACGGGGTTCCTATTCACTGGCCCTGTTCATGACTGCACACTTTTACTCCGCCATGTAAATGCAGTCGTTCTCCGCCGTCGCTTTGCTGCATAACATGTGGGTAGCCTTGCAGTTTAGGTGCCGTGGAGCTGGGGGCGGGAGGGGAGGCGGAGGAGGCTTTGGAAATTCACACAGCTGCACCGGTCTGAGGATCAGTTCACATTGACCCTCCCCAACACAATTAGACACATGTCCAGCTTCTGGGGCGTGAAGATTATTTCACTTCTAGCCCAGCCAGAAAAGGACCTTTCTGACTGTCCCCACAAGGAACACAAAACCTTTTGTTAAAAAAAGTGATGAGACCAGAGACCTCACATTTTTCAGAGTGCACCGTCATCTGGGCACAGACACGGACGGAATTACAACATGCCCCTGAAGGATCTCTGCAAAAGGCATTAGCTGGCAGATGTGTGGCGGGGAGAGGATAGGAGCACCCCGTTTCTCTGGGGGTCACTCTGCTGTTCACCGCTGCCGAACACTTTCCATTATGCTCTTCCTGAGAATCTCCACACAGGCAGGACCCATTCGGCAGGAATACTTTATGCAGAAATTCACGTTTTCTTAAAGGGAGACACGGTCAATTGACATTTATTTTTGTCAAAGAACACGTCCCGAGTCTGAGCTCAAACTGTCGTACCAGCTTAAGCAAGAATCGAAATTAAACTTGAAAAAAAATAAGATCATTGTTGACACTAAATCATGAAGCACTAGAATGTCACAGGAATATGCCTCTGGGGTGATACAAGGTGAAATTGATCTGAATTCTAATGACTTTTATAAATAGATCTACATTCCACAAAAACTGGCAAATTAAAATTTATGGCATATAAACAACACTAGGTGATGGTATTTATCAACTGAGCTTTACAAACCTTTTTCTGAGGACAACCTGTTTTTTGAATATTAAACAACTCATCATCTGAGATCAAGAAAAAACATACAATGTGATCTGGTTTCATAAAGCATTTTGAGTTCAGTCATTGCAAAAATGTTCAAACATCCATTTTCACACAGCCACAAATGGCAGCTTTTATTGGTTTTGAAACCTCACAGCTCATAGAATATAAAAATGGTGGACTGCAAAAGATTCTTTCAATACCTTCACCTGTAGTATGGGGTCGACCTCTACTAAGATGTTTCTTTTCCTCTTTTCTCTTTGATCTACTTATCCTGCAATTCAATTTTCTGCACCCGTGTGGGTGAACAAAAAAGTACAAAGTGTAATGATGTCCTGATCTAAAGGTACCAAAGATTTAGGTATTAAATAAAGGAGGAAACTTGTATACTTATTAGGCGCTAATTAAGCAGCTCATTAGCAATCAGTTAGCTCCTAATGAGTGGGTATTAGGTGGTTGTTTATGAGAGGGCGGAAGTGCCAAAATGACATAAAGCCAGAAATTAACTTGGGAAGTGAGGTCTGACATTAAGCCACTATTTAGGAAGGTGTGCATTAGGAATTTACATACATTACATCAACAGATTTCCAGACAGAGTATGCCAGAAACCACTTGAAATATTTAGAAATATTGAGCATAATGAATCCATCAATTTCAAAATCAAGGTGAGAAAGAAACCTCTCTACTAATTAGTACTAATTTGTTAACTAAAATAGCTAGGTGGAAATACAACAAGTGAGCCGAATAACTAGCTGGTTACCTAGAAGGTTACCAATTTTCAAAGCTGCAAGGACAATTTTCATTCTTGGATGTGACTGAGCATATTTTGTAGGCCTAGACAAAGAAAGAAATGAAATACTTTCTTGAAAGTGAGAAGGTAATGTTTGTTAGCAAAATAGGCAGTAATGTCACTTTATAAAGAATCAACATGTCTACATTAGTGGATGGAGGAACATTGTGGACATATTTCAACTTAGTCTTGATAATGAAAGTTAGCTTTCTCACTGGACAGCTGTGTTTTATTGTGATGTGCCTTATGTGCAATATCATGAAAGGTACACCCTGCATGCAGTATAGCTTAAGTACCATTTTAAAACAAACTATCCCTGCCAAGCTAACTGCATATTACTTCAAATCGCATTGCAACAACTGCCTTCAATTGACTAAAAATGACCCTCATTGAATCTGAATGAATCTCATTCTACCTCATCCTGCATTTTCACCTCACCTCAGACTCACTCTCTCTAACACACACACACACACACGCACACGCACGCACACGCAGTTGGATATTTGCCCTCGCTTGGTGACAATCACAGTTAATTCCAATAGGCTGCCTAGGAGCGTTTTATTGGAACCCTTTTCAAAACTGACCATGAAAACCAGGATATCTGGGCAGGAACTGCATAAAACATTAAAAAGGCAGCAGGACCACTTGACAAATTAATATGACTGTAGGTAAACACACTAGTTTTTATTCATAAATATGTATATTTATTTGGTGACAGCCCTACGACAACTCTCATGGAGTAAATGTAGTCTTAGTAAAATTTTGAGTTGCAAACAGAAAACAACAAGCCAACAGTCCGAAGCCATTGAGGAAACCACGATAAATCAGTCCAATGCTCTAATGGTTCCTGAGTCACGCTTCGAAACACCTTTAAAAACCGAACAACAAATCAGTACTTAGACCACCATCGGCTGGAAAGAAACGCGTGTACTTAAACCACCATCCTCATCGGCTGTAAAGAAATGTGTGAGACACCGCGCTGGGAGATGGGTATTTACAAACTCGAGTCAGAATCTTGACAGGTTCTGAACAAAGTGGATCGAAACATCATCTTCACCAGTCATACCACCAGCAAACAATAGTATCAACAGACATCTCACCCCATGCAATCTTTTCCTCAGATTTCATCATTATAAATCTGGTCTCCTGTTGAACCCCTAATGTTCATGGTGATTCTTGTTTGGCCAATTTGTTTCAACACTGGCATAATTCTGCTGGATTATGCATTTTTTGCAGCCTGTCAATTAAATGGTTAGATTTTTTTCCAACATACAGATCAGAGTTTGAAATAATGAAGCAAAAATCATTAAATTGTGTATCTTAATAAGGTTGAATTGGTGCACATCTTGTCTAAGACACTAGAGAGCTCAAGAATAAATTAGACACAGGCTTTTAGTTCAAGTGCCACTTGGAAAGGATGAATGATACTGTTGTGTCATGGAAATTGTTATACAGAATTGCAATTGATTTACCATTTGCACACAATTGAAAAACACAATGGAATTATGAATATAATACAATGACTGACTTATCTCTACAGCCTTAAAATAAAATGTTTTAATTTTGTAGTACCTATGGTAACAAATAATGCTTATAATTTAAACCCACGTAGGCTTCAACCTTCCACCAAATTATTCAGAATGTATTATTTGCATAATGGAACATAGCAAAAATGCCCCTTTGCCCATTTTAAACAAAAATATAATTCAAATCTGATCTATTAGAGTAAACAGAAAAATTGGTTTGATTATAGTTTACTCTAAGGTGATGGTTCAGTTGGTTCATCATTGTGCTGCACCAAGGCAGCCCTAATTACCTGGTTTATAGATTCATCTCTCAAAAAAAAAAAAGAATAGAAAATATCCGCACACAAAAGCCCTCTCTGCTCCACAGCAAGATAGTGGGGATCCATGCGTTTCTTTTTAACATTGATGATCCCAGCCCCCAAGCCCCCACACCCTCTTTCTGAACGATTATCATTCACGGAGAAAAGAGCTGTGTTTTGAAAGACAGCCAAAAGACCCGGTGCTGCAGCGACTGGGACCGCACAGCACCTGCGTGCGTTTCGGTCTCAGCCGGCCACACTAAATGTTATTGGAATTTCTGTGCTGTAAAATCGCTACTTTCATGCCCAGTGCATCTGACAATAGCAATCCTTAGCCGAGGATGAGACTGCCAAGCTGACGAGGCCTGCTCGTCGGATCTGAGCATTCCGCTGCAATGGGGTTAGTAGTCAACCGAGTCTTTAATAGGGTAATCGACAATGAGATACATGTCAGCGGAGGGGACAAAGCAGCGCGGTGAGCGGTGAAAGCCTTTTTAAGGAACCCTTTCTGTGAAATAAATAAATAAATACACGAATAAAGAGACAAGTGCATGGCTTAAAGTGGTAAAGACTGAATAACCCAAGCAAAAACAAGGCACAAAACACAGGTATTAATGGTTTCACGGACATTGATATTTTAAGAATAGTGATATTTCAATCAAAAAAGAAAGACATTTCACGTTGGTTCTGCGAGCGCAGTAAGAACGCCGAAGCCTAACAGCGCCTCCGAGATCGACCTCAGTGCGCCACAGCTCCACATCGTATGCGTCAGTGCGGCTCAGTTCTTTATTACGGCGAGGACGAGCGGTCAGCAGACATTTTCTTATTGCTTCTCGGAGGGTGTATGGAGCCTCGACACCCATGGGGGCTCTGGCGTCAGGGTTTGATTTACAGAACTGGCTCTGCTGCAGCCTGAGGTGGACTCCGCTGAGCTCTATGGACTCATCACATTGCACACATCGACGATGGCTTTAAATCATGTGCTAAAAGAAATTTTGCCATTTGGGCCGCTAAGCCACTTAATATAGACAAATGAATATACAGTACAACCGAGCGAAGCTGAAAAAGAGAAAACGAGAGAATAAAATGAGCACCTTGGATAACAGCCTAGGCATAATGCAGTAGGTGACACGTATGTCCTGTTGGAAGCATCTGAAACATTTCAAGAAATGTGTGCCGCATTACTGACAGCAGACACAAATGTGCTGCGCTTCGTCTCCTCCTGGTGAACTCTTTAACATCTATACACAACCATTACTTATAGCCGACTAGTTTCCAGCTATTAAAGGCCTTGCTTAGACCTAGTGCTACAAAAGATGTTTATAATTCTGATAAACTCTGAAATATCTGTCGTAATGGAACAGGTCAATCCTTTCCGTTTCTTTTTCTGCCCATAAAAGCCTTTGTATTCGATTTCATTCTCCAATAATAGCTGTGATCTGTTGACGTAAATCCTATCATGAAGATGTAATTAAAGGTAGCTTCATGCGAGACAATCAAACGGCCAGACTTGTTAAGCCATGTTAAAAGCCAATTTCCCTTATACAATTGAATTCAAAATGCCACCAACTGTTCTTTAAAATAGTGTGGTAGACCAATTTAATAAGCTATACTGTCAATAAATAGCAACTCATATCAAATGCACCATTTCTAAGACAAACTGCCAGGATAATTTAAAAACCCTCGCCAAGATATCAAATAAACCAGCCAGGACAGATTTGAAAATGATGAAACACTTTTTAAATGAGATTATTTGTCATTGTCTTTATTCTTAGTAGCTTTCCGTCTTGCAGGGCTTTGAAACCTTCACAGATCAGAGTGCTGCATATCCCTGGCAGAGTGTTGGGCTTGGGAGAGACGGCCTGCCCTGGACAAAACATGCTCCGGATGACAGTGATTCAGGCAGACTGGGGGTCACCGGAGCTTGGAGCTGTGGGGGCTATGGGGACGGGGGTGTAACATGCAGCAGAACAGAGCGTCCATGAGTGAAAGCAGCCAGCCCAGCAAGCCGAGAGGGGAGCTTGTTTGTGAATGTGTGCGTGTGTCTGCGCTCGTGTGGGAGGGAGGGAGGGAGGGAGGAAGGAAGGATGGAGAATGAGAGAGAGAGTGAGGCTCAAAATATTAACACCTACGAACATAACTAACAATAACCATCCTCAGCACAAAGACACCATAGCTCAGAGATTTGGACCCAACCAAATTATTAATAGACAAAAAGAAAAAATACATAACCCATTGTAATGAAATGACAAAAAAAATTGAAAACTTTAATTCTATTTGGTTCTAAACAGCCAGTACACAGTGGCAGACTATGTGACCACAGTGACTGATATCAAGGTGAGGAAAAACCATTACAATGTACAGACTCAGTGAGCACAGCCTGATCATAGAGAAGGGCCGTATTGTGCTGCCAATTTCACACATTCTCTATTTTCCCCTAATAGGGAAGGGAGCAGTTGGCGGTGTTTGATATTTAGAAATTTGGGAAAGATTTGAGTACATTTTGGGTAATATTCTGATCTAACGTCCTTGTATTTGTCACAGTTTGTGAAAAAAAAGTACAGCTCTGTCTCCACCACTCCCTGACTGCAGTGAGAGCACAGCCTGTCCTCTCTCGGCAGCCAGCAGGCCCGAATTTCAAAATCTCAAACACCACCAACTGCTCCCTTACCTATTAGGGGAAAAGAGGGAATGTGTGAAATTGGCAGCACAATATATGGGCACCTGCCACAAACTGAGGGACAAGGAATGACTGCTCATAGCTTGAAATGTGTTCATTAATGTCATATTGTGTGTCATGTCTGTAAATGTATACCTTTCTGTGTCTTATGTAAATCTGTTGATGTGATATGTCTGTAATTGTAAACATGAGAGTGATCTTGTCAGGCCAATAAAGTAATTTCAATTTCAATTTGAGGGAGCGAGGGAGTGAGAGACAGAGAGAGAGAGAGAAAGAGAGACTGGGTACATAAGTAACTTTATATGAGTTTACACTTGTGTATTATATATTTTGCAATATCATGTTAGTATCCACCAGTTTAAAGTATACAGTATGTGTTTTTACAAGGAATAAACTTCCAGTTTAACTGAAGCACCCAATGTGTCTCAGTGCAAAAAACCAAGTGAGAAGTTAAAATTGCCTTACCATCACAAGCAGGGCCTTGACCAGCATGTGTTACTGGTAAAAACAGGCTGGCAGTGTACTCTTCATCCGAGTCAGACTCATGAACTGGCTGGGTGGTGTCATTACTTAGCAACTGCTTCTGGTTGTCATGGAGATTGGGTGATGGAGGCTGGGAATGTGAATGCTCAATGACTGATGGACTGGATAAAGTGGATGGCATGGGAGAACCTAAAAAAGGAAAATAATAACAAATGAAAGAATCATACTTCAAAACAAGAAAAAGCAATAAATAAACTAAAATATGAAAATGTCAAATTCATGCAAATGTATTTGCATCATAAATAAAATGTATCATTTTTGTACAGAAATGTGAACACAAAGGCCTCTAAGCAGGTCTTTGTGTTCAAGTCAGAATTGGAAGTTGATGACATAATAGTTTTTAAAAGAATAAGAAAAGGATAGGTTAAGACATATAAAGGTGAAAGAAAGAAAAAACTTCACCAAAATGTGGTGCACAAATAATGTTTCTCAAAGAATGCACGTACCAGTGAAAACGTAGAGTGTAAAGTGTAAACAGACGTATGACAGACAGACAGATTGACTTCATAGCAAGACCCACATTTGGTAATTAAACTAAGAGAAGATAAGAAAATGAGAACAGCTGCTAATCCTCCGATTTTTCGACTAATCCTAAAATACATAAATCCTTCCCACTACTACATACTTCAGCCCAAAATTCAAGTGAACGGAAAATGCGCCTGCTACTTTACTTGCATGTGGGGCTTACCACATTTCTGGCCCATGTCGATATAAATAGCACAGATATAACACAAATGCCACACCCGAGAAAATCCATGATAATACACAAGAATTATTGGGAAAAAAATTGAGCATGCCTTTTTTACTATAAATATATATGGAGGCAGGCGATTTCCTTGTATGAGGTAACGGCTAAATGGCTGGTTGCATAGTAATTTCTCAGACTCTCTCCACAATTCCAATACATTGTTTGTCTATAAAAGTCTTGATGAATAACAAAGTTAAACAGTATATACATTGAAATAATGTTACATTAAATGGTCATATTTTTTCAGTTGGCATTGACTGAAGAAGCCCGATTTACTACGATGAACAAAAAGATGAGCAGGGCTTCACCCCCCCCAGCATCTCTCTCTCTATCACCTTCATTCTCCCCAGTAGCACAGAGCATTTCACATTATCATTTTCCACTTTTCCAACGCAATGCATTCAGCATTATGAGTCCATTTACAAGCCTCGTATGTGGCATTTGTTATTGATAAAAACGTGCGGGATCACTCTACCACTCGTCTGCAGGGCAAAATCAAGCACATTTTTACAAAGTGGCGGAGGAGGTGGGCATGGGTTGTTCCCTGTGAAATCAGCTTTGGCGTGGGCCTCTCAGAGCTTCCTGAAAGCTAGCTCATACATAACATTCTTCCTGTTGATGTACAGTAATCGAGTAAGGCAAATTTCAGCCGTGGGCTGATGTAGTCCAATGTCCAAAAAGAAACCATGAGAAAGGGGAATTTTATGTAAGAGGCATCTGGGAATCTCATTGACTTCAAAACAGTAAAACCGAACGAGGTAGAAAGCTTTACCGCAAAGTATGAATTAAACTGCCGTCCATTTAACTTATTCTCAAACGCAGGCTCACATTCATTTTTAAAATGAACATAAATGGTTTGAGCAATTGTTCATTCTACATTGACTTCTATAAAGAAAACCACCTCCAGCAGGTCTGCCGTTCCATAAACGCAATTGGAGAGATATCAATTTCCAAATACAAATCGACTTAGAAAAGACTACAATTTCTATCGTACATTTAAAGTAATCCTACACCAATCCTCACGTTTGCCACTCTCAGTGCCCAATCCCCATTTACTGATAGATACTAAAAGATTAAGCCCCCAAGGCAACAATGGCTCCCTGCTTGTATCAGAGTCTGGCCTCTGTGTAATTACTATTCCAGTTTACATCATGCAGCATTGTGAGAAACGATAAGGCCCGCCCCCAGAAAATAAGTTCATTTAATCATCAACTGGAGATGTATTATTTACAGCCTCTATCGATGAGTGGAACAGCACTGGGAGTAAGGCTGCTTCTCCATTTCACTCGCGATCAGCATCAGAGTCATCGGACACTCATTAACCCTTGAGAGCAAATGAATTACAGATAACTCTGACGACCCTTGTGACAAGACAAGGCCATTAAGAAAAAATAATTAAAAAATAAACAATTGTTTTGCTTGACACCCCCTGAGCAGTGCTGCAGCTTGTTAATCATACTACACTGTCAAAAGAATTCACCGCTTGCAACATGTTTACAACATTTCCTCATCTTTTTTTTTTGGGGGGGTTGTTTTTTGAGGCAGGTCGTATAGGGTGCAGTAAATCATTTTAGGCAATCTCCAAAATCAGTCTATTTCAATTTAGAGAAATAAAAGGCAACGCGGCGGGAAACATA
Source organism: Aldrovandia affinis (assembly GCA_029706075.1). Taxonomy (NCBI): domain Eukaryota; kingdom Metazoa; phylum Chordata; class Actinopteri; order Notacanthiformes; family Halosauridae; genus Aldrovandia; species Aldrovandia affinis. The sequence continues at coordinate 9,744,511 of JAINUG010000006.1, forward strand.
AAATATGACAGCTTTACGGAGAGTTGAGCGAGCTGCGTGGGAAAATAAAAGTGAATCTCTGTCCTCACAGATTAGTCCTAACTGTCCATTATTATCCTCAGCAGTGTATTTATTTTGACAGGCGAGTGCCTGATAGGGCCCTCACTCCACAGGGCATGCTGGGAAGGTTCATAGGTAGAGAATGGCTATAAATTGCTTCCCCACTGTTACACTGTTCTGTGCTGTGTACTTGGCAGGAGTGTTTTGAGTATTACACAGGGCAATGCAGAAGTGCAATAGCAATGAATAACTGCTGTAAGCGTAAAGGTATTTTAGGGAGAGACATCCAGAAAACAGAACGCAACAAAACCTAAGGGGACACTCCCCCCCCCCCCCCCCACACACCCCCTACCAAGCGAAAGCTCATGAAAACTCAGGTCAGATCAGATCTCTCGGCCCCATCTTCCTCTCTCCAACTCACCTAAAATGATAACCTTGTCTCTGAGCAGTACTTTCTGATCCAGCCTGTCCAATCAGGAACATCTCACTCACTGCACGGTAATGAAGACAGTGAGAGGAGGGATCCAGGGAGAGGCTCAAAATACGTCAATCCATTTTGTGTGGTAAAATATGTCATGGAAGCTACAGTTGAAAAGACCCAGGCATCCAGTTGTTCTGCCCAACGATTAAGGCCTATTAAAATATCCGATGTGAGCTACTGAATGCAATCAAAACTACAAAAGGCAAATGCATTATCCACTGCGCTTCAAACAAAGCATAGAACTGACACAAGTTCCAATGGAATCATGGCCCTCTCTCCTGAATGCCAGCCATCGCGACGGCACCGCAGACGCACGGCAAACATAAAATTGAAAAGGACGACAGGACCCTCGCTGTCACTGGCAGCTGCAGGAAGAACAAGTGCGTTTTCTGCCGTGCGGTTTTTTCAACTTCAGATTCTTTCGAACTGTACAGGGGCTGCATTCTCTCAGACCCCCTGCTCACTAGCCAACCTGCTTGAATCGGTTTTACCATTTATATCACTGCTGGAGACAGCAAGCTGGTACACTTCTCCTGTGGTGACAGTTCTCACTTAATTAAAACCCTCCATGCAAATAGAACTAGAGCATACAGTGCAACTCTCAACTATGACTGCATTACATGAGGAGGGGGGGGGGGGAACTCTACAGTGAAAGGCAGGTCTGCACAGCCATACAATGAATGGGCTTGTGAGAATCATAGCTGAAACTGGATGGATGGATGGATGACAAAATACAATGGAGGGAGGACTACAAAGATACCAAGACATCTTCTCCCTCTCATTGTACAACTGAGATTTTCCATGATTTGGTGAAAGGGGCCATGGCGGGGGGGTGCTGTAAGTCCATACATTCCTGCTGTAGCTGACTGGCTTTGTTTCCAAGTGCCGACTTGCTCTTACTGACATATTTTAACTGTTGTAAAAAAGCTTCTCAGATGAAAAACAGAAAATGAAAATCTGTTTGTCCTGCAAACTTTTCTTCTTACACATTTCCACACAACTAAAATACCTTTCTGTTTGGTGTAATCTGACAATGTCAGATGCCATCCTTTGTAAATCGACTGTTATTCACATAGGAAATATCACATTGTACCAATCTGTCAAACCAGACATTTTTTTGTTTGTCAGGCATTGATTTTTGCCTCTGTGATTTGGAAGCAGGGTTTTCTTATACTTGGTCAACAAAATTCAACTAGCTCACTATTGTATTCACAGGAACAGAAGATTCAAAGGGGCACAATCTGTGACCATGGAAAACAAGACCAAGACAAGAAACTTTAATTTAGAGTAATATTTAGATAGACATTAACAGCACAATGCATGATGTCATGTATGCTATATGCATATATGAGGACTGAGACCCTGAACAAAGCTATTAGATTAGTATTGCAAGCTTTTCAGACAAAAATATTTGGGCTTTCTGTAATTCATATAAAGAATATACATTAGCTGAAATAAAAACATGAGCTGAAAACAGTTGGGGGATCTAGGAGCAAAGAGGAAATTTAGCCTAAAAAGGCCATATTTTTACTATAAAATATTCATAATCAGTTATGACCAATGCTTTTAATGTTCATACTGTAAATTAATTGATGTTTTATGTTAATTCATATGCGTTAAACTAAACACCGCACACTCAAAGTATGACTGAGAGCCGGCAAGACCACTCAATAAGCAGTACATCTAAATAACAAACTTTCCTTGCTCACGACTGAAATAGAGTAACTGGGAATTCAAGAACACTCGAGAATAGTGCTTAACAGCTGTGGTCATAAGCTTTTCATGAGAAGCTGCCATTTAAGCAATTTACACAAAATGTAAAATGGCCAGCATATCATGATACCTAAACACGACTACATCATTAGTTATAACAAAGTACATCAAATGACTTTCACATTCAAATAAATCTGTGCCTTTCAACATACTGGAAGACCTACTGTGACACCAAACAGCAGCATTCATTTGACTGTCATTTCAGTGTACAGTATGAAAGCAGTGTCCCATGGTTGTCAGTTGTTCTCTGGGCATTTATGTCACAGGCAGTGAAACACAGCTGCATGATACAGACAGAAAGTGTCACAGAGCTGTAAAGGAGAATGCTAATTGTGTCTTCATATTAGCGTATGAAATGCTTTAGGTAAAAAAAAAAAAATGCTATGCAGGCTTCAGAGGCTAATATAAAAGAGACTGATGTCAAAAATGACAAGGCCTATGCATAAAACGCAAGCCATCTTTGTCTTAAAGATGACACGAAAAAAGAAAAAAGTATATTTCCTCCATATCTCAGGCAATCACTTGCCATTTCTTCTGTCACATTCACTTGGAAGGGAAACAAAAGAAAAATGATGGGCTGTGGGGTCAAGCATTTCTGAATGTCATTTATTTTCTTTACTGCCTGGTAGATACTTGTGTTATCGCTCTGCGCTGCTACAGGCTGAGGCATATGGGGGCCATCACAGCCATGCAAATACACCATTAAGACAAGCTAAACGCTGCATCAGTATCCAGGCTTGTCAAAGCAATCACTGCAAGTTTTATAAATGCAGTGGAAAAACCCACAAGGGAGAGTTAATAGGAAGGCAATCCAAACAAAGCATTTCTCAACGGCAGATGTTGGATCCTAAGAAGTGGAATGCAGCCCCTAATGCCACATCTTACATGTTTTTCAGAGAAAACCTTTACACGAGACAAGCACTCCAAGATATCAGATTTTCTATCCATTTTGCTTAAAACATATAACATTCAGTAGTTTCCTGTGGAATTCTTTTTTAAATTTTGTTTCAGATTTTTCCCTGTTTTTCTCCCCAACTTGGAAGCCGATTATACCCTCTATTTATTTTGATTAACCCTCCCCCATGAACTTGTCGCCCGTTTCTACGGGGAAAGCTACTCCAGCGATGATCCGCTTCCTTTGAGACGGAACTCACCGACCCCCTTTCTGGAGACACCCTTATGTGCTTCACAGCGTGTTCATGCCAACCACCCTCCGCCCTCCCTCAGGAGCAGACAGCCAAATCGGGGGGCTCCCAATCAGGGCCAACGGCCCGGGCCAGTCTGGCAGAGACAGATCTCGAACCACGTCCCTGATAGGCAGCTTGCACTCATACAGAACCAGGCAAATACGGGTGTGTTAGACTGCTACGCTATCCGCCAGCCTGTTTCCTGTGGAATTCTGGTGGTAATGACTGTTTGAGGTGATGACTGTGTCAGTGGCAAAATTCTCATAATAGCCAATGCTGAACAGAAGAAGCGCAACGGTTTTTATTCTATATACCACGGCAATACCAAAATCTAAAGGAACGGTCTTCCCATGTAACAAAAACATTTCTGTTCGTCATTCCTTTCCCTTTCCCCTACAGCAAGACAGAACTCTCTTTCATATCTCTCTATCTCTATATGAATTCATTTCAATTCAACATGCTTTATTGCCATGACATACATAGTGTAAATATCGCCTTGGCGTAACTACTGCCAAAGCGTAACTACATGCAGTAGTGCAGAAAACATTTTATCCCAAATTCGAATGCCCAATTTGTGTTTGTCTGCTCACTGCAGAGGTCAAACGCACAAAAGGTCAAGTGCATATCTTGAGAATGACATGGGGGCTGACAAGCAGCAAGGCTTGGTTCTGAGTACAAACATATCGCTGAGAGCTCACCCATTACTTTATAGTGGCTGCATCAGGAAGGTGGAACAGGTGCTGCCATACCGGACAGCTCCATTAACATATCTAGAACAGCCCGGCTGTGGCTGAACCTGGCAGGCTATGTCCTGTCACGGTGCATTAGTGACAAACTCTTGCATTCAAAAGTGAACAGTCGTCTGTGGGAAATAATATACTGCTGAGTAAACAAGAGGATCTTTCCTCCAGAGCCCATGGCTGGCAGACAGCAGGGACCCCTGGGTACAAAGGGGACGGATAAAACGCATGGTGCCAGGGACACAGTTCTGGCAGAGGTTCCTGGCATAGGATTGGCTGAGATGGGCCAATGCTGTTGATGCCTGGAGTGGCTTGATCATGCGATGCAAGTCTCTGTACAGAATCATATCTTAAAACGAACGGTTGATCCATTCGTTTCAGCAAAGGCTATTAATGTCATTTACAAATGTTTGACCAAAAGGCAATGTAATAAGAGACAGCCTGTTATCATTCCACCAATGGCTCATTCTGTGTGACTGTGAGAATGAAGATCTCCACTGTATGTTCCTGGCGGTGAGGCAGACTGAAACCGCTGATGTTTTGGTTCTTTCGTTCTGAGGCACGTTCCTCCGCAGCCCCTTGAAGCAGAAGCCCATGGACACAGTACAACTGAGCTGCAGTTTTCTGAAGATCTCAGGCTATTTTAGATCCTCTCTAGATACCAAAATTTCCCCTAGAGCTACCCTGTTGCTGGGGTTTTCTAATTGGCATTCCTCCTTAAGGCAGTAGTCCAGCACACCTAAAGCTTCACAGCAAAGCTCAACAGTGCCCACGGCAGGTATCAAACAAAAACCAGGCAATACAAGAATCTATATTGAAATGCAAATTTTAAATACATTCCATTTAAATAATCACACACATGCGCACGTACATAAAAACATATAACAGAGATAACACAATGACATTCAGACTTCCACAAAACCTACAGGGTTTGAGTGTGTAATGAAGTGCATTATATCTTGTGGGGGAGGTTTGCCCTTAGGAAAAGTATATGCGTGGGTTTGTGAGAGCTTTTTAAAAAAGCACTTTCACCTGTCAGTTTTCTTTAGGGAAGCCCATAACTTGTTTCCACTGGGCACACTTACCGCTACATGAACCACGGTATCTTTCAAGGATTGTGGAGTGAAATTCATCGTCTATACTAGTGGTGCACCGATACTTTTTTTTTTTTTTTATATATATTTTTTTAAGGCCGATACAAATACCAAATACTTCATTAACAGTATTAGCCGATGCACTGAGTACCAATACGAGTATTGTTTTTGGGAAGGCGGAAACCATGGAGACTATCAGCGTAAAAATTCAATTTTCTTAGTCTTGGAACTGTCCTGAAGTTTTTCATGTCTATGTACGGCCTGCTGCAATGTCTGCAGTCTAATGCTATCCACATGCCCCTGTTTAGCTTTACTCACCTCAAGGAACATTTTGTGCTCCTGGGGACGGTGATTCTTGAGATGTTTTATTAAGTTGAAGTTGCCGTTTTTACCGCCCATCCAAATTTTGGCGTTGCACATATTTCAATTAGCGTTTTTTCTATCCTCTTGTTCAAGTTGAAAAAATGCCACAGAGGACATTATTTCAGGGCACAGCTCTACAGTTGTAGCTAATGTTTCTAACATCAGTTAGTTTTGAGTTTATACATCTCAGACATTTGTCCTCATACTCAAAAAATTTACGTTTTATGCCGATACAAAGTATTTTAATGCCGTATCAGCTGGATAACGAGTAACAACGAGTAGTATCGGTGCACCCACAGGTGTCTATGCCTATAACTGGTCTCTGAAATGTTCTAGCAACTAAATGTTCAATGGCCCTCAACTGATCATGTGGATTCACCTACAGAAAATAAATAAAAAGCTAAATAACCATACTTTGTGTATGGAGAAGAACGGTAAAGTTCTACAATATTTCTATGATGACAGTCAATTTTATATATATACATATAAACATTTTGGGTTGAAAAAAGTACAGCATGGGAGTTTAAGTGGAAAATATGATGCTGTTATTTAATAAACTGACTAGTGAGGTAGAAATATATAATATATATTTAAATCAAGTGACAGATATGGAACATAATTATTTGAAATGAACAAACTGTAGCTCATTGCTATGATACAATTCTTTGGGGGCTGCTGGGTGGCTGCACCAGTGACCCCCTATTGCCAATCAAGCACCGACATTCTGACAGCAGATGCTACACATTAAGTGTTCTCTGGCTCAATGTCTGTGCAAGCTTAACTGGTGAACTGCAGAATGAGAAGAAGCAGTGGTCTGACATGTTTCAGAGGAGAGCGCATGCTTGTCTACGCCCTCCCAAATTGATAGAGGAGGTTGCAGCGATGAGCATGAATGCACACAAATTAGGCATTCCAAATTGGGAGAAAATAGAGGTAAAAAAAGATACAGTTCTTGATTTGAAGTAAAAAGGATGAATGCAACAATATGGTGGAGCAGCTGTGGACTATTACTTATTACAGAACTTAAATAAACATAATGATATCTTCAAATTTTGACCGTATTGGGGTACGATACCTAAACTTCGGTTTCATGGAAACCAGGCCTCGAAGTACTGAATAATAAAATGCCATGGCCATAATCTCACAACTAATATGCATACATTAACTGTTAAACATAGAAATGGTATCACTGAAATGCATGCCATTGAACAGATGGCTGTATAAGTAACGCATATAAAGCTTAAAGACAACATCCAACAACAAACATCAATCTGCAATATTTGTAAAAAAGAATTTAAAGACAAGCCATTTGACATTGTAGCAATATATGTTATTTATAGCACAATATAGAAAAGGGCAGAACCTGTTTATTGCATTAGATTTACATCAAGGTGACTGTGTTCATATCAATCAATCACAGTGAAAGCTTCCAAACCCTGTAGCTCACCACAACACAGACAAACAAAATAGCTCTATTATTTCTTTGTCCATTCTGGTCATTCATCTCAATCTTTTCAATATATTTAAGAGACCCCACCACCACCACCACCACCACCTAACCTGTATAGTTGTGTGTGTGTGCGTATGTTCAGAAATTGGTCTAATCCTTTCGTTTCCCAATGTGGGACAGCAGTGGGGGAAAAAAAGCCATGTTTAACGCTTTTGGAAACATGGAGCTAAAAATAATAAAGTATCACAGTCTTTCGTCAGGCTAAGGATATGGAAAGCCCTATCATTTTTCACTCTACCCCTACTACTAAATTACTTTTTCTATTTGAGGTATTGTTTCTAAAAAGAAAATAATGTAGAACTCAACTTTATTACTGAATATACACATATGGCAAAATACCTACTCATAATAATGGCTAATGACATCCTAGCGCTAGGAGACATTGTGTAAATGGAAACCAGTCACTCATTCTGGAGTCTGGAAAGAGAACAAGCACAGCTGGGTTTGGTTGCAATTAAGTTTTATTTTTTTTCCTTTTCCTTTAGCCTCAACTCTGAGCACTTTCAAACTGAGAAACCAGAGAAATGTTCCACTTCCATGACGAAGGGGGTGGGTGGGTGGGTGGGGAGTGTAATTATTCAAATTAAGAACAGCGGTGAGATTCTGAGCAAGTTTTCAATGAGAGTCAATCTGAAGGTCCTTCACCTTAATTGGGCTTTGTTTGTTTACTTAAATTTATAAGTCTTAATTAACAGATGTGCTATTATAAGCCGTTTATGCTCCCCGGTCTCTTCCTGTTCAGCAAATTGGAGCAGCAGGAGGGAGAAACCGCCTGTTTGCACGCGCACGCTGCCGTTTCCTTATCTGCACAACTTGTGTTCAGTCTTCCAGATATTGCAATACTAAAAATGACAAATCTCCATTGCCACTGCATTCTCTCAAAAAGCTATGCCCATGTGTGTATGGGCCAAATCAATGATAAAGTCTATACTGGTTATCGGTAGAGATGAGAAATATTTCCATGTTCACTCAGTAAACTGACCTTAACAGAACTGTTAATGTTGTTCCATTGTTTCAGTCCATCTTTTAGGCTGCATTGAACCTTTCCTTCAGTTGGAGCAGAGAAATTGACCAGTCACCATAATCGATTAATCTAAAGCACTAATTAACAAAGCACAGCACTAGGTAAGTAAGGGTTATGGAAAGTAATCAAGATTGATATAAATAATTGCCCTGGAACTATTGTAAAATCATGTCCAGTAGTTAATATACAAAAACTTCTGGCACAAGGCACTATTAGCCAGGGAAGCAGTAGATAAGCACATAACTTCACATAAAGGTGCAATGATGTATAAAATCTGGTGATTGGGGAGGACATGAAAGGTGTTTGAATTCATCTTGTGTATATGAAACCACTCTTGAATCCGTTTAGCAGTGTGTATGGGGGCGCAATCATCTTGGAATATGGGAACATCTTGAGGAAACAATGTTTGCACCATAGGGTGCACCTGGTCACCTAAAATGGCTTCATAATCATTGGCCGTAAATCTCCATGCAGAGTAATAATTGTCCCCAATGACTCCCACGAGGTGGCTGCTCATACCATAATCACAATGTTTAACAGTTGGGAAGAAGAAATGAGTTGAAGGCTTCCTTTGACTTTCTCCAAACATAAACCTGTCCAGATGTAGGAAAATGAGTAAAAGATGACTCAGACCATATTACTTTCATACACATATTTTAGACCCAAAAAACTTTTAAGGGTGATAGTTGTTTGCAAAAGCCAAAAAAGCCAGGAAAATTCAACCCAAAAATGACAATTTAAGTGAGAGATAATGGTTGAAAAAGACGGGAAATTCACACAAGCACCTCGACCATTATCTTGACCTGTGCACTGACAAGGCTTCCAACACACAATACTTTGATGCCTGTTACAGTACTATAACTACATTTGTCTACAATGTAATCACCACTGGGTAGCCTTCGGAGTATTCAAATCAAACTTTCTCTTTGAATCAACAAGAAATTAGATTATTTTCTGAGGAATGCAGGACTTAAAGACTTGATCATTTTGACCAATTATAGGTCTTTATAGTAATGAATGCTCTGCAAAAGAAACTAAAAGAGCTAATCACTACCAAATTACATAAATGTATCTGAACTAATGGTAGTGACCTCGCAGTGTTTACATATGTATGTATACTGTGTGTGTATATATATACAGTACTGTGCAAAGGTTTTAGGCAGGTGTGAAAAAATGCTGTAAAGTAAGAATGCTTTCAAAAATATACATTTTAATTGTTTATTTTTATCAATTAACAAAATGCAAAGTGAGCAAACAGAAGAAAAATCTAAATCAAATCAATATTTGGTGTGACTACCCTTTGCCTTCAAACCAGCATCAATTCTTATAGGTACACTTGCACAAAGTCAGGGATTTTGTAGGATTATAGTCAGGTGTATGATTAACCGGTGCTAATGATCATCAATTTCATATGTAGGTTGAAACACAGTCATTAACTGAAACAGAAACAGCTGTGTAGGAGGCTTAAAACTGGGTGAGGAACAGCCAAACTCTGCTACTAAGGTGAGGTTGTGGAAGACAGTTTATTGTCACAGGTCATACACCATGACAAGACTGAGCACAGCAACAAGACACAAGGTAGTTATACTGCATCAGCAAGGTCTCTCCCAGGCAAAGATTTCAAAGCAGACTGGGGTTTCAAGATGTGCTGTTCAAGCTCTTTTGAAGAAGCACAAAGAAAGGGGCAACGTTGAGGAACGTAGACGCAGTGGTCAGCCAAGGGAACTTAATGCAGCAGATGAAAGACACATCATGCTTACTTCCCTTCGAAATCGGAAGATGTCCAGCAGTACCATCAGCTCAGAACTGGCAGAAACCAGTGGGACCCAGGTACACCCATCTACTGTCCGGAGAAGTCTGGCCAGAAGTGGCCTTCATTGAAGAATTGAGGCCAAAAAGCCATACCTCCGACGTGGAAATAAGGCTAAGCGACTCAACTGTGCACAAAAACATAGGAACTGGGGTGCAGAAAAATGGCAGCAGGTGCTCTGGACTGATGAGTCAAAATGTGAAATATTTGGCTGTAGCAGAAGGCAGTTTGTTCGCCGAAGGGCTGGAGAGCGGTATAATAATGAGTGTCTGCAGGCAACAGTGAAGCATGGTGGAGGTTCCTTGCAAGTTTGGGGCTGCATTTCTGCAAATGGAGTTGGGGATTTGGTCAGGATTAATGGTGTCCTCAATGCTGAGAAATACAGGCAGATACTTATCCATCATGCAATACCATCAGGGAGGCGTCTGATTGGCCCCAAATTTATTCTGCAGCAGGACAACGATCCCAAACATACAGCCAATGTCATTAAGCACTATCTTCAGTGTAAAGAAGAACAAGGAGTCCTGGAAGTGATGGTTTGGCCCCCATAGAGCCCTGATCTCAACATCATCAAGTCTGTCTTGGATTACATGAAGAGACAGAAGGATTTGAGGCAGCCTACATTCACAAAAGATCTGTGGTTAGGTCTCCAAGATGTTTGGAACAACCTACCTGCCGAGTTCCTTCAAAAACTGTGTGCAAGTGTACCTAGAAGAATTGATGCTGTTTTGAAGGCAAAGGGTGGTCACACCAAATATTGATTTGATTTAGATTTCTCTTATGTTCATTCACTTTGCATTTTGTTAATTGATAAAAATAAACTATTAACACTTCTATTTTTGAAAGCATTCTTACTTTATAGCATTTTTTCACACCTGCCTAAAACTTTTGCACAGTACTGTATATGTATATATATTATACAAAATGCAAAATATATATATATACACATGCACATGGAAATGTACACACAGTGGATTTATGTGGAAGTATTCACCCCTTTGGCATTTTTCAGATTTTATTTTCTTACTTCATGGAATCAATTGGGATTTCTGGCCACTGATCAACACAAAATAATGTCCAAAATAAATATAAATTTTTATTTTTTTAAATATTGTTTTTACATTTATATTTATATATATATTTTTTAAGTCAGCTGATGCGTGGCACCCTCTTTGCAGTGAAGACAATATCACTTCACTGTCAGGTGTTAAACCTATGCTAGGTCATAATCCCAGCATTTGATGACAAGGCATCATGAAAGATGACCTGCCCACCTTTAATGTATTAGCCTAATGCCAATTACGTAACACAAGAAAAATATATACATTTCAACTTGACCATCTGGAATATTTCCTTGTGGCAACTTGTGTTTAAAAGTAAACAATACTAATGGTACAATGTATCCTCAGAGCAACAAAACTAAGCAAAAAAAGTTCAGCACCATGTAAAACATTTTGATTGCTTGCTTCCACCTTACTAAATGTTGAGCTATTGATCGCCCCAACAGTTTTCTTTCTCTCTCTCCATCTCCACGCCATAAAAATCAATAGAACAAATCTATTATTTCCACAGAATTTTTATAGCCCATATTATATGTCATTATGAGGAACGCAATATATTCTGAGATGAATTATTAGCAGCATGGTTCTATTGGACAAATTGTTGTATCACTTACAGAATATGTTAGTAATTATAAGATAAGTAACCTTTCTTGTCATTTCCATCACCAAACAAACAATTACCCACAATTTGTCACTCACACGTCTATACCTTGTGCTCAAGTCTGCACACAGAATTGTAAAAGTTCTATAATAACCCTTCCTAAGGGAACCATGGCAGACAAATAAAAATACAAATCATATTTTATACATACTGTAGGCATACATATACAGTGACTATAAATAAGACTACATTAGTGGCCTAAAGCAGTCAACAATGAAAGAGCATGCTCATGATGGCTGCTGTTGTTAATCATCTCGGTTGTTAATACTGTTGTTTTTGGTCATCTCTGATGCTAAATTACATTTTAGAAATCGTGCTTCGAGGTAGTAATCCTAACCCAATGAAAACACGACTTTGCAGACCAGTGCGAAATATCAGGAGCGTGCTCCACTCTAATGCCTTTGACGCATTTACAGTTAAACCGCAGAGTTAAGAAATCTGTATTAAGGCTCGGGGCCTTCAGTAATCAGCTTCCACTCGTAGCAACGGCTGAATTAGGAAGGCCTTGGCACAGGCCGGGAGTCCTCGCTGTTCGTCCCAGCAGATAGAGGCCCGCCATCAATCTCTGTGCTGTTGCAGCGCGTGAGGAGACCAATCAGGGAGGTACTCTGGCATGGAGAGGCAGAGTGGAATGACAACACAGTGGTGAGTTGGGAGTGCATTAATCACAGCTCATTTTGCTGGGAAGAACAGCGATGGACCCCAACAGGAAAACAAATACATCCTGCGGAACGAATGAAGTCTGCTGGCGCTGGATAGGGGCCCCCAAGAAAGTGAAACTGAAGTTTTTGGGTCGTTCCAGGATGTTAGTCGTAACGGGATGAGATGTGACATATTTGTGTCGATGCACTTACGCCTCACCATACGCTGCAATATGTCACTGCTCACTGCACAATGAGCGGTGGCACTTACAACTGGTGCAGCCGCTAGCCTGTTTATTAGCTCACATCTGGCCTTATGTAAAACCGGAGACAGTAGATATTGGCAAATGCCCAGGCAGATGAACATTTTTGTTTTGGCCTTTATTTCCTTTTTGTCAGCTTACACAGACTGACCTCATAATACAAAAACAAACAAACAAACAAAAACCTGCTATGAGCCATCAACTGCAGAAGCTCAAATCCCAACACCTCAGTAACAGTGGGAGGAAAGAGATCACACTTCTCAAAAATGCAGAGAAACCACCATAAATCCCCCTGGGCTATTTATGTTTTGCATGTTTTTGAAAATCTTTCACTTGGGTATCCTTAGCAACCAAGTAACAGTTGATGTTTGACAAATGTAGCATGGGTGAGCTTAGTCACTACCTACACTAGGTATGAATCGCAGTCCTTCTTAATGTGCTATGGGTGTGAGCGGAGGTCGTGGTGCTGAGGTTGTACACCTTCTCGAGATATGAATCGGAGGCTCAGCTTGGCCTGTGAGCGTGTGGTACCTGAGACCTATGCAGGCTCGCATGCAGCCACAGCAATGCACGGCCAGACCAAGGCTCCCTCCTACTGGCTGTGCCCTCCAAGATTCTACAAACAGATTATTTGATTGTTTTGTTGGTTTGTGTTCTATGTTTCAGAATTAGTCAACGACAAGCACGCTTTAATTTGCAAATGCATCACACATCCTGGCAGGATTTTAAATTGCTTATGGTTATAATAAAATGTATGATTTATTATTTCTCAAGAACTAAATGTAGGCATTTCTATTTGCCTTTGAAAGAGCACAGGAGTTGCTGTTGTGAGTTGGGTTATTCTGGTGACTGATTTTAATTAAATGTGGATTTTTTTGTTTTGTTTGATTGTTATAGCTGCACACAACATAACTTCCTATATTGTAGCTAGTGTCCCCTGCAGTCCTGGCCCATTATCAGCTCCCGGATCACGTTTCCCTTCAGAGCTGCGTTTTCTTTTTCCCCTTCTCATTGGGCACCTAAGCTCCAGTTACAAGAATGCAAAAAAGCCTTTTTTCCCCACAGCACAAAGTGTGGCTAGTGCCTCCCACTCCTCCACTGACCTTCACACCATCACACTCACCAGCTTAATGACATTTTCTGCACTGCATTTAAGTTCAAGCTATTTGCCTCTCTCTCCGTTTTTCTAATGACTTGAGCCCGGCATCCGCAACATTAGTCTTCTCTTTTTGTCTGCTGCTCGGAGCAGATAGATTTACTGGCTACAGGAATCGATGCGACCCACACCTGGAGTGAATCTTTCACTTTAAATTCCCTGGCAGGGAGGGGCCAACCTCTGCCGAAACAAACACCCCTCTGTTCCCGTCTTCATTCAAGGGACCCTGGAAATTAGACATTTTTGTCTCAGTTACCGATTTCCTAGTTACCCCATGCTGGAACAAATAGCTTTTATATGTTTCTCAAACTTTGCAGATTGAAGAGGCGGGGAGCGATTGAGTGAAAAGTGGAGCTGGTGTGAGTGAAGCCGAGCGGTTTCCGTGGCGCTTAGGGGATAAATGTGTGGAGTCCATCTTCCCTGTGTGGAGACCACACAGTGGCCAGACACTCCTTTTGAGCCTCGATCCTGCCCCAGGTCTACACAAAGAGAAAAAATCTGGGGCAGACTGGACAGGAAAGGGGAAAATCTCAAGGCACATCAACGTAATAGTTCCTGTTATAATGTAAGGGGAAATTGGCAACAGCTCTCTGCTGTATAAATCAACGCCACTACAGCAACCGAAAGCTGTCGTCATCCTGCAGGATAAGCTGAAGTTTGGAAGATTTGCTCACATAACTGCAGTGTTTTTTGTGTGCGTGTGGGTGTGTGTCTGTGTGCGTGTGTGTATTTTCACTGTGGGACTGTGTGCATGTGCATGGGTGAGACTGTGTGCATGTGCAGACTGCACCATCAACCAAGACATGAAGCACAGGGTCAACCAGGCCTCACCCTCCTTTGGCCTTTTTCAGAAGAGGGTCTTTAATAACAGCAACCCGTGCTCCACACAATAAATTGCTGTCTACCATGCCGTATGTGCATCCACACTCCTGTATGGTTGTGAAACATGGACAATCTACAGCTGACACCTGAAACAACTGGAGTCCTTTCGCATAAAATGTCTTCAGCACATCCTAAAATTGACCTGGCGTGGTCATGTAATGCACTCAGACATCCCGCAGAGAGCCAACTGCAGGAGCATGGAGGCCACCATCACACACCACCAACTACAATGGCTCAGGTGCATCAGCCAGATGACGGGAGAACGCCCACCAAGATAGATATTATATGGCCAGCTACACAACCTTAAGCACTAAGCAGTAAGCAAGTTTGTGCGTGTGTATATTTTCACTGTAAGCTTGAGACTGACAGGGTCACACTGCCCTGACTCTGTCATCTTCTGTGGCTCATTCATCTGAGAAAATTCCCTGCCAACGACAGCATTTCCCCAAGTGTCATGGAGATGGGAGATCAATAGTGAAAATGTTATTAGTGACATGAGAGAGACAATGCCCCAGGAATATTTTCACCAACTGACAGTCATGGTTCAGTGCAAACAGAGACAATGCATAGGCAGACAAACTCCAATCTCCATACAGTCTCTATAACCACACACACACACACACACACACACACACACACACACACACACACACACACACACACACACACACACACACACACACACACACACACACACACACACACACACACACACACACACACACACACACACACACACAGTTTATATATTCCTGGCTATCCATAACTAGACACCCTGATTTCACTTAGTAAATTTAAATCACAGATACAGTACTCTTTGCAGGAAGAGTGTTCTTCATTGTTTTCTGTAGACTGGGCCCCCACTGATAAAATGCTGTATTACCTCCAACCAAAGCACTTTATTATCATATATGTTTTTATGTATGATATAAAAATAATGATGAATAATGATTATAAAAACAAAAATACCATGTACAAAATTAATATTATGCATGCCCTTATTAATCATGTTGAAAAATGCACGCTTACATATACAGTACCAGTCAAAAGTTTGAGTACACCTTCCATCCGGATTATGGCTAATAGGGCACTCCTTCATTCTTCAGCAAGATAACGACCCAAAAAACACCTTGAAATTGTGCAAGAACTATCTGGTGAAGGAGGAATGTGAAGGACAACTTAAACTAATGACCTGGCCTGCCCAGTGTCCAGACCTCAATCACATACAACTTCTATGGGACAAACTGGACAGAAGAGGCAAAGCAAAGCAACCCACAAGTGTCTCTGGGAATTGCTGCAGGAGAGCTGGGAAGACATGTCGGGTGATTTCCTGGTACTGTATATTAGGGCTGCGACGGTATGAAATTTTCACGGTATGATAATCGTACTACTCAATATCACGGTTTTCGGTATATCACGGTATCAATGGTATATTAATATACCATTTTAATTGAAAAATAAAACAAAAAATTCAACTGAATATAGTTCACCCCTTGTAATTGTATGTTTAAATCAATTGAAATCATTCACTTTGCAAATTAAGAAACATTTTGCTTTATTTGCATTTTGCTTTATCAGCTTATCGGATCTAGTAGCCTACTATATTTAGCTACTCACTTTTTCCATTGTGGCATAACGTGAAGGATGATACACAGGTGGAATGCAAGGTTTGGCACGTTCCCTCCTCTGGCCATTATGTTTCCCACATTCTTTACAAATGGGAGATCCGTTCTCAACAACACCATATTTTTTTCTGAATCCAAAGTGAGTCCACGCGGGGAGATATAATTCATCGCTACAAACTGCCTCAGCATCGGAATCAGCGTCAGGCATCGCAAGATTTATAATGGACTGCAAATGGAGGTTTATGCTGTGTAGCTAGCTAGCTAGAACCCTTTTCCATTGCACAAAAAAAACAAGAACCAGAACTTTTGGTACTTTTTGCCACTAGAAAACGGGAACTTTGGGTTTTCCATTCACAAAGGTTCCAGTTACAGTTGATTTTGGTGCCTGTTCAATATGTGGTACCTAATAACAGCTACCTACCCTTGAGAAATGAGAGGGAACTGTCTGCACGTGCGCAATCGCAAGAATGCAAGAACAGCCAAAGAGGTGGTGGGATTAAATGACATTAGCAGACACCCCAGGTGCAGCATTATATTATTTAATAAGGGTTATTTAGACATTTTAGTAGGGTAACGGTTGACATATTTTTTTCCCGTATGAAAATAGCTTTTGCCATGTGATTTACTATCACAGTATTACGTTAAATTTATGATAGTACTATTTCATATTTTAATACTGTCATATCAGTATACCTTCACATATACACTGCATGGCCAAAAAAAAAGTCACCACCTGGATTTAACTAAGCAAATAGGTAAGAGCCTTCCATTGGATAATTACTGCAGTGATTAATATGTTTTAGCTGGCAACAAGTTATTTAACCCTAACTGATGCAGTGAGTAGCTTCTCATTTCTTAAACAACCATGTCGGAAGACATATCCTGTGGTCGTGGAAAATATGTTAATCTGTTTCAGAAGGGTCAAATTATTGGCCTGCATCAAGCGAAGAAAAAAACTAAGGAGATTGCTGAAACTACTAAAATTGGGTTAAGAACTGTCCAACGCATTATTAAAACCTGGAAGGATAGTGGTGAACCATCATCTTCGAGGAAGAAATGTGGTCGGAATAAAATCTTGAATGATCATGATCGGCAATCACTTAAAGGTTTGGTGAAATCAGATCAGAAAAAAATCAACAGTAGAACTCATGGCTATGTTTAATAGTGAAAGTAAGAGCATTTCCACATGCACAATGTGAAGGGAACTCAAGGGATTGGGACTAAACAGCTGTGTAGCCTTAAGAAAACCACTTGTCAGTGAGGCTAATCGGAAAAAAAGGCTTCAATTTGCTAGGGAGCATAAAGATTGGATAAAAATAAAGGATAAAGACATGAGTCCAGATTTACCCTGTTCCAGAGTGATGGGCGCATCAGGGTAAGAAGAGAAGCGGATGAAGTGATGCACCCATCATGCCTAGTGCCTACCGTACAAGCCTGTGGGGGCAGTGTTATGATCTGGGGTTGCTGCAGTTGGTCAGGTCTAGGTTCAGCAACGTTATGTGCCCAAAGAATGAGGTCAGCTGACTACCTGAATATACTGAATGACCAGGTTTTTCCATCAATGGATTTTTTCTTCCCTGATGGCACGGGCATAGTCCAAGATGACAACGCCACAATTCATCGGGCTCAAATTGTGAAAGAGTGGTTCAGGGAGCATGAGACATCATTTCCACACATGGATTGGCCACCACAGAGTCCAGACCTTAACCCCATTGAGAATCTTTGGGATGTGCTGGAGAAGACTTTGCGCCACGGTCCGACTCTCCCATCATCAATACAAGATCTTGGCGAAAAATGTATGCAACTCTGGACGGAAATAAATGTTGTGACATTGCAGAAGCTTATAGAAACGATGCCACGGCAAATGCGTGCCGTAATCAAACCTAAAGGCGGTCCAACAAAATATTAGAGTGTGTGACTTTTTTTGGGGACGGGCAGTGTATATATATATATAATGTTTTTTCATTTAAACACACAAAAGAATCCTGTGAACCGGCTCATTGATCAAAACTCCGCTCAGTCACAATACCGCCACGGCAATCCCTTAGCGGGATGAGCTGCATCGCCTGCCATGGAGAGGAAGTCTTGTCGATCAGAGATGAAGAGCTGCTGCGCATCGCCTTTGTGATGCGTTTCCCGTTACATCTCTGTGTTCTGCCACGCATTCCTGAGGGGCCCCAGCGCTATTGGCGGCGGCCTCAGGGAGATACACCGCGCCGCCGTGAAGAATCTGCGCCGACGCTCTCCCCATACATCACGCAGCTCTCTGCCCAAAGAGTGGGAGAGACAGGCCCAGGGACGGCCCCCTCTGTCTGATACATGATTAATACCCGCTATTAATAGGAATCGGTTTTCCGACTGACGGCGGGTCGCGGGGTAAACAAGACGACCGACTCCCGGCGATAAACGTAGCTCTTCCTGTAACTGGATTGCACGTGACTGTGGGAAAATGGGTCAGCCACCAATAACAGCGGGCACTGCGGATCTGTCTGTACCTGGTCCTCGCTAATGAGACCAGCTGAAAGGCCGGGGCAGGAGAGCAGAGCATGACCAAATCCTTTCTTCTGACAGACTTCACATAATTAAGGGTGGTGCGTTAAGTGGGAGTCATTGCTCTCCTGAATATTAATGATGACATATTTGAAAGGGGGGTCACCTGCAGAACAGTTAGGAAAGAATAAATGATTTATTGCCCTGCTGGTACTAAGGGAAATATAAGGAAAGCCAAGATCTTGCCGTCCGTGCTTGGAAATGTTTTTCACTCATTTAAAGCACATGCTACTGTAGACTACAAAGGCTGTAAAAAAGGTTTAACAATACTAATTATAATAGCCATCATTGGGAGTATTAAATACATAATCACATTTGAAAACGAATTTTCTCTATGGTAAAGGGCTTTTGAGGACGCTCGGTCTCAAACCATGTACCATCCTTGAATTGAGTTCAATCAAAATGGCAACAAAGTAAGTGTGTCAGCAATGATAATCACTGGGAAAAACAGACACAGGCCACCCCTATGCATTCCATGGCATGAATCAGGAAGAAAAATCAGACATCTTAAACGCTTGTTCGAAATAACTGATAAGGCTGAGTGATCTTGGTTTCAACATTCGGGAATTCCCAAGGTACATCCACAAAGAATCCAGAGCACTCCAATCACAACATCATTCTCATTCTTTGCGAGCAACCAGTGAAATCAGAGTTAATGCCAATGCCAGCAGCAACATTAAGTAAGGGCTCCATTGGTTCATAGTGCTGAAGAGTTTCAGCTGTTGTGTCACCTTCCAGCAATATTCTCAACAAAGCAAAGACAAATATAATGGCTGCTATGTACAACACACCAAAAAAGAATCTTCCATATTACGGAGGCTCGTCTGGCCTAAAAGAACCTGCACTCTGAAGTATCACTCCTTAGTGCCCAACACAGAAACTCTTATATAATGGAATGCCTGCAATAGATAAGCTGCAATTATTTTCTGGACAGACCAGCCAACAGCCTTTTCACAGGACCCTCCACTTTGGTGACAATTTTAGCATCCCTAGACGGCTTGCGTCTAGTGCAAGGCGATATCAATTGCTAATTACGTCCAGTGCTGGTCACAGCAGAGGTCTCAGACTCCAAAGGCACTGCAGTTGCTTTTGCACTGTATGCTTTCTAATGAAATGTTAGACATTCCACCTCATGTTCCTGCCTGCGCAAAAGTCAATTTATTAATGCTAGCCTTGAAATGCGTTCAAAACAATGTTGCCATAAAATAACTAGAAAATAAAAACATCAAATGGCAATAGAAAATGTGTACACCTGTCAGCAGTGTCTCAGCAAATAAAGTCAAAGAAAAGAAAATGAAATGACAAATTATGGCACCTGATAAATATCGACATAATAAGAATCATCTCTGCAAGCTTCATGGTATAAATTCACTCAAAATAAGCTCCTTCAAAGCACGCACATGCCTGTACATGCACACACACGCGCACACAGCTTTTTCTTGCCAGTCCCGGCACCCTGTGGTGAAATGCACTCCGAACATGTACTTGGGGCTGTTGAAGGCTGGACACACCCTGAGGGAAGTGACATTTAATAGATCACTCTGGACTGTATTGTCTGGTCACAGTTTCTGGCAGTAAAAGACACAAGCACACTCCCCTCAATTAAGCTGTCCCTACAGAGGCCAGTGCGTTAAGAAGAAAAAAAAAAAGAAAAAAAAGAGAGGAAAAATGGCTATTGATTGAGCAGTGGAATTACAAAGCCAAAAAAGTTTACAAATGCACAAATTTACAAAGGACATTTCTAGCGCTGTGGAGGCGACACGTTCTATTTGAATGTGTGTAAGTTGCCAGCTAAATGCTGTGGACTGGCCTTTTCCAGCCAGAAAATTAGGTCACCCATGAGCAAAAAAAAAAAAAAAATCAGACATTGGCAGTTGTGTTTTATAATGCGTAGAGACTGGATATTTGTGTATGCGTGCGTGCGCGCGGGTGTGTGTATGTGTGAGTTACTCACGATAGCATTCACCTTCAATGTGTTTTCTGAAGCGTGGTAAAATATATTTTTTTTAAAGAAAAAATATGGAGTGTAGGGGAGATCGTTTAAATGTATTAGCATTTTAATAGAAAGATAAGGATAGGCTCCTTCGAGTCCTGAAAAACGGCTTGAAATGGATAACACTTTAAACTTTACTATTCGGCCAGTAGGCAGTCAGAATGTTAAAATAAATCCATTTTTATACACTGACCCCAGTTTCCCACAACAAAATGACTTTAATAGCATAAACACTCTTTTTATGCTTACTATAATAGAAAGCCTCAAAAGATGGCCTGGAATTAACAATGTAACCTTGTGCAATTAGTTATCAGGCTTAAGAATGGGGAGAATGGCTGAGGTGACCAGCATGCTGGACTCTTCTGGGCCACAGAACAGGACAACACAGTCTCTGGCATGACACACAGGAAAGGCGGAAGACACAAGACCTATAGGCCAACCAATCCTGCCAAACATCGCCCCACCGGTCAGTCTGTTGCCACGTAAAGACATGATGCGCCCTTCCGTTTCAGAGGCTGTCAGACCGCATAAGGAGCAAAGTTACAAGCCAAGGGCTCCATTTGAGCACCACCCACCCCCGCAGCCTACGTTCAAAACAGACCAGATGATAATCCTTCTCATAACCATTCTACATCGTGTGGGGTACAATAGTCCTTTTGAGTCATTGCCGAAAAAATTAGCAGTCAAAATCCGGCCTTGCAGGAAATAATGCACCGTAAATGCCTTTGGTAATTCACTTCTTGATATTTCTATAACCAAACGTGAGGGACTCTGAAAGTGAGCCACTGAAAGTGATTTTTTAAATGCAGCACTCTCTTGCAAAGCACTTCGCCCAGTCATAAAGAATCAGCATCAGACAGTTCAGAGACGGGGACAGCGCAGGGGCTCACAAGCTGCTCTGAGACCCTTAGTGAGAATCTTATTTAGAGTTATATGAATGAATCAAACCTGCTACCCCTCTACTGCCTCCCCATGTCCACTTGAACAAATTAGTTAATAAACATAGTTCTAATGAGTTACAAGTTGCTGTTGGGGACCTCGATCACCATTACACACAAATAAGATCGGTCAGCTTTACCCTGCATTCCAGCTAAGAAACATTGAATACTTTCATGCACACGAGAAACCTAGTTGTGTTTGCATTTATTTTCATCTATATTTTAGCCTGTGTAGGACTTCCTCATCAAGTGACAATGACATCAAAATATATTCATGCATGAAGAGAATTCATAGGACAATTAAACTGTACAAGCATGGCTGTGACTACAGACTTATCAGCAGGGGCATTCTGTGCATGATACAAAGAATTGCTTCCGAATCCCCCCCCAAAAAACACTCCTGCTGTCCTTTTATATTAGTTTAATCAAGGATGGTTTTCATGGTCTGATTCTGTTTCACTAATTGCCAGATTAAGACAAACCTGATCTGCAGTTCACTCAGCTTCTTTTGAGGAATCCACATCCTCTTCCCATCTCACTCCACTGCTATGATAACAAACCCAACACGTTTCACCCAATCGCATCCTTGAACTAACTCCAACTGGAAGGAATATAGACGGAAAAACATCACCACCTCAGGAGCAGATAAAAGCCGTGGCAACAGATTATCATTACAGCATATAGGAACTTGGTCAAACATCAAAGGATCCAGGAGCGTCTTTGAATAAGGGAGTAATCTCATCTATTCTTCCGCTGTCTCCCCCGCCCGCCCGCCCTGCTCTGAATGTGGAAACTCATAGCCTTCATGCAGCAGCCCCAACGACTCGCCACTTCCCTGTCATTACCTGGAGTCTTGGCGGCAGGGGTCCCAGGAGCTGAAATCATGCTTTTGTTGCCCGGGATCGGCCGGGCGCTCGCTCATTGTGGTGTCAGACAACTCCCACACTCGTCCTGCTCCCTCTCTCCAAACCGCGGCAGTCCCCCTTCCGCTCTCTCATTCCTACAAGGCGCGGGGAGGTAGTGGAGAACAAAGTTCCCCGATCGCGGTTGTGCTACCCTCGCTGGAGCTCCCCGGGGAGAGAAGAACAGAGGGATCCGACTGCTGCTCATTTCACAAAAAGTCTGATATGAAAACTTTCGACATCATTATTTCTCCAAAAGCTCTCATCTGGATAAGCAGAGAATTCTCTCTTCACAGTTTTTAAAGCAACGAGTCTGAGCCCACTGTAGCCACACAACTTATTTTTTCTTGCTCACTTGTTTCTCTCCCCCAACTGTGGACGCGCACAGGGAATCTCAGCTCCAGAGTCTATGGCACTGCCTCCTTCTCTACCACAGCAATGTAAATAATGAATACTTACTGCGGGGTTGCAGTAATCTTCCAGCAGTACTGTACGCAAAAAGAATGGCACAGTACATCAGAGTATTTTTAAAATCTTTTAACAAAATGCAGCGCTGTCATGAAAATGGGTGCAAGCCCCTCCTGAGAAAGAGCGTACAGCCTTTAAGCCTTTAAACATTTTATTTATTTATTGAACCCGGTTGATAAATGTAAATTCAAGAGTCACTTCAAGGAAAAACCCCTTCGATGGCCGCATGCTGTTAAAAGCCACTCATGTCTTCATTTTTAACCTTAATTAGCTGATTCTATACATGAACGTAAATAATCTCTTAAGAAAAATAGGAAAACAGAACAAAAAAGCAGGTTCCCTGAGGAACATAAATCCAGTGCACATTGATCACTGGTAAATACGGAAACACTTCCTAAGCTGTGACAGCACAACACAACACAGTACTGTGCGAAGTGTTGATGTGATCTCTTAGCAGGAAATGCTTAGCAAACAGAGAGACTGACGGCTGAAGCACGTCGAGGGAATGGTTATCCATTTAGCGTGCACAAAGATCTAACCGCCTCTAAATGTGTTGTGAAACACGCCTGTGTGCTTCTGATTTGGTTTGTCACATGGAATGTGCCAAAGTTTATGGTGCATCAGCGCAAAATAATCAAGGGAACCTGCTGTGATTTCTACTCCACTTATGACAGACGCAACCATCAACTATATGAGCACTAAGCAAATATAAATGAAATTCACCTTTTTTTCCATTTATAACCCAGCAAAACATAGGAATTGTCAAAATCTCCCCAGTAGCATTCAGACCATTATAGGCCTCCTGCACGCTACCTTGACAGAATGCACATGACAGCAGTTACGGACATGCTCTCTTCTAAACAGACTGTTGCAAAGCATTCTGGACTGCTCCTTTTATCTTTTACCAACCAACTGGAACAAGCAGCTCCTCTTACATTAAGGGAAGAACAGTCGGGGTGGGGGAGAAAGACTTGGGTTCAGGCTTTGGTCTTCTTCAATCGTTGTACACGTTTCCTCTTTGAACTGTCAATCAGTTCCTGAGCATCTACATTAGAGTGAGAACCACAATTATTTAAAAACAAACAATAATAGTATGCAATCACTATGCAAGGAAAAGACATGAATGAATGGGTAGAACGCATTCCCAGTGCTCTTAGTAATATATTTTATGAAATATATGTTTGCAGTTCATACAGTGCAAGCAAAATCTGGAGAAGAGTGATGATCTTTAAAATGAGGTGAAGCAGAGCTTCCACATGGATTTTTTCCCACTTTCATCTACAGATGCACTAAGAACAGCACTTCCCAAACAGCACATCAGTTATCCGTAATGCAAGCCTGGGGATATTCCCTCTATTAGATCACGATATATAAATGTGCTTCATCAGACAAATTTCAGTTTTAGCCTACGTGACTGGCTGTGAGTGCATCCCTCTCGTGAACATGACAAATGAGTCTCCACAAAGATGAGCCATCTCAAATGACATGTTCTCAGACAGGGGAATGGTCTTTGTGAATCAGCAGTCCTCCAGTGGAGTGGGACCGTAGTTACTTGAGGAGCGCTTGCTTTGTTTACCGCGCTGCTTAATGATGACAAATGCACGTTTTTAACTCCGCCTCCTGTGGGAGGACGGGCCAGCTCGCCGAGGTCTGGATCTGTCCAATCAGCACACTAAATCTGTTTCTATATGTTCATCCACAATCAACTGCACAATCATCTCTAACATTCATTCTGTACCCAGAGCTTCATGAGTAAATTCACTTTGCCTGCGATGTCAAAGTTGTTGAACAAAACAAGGGCAGAATGAGAGCAGATCTTCCACTTGAAAGATACAAAAATAACAAACAGAATGGACAATAAAAAATAAAAAAAAAACTATTTGGTGAATCAAAAAATATATTTCAACATGCCATGTCCAGATTAGTCTCTTTGAGAGTGGTGTGAAAGAACGGCGGCCAACTATATCCAAAGGCATCAATGCGAACATGTGCTACAATAATGGTGACTGGCACCTCTTCAGCTGCGTCTGTTGGATAGCAACAGAGAGAAACTATATAAAAGGCGACCTAATTAAATGCACGTTCCCCCTCTTCAAGGAATTCCTTCATGTTAACCCAGAGAAACAGCAGGACGGATGATTCTGGGCAGAACTATTTGTTTAAGTAGCCTTTTATTGGAGGATCAAACACCCCAATTTCAGTCACAATTCCCAGGCCTGCTGCCGATTAATTCAAATTAAATGGGACGGAGGGAGATTTCAGGCAGCACTGAGCATGTGGTGACCAATATCTGATATATCCAATGTAAAGTGACTGAGTGGAGAGGTGTTATGTTGGAACACTGACAACTTTGCTTTTAATTGAGAGATCAAATTATTTTTATCCAATTAGAATAGAAAAACAGAGCAATGCAAAGACCCATTTCAAACATTCTAGCGGAATTCAAATATCAACAAATTAGACAGAGAGATTAAACATAATTTGTTTTCCAACTGAAACTGTAAACCTAGTAAGCATCCTAGCATACATCACAATAAACTCATTTAAATTCAAAGTAATGAGTATCTAAGGTTTCAAACAGGTTAGTTCATTTCAATCTTAATTTTGGGAACATTTTCATTAAATGGTGGTCTTTTCCTGTCTTGTATGGGAAGTAGGGGGAGGTGGTGGCTTTCTTCTATTCCAGACATTCTATTTCCCTGTGAGACATACACCCATGTGAGAAAGGATATTTATTTTTGTCACATCAATAAATGAATGACGAATGAATACAACATCGCTAAATACCTTGTTGCACTTTTTTTGAGAAGAGAAGAAAATGCTCTTTAAATGAAGGGAAATGAATTATAATGACAAAGAGAAAACACAAATGTGAGGAGACATTTGGAAATAGGACAACTGGAGGGGCCAAATCTGCTGATTAATTACAATTGAGAGGGGGTGGGGGGAGTGATTGAGAGCCAGGAGACCGGGGGATATGTAATCAGTAATCCTTGACATTTTGTGTGATGGCAGAGGGTGCAGAGGGGAGCTGTCATAAAGTAGCCAAATGGCTTTTTCCACCTCCACCAAGGGCACGCTCCTGCTGCTGGCAGTTTGAGCAAGAAACGGTAATGATGCAGACAACAGCCTGCACAAACACTGAACGCTGACTCCAGCACCAGTCTGATCAGAGGGCCGCTTTAAGCATCACCACACCTACAACAACCCACAGTGCACAAACAAACCTCTCCAAAGATCACACACACGCACGCAAGCAAGCACGCACGCACACACATAAAATAAAATAAACTTTTACTGCACACAATTATTTTTGAGCTTTTAAATGCACATACCTATACTTTAAAAACACTGACTGTCACACAGGATGTTGTAGGTAACTAAAGGTATATTGTTCTCAAAAGTGGGCAGGCACAAAGCTGATGCACACAAATGCTGTTAGTTTCATCCAGAAAAAAAAGCTTCTTC
This sequence comes from Aldrovandia affinis, assembly GCA_029706075.1. Lineage (NCBI taxonomy): Eukaryota > Metazoa > Chordata > Actinopteri > Notacanthiformes > Halosauridae > Aldrovandia > Aldrovandia affinis. Next base: position 9,771,140 of record JAINUG010000006.1, read on the forward strand.
CTGTAACTCGATCTCTATCGCCGGGTCACAACCTACCGGACCTCTACCAACCCAAAACAAAAGAGCATCTCCATTACCTCCCACACAGACATTATCAGTTTAATTACTAAGGATGTCCATTAAAATGCTTGTCAAGCATGCTTTCAGCAAAGCAGGTAATGAGAGCAAAACGTCTTACCAAGTTCAGATTTGTAGCCTAAATCTGTGGCCTGATCCATTAATTGCTGATTGTGGTTCAAAAACGGGGAACATTCAGATTCTGCAATCCAAAGTTCTCTCCCCAAACTACTCAGAAACACTTCAGCTGATTCGATTCAGTCAGAGCCATATGAAATGCAAGGCCTTGGTCCACTGTGCCATTGACGTGATATCTCAGAACAAGCGCTTGCTCCAGGCTAGGGTTGTTAGCCTTCTCATTGACTGCGTTCGTGGCAAAACGCAGCATTCCCCACACACCCTCCGCTCCCCAGCTCACTGCCTTTTACCCAATTAAAGGTTCCGCCTGGAATATCAAATCCAGCAATAATTACGCTTTTTAATGTCGAAAATGATCCCCTATGATGATTTTTCACCAGATTGAAACAATGCTGCTCTCAATGCCATGAATAATTTAACGTTGCCACTGGCCGTTTAGAAGTTGGTTGACAACTACTCACAGGGTATCTGAAGTCTCTGCCTCTTTGTGCCTTTGATTTCAGGGTAGTTTCCCTTTCCACCCTTTACACGCTTGCCTGGGCAATGGAACTATTGGAATTCAGAGTATTCTAAAAGAATGCGTTGATATACAAAATTGCCTCTCAGCTGAGCAGTTTAATCTGTTCTTTTCCCCTCTCACTCGAGTGTTCAACAGCATAGCATTTCTGTAAGAATGACTCATGTAAAAATAATAGGAGAAATCTATTTTACACAAGTCTTATTTCATCTTTTTCTCTTTTTTTACTTGCAGTGCATTTGAGGAGATACAGACACATATAATATGGTTACCCCATAATCTGATTACTTAAGGTTAAGAGGATGAAGAAGGATATATTGCAGCTATTACTTGGCAAATTATTTGAACGGTTTTTAAAAAAAAGAAAAGAAAACAAATTGCACCTGGTTTCATGTGGTTAGCCCCCAGAGATTCCAAGAAAGAGCAAATGGACGAACGCACCAAAGCACACCTTATGGCTGTTGCCATAAATCACAGGCTTAGGAGTGGGAAACAACATCCCAGAAATTATGACAACCAAACAGTATTTACACCTTGGCAAAAAGGCCCTGCCATCTGCAAATACACAGTCAGGCCCAGAATTATTGGCATCCTAGATTAATTATATATATTTTTTTCTTAAAATAAATAAATAATAATGTTACACAATTATTGCCACCCCTGTTTTCAGTACTTGGTGCAGCCTCCCCTAGCAAGGAGAATGGCACTCAGTCCATTTATATAATGTTTGTTAAGTTTGCAGAACACATTTGGAGGGAGCTTGGACCATTCCTCCATGCAGAGTTTTCAATATGGTCCTGAGACGGAGATGGCCATTGCAAAACATTGATTTTCTTTTCACAGAACCATTTCTGTATTGATTTTGAGGTTTGTTTGGGGTCATTGTCTTGTTGGAAGGTCCACTTACAGCCAAGTCTCAACTTCCTGGCAGAGGCAACCAGGTTTTTGGCTAAAATGCCATAATGGTACTTGGGATTCATTATGCAATTGATATCAACAACCCCTGGACCACTGGCAGCAAAACAGCCCCAAAGCATCCACCGCCATAGTTGACAGTATGTAAGAGGTGCTTTTCTTTGTATGCATCCCTCTTTTAGCGCCAAAAAGTTCAATTTTGGTCTTATCTGACCATTGCAAACTCCAGATGCTTGAAATTTCTGGTTGTTCTAAGTAAGGGGTTTCTTCGTCCAACCCTTCCAATGAGCGTGTTGGTATGGAGGCAGAATCTTATGTTTGGTTTTTAGACTTTATGACCCCAAGACTAAAGTCTGCAGTTCTTGAACTGTGGGTTCCTTGGGTTCTTCTTTACCTCCCTCACCATCTTCCTCACTGAGCGTGGGGTCAACATGCTTGTGCCCCTTCCTGGTTCCTGGTATTATTGGAACAGTGGTTAGCAGTATTTTTAACTGTTTTTATATTTTTCGTACCCATTACCTGACTTGTGTAGGTCAACAACCATCTGTTTCTTTTGATTTAACAGTTGTTTGGCTTTCCCCATGGTGAAGGATGACAAAGGGATTTTGTAACCTCATTTTTATACCCTTGTGAAACAGAAAGTGATGGAAGGCCACAATACAGTTCCTTAAGAACTGTATTAACTAAAATAAGTAGAATTGTATTGATTGTATTGTATAGATTTAACTTTGTTTGGTTTTATATAAAACAATATTTAGGGGTGGCAATCATTTTGACATCTATGTTTTTCAGAATTTTTTACGGGAATAAAAGTATATAATTTTCCCATATGCTCAAGCATAAAATATAGCTATATTGTTTATTTTATACAGCCTTCTTTGCTAATTTTCATGAAAGGTGCCAATAATTCTGGACCTGACTGTATGTAGATGTGCAATCACATGACCCTGTATAACAAAAATAAAATCCTGCTTGATGAATCTACTGAATTTGGTTGCCATGTGCCTATTATGTCTTAACAACTAGTACAGCACAGTTATCATCAAAATAATGACATTATCTCAACACCCATTATTCCAAGCACAGGCTACAACAGCAGAGCCTACCAGGCTGCATCCTGTACTAATCCACAAGGTCAATCAAAGTAAAGACAAAATACATGGACAACGCTCAACTTTCAACAAAACATCCCAAAAAAACCTAAGCCAAGCAGTATCCTTGAAATGGCATGTCCGAAATTAATTTCACAATTGTGCAGGGAGGTATGCTTTACGTGTATACAAAGAGGTAAACGCAAATAACTAAATACAAATAGTGAATACTAGTGATAATAATAGATTTAAAGTATATATGCATTTCTATGATACAAAAATTATACAAACTAATAAAGGCATTGTCACAGAAGTATATAAATACAAGTATAATTAAACATATAATATAAATATACATTTATAAAAACTTCTAAAAGTAACTGGAATAACCACAATATGTGTTCTAGGTAACTTATATATACATATAACTTATAATCCTACATAACATGTATTTCAATTGTACTGTATTCATGCTAGTTTACAGAAAAAATATATTTGAATAAAAATGTCATAAAAAAAAATATAATGTCATAAAAAAATTGCATTATTGGATACATTTGTCGCAAATATTTTCAATAATATCTCGTAAAGATGGTGATCCTACATACAGTTTTACACTTCTATTTTCAAAGGTGTCACTGGCTCAAGAACGGCTCTGTCTTTTCAGTTCACCTCATGTTTCCCAGGTAAATGCTAACAATTGTCCCCAAAAATGAAAAATAATAAAGAAAAAATTGCTATCACTCACACTGCAGGCATGATGACTGCAGTGGCCATATTTTACAGCAGATGTGGACTGTGATAAATTGTCAATGAAAAGCATATGAATGATGAAAGCACCAAACAAAAACTGCAGTACATGGAAACTAGTACATTTAATTTATTTGTGTACCGTTGTGCTATGATTTTCCTAAATCATAGCTAGACATCTTAAAATCCACATGAAAGCACTGTACATGATTACGACATTATTCAAGCGCACGCATGCGCACACACGTGCATGAGCACACACAAGCATGCGCATATACAGCGAAGCTGCAACAACAGCTAGTATATGCGACCGCGATATGCATCCTTTAATTTATTTCAAGATCACCGCAAGCATCTCCATTCAAGCTACACTGAATGGTCCAATCTGTAGTGATCTGGCCCCTAGCCAAGGTAATGAAAAAGAATATTCAGGAACCCGCTGTTAGAAGCCTTCTTTTCAGCGGCTCTCAAGGGCGTCGTATAGCCATGATGCTCTCTTTACCAGTTGAGCCATCATATCTGAATGAGTATGCAAAGTACTGTGAGTAAAGAAATGAGACAATACAAATGTTAAAATGTAAACTTTGCCTTAAGTGAAGAAACAAAAATGTGAACAGTCATCTGAAATACCTAAGGATATACCCGACATAGTCCTCTATACGTAACTGTTGATTTTTCACAACCTGAAAAATAAATTTAACAATATGTGGAGCAGATGCAGGTATAACCTTTTACCGGTGAAAGCAAATGCCATCTCTGCTCTCTTAAATATGTAGATCACTGAAACTTCAAGGCCCTCTTTCATGTGTATTCCCAGCTGAATTTCCAGCAAAACACTTTATATCATTAACTCCATGATGCTACTGAATCTGCAAGGCATCGGGTGTGGAACCCAAAGCTATTAGTGGGAATTAATTGATTCCCATTTCAGATCATTTTAAATTATAAACTAACCCATTGGCCTTTTATGTCATTAAAGATTGACACATTCAAACTATGGAAATTCACATTTGTTGTAAAACTTAATAAAACTTCCTTTTAGTAAGAAATATGTGCAAATGCATATACAGTGCCCTCCAGAATTACTGCCACCCTTGGTAAAGTCTTTCTTGTTCTTCAGCTTGATTTTACACTCAAAATATGAGAGAAATCTAACGTTTAATTGAAGTCAAATTATTCCAAAAAAACAAAAAAAAACACTTCTCTCAAAAACAGGTGTCACAATTATTGGCACCCTTGGAAATTCCTATGAACAAAATCTAAATGTATATAAACTATATTCCCATGTATATATATATAATTTTATTTTTTTTTAAGTTCACCTGAGTCTTTAGTACTTTAGTGGCCATCTATGACTTCCTGTTTCACTGGGGCATAAATATGAGGTGATACACAGGCCTTAATCATCCATCAACATGGGGAAGATCAAAGAATGCACAAATTAAATTAGACAAAAGGTTGTTGACCTTCATAAATCTGGCAATGGCTATAAAAAATATCTACACGCCTGAAAATACCCATCTCCTCTATTAGGGAAATAATTAAGAAGTTTAAAACAACTGGAGCTGTGATGAACCTGCCTGGAAGCGGACGCAAGTGTATTTCGGTTCGAGAGGCAAACATTTCTCAGAGGATCACAGTTGGAGAATTACAGAAGTTAGTTGCATCTTTAGGTCACCATGTCTCCAAAACTACAATTAGACACCACCTACATGCCAACAAGCTATTTGGAAGGCTTGCCAGAATAAAGCCTCTGCTGTCATCAAACCACAAATGTAAGAACCTGGAGTTTGCTAAATGTCACTGGAACTTTAACTGGAACCGGGTTCTATGGTCAGATGAGACAAAAATCCAACTTTTTAGCAACAAACACCAGAGGTGGGGTTTGGCGTAAAAAGAGGGATGATCATGCAGAAAATAACCTAATCCCCACTGTGAAGTATGGCGTTGGATCTGTGATGTTGTGTGGCTGTTTTACTTCCAAAGGCCCTGGTAACCTTGTTAGGGTACATGGCATCATGGACCCCATCAAGTACCAGGAGATTTTAGGTCAAAATCTGCCTGCCTCTGTCAGGAGGCTAAAACTGGATTGTGGTTGGATCTCCCAGCAGGACAATGATCCAAAGCTTACCTCCAAATCCACACAAAAAATGTTCACTGATAACATAATCAAGCTTTTGCAATGGGCATCCCAGTTCCCTAACCTAAACCCCATTGAGTTGAAGAGGAGAGTCCACAAGTGAGCACCAAGGATTCTGAAGGATCTGGAGAGATACTTTATGGGTGAATGGTCTCAGATCCCTTACTATGTGTTCTCCTACCTCATCAAGTATTATAGGAGAAGACTCAGTACTCTTTTCTTGGCAAGGGGAGGGTGCACAAAGTAGTAAATGCAGGGGTGCCAATAATTGTGACATGTTTTTGAGAAAAATGTATATTTTTTGATCCATTTTATTTTTTCTCTCAATCATTTTACTTCAATTAAAGCTTATATTTCTCTCATATTTTGAGTGTCAGATCAAGCTGATGAACAACAAAGACATTTTTTTCCCCAAAGCATGTTATGCTCATCTTCACCAAGGGCGCCAATAATTCAGGAGGGCACTGTATGGGTATTGTGCATAATGTGCAAATGTTTACAAATGTTCCTATATACAGGCCTACTTCTCGTCAAAAAGCAGGAACTTTCTTAACTGAATTATTGACTCGACCACCCCCCCCCAGCCCCACAATGCATTTCATCAGCATGATTATGGCTCACATTTTACCTTGGTAGATACTACAAATTAAAAGGTTTGGTTGCTAGGCAATCATTTGCCATTTATAGAATTACAGCCCAATTGCACTCTTCTATATTTTAAACATTCCAAACCATAATTTCCCCCAAATCAATGTAGTGCTATGATTCATGGAGTTTTTGTAACTCATATGGTGGCTTATTAGATGACTAAGTGGAACCATACTGTAATTCCAATAGCAAAGGGTACCCTTACACATGGATGTAGCACTAATTCAGACATTCTGGGTTCATAGGCTTTGAATCACCACTGAAACCCCCTTTTTCTAACCCCCATGTCAAACAAGTGAAAATGCTTGACGCTACACATTCTGTGGGAATCTAACAGGGTACTGTACCTTAACATCTGCAATCTTATTTTTATAGTATGCATTCTGCAAGCATCGACTACTTCTAAATATATTTTCTGCCATCAAGATGCATCTTCATATTTGGACAATATCTCTATCTGCTGTATGTATCAATGTCTACCAATGTGCTGTATGTGCATGTATGCACATGGTATGTATGTGAGTATGCATGCATGCTTGTTCTATATTCATGCATGCATGTATGTGCGTATTCATACATGTTTTATACATGCATAGCATGTCTGAGTGTTGCAATCGAAAACATTTAATACAATAAGCAAAATAATACTTCCAGAATATAATACTCCAACAATGAAGTTAGAGTCAGAGATAATGTTAATAATAGTAACACCAGTATTTCACCAGTCCTCAGAAACAAAGGTTCATTTGCAAACGTAACCTGACACTGGAGAATTCCAGGCTTCAATCTGTTTCCAATTACTAGCACTGTAAGTATTACTAGTCTGGAAGAAATGGCTTTCAAACACCTATTTTAGAAAAAGAAGCTTCACATATGCAACAACACCATCTAAAATTTCCAGACAAGCAAGAAAACATGGAGTGAAAAAAATCACATTAAGGTTTAACATTTAACACATTTTTGAAAAATAAGTGGCGGCTTTCTGCACGACACAATTAACTGAGCACTCGCGTCATCTGTAAGAGCAGGCTGAAAGGGTGAAAGGAAATATACCAGCACCATCAAGGCCTTGACAAATTGTACAGCATTGGCTTTAATTTGCACTGGCTTACTGATATTGTGACTTTAAATTCTGAACACATTCAAACCCAAAACAGCATTGCACTGAACAGCTGCAGCCAAGATGGTCTGTAACAAGTCTTTCTACAAATGTTTCTCATATCTTGTTCATATTCATATTCAACATACATACAATGACATTTGAACTTAAAACAAAGATTATCATGAATTGTGCTTTTTGTAGTAGGAAGACTATACAAACATTTAGGGGCATTTATTTAAAACAAACTGAGCCTATAAAAATATTTGCTGTCAGCTCTTTGTTAGAAATAATTAGCATTTGAAAAGTTGAGCTATTACCTTGGGAATATCCTGTAGTAGTTCCCCAAAGGGTTAAGTGGGACCACCGCTTGTGCTCAGATACTGATGAGACTGCCGTGCTGGTCAAAAATTCTCAAGGTACCTCCTCCTCCTCCCATTCCACATACATAACCACACTGCAGACAAAAAAGAAAAAAACGAAAAAAAAAACAGGCTTGCACTTTCAAGCGGCTACATGAATGACTTCACGGACTGCCAAAAGAGTTAGCGTATCCTGGCTGGACTGGAAAGTCAAATGGGCATCATGCTGGTCGCCCACCTTTCTCTCGCTGCCGTCGGTTCTATCGTTCCTCTCTCCCTTCTCCCTACACGAGACGGCGGACCCCGGCGCTGGCAAGTTTAACCACTCTATCATGTATCGTGTTACGGAGCCTGGTCCTCGCGCAGCACCGAGCGGCAATCACACATGATAGGCTGAGCTTTGTCTGTTTACACCCAGCAGGGGAGGGAAGGAGGGAGGGAGGGAGGGAGGGAGGGAGTGAAGGAGAGAGGGAGGCAGGGAGAGAGGGGATGAATGGGGAGGGGGAGAGGAGTGGCGGGCAAGTGGAGAGGGGAGGGGGTGGGACCTGCCTCCGTTTTAACTGCTTGGAATCGTGTGCTTGTCCTTAAAATGTGTCTCCACTCCAGGGTTTGTAAATGCAGCAGCAGATGCTGCAATGGGGTAACAAATATTAAATATAAATCAAACCCCTCCCTCCTTAATTTTCACTTAATTTTAAAGCTACAAATATGTGCTCCATGCATCCAAATGGCCAGAAATCAGAACTGTGAATCTATTACACAAAGATGCAAATTTTCTATATTACACTCTTGAGAGAAGTAACTAGTTTGGCTACATGCCCATTCAGGTGCATTCATAAACTAATGTTGACATCAAATTAACTTGTTGCCACTTGAGTACTGGGAAGTATTTAACTTATCATTTAAATTAATCCTAACATTTATTTGAACTCATTTTAGGACAAGTAATGTATAATGAAATGTAAAAACTTAAATCTTTCATCTTATGAATGTTTTGTGGGCAGACACAAAATATCAACTTGAACAAGTCTGCATACTCGGCATGCATTTTGGCCATATATCAGCCCTTGAAGGCTAGTTTCAGGGGAAATCAATAGCAATCTTTCTTTTTTTCCATCAGGGAGAAGCAAGATAAACGCAACGCAAATATCATGGCCCTTTACCGTTTTTCTTCAACACCAATGATCGAATTTACACAACTTGTTCAACAAAACCTCCAGAGCTGAAACACATGGGGAAAAGAAAAAGACCTGATGTTGCACTGCACTTCCGAACGCAGCATGATTGTTCCCCCCCAACAAACATGAAGGCATTTTGAAAACTGTCAGACAGAGTATTAACACCGACATCAAAAACCCTTTATCCTATATCATCTTCTAACTGGAATGTTTGTTGCTATGGAAAATAATGCATGCTTATCCATCAATTTCAAGAAATATAAACACCTCTTCACACATGGTTATTTCCTGAAGCAGTCACTTGATTCAAAGGACCCACATCAGATGTTATCAGGGCTAATCTTCAACTGTTTTTTATTTTTTATTTTTTAAATATATTTCCATCCTCACAGATGATCACATTTGCTTACGTTTCATTAAAACAGATTTTTCCATTTGCATGTCATTCTATTCTGACAGTTTATTTATCACACAAACAGGGTCATGTTCACAGCCACGCAGGGAATTGTGGGAGATTCTATGAAATTATGTATCAGCAATATAGAGTTTGGAACAAGTCAGTTCAACTTCCAACTGTTGTATTGTTGCCAAAACTTTGATATTTGAGATTCTAAAATACTTAATAATGTAGTTAATTCTGCAATTTAAAAAAATGTGTATTTTATGGATTAATACTGAAACAATGGCAACAGAGATTTGATAGTATAACACAGGTAGTATAACACACTCTTATGGCAAAACAGTGCTATTTCCTCTATTGTTTTGACTACATGTCAAAGACAGCTAGACCACCCTCTAGTGAGGATTCCATGGGCTTTACATCTAAGACGGATGTATATATCATAAATATTTCATCTGTTAACTCATGTATGAGGTTCTCACCAGACTCTAAAAATATATTTCATACGTCATTTCACATTTACATGTTCATATGTAATTCAGTGGCTCTACCATTTGTCTGTCTCTGCTGATACTGACAAGTGTGTTGGCACACGTACCTCTATCTTTTTTCATCTTGTTCCACTGCCTTCCTACTGCACTGAACCTTAGATGTATGTGCGAATCCATGTATTATTAAACTTATTTTCTTTTGCAGGGGAGGGGGTATTCTGGACCTTAAAGGATCTCACTGAGCAGAGTAGATGCTGGAAAAAGTCAACACGTAAAAATAAGGCCATTTCATGTAATAGGCCTTCCTGGGGGGCGCCACTGCCCAGGTCCATAAAAGTGGTGACTAATTCTTGCGGAGCATGTTGTGAATCAGCACCTCCCTGTAGATTCGATACTGCACTCCTCCAGACTATAAAGCAGAGGCGGATGAGTGCTTCATGTATGCTCGACATGCAGACCATGCCCAGGGCATTCCTTAACTGAACAGCATCTTTATGGACTTATGGAGCGCTTTCTTTTATTCAAAAAATAAAGTTAACCGAACAGCATCTTAACAGAATTATGGAGCGATTTTTTTCATTTGAGGTTTTCTCAAGGAAGATGGCTGAATCTGAACACGGTTAAATAGCTGACCTTTGGTAGATCAAGCCAATGGAAACATCCATGACAACCTGTCCTCAGGGCAAACGCAGATCAATAAAGAGTCGTTGAATGTGTAAGATGCAATGTTCTGGCCTGCGGGATGTGCATAGCTTTGACAGGCCATGCAGTGGGACCGCGACAACTATGGGACCTTTCTGCGATCCTGAGGGTCAGCAGGACAGACTTAATAGCAGGCTGAAAGTACCGAGACTTAAGTACTCCATGACACAAATGGACAGACCAGCTCATCGCCAGCATTTTCAAAAATGTCACTTCATTTATTTTTGTACAGATTTGGTGTGTCAACAATCTTTTTTGAACTAAAATGTCCACGTGCTCATGGGGAAAAAACACAGATAACTGCAAAACACAGCAAAGACGGATGTCAGAGGGATCTCAGTGCACAGTGGAGACTATTTTAAATGGCCACAAAAACACAAGCGTGATCCCATTTCTGAAGCTCATTGTAATCGATGCAATTTCAGTTTTACCAACAAAAATAGAGATGCAATACTTTGACTATGTGAATTAAAAATGAATGTATGTCAATGTAATGACAGTTCAATTAGAAACAATGCTGGGTCTTATTTTTAAGTCCAATGAACACTTAATTGAGTATAACAAGATGATATAAGTCCTTGGTAGCAGTAGTTCACAGCTCTGGAACCACTTAATTTCAGTGTAATTGTTACTCTGCTCTTTCTTTGCAGTGATCTCCACACTCATTCAGCGAATTTCAACTTTTTTCACTGCCATGATACGACACTTATTCCCAAAGAGTATTAATACCCCTTTATCCCGAGTGAAGTGCAACAACTTCTACTGATTCTCTACTCTGAATAACCTCAAGAGCATGAACCAATGAGATAATTTCAAAGTGCAATGTATTACAATTGTAAGAACTGTAAAACCAGCAGGAAGGCCATGTTAATATGGGACTATCCTCTGGATATGTGGGGGCGCAAAGCAAGCACTAGCAGCCGTTACATGCTAGTGAGGAGAGAGACTCTAAGGGAAGTGAGGGGAAACATTTTCTTTCCTGTCAGGAGCGTGCCACCACTGTAACATGGATACCAAGCAAGGGCCTAAGGAGATACCATGCTTTGCAAAGAGAACACACTTTCACAATTAAATACATTGTCCTCTTAGCTGCATTTATGTGGAAAACCAGACCACAAAAGGCAGCTCTAAGGAAGAATGTTATCATCTACTTTACATGCATCCTTTAGAATTTATTTTTACCACTGTATTCCCGTATCTGTCTATATTATTTATTAACGCTCATAATACCCCAAGTGCATGCATTGTATCATATTGCAAAATAGACAACTTTCTGAATATGATATAGTTTCATTTTGGTGCAATGTGTTTCCATAAAATAATTAAGTTAACATGTACAGTAATAGAAGTCAATATTTATATCCTCTAGGAGTTTGTTCTCACCTCTCCACATTAATCATGAGTATGTTTACCTTCATCTCATGTAATGCAATATGAGGTTATTTTGAAATCGTATTTAATGATACAATATTTCACTGGGATCTAACAATATGCTATTTGCAAAGGTGCCTTATTTTTAAGGGATAGGAAAAAATATGAAGCCACTCAAGAGTCCTTGTACAGAAGATTATAATTGGGACCAGAGAGGAGGCCATGAGCTTGGAACAAACTGCCTAGGGAATAGCTATCAAATTAAATGCGTACCCTTCCAGTCGTCTGGCAATGTTGATCTATTTTCCTGTTGAAAAAGGCTTTTCTCTCTGCTATTGGTGAAAAGACCACCTACAGTTCAGCTGATCATTCCCACTTGAACTATATGCGAAGGCAAGAGTTTACAGTATCTAGCCGACAGTGTTGGCCGCAGCGATATATGTGTCAAATTTTTTACCGCAAAGGCTTGGAGTAAACCGTCTCGCAAATTCAACAAGCGCCAGTCCACAAAAGAAAAATGTGAGGGCAGAAAAATGGGAGCCTCTTTTCCAGTTTCTAATGCATATTTATGCTTATGTTATTTGATGTGCTGTGAGTGTCTGCAGAGCTGTTTATTTTAAAGGGGACGCTTATCTTTTCTTTAATGGCGCTTTGGTATTGGTCCAGCTGCACTTTACAATATGGATTATAGGCGCGGTGGGCAGAGTGGCTCGGAGGGGTGTGGGGGATTTCAGCTGCCTGGCTCCCTGTGGAGAACCTTGTGTAGAGGGGACGCTGAGAGGCCCAGGTTCACTAAGCCAGTTTGTTTAGATCCATACTAGTTTATTTAGATCCTCACTCCTTTCCCACACAGAAAAGGCAGCGACGCTCGAGTGTGAGACCGCAGGAAAGAAAGGGAAAGATGGGGTGGGGGCAGAGGGAGAATAAAAATGGCGAGACAAAAAAAAAGTGGGGTTCAAATCCAATTCTCTTCTGCTCTGTTGCTCGTCATGCAAATCCAAGATAATTGTCACCCCGTCAAAAAAATTTCTAGCGTGCTGCGATGCTAATTTCACTTTCAAATGGTCTAAATAACATTCATCGTCACAGAAAAGCTGGCAGGGTTGGAAACCCAATTGAAGTTAATCAGAGGTCCTTCTGTTTTAATATGGCAAAGCTACAAAGGTCTAACTGTAGGGGGCCAGGCCTGTTATTTCGGCACAGTTAAATGGAGCAGGTGATTTCCCAACTCGTCCATTACCCCGAGGTGCAGCCAATCACGGAAACGATCAACACTATGGGAACAGTAGGCTGCAGACCGAATTCTGGCTCAAGACTTAAACAACACCTAATTATTTGTATTTGACTGAAAAAGTCAAACAAATTGATCATCTTTCACACAGTGATAAGGTGTTATGCACAATTGACAAGTGCAAAAACGCCATCACACATCACACACATATTATGTACATCACTCAACACAATGATCCACAAATACTATGTAATGTAATCCATATTTTTTTTCTTTATCTCTTTGAAGCCAAACACACCTCTTTAACATGCAAATTCAAATCAGACACATGCACAACATTTAGTTTGTTTATTTATTTTTAATTTATTTGCTTGTCTCCAATACTGGTTGACAACTCTCTTAATCATCAGGCGGTCACAAAAAAATGCATGTTTACAATGTAGGCTGGCAACATCAGAGACTATGAAGTTCAATCTAGATCAACTCCCCTGGGGGAAGAGCTAATGGAAGCTCCCACTTTAAATTTAGCCAAATGTTTTACATTTCAGATTAGCTAAATGTAACCTGGATTACTAGGAGGCACACTTCAAAGATTTCCCCTCAATCTCTTTTAAACACAATCAATCTGTTTAGTATGCATGGATGTGACAGTCTAACACATTCCCTTTGAGGCTCAGCGTTTCTTTGATTGATTGGGAATCAATAACGCGAATGTGGCTAATCATCACTAAAGGCTACAGAAACAATGAGTTTCGTTCAGCCATTTGTCTCCAGTGAGGACATTTGGAATCAGGAGTTCTCTTATCATGGCTTAGAGACTGTGCTTGGAATTAAAGAACTAAGGAGTGCAGTTCAAACAACCAATTGCGCTTAGTTCCCAGAACAAAGAAGTATCATGTACAGAAAATTGGCACATGCTTGAAACTGGGATGCCATTTTTTTGCTCAGTCCTTAAGGCAAACCAATCAAGTCATTGTCAAGTCTGATAGTCTGATTAAGGCTATAGAGCCACAACTGAAAGGAAATACATATTACAAAGTGTATATACACTTAGTGACTGAAATTTTTCGGACCTTTTAGAAGTTTTATCATTCTTCGAAATATATCATAATTCCTTTAGCTTTTCCTGTACTATTATTTTATACATTTCATAAATACTGCATTCACTGTTAAACTAAAGTATAGCATTTATACCCAAAAGGAAAAATAAAGGATTCCCAAATTCTCAACCAATTTGTTCACAATAAGCCCAACATAGCGCAGTACAAATTGGGTGCAATTTCATTTAAATTGCCAAATTTGACAACTGTGAGGATCCAAAGATGAAAGGGAGTGTAATATTAGCCGTTAAAATATGTACACTTCACAAGGCGCTCATAATATTGCTCTACTGTAATACGGGGAGAAGATCTTATCAGCTTTTCACCCTTCAGAGACAAGAAGCATTTACCATTACTGGAATACAACTTCAGTCTACATAAACCAAACGTGATTGTAAATGCTTTTATTTATGACTTTCCTACGATTAAAGAACTTGGGATCGGATCACTCAAAAACCTGCTAAAACCTGCTGGTAGAAGCTTCCAGAATGAGAAAGCTAAACAAATCATTTTTGTAGGTTTGTTTCTGTATGTGGCTGCCTGTATGTATCGACCTGAATTGTGGTTTCACCTATGCAATCCGGTATTACTTTTTTATATGATTAACAACCTTTCTTCCTGTTGAATTCATGCAGTGAGGGGGTCACACATTTCCCATGCATCAGCTTAATTACAGCTCAAACTGCGGCAGTTAGCCTAACAATAGCTACAGCATTTTAAACGTGTTTAACAAATATAAAAAAATAATCAATTCACACTTCATACATCGTCGATTTAAATATTTTTAGCCAGCTACCTTCCTTGCAGTCTGTAAATAAAAGCTAAAAACTACTTATAGCTGAATTCTGTATAAACATAATTTATATCAGAGTTGCTGCACAGCCCCAATTCCTAGAAAAAAAGACACATTGAATCAGCCCAACAGTTATCACCCCCACATTGATAAGCTGCATTCAGCGGTTTCTGAATCTATTAATTTAGATCTATTACATGCATTGTCCTCAACAAACAAACTCCATATAAGACAGAATATGTCAATCCAAGATCAAGCAACAATGTAGATGTGCGCAAATCTGTCAAGACTTCACAGCTTCATGACCTATTTTTTCCTTGGAATCCTGTTCTTATTTTTATTTGCTGGTAGGGCTGTGGCGGTCATAACATTTTGGTTAACCTTCAAAATTATAGCTACGGTTGACAGTTAAACAGCCTTTTTTAATTACTTCAATTATTTAATGCACTTTGCACAATATCACATTTGCTGATTCTGATGTCTTTTTAAATGGGTCTTAGCTTTTAGCCACCTTAGTTTTAGTCTTTGTCAAAAAACACAAACATTAGCCTAATGAATAAAAATATCTGTAGGAATATAAATGCATACGTGAGGAAAAAGCACCATTCACATTGCCTGCTTGTAAAAGCTGCACTGGCTAAATTTGTAGTCCTATGACATACGGGTATCATTGTTAATGTCTTCATCCTGTCTTCGATGAGCAATGATTCGTTCATGGTGTGACTTGTTTACAAAGTGGAATCCTCAGAAAAATGTGGTGCAATGCATGACGAAGCAGCCGCAATACTCTCTACTCTCTGCTTTCGGAAAGCACAAACCATCTACCAATATCACCACTATAATCTTTGAGTCAGATTATACACCAGAATAATGTCAAAACAGGCTGGCTTCACCAAAATTCACCAGGAAACTACTGATAAACTTCTTATATTCATACTTTTAATATAGCCAGCCCATATAGCCTAAATGCCAGCATGTAAAGGGTTTGTTCAAAGCTATGATCATGTAATTGGTCATCGTTTGACTATTAGCTCTTATTAAATGTACTTTTGAAAATATTTTGTCATGTTTTTCACCGCTACTGTAAGATTTCATTGCCTGCAATTATTATATACACCCTCAAAAACAAACATGAATATTTTAGAGCAACATAAAGCTAGCTTTATAATGATGTATGATATGTCTGTCAACATCAAAGTATGTTTGGCGAGGCTCTGATTTCAATCTCCCATGCCATAGTTTCCCCGACAAGGTGCTGTGGGGGGAATCTTGGTGTTGAGGGGGTCAATTACTTGAAAATAAATATGGAGAAATGCATAACAAAATAAAACGTGAAAGCAACAGTCATGACGGTCATTTGATTTTGACCGGTGTTCATGACCATTGGTCAGATGGTTATCCAGTTACCACCGCAGCTCTATTTGCTTGGTGAATAACTCCTGCTAGCCTTCCTTCGTCCATATAGCCTGTGTGATTCAATCAAAAAGACTTTTACAGATTGACAGGGAATGTTATTAAGGCCAACCTTATCTACTGTACATGCCATTTTTAGTGCATGAAACACACATACGGCTCAAAACTGTTCATTTACCCAGAACAAGGAATGAACTGGAAAAACACACTGCGATAATTCCAGAGTGCACATTTGAGGTTATTCTGTGTTAATTGCAATATATTTTTGAACTTAATTGTGTGAATCCAGAAATACATGACACAAATACATATAACCGTATGGGGCGGCAGGTGAACATATATCACTCTTTCATCTTGTTTGGTATAGAGGAATTCAAAGAAGAAGAAAAAGTTTTTATATTCCCAGCTCTCATATACAGGACATACATAGGAAATGCTCTTTGAGGAGCTGGCAGTCGAGTTTACTGAAACATTTGTTCATTACTTTTCTTGATGCGTTTAAAAACAAAGAAGATTTTGCCATAATTTATCCCATAATTTCTAAGAAATTGCATGAAGCTGCAGGAGGGGGACAACACAGGACAACTCGTCTTTACTAATATAGAAAAGGGACCGTGGTAATTGTCAGAAGATGGCATGTATTAGCACGGACATTCCATTTATGCAATTATAAGCTATCTCTCTGAACACCCAGCCACAGAACACTTCCTTCTTCTCTGAAGTGCTGCTAGAATCTCCACTTATTAGTCCGTCCTGCAGAAGAAAACCCACTTCCCAAAACACCACCAAATGATTAAGGAACATCTACATCAATAGCATGTATTTAGAACCGGCTTTCCCCATCTTTGGCTCCATTCACACTTATGGGTGAGAATAGCTGCGCATTGCTGAAGCCAATGACAAAAGCTAAAGTATTTCTCTACCGAAAGGAAAAACGAACTATGATTTATTTAAGCAGCCAAACTGAAAACAAATTTCATCCATGCTCCAAAACGCTTTGCTTTGTTTGCAATGTCCTCCTATCCGTCCCCGTCCCCCCCACAATTTATGGAACATCACCCTCTGATCTGAAGGTGCCAGTGACAAAATCCAAATCGACAGTGATTTGCCTAATCCAGCGACTGTTCAGTCTCACAAAACAGGTTTAGCATTCCACACCATCAAGGATAGCAGGCCTGAACTGCTCACCGCTCCCTCGGACAATGCCTCTTTTGTGGTAGCTGGACACCAAGAAGACAATGAGGTATTTTACATAGCCTTTTTTTTTTTTTTTTTTTTCAATGATTATTTATGGACGCCTTTATCTTCACGATGGATATCTGTAGTTTCTCCAACGGTTCTTAAACTCAGCATTATGCAGATACTGAAAAAGAAGCAGAGCACCCTTTGCAGATGGATGCAGGAATATGAATAATAACTATGTCCACCCAGCACTTAAAGGTTAGGGCTGTAATACAGACAGGGCAGAATGTCGGCAGGATCCCCTGAAAGAGCGGAATTAATGGAGAACCGAGGAATCTGGATTCACTAGGGTTTCCCTAACTGTGAGGCGCTATTAATTCAGCTGTCATCTGGCACCTGGTACATGTATCGTTTTTTTTTTGTCATTTTAAACAAAATGGAGAGGGTAAAAGACCTCTCACTAATATGTGCACTCAGAGCGTTGGTCTAGCAGAATAATGGGGCATTAAAACCCATCACCTCACAAACACTGTCACCCACTCTACGGCAATCCTCCACTGTATATTTTATTTTCTTGTTGCTTAATTTCTGTCTCTTGCTGTACTTGTGACATTTTTATTCATTGCCGCCTCTCCTCTAAGCGAGTAGTCACAGAGAGGACATTCAAATCTGAACTAGATCTATCTGTATTTTGGAAAGCAATGATTTGGCAGGGAACATCAGTTTAAGTAAATACAAACCCATCATTATTTATTCCCACAATGAAACGCAGCAGATAAATAACATCTAGAGTACATTTCCCTTATTCCTCTGTATATTATTTGAGGCAGATTAAAAAAGAAGATACGCAGTATGGTTTTGCTTTCTCCACCAGCAAGGAAGAATATTTTGCAGACAGAATGTCTTCCACCTCTTATTTAGGTGAAGACTGTGTAGACAGGCATTACTGCATATGCATATTTGAGATCCAACTCTAATGTATATTTATAATCAATGGACAGTAGGAACTGCATTGAATTATGATAGCCAAGTGGCAATATGAATTGAGAGCAGACTAAATGCTGATTAGGGATGCTAATTTTAAGAAATGTCCTTCATCGACTGTTGCCCACGTTAAACAATGAATTGCTTAATCTTAACAAAAAAAAACAGCAAAATGTAGCGAATGACAGAATACAAAATGCAAGTTTTTTCCCTCAATCAAAGCTTTATTCAAACTTCAAACACAATAAATAATTATGAACTGAAACACCATTCAGTAGGCCTAACAATGAAAACAATATTCCTTTTGAAATGAAAAGGGCTGTCCGACAGTGGAGGCTTGGCAACTTATTTTTTTTAATAAAAGCCTACCTAACCAACGGAACCGATGTCCCGGGGATGCATAAATACTGTCGTACCAAAAAACAAAAGATTTCACCAAAAACTCAGAGAAATGCAGAAGGAACATTAGGTGTGCTTAGCGAATTCAAGAGACCACGCTACTGTCAGCTGAGGTAACGTTAGGTGTTCTTTTGAGAAATATTGCTAGATATATTTTATAAAATCAACAAGGTTTTAACTGTTGTTTAAAAACAATAATATTACACTCACTAAAGTTTGTGCTATTGGATAACTTCGAGCTGTAATACATAATCGTTAATTTGATATGCTTGATCGATCAAATTCTTAATGGCGATTAATCGACCATCGATTATATGTGTATATAATGTACCACCTCAGCTAGCCGGCTAGGCAAAGCAAAGTGTCTGTGTTAAGACATTCTCAGATATGTACAATACACAACAACACACCCACAGAAATGCAGGACTGCCCGACCAGCACAAGAACAGGGGCTTCTGCTTAAACCACATATCCCCACACTTCAGCACTAGGGATGCTGTGACGCAGCTGACGCTACATATCATGTAAAAGCACCACATCGCGGTTTAAAAAGGCTTTAAATTGTGAAAAATATTTTAAAAATAATTAAAAAAACACTGAATACCACATTTACATCATAGAAATATGAATAAAGATGTACAAAATGGATGCAGATTATTGGCAAACGACTAGCAACACATACTGTAACAAAAGCTGAAGAACGGCTATAGCACAAACAATGCATTCCCCCATCCGGTCTTCACTTAAGGCTTTCGAGGAAGGGTAATTGCAAGAACATATTTTATCAGTCAGGTAAAATGATCCAAACTAAATATAAATGAATAAACACACTTGAAACAGGTACTTATAAGGAAAATAAAAGCTTACTTAGCTTTGCCTAATTCTATGTGAAAGTTGTTTTGATCTAGGCTGCCTAAAGCTTTATTCTTAACCACCACACAGTAGCCACTTAGCAAGAGGGTTAAGTGGCAGGAAGTCAAGCGCTTGGTTTTGTCTTAATGTTTTCTGCTTATTCATACCAGGACTTGTATCAGAGGATAATTTAGTCTTTACTTATGAAATCTCTGGTGGAACTGTACAAATTGCCTTGATAAAGAGGGATTTTGCAAAACTCCATACATCTTAATTTCTTCTGAATTCTGACAAGGGGAATATGGCTTTACTATGAACAAATCAATGTCACATTACCATGATTACTCTCATTACTGCATTACTGATTACAATGATTATGAATGCTCAACTATCACACAATTATTAATCTATGTACACTTACACACACACAAAAAATATAAATATATATACAGTATATTGTCCCGTAAGCTTTCAATTGGGTTGAGATCTGGTGACTGAGACAGCCATGGCATACGGTTTACATTGTTTACATCATGAGAAATGCTAGTTCGCGTGACCAAACTTTTATTGGCTCCAGTCCAAATCCAAATCCAAATGTAGAACCATATTTGAACTGAAGCCTGCCTATTTTGACAAAGCAGGTAATCTTTCCCATGGTAGAATGTATTTGCTCATTGTGCAGTATATGAAGACAAACGTATATATCCTCAATTTATAAAGCATTGGTGCATTTACCTTATTTGTACAATTTTATTGTACTGTTTTCATGGGACATTCCTGAAAAGCACATTTTCCAGAGGATCTCTGGTGCAAAAACAGACAAACACAGTACATCACCGCTTGATAACCCACAAAAGGGAGGATGCCCCAACCATAACAGCCAGTTCACATGAGTCTGACTGCCTTCGCACTGCACTGGCCCTGGATTATTCCTACCCATTGCTGCGGTGGGCTGCCTGCTGTGGGCGAGATGCACCATTTAACTTCCACAGTCTGAGATCAGTCTGGCCTCTGTCTATCGGAGGATGGTTCCCCCAGCTCACCTCCTGTCCAGGGCTCCAGCATCGAAGGCCTGGAGACCAGACTAGTGCTGCGGTGAATTTTAAAAATTCAAATAAAAAAATACATTTTAAAATGATGGAGCTGTGCTCAGCTCCAATGCGCACGGGCACACTTGTATTAAACTTGTCCTTGCTCTACTCCCAGGGGGGTAGATTCCATTAAATCGCAGAGCCAAAGATTAATCGATTGTCTCGCTAACTTACTAACAGTCTGTTCTGCATCAGCTCTGTGCTGGGACAGGGCCTGCTCTGGATTTGGGACGGTCATGTGACAGGGTTTCTTACTCAGACTGATGCATCCCTCCGTGGTGAACCAGATACCCTAATCTCGAAACAAAACACGGGCTTGCCGCTCAGTGACAGGTCTTTGCTTAAACCGCAAGCATTATTGCCCAATCTGTCACCCTGGGAACGTCTAATTACTTCTAAAGCAGGTACCGAGTAGAGTGGCAATGCAAATCAAGTGCTGTGTGAGAGTGTTGATTGTCGGAGAACCACACCGCATGGGTGTAAATGCTTTGGAAAGAAAGCGCTGCTACCATCTCGGTCTCTACCGATGGCCATGGCAGCAGTAATCCGCAGATAAATAATGCACTTTGCGTGCGACTGTCAGACTTGACGATTATGCCGTTAGTTTTCCATGGCTTTTTTGGAATGACTCAAAAGGTCCATCTCCATTTCAAAGAAAACATCAAATCATTTCAGCAGTCAAAACAAAGCCCCCGACATCATGTGAGGAAAAACATTGTGTCAGACTACAAGGTATAAATCTTCACTGCTGTTCCATTTTGTGCCTTCCTATCCAATAAAAACAATGAAATCTGTGCTAGATATAGCAATAGGAAGAATAACTGAAAGGCACAATTTCACATTGGTGATCTGATTGTTGTTTTCAGATTTTCACATCCTTTCTCTATAATAATCCATGATGAGACTTTTAAACACTCTTTATTGTAGCTTCTGCCAGCATCATCATTTCCTCATACTTGAGAACGACACCCAAGAGGAATGAGGGAGACCTCCCTCTGAAAGCAGACATCAAGGCGTATAATGCATCTTCCTCAAGGATATGCAGAGAGCAGTTCATATGGTGTGATGCACTGAAATTCTTTTCTTTTTTTTACGCTCACCGCAGATTACATTTTCAGACCATTTGGAGGGTCCCTTTGCGTTGGTCACTCTCTCAGCTGTGAAACACATTCTTTAGCCTCAAGTCCAAACACGGTTCTTTTTCCATTCGTAAGCCACGGTTTCCATGTAACGGGGGCACACAGCGTTCGACAGCGCATGTGGGTGTAGAAAAAATAGAGAAACACAAACCCTCTAACTACCTTCACAGCCTCGGGTTTATCCGCAGTCAATTTCCTTTTTGGATCATTAATACTAGGAGTGGCATAAAATGTGCCATGTGTTATAACACTTCTAATTGGCATTGACATTGCAGCAGTAATTGCTTTGTGAATGCCAACGTCTTACCCGTAAAATCTTAAACTCTGCTGATTAGAACGTTTGTGAAAACTTCATATTGATTCTTTATGGTGTTTCACATCGGCTGTTTGTACTACACGCTGTGTGTAGGTTAATGTACAATAAGCTGAGGGGAGAGAACATTACAAACACATAGGAATTTGATTACAGTTCCTTTTCTGCGGCTGCAAGTCTGCTAGATATATGTGGTTTAAAGCGATGGGGTCGATGTCTATGTCTGCCTAGAATTCCCGGAATAAAAAAGGGGGGGGAGAACATTGTAACTTTCCAAAATATTAAAACAAGACAACTTCTAACAGTGAATGCATTTAAAATTCAGAATAGCTGAAATCCAGCCCAGAAACTTCACTTTGGGCCCAACTATATTTACAGTAGCTGTTCTAATAATGTACTTGTTCATTCTCTCCCTTTCTCAATTGCTCTTTCTCTCGCTCTCCCGCTCTCTAGATCTTGCTCTCGCTCTGCTTTACTTTCACTCTCTGTCCTCTGAAAAAAAGTGTGCTGGTATGTCATAGTAATTCAACCTCCCATTAAGTAACCATCATAAAACCCAAAAATGTACATGCCGATATACAGTTAAGAGTTTTATACCCCCAAGTAGTATTCATATAAATAAATACATCTTGGTGGCTGCAAAGACCACCTCTTATCAAAGATTCAAAGGTTCCTGAAAATATTTCTGCCTTGATTGGATACAGAGAAAAGTCAATATGCCAAGTTTCTCTATTCTGGAGAGAATGGAGAACAGGAAAGGAACCACATCAAAGATGTTGTTCTACCTCAGGAATTCCTGTAGAGGTCCAATAGAATAACACAATTTTTAAACAATGTAAAAATGCTGGGGCCCTCCCAGGTGGCACATCCAGCTAAAGCACTAGTACTCAGTGCAGTGATGTGCCTCCCAGTCCAGAATCAAAATCCTGACTAACTGAGGTGACACCCAATTAGCCATAGCATAGCCCAGGGCCCTCTTAGGCCCAGGGTGCAGTCAGCCTGTGCTGGCGGAGTATGAACTGTAATCGTCCAATGCAATGACTGCACAGCTCAACTGGTGGACTGGAGTTGTAGTGGCTGGCAGGACACGTGTACGTCTGGACAGTCCACATTGGGAGAAAGAGATCCTGTGCCATGTATTTGCTTTCTTACATACTTTATTGGTGCAGAAATTAGTTCTGATCTTTAGAAATAATATGTGATTGATATGCTTTGCAGATTATCGCAAGAAAGAAAAACAATTACACTAGTTCCTGCTAGGTCCTAAAAGTCAATCTCATGCTCATCTGGACAATGAGCTCTACCAACACATGCAGTCCCTTTGCATGTCTGCAAGTTACTAAAAACGAACAATCTTTAAAAAAGTCTTGAAATAAATGGATTCTATAGGTGCATATGAAGAGATACGACATCATGTGGCACTTTTCTTCACTGCAGCATAAGGAACTAAATAAATCAGGGTACTGTGTAAAATTGAAACAATACTGAAAATTAAACTCCAGGAAATAATATGTTTGCAACAGTGGAGACTGACAACAGCTGTTGGCTAAAACAGGCTCTCTGTGTATTGAGGAAAAAAATAAAAAATAAATGTAAATTAAAAAACAAGCGCTGTGATTATCTTACTGCTACACACTTAAAACCACCATGAAAATGCATTTTTATGGAGATTGCATGATCACATAACTCTGATATGAACTTTGCACACCAGTTGAGTATTTAACAAGAGCAGGACTGCCGAATGCAAAATTATTTAGATGAAACGACAGGGCTGACGGGGGACAAAACACTTTAAATGGACTAAACCATGTTTCCCAATTAGGCTGGGGATGCATAATTCATTGTCGCAGGTCAGTGAGACGCACTTTCAATCAAGAAAAAAAACATTCAGTATCAAAAAAGAATAACTGTATTACAAATTAGCCTCTATGTTTTCTCTAGGAAGCAAATAACAGAGAGGAGAGATCGGTGTCGAATTAGGGATCTGGTTCTTCCCCCCAAAGTTGAGGTTTGCAACAACATTGCAAAGGTGTTGGTCACATGACTTGGGAATCCACCTCTGCACCCTCTGTTTACTTCTACTGCCAGACCTCCACAGCGGCACTTCTCAGAAGCTGACGTCTGTAAGACACAATCTGTCAAACCCTCTGCCACGGTAGCTGTGCGCAGTATGTTCTGGCCTTCCTCTACACAGAGAGCAGGCGAGTTTTACAGCGTGAGTCAGAGCTTTCTTCATTTACTCCATGGTGTTTGTTCTACGTCCTAAAACCCCTGCTCTCCAAGACAGAGTGTACTCCCTGTTCATATTTCAGCTGTTGGAATAACCCTTGTGTCTACAAATACCCCTAAGACCTTGCCTAGTGCCTGGTACCTATTCTCTCCTCCCTTGAAATCATTCATATTAAACGTGAATGCTGACATGAAACAGGTTTGCCAGATCTTGATCACTTATTGCAAAAGCCCAATTCAATGTCAGAGGCAACAACATTATAATTACAAAATGAGGCAAAATCTCCATACATATTAACATTGACATAAATCATGCTGCTGACTTTGTAAATTCATAGTTTATAAAAATGCCTCAACATAATTTCACATTGTATCAGTCAAACTCTATTGTTTTATGATGTATTGAATATCTAAAGTCTATTAAGTTTTGACTGGTCAAACCTGAGTTTTCTAAATGCTAATATGTTCCTGTTAAACTCATGTAAATTAGGTAAGGCATCTGCCGTCTAACTGCCTACGAGAACTGGAGATTTTCTCACAAATGTCATGTGTTAATCAACCTTCATGGTCGCTTGCATAATCCCCATTAGTATTCTACCACATTTTAAAATGGATGCCATAATATTTCTCATTAATACGAATGCCATTAATCTCAGTCTGACAATCACAACCATTCAAGAACAGAATAATTCTGACCAAAAATTATTTAAAACAATAATCTATCATCTAGACTTTTCATGTAATTCCATTTCCATTCAGACTGGGCATGTACTGGGCATATACTGTACCTTGGATACCAAATGCAAACCAATCAAACAACCTTCATCTTTACATATCAAACATAAATGGTGTCAGTGTTAACATCTAGTCTGACCTTTGCTTTATAAAGTGCCGATTTCAATTAAATTGGTAAAATGTTTCCTGACATTTTGTACAATGGCTTGAAGCAAAGTCACATCCAAGATGAATCAGCAAGATTACAAAGAGCCTGCAACAGGTTGATCCGGTTGTTCGTGGATTAATCTTGTAAAATAGACCATCATCACAGGTACCTTTGGCAGCCTTCTGTGGGGGCGCCAGGTTTCATGCCACACATGAAGAGTCTCCTAACGCTTATGGAAACCCTGCTATTGAATGATCTACCACTGTTCAATATTTAATCCTGCAATTGAGGCCACTAAAAGGATACAGCGAGGTAACAAGATGAATGATGACCTCAAACCTGCTAAAAGACAACCTAACAGATTTATCCAGGTGACCTCCACTGTAGGCTGGCAGTGGGTGACATGCTCCCTCTTCTCTTTCAAGGGGACCAGCAGTCTGGATCAATACGACTGGGGTACAATTCTAATTGTTTATTTCATCAGTTTTATTCTCTGGTGCCAACCATTGACCCCCCTGTCTCTTGCCCTGGCTCCCAGAATCACACTGCTTGGTTCTAGTCTAGTGTCTGGCTCAATCTTCCAAAAGTCACTATCATTTTCAAAAGTCTTTTAATATTAAAATTACATGACACTGATGCATTTCAATGATGTGGGAGATATGCATTTAAAACTCAATATGAGCTGGGTGGTCTAGTGGTTACTAGGGAGGGGGGGAGGGAAGCCGACAGGAAGTTCGCTGCACACAAGAGTGTGTCACTAGTACCAGAGTTCGGTCGACAGCCTGCCGAGTGCCGTCTCGGTGGAGACAATACTTTGCCTTTGTCACTACCAGTCATCAGCAGCGAACTCACATTACGAGGGGGGATTTACATGAAAAATAGAGGGTGTAATTGGCTACTAAATTGGAAGAAAATGGGATAAAATCAGAAACAAAACTCAATATGACAAAAATAAAGAAATTTCTCAGTTCCATATCGCCTGGAAGATGGGAGCACATGAAAACTTGGGATAAGTTGAATTTGAGCTGCACGGAATGTATAGGAAACTTGCCGCCTCAACTAACTTTGAAGTTTGATAATGGACACTACAGTGGAATCTAGTATGTCCAGTTTATTTATTTAAATTTTTTAAATGGTTATGGCCCAAAACATTGAGGTCAATGACCCCTTTTTCAGACAGCTTTCCTACTATGAACCATGGCAATTAATGTATACTTATGTATTCTTATTCTTGTATAACCTCCTTTTATACCTGAGGGCACAAGTTTTTCAAGCTTATGTAGTTACCGAAGCTTTCATTGAAAGGGCATCTGACACGCAAGTAAATTTGCATAAATAAAACAAACAAATGGCCATAATGTTTGTGAAATATGACAAATCCAGCAAAAACATTAATACTACTTTTAAACAGTTTTTAAAATTGAATTCAATTTTTGACAACATTCCACAACATAGTCGGGCATTTGCTGAGGAGAAAGCTAATGGGAACAACATACAAGATAGAGAAGGTGTGTGGTGACTAGCAGTTCAAATGTGGCAAGTCAGAAAGAGGGGATAAGTGTTCAAAGTTTCCCCACCAATAATGAAAAGATAAAGAAAATGGCAAATGGCCAATGGCACCAGGGGTAAGTGGTCAATGAGAGATCCAAAACACACCTAGCTATATTTGTAGTGAGCATTTCACTGCAGATTGTTTTGAAGAATACCCTGATGGATGTTTTTCTATACACACAGCTAAGCTTCTTTCCCATCTGAATACAGGTCTCACAAAATAAATCTAAGTATAAGTTCTAACATTACTCCTCCCCCTTCCCCTCTGAACCTGCTGCTTAGTCTGGATGCTGCCAAAAGCACAAGGGGTTAGAGGGGATAGGGTTCAGGGTGTAGGGCAGGGTTACTCAAAGAGTGGTCCCCATGGGCCTGTTGTTGTGGAGTACTGTTGTTTTTTAACCATCCCTTTACCTGGGAGACAGGTGTGAAGACAATCTGGCCAATTAATACCACAAAATGTTCAATTATCTACCTGAAAGAAAAGGAACCGTTACAAGTTTGGATTTGAGTAACCCTGGTACAAGGGTTCAGGTTCGGGTGCAGGGGTTTAGGGTTATCCATGAATACAAACATGCACATTCTAGATTTATGATTAGATTTAGGGTTAGGGTCGATGTTGGGGACAATGTATTCATGAATACTTACATACACATTCTGGATTACGGATCAGGGTAGGGTATAGGGTTTAGGGCTTAGGGTTGAAACAGGTAGCTAGCTCTCCATGCCACATGATGCATGTGTATATGCATATATTTTGTACATAGACTTTTTTTTTAAACCTCTGGCAGTTTACCTCTTTGTACCATTTCAGGTTATTGATTGGACTTGAACAGCTTACACTTCAGTAAAAACTGGAAAATGGGGGTATTCTAAAACTTTTGACCGGTAGTGTATGCATGTATACATTTTATTTGGCTGGCTCTACTTTGGTGGAGTGCTCTCACCACAGTGCTTTGCCTTTCTCAGCCATCTGTAAAGAATTAAACATTATCAGTCTATTATTTCAGACATACAGTACCAGTCAAAAGTTTGAGTACACCTTCCATCTGATTATGGCTAATCGGGCACTCCTTCATTCTTCAACAAGATAACGACCCAAAACACACTATGAAGTTGTGCAAGAACTATCTGGTGAAGGAGGAACGTGAAGGACAACTCATACTAATAACCTGGCCTGCCCAGTGTCAAGACCTCAATCCCATAGAACTTGTATTGGACGAACTGGACAGAAGAGTCAAAGCAAAACAACCCACAAGTGTCTGGGAATTGCTGCAGGAGAGCTGGGAAGACATGTTGGGTGATTTCTTGCTAAAAATTATTAACCACATTTTGTGTTTGAGAGGTTATCATGGCAAAGGTTGGTTAATTTTCTTTAACATTGCTTTGATGTGTTTTTTGTCATTTTCATAGGCTTAGGTTATGTTTTGAGTTTTTGAATGACCCATCACAAAAATAAAACCCAATTTTTAAAAATATATATATAAACATAATGCATTTTCTTTCTCTCCTTGTCCACTACCATACATTTATTTTAAAAGCATGGTGTGGCTCTTTGGAGTTTTGGTAGACATTTTAAATTATTAAAAGAACACAAACTATTTAACTGTGTGCATTTACCTGCTGTCTACTAACTAAGGGATAATCATGTCAAGGAATGTAAATATTATAGAGAAAAATGTATAATAATAATAATCCTGCCTTCAAGGAATCGTAATGTAGCCCATGGTTTGCCATAATCAATATACAGTATAGTTTATTTTGTCATTTTACATTACATTTACATTTTAGGCATTTAGCAGACGCTCTTATCCAGAGCGACTTACAGTTTACATTTCTTTACATACAATCCATTTATACAGCTGGATATTTTACTGAAGCAATTCAGGTTAAGTACCTTGCTCAAGGGTACACCGACAGTGCCCCCACCTGGGGATCGAACCTCCAACCTTTGCATTACAAGCCCAGTTCCTTAACCATTATGCTAACACTGCCGCCTATATCCAATATATCTTAACTACAAAAGGGACATTGTATATTGTTAACAAGCGTAATAATTAATCGGAAGGGACTCATTCACACTCCTTGTGTAAACAGGTAGATGGCTTCTGAAACTAGCATTGCCTTATATTAGCTGACTGCTTTTGTGCTCTTCTTCCCTTCACAATAGTTTTGTGATTTAACATCAGTCCACATACGAAGCCCATAGGAAATGTAGCTGTTAATTAATTATTAAAGCAGCCTTTTTCAGAACACCGGCAATGGACACTACAAAGCCTCACCACCCCCTGTCACATATTGTAGCATCTGTGAGACCGGAGCGAGGGGGGGGGAGGAGCAGTCTCCCGAGCCTCCCAAACAGCTGGCTCTGCACATCCAATGGGCCGCTGGGGACCGAGGAAACCCGCCGCTCTGCGTCGCTGCACCACTCAACGACATGGTTCACCAATGTCCTCGGAATGCGCCGGCGGCTGCCTGACCCCCTCCTTCGTCCCGATATTAAGGCACCTCCGCGCCTCATCATAAGGGCTCAGAGAGACTCTTATCTCTCGGATGCACATCTAACGAAAACATTCAGAACATCCGGGCTTTTGCCCAGGCCCTGAAGAATAAAACAAATTAACCGCTCTTATGGTCGGATCCCGCACCTCCAACACATTATGAAGAATAAAACTTTTAATGAAGAAAAGCAGCACAGAAAGCAGAAATTGGCAAAGCAGGATGACCGAGAGCACTGGATCTCAATTCCCAACCCCAACTAATACAATTATATAGATCTCAGTGGACCAACTACACATACATTTCAACAAAATAAAAATGCATATTAAGCACAAATGTACTTTCAATCAACAATTGCATGGGAATGCCTGTTTGCCCGAGTAAAGTCTTCAGCACCGCAGCAAACCAGCTAGCTACATATTACAAATGCAATTTTCATAGTATTGCAATTTCACCCACGGGCCACCAGGCGGGTTCAACAGTTTGAGAACATCTGGCTAACATCTGGCTACAGTAAGTACAAGTAATTCCAAATTTTATTCTCACTGGTATTCCTTAACCCAAATTTGTTTACATTGTTTAATTTCAATTTTAAATTCAACATTCATTTAGAAGTAAAATAACCCTAAGTGAATTATAGTATAATTGTATAGTCTAACTGTAATGTACAATATATTATACACTTGAATATCTAGTGAACAAGAAGTGCACAACAGTTCAGTATGTCTTGTGTTCAATCTTCCTCTCTAGAACAATCACATCTAAATTACCGTAATTCCTCGAATGATCAATGATTGGCATAAAATTGTCTAATCACAACACAACATCGGTTTCCTGCCAATATTTCCCCACTAAATGATCAATTACTGTAAAGAACAATGTTGCAGCTGCATAATATTTTGGATGCAAGCAATGTGGCCTATTAAAAAGGAGTCTTTAAAAAGGGTTGTATGGGCTCTTAAGAAACTTTCCGACATGAAAAGCCTTAAATTCAATTCCATACAAGGTTTGGGCACAAGTTCAAGCAGCTTCCCAATCGTTTGATTAGTTGATAATTAATACAGTTATGCAATTAATCAGCCTGGTGAACCAAACAAGACTTTCTGCAAGGTCTAGTAATTGACTAGGCTGGCCTTGTTCTTGATTTAAACAGCTTGTGTTCTCCACTCCTGGGCCTTCTACCAAAAACCAGACCACAAAAAAACAATACTCAACATGCAAAATCAATTTGAATTTTAAGTCCACTCTCTCTCTTCCCAAGCCCGCCTGTACCATACTCATAAATGTAATGCTGCACGCATTATATTTATAGGTGAAGGCTCCAACCTATCGAGGCACCTCTACTCAGGTATTTCACATTTTTATTGTTCACTGATACGGTCACCCACAAAATGACAGAATAAGCTGAGCACTAAACCATAAAAACAGGGTTAAGTGGATGAAAAATAATGATAATACATCAAACGCATATCTCCCCATTCAGCTTTCTGTCTGAAATGATAAGCGTGTATCCAGAAGATAAAAACCCAGGCGTGAAGTGGCCATGAATTTCTGGTGAGCTAAAAATGGACTTGTAATATTTCCAAAAATCACAGAAGGCATGCGGCCTATTCTTAGACCCATGGAAAATGTATTGTTATACTTATTATCAATATGTTCTAAATTAGCAGCACAAAATTAATGAGGTGAAGATTTGTATTTATGTTTTTGAAGATTAATGCAAAATGCAATGTCAACTGAGATGGCAATTTGGCAGATGGTTCATAGTAATCAGTTGAAATCATTCTATTGGTTACAACTTATAGTGTATCCAATAGCAGTATGCCACCTTGTGTACTGCTTGAAAGTACCAGTCCATACACTTTTAATAAACACTTGATAATGGCACACATCACATTGCATTTCAGAGATTAAATTAACATTCCAGTTTAGTCCTGAATGTAGTGGTTATGAAAAAAATGATATTGGACTTTTTTGCATATTATTTCATTACAATGATTGATCCTGCCAAGTATCTCCAGTGGTTTTGGGCTGGTTCAAGGGGCCACCTTATTGAAACATGGATCTTTGGATCAGTCATCTCAAAGACCTTCAAATAGGTTTCTCAAAACCTACCAAAACAGTTGTATAATCATTTCACTGGCCTGAGATCAAAGGTTAGTGCTTTCATACAAGGCCAGCCTTGGCATTTCCATTTAGCATATGTTCCATACGATTGTCATCCTTTCTTTGAAAACAAAATGACACAACAAACCAATACTGGGCATGACAAACTGAGACCTGGCCAGGTCATCTGAGCACACCCCATTCTCCCCCCCTGTGAGAACACATCTGCTTTCACATTCACACTACAGAAGTACGGCACATAGAGATTATCACACCTCATCTGAAACCGCAATCAGCACTGGTTTTCTTATCAGCCAACTCAAATGAGTAGGCCTTTGAATATTCCACCAAAATAATTTGTATTTTATGGTTTAATATTGTATGAAGCTAATTTTTGTGCAAGGGCTTGGACTATACCGATTCAGCAGAAAGTTTCACAAGATGTTAAACAAAAGCAGAACCAAATATCTTATTTGACATTTTTATAATAACTAAGTTCGAATACAAAAAAGACAGCATATCAAGGATAGGGAGTACTTTACAGTCCATTGAAAATTATTTTTCCCCCCTTTTTTAATGACTTTGTGTTACTTTATGACCCCAATCTGTGCTGTGCAAGGCCATTGAGGCATGAAGGAAAGAAGAGGAGCAGGGACAAAGATTCCAACAGATTCCCTACAGGTAAAGCAATTCCACTACCAGAAGTGAAGTGAGAGGCTCTCAGCTATTGTGGTTGTTCCGTAGAGGGGTCAGACAGCATTTCGAACCGAACAAAGACATGGCTATATTGATGTCACGGAAGGAAGGTGGCCTTCTCAGCCAGCTCAAGTGAAAAGCCTGCACGCTTTAGATTCCAGCTACAGCACGAAATAACTTTCTTTTCTATAGCGGTCAGGCCCAAATTTGGCTAAGCTCCAACAAAAGTATCTGCAAGGGCGAGACTGTTACGATTTCTAATAAGATTCTGTGGGTGAGCTTCAAAATTATTATATTTCATACTCCGAGCCATGCTTACCCGGTACAGCAGCATTGTTTTTTTGTTGCTTTGAGTTTTTATTATATTTACACTTCGTTAAAATTTATTTGACAGAAGAAAAGTTCTCAGATGCTTGCAAAAAAGTTCTTCCAAATTTTCTAGGATGAAAATCAACAATTCATGAAGAAATTATATTTTTACTATTTATCTGTTTCGCTGATAGATGAATTTTGAACTGCAAGGTCGAGCTGTAGAGACGGCGTCCCTGCTTGTGCTAATGTTAGATGGTGTAAAACTAGCATCAGTGACTGGTGACAAAGCTGTGGACAAAGTGTAAAATTTTGACGTTGTGTTTTTTGCTATGGATGTGATCTTCCAAAGCCTTAAATAATCTGGAGCCATAACTGACAAAATCTTAACAATATGTGCAGAGTATTTGCCAGGAATATAAACTTTTTTACAACAACCCAGTGTCACATCGGTGGTGTTCCCATTGTTCCCAACTGAAACAGTTTTTTGTCCACCCAGTTTTTTACTCCACTTTCAATTTCTTTTAAACTCAAACTATCACTTTTGCCATTCTTCCTTCGCGATCATTTCACTGTTTCTAGAGACTTTAGCTAGCTAGCATGCCCATGACTTACAGTGACAGTGACTATGCTTGTATTGCTGTCAACCTGATTGGTTATTAAGTGTGTGGGTCATCAAGACCCCCAAAAAAAAAAAAAAAAAAAAAAACATCAGATTTACAAAATCTTGTGGTTGATGCTTTCTGATCCAGGAAAAGCAGAAATCCATGTATCCGCGGAACTCTTTCATCACTGTATAAACGTGATTCCATTAGAGCAACGGCTCTTGTTTGTTTGGAATGTGAATGAGATCATCTGTTTATATGAAGATTGAATGCATGGCCATGTCAGTGACATCTGAGGTGATCAAGTAACATGATGGGATTTCAGGACAGAAATGTAAATCTTACTTTTATTTTTTTATCTAAACAGAATGGAACAATGAGCAGAATAAGTTGTGTAAATACAAGGCCAAGATAAAGATATTGTCAACATCCTGAAATATTATCAATAGTAAAAAGAAAAAAAAATACTACGACAAAAGTAATAAAACCATCTGTCTCGAGAATAAATGTCTAAATTTTCATCTGACTTCATGGAAACCCAAAGGTTATCATAAACAGTGACTGAACAGCTTTTTATCAGGTTTGAGTTCAGGGTCACTGGTTCATGTTGTTTAACATTGCAGGGGCGAGGTGCAATTTAATATGCAAACTGAATATAATGCATGCAGAATAAAATGTTTCAATTCTGAAAGGGTAAATGCATTACACACATTTTTGAAACGTATTAATAACTAAAAATATACAAAAACATGCATTAATAACTCATGTGTGCTTTTTCTGATCTTAATTTAAAAATGGAAATTGGTTTTCATATTATAACATTATTTTTTATTGAATGGCATTTTTCCAAGGCTATTCCTACCATTAATGTGGCCAACAAACAAAAATTTAGACTTGGAGCCGCATTTCAGATGTAATCATTTTTACACACATCGAAAATAAACATGAAACTTGAAGGCAAAATAAATGTAAAAACGTAGATGTTTAGAAGGTTGTATTTGACATTGTTACATCTTCATCTTCACAGTCTGAATATTGAAAAGACAGCAGCTACACACAAGAAACAAGATACATACCGTCATTGGAGAGCGAGGAGATCTGTACAGAGTGATCTGTCTGACATACCACTCCAAAAGCAATTGGCTGGTTTTGAACAAAGGGGTGCACACATTGGCAGAGAACACTTGCACTGCTTGTTACGTCAGCCCCTTCGCGAATCGCACCCTTTAACTTTCATCTCCCTTCCCATTCCATTATCAGGATATGCATTATCATTTTCTGGATAGTTGGGTAGATCAATTTATGCTGGAACTACGGATGTCTATAAAACATATTCTAAAATCAAAGGCTGCTCAGAACAGGACGTTATATAGAACATTAAATGTCATGCATAACTTGAAAGTAAAGCAAGACAATGCATGGATGCACAGAGAGATTTTAATTGGCCAACTAGCATTTATGCCATTTCATCCCAGACAATCCCTGTTCCAGGGTAAAATATTACTTGCATCTCTGTATGTGCAGTACCTGTGTACTATGATCACTTCCTTTCTGATATTGATCCTGTTTTTTTAAGCAGCTGGCTAAACTTTTTAAGTCATTTAGAGGCTTTAGATTGCTGTTGACTCAAACGTCTTAAACAAATTAAAAGTAGGCTCTTGACATGCAAACATGCATCTCAAGAGAAACAGAAGGTGTACAATGCAATGTTTCAATGCTACATGTTAACCAATCTGTGCTGATACGAGGGAAATTAAAATAAACAACCGCTAGCATATGTAAGGCTTACTGTGGGTGGTAAAGCAAACATCTCTGACAGGCAAATGCACCTCACAAAACCTTTGCTGTACCATTCTATTTTCTGTATGCCTAACTGAAATGTTTTCCTTCAGCAAAAGAACACAATGACTATTACACTTCCTATTGTAAGTCTTCTATAAATAACAGTTCCAACCATTCATGTACGGGCCAGAGCATGTACAGACTGCTTCATTAGAAACCAATGTTCTCTTCAGCCTAAGTCCAAAGCACATTGAAATAAAATCATTTAAGATCATTTAAGAGTAAGTGAAGCTCAGAGCCGTTTTATGGCTTCAGAATGCACATCCACTTGATTGAAAAATCCTGCAATAGGCTATTTATCTCAACTGCTTCATTTGATTTTAAAAAAGCAATGTGAAACTGAAAAACATTTTTTTTTATACTTGACCTATTTTAGTCTTGCCTTAAATAAAAATGTACAATTTTATTTGGGATTAACAATAATGCCTTAGAAAGAGTGATAAAACGAAGGAATTTGCAGATATGATCCATATTTCTAAAATTTGAAACATTACAAGAAGAGTGGAATACACGATAATTGCATGATATAAATCCAGCCATAAGTGTTATGATGTACCGGAATTAAAAACTGGCGAGGGGACAAGACTGTGTTTTTTTCACTCAGACAAATAGTACTCAAATGCAACCAAGATGGTGCATCTCCACAGGCACAAGTCTTTTGCATGTATTGTATATTTCAATAATTAAATGTAATAGCAAAACAAAAAAAGAGATAAAAGTCACAGTAGGGATCCTTGCTAACAAGGGCCCAAATCGACAGCAGTACTCCAGACACATCCAAAAGACTCCAAAGGAACAAGGCGGCGGGGGGTGCGAAACAGGTCAGTACACAGCGGTGTACCTTTGAAATGAGTGATTCAGAGGCATCGGAGATGACAAGAAGCAGTCGTCAAGCACACTGTAAGAACATGGCTGAAAGTGACATTGGCAACAAGGTGCCATTTTGAAAACTTTCTCCACAGTGATTTTTTTCCACCCCACTGCAATAAATTGAATAACCATAACAACAAAAATTACCAAATTCAAGAAAAATACCAAAAATGTATGAGCGGTAGGGGAATTAAAAGGAAAACAAAGCAGAAAAAAAGAGTTGGCACCGAGTCTGGTTTTAATGCCGGGTAACGGCAGCGGATTGCGTTATTTGTTTTGCAGCCCCTTTTTATACCCAAACACAAGGATGTGAATGGAAGAGTGTGCAGTTTAAGTACTTTTCTTTGATTTCTGACCTCCCGTTTCCCCTGGGGTGGTGTGTGTGTGTGGGGGGCAGGGGTGTCCAGTGACCAAGTCAGGTGGAGCGAGAGGGTCTAGAGATTCTCTGAGCAGCAGACAGTGGTAGCACGGCAGAGCACCTCCATGTCTCAAATATCCCCTATAAAAGCCCACCTCCTTTGTGGCCATCCCTCTTGAATCTTCCCACTACACAAAAGCCACACTGGACTTGGGTGACTTCAATTTGCTGTCTCCATTACAGAAATTTAAAACCAAGGAACGATTGCCAAAAACACTTTGCATGTGATTTACGTCATTATTTATTTTCTTATTAAGTTATCTGGTAAATGAACAGCAGCTGTTTTAAATTATCCAGGCTTCAAAATGCAATTACTTTGTCTACTTTGATGTTAATGGCAAACAGTAGAGTACCAATACTGCAGTCAAGTAAACAGTGGCTAACTTCATGTAAACGGCAAGAATCTTGGAAACAATGAGTCACTCAAACCTTCACACCAAAAGCAATTCATCAAATCTATTTATATTCTCATTTATGTGGTGGATCTGAATTACTCATCATAAAAATAAATGATATATATATATATATATATATACACACACATTATTGTAACAATAATGAAGAAACACCATAGATCAAAGAGAATAGAAACACACGATGACTTAATTTGGTTTTGGTGGTGATTATTTGAGTACTCAATATGAATATGTATACTCTATTAGCATATGCTAGTATATCATTCGAACTGTATACAATATAAACTTTTTTAAATATTCCTCTTCAATACTATTTAGAAACTACAAAAACAATATATTTTTAAAGTTTGTTTTAGATTAGTTACTTTTAATGATTATCACATTCAAATAATGCTTAAAAGCCAAACTTGCTTTAAAATACTGATATTAAATGCATTAACACAATCAGTAACCAAGTATTTGTAAAACAAATAATAATAACACAAAAATAAATAATAAATGTTTTGTAGATAATAAAGGTACAATGATTTAAAAACGCAGAGATATACAATGTATGTACATAATACCCAGCAAACCAGTTATTGTTATTGTTTTGCAACAGTAAGGCAGATGTTGCAGTTTCATTATTCTGCATGGGTTGGAAAAAATGGGTGGAGGGGGTGAACTATTCAAAGGCCAACCTTCAAGCAATTGCTTTTAAATGCACGCAGTCGAGAACAAAACCACATTATAAAATTAGGAGCATCAGTCGAGGGAGAACGAAAACTAAAAAACTGCATGAAACCTTTTCAGGAGAAAGCAGCACAGCATAGAGGCTTCATTACCCTGTTTCAAATGTGCACCCCAGTCATGATCAGATTTGCACTTCAACCCAAGTCTCCTAACTTTCAGGCATGATCAAATTTGCACTTCAAACCACTGAACCCTGTTAATCTACTATTGTGTGTGCTCGACCAACCATCTCTGCATTCTCTGCACTTTTCTCAGAGATCTCTGAGCGAGGCTTACAAAGCTATCTTTGATTACACTCTGGCCCAAGGGGAAACTTTATCAAAACATGCTTTGCATCCCTATTGAGAATGAGAGGTGACTCATATGGACTCATTTGGAATTTGTTTCTTCAGAAGGAAGCCATGAATCTCCCATTAATCTCCTAAACGTGGCTGCACATGTTCAGCCCTGTCCATCAACAGCAGCTTTGGAAAACCTATCAGTCACAATTCCCACCCAAGACACTGACGCACAAGCAAAGCCGGTCTATTTCATACAAATGAAAACAATAGCGAATTTAGGCAAAACTGCTTTAAAATAAAGACTCTCTTTCAATAGGAAAAAAATCATTGTAAAAATCCTGGATTGTCCGGGGGAACATCCGCGAAAATACTACAACAACAAAGCGCGCAACCCGCCAAGGAGGACAGAACGGGATTAAGAGATAAGACAAACAGACTCACCACTCTCGCTGTCGGACTTGTTCTCGTGCTCCGTGTCGGTCAGGGTAAGGGCCGAGTTGGAGCGACTTGACAGGCAAGAGCTTCGCCCCGATTTGACTCCCCTGCCCCACAAGCGCATGGCGTGCTCCGGGGACATCACTCCCTCGTTTTCTGTGTCTGCGTCAGATCCCGCGCCTATGGAGTAGCCACGGTGGGGCAGGCCCATCTCGGCACAGAAGGCCAGGCCCCGGCGCGTGGCAGGTTCACATATACCAAGCTGTCTCAGGGTAAAATTTTGCCCTGGAATACAAGAAAAAGCAAGAAATAGTAACCATCCTCAGCAAGGCAATTGTCACATCACTATGACACTACATCATAGTGCTTTGCAATCAAGGTGCCACTGAATGCATTTGCCATGAACGTGAAGGTATAGTCACTTATTTACATTCAATTGTGAATCCCAAAAATCTACATTAGAATTCAGTAGAAAAGCATATTAATAATATGGTTGCATAAGCATAGAAGTAATGTTATATAAGTAAAGTGGTATCAAATAAACAAAGAGTACACATTTATGTTCATTTATACTTAATTTATACTATATTTCATGGTCTCCCAGTACAAGCACACGGTTGACGTCTTTCCCCCACCCCTCCATTCCCAGACAATAATACGGGTGTGTTTCTTGTGGTTTCCATGGTTATGCTCGTGTCCTCTTTGGTGTCTACAATAGCAGGCCCTTACACACACCTACATGTGAGGCACGCAGGTCTGATTTGTTCCCGGTTTAAGTAACTCGTAAAAGCCTCTTGGATTTAAGAAAAACAAAACTTGACAGGTAAATGGGGCTCAGAGACATTACTCTTGAGAGTTAAACAATGAATGATTCCTAGAGATAAAATACACTGAAAATTGATAGGGCTAAGTTTTTTGGGGGGATTATCTCAACTAACCAAAAACTGAAACCAAAAACATGGCTTCTGTAAACAGCATTCCAATGTTCTGACTCTCCTGCATGGGTTAAACAAAGGAGATTGCTCTACAAAGGTTTCCAATACATTTAGTAATAATTATTATTATTTCCATAAATTCAACAATGTATGGTTGAGCTAATCATACTCAAATAACTAAAACAATATCAGCAACTGGCCTTTACCAAAGTGCTACAATTAAAGTCAGGCTGACCTTCAAATACCTAATGAATGTTTACATTGGAACACAGAATTAAATTAAATAGATGGTCTAATGTGTGAAAACATACTAGAAAAAGCTCAACACGCTACAATTTTACTTCCATGATTTGTTCCTGTCAATTTGTGAAAACAAAATACTTTTTGTACTTTTAAAAGTACTTTTTAATGTGTATTTTTGAATGATTAAGCGGTAGAATAAACTAATCGAGCCAAGGTGGAAGCTAGCACACTTTTTTATGTATCAACTTATCCCAATGGAATACTAATGCCCTGTTGTGTTCCTCCAGTACTGAGTTTCTCCAAAGCACTGTTCTATGATCAAGGTCATGCCCTCTGCATTTGTCCTTTTCAGTTAATCAAGGCCATTTACCTGCATTTGAGATCAAACATGAAACTGTGCCATTTGAGCTGCGGTATGATCAAAAATCTTTCACACACAGGTACTGGTGTTTATATTTGAGGTTCACAGAAGCACAATTGAAAAAATTTAAGGATTTCTTTCAGCTATGTGTATTTCATATGTACAGAACACAAAGCTACCCTTAATGCATAGAAACATATATTCATATTTAGATGTGTAATAACATAGTAGTATTTTTATTATTTATTTATTTTAATGGTATTTGTATTATTAATTAATAACAGCAGCAGCAGAATATGCAGAGGTAGCAGTACGACGCATTTAATTAAATAGATATACTATAACTGGTATGTATGTACATTGATAGTCATATAGACATATTATTATTATTATTAAAATTGAAATCATCAATTGAAAAATTATTAATAATTTTTAAAAAATGTAAGTAGTAATATGAAAAAATATACAGTATGTTCCTTTTGGATGAGTTATTCTTGTGTGACAAGAAAGGGACAAGCCTACTGACTAAAATCTTGCCTATCTGGGTGATGCTATGACCAATTATGTGTTGAGGTCTGAATCCCAGATCGCAGGGCACTCAGTATACTGAGAG
This sequence comes from Aldrovandia affinis, assembly GCA_029706075.1. NCBI lineage: Eukaryota > Metazoa > Chordata > Actinopteri > Notacanthiformes > Halosauridae > Aldrovandia > Aldrovandia affinis. Next base: position 9,811,517 of record JAINUG010000006.1, read on the forward strand.
CCGGTGCTTCAGTGGAGATGCACCACTCAGCCCTATATATCCTCAACCATCTTGAGTGCTTTGTAAAACATTGTCATCACAGGTCAAGTCAGAGACACGGGCATGGTGCTCTTGCTTGAATTCCCCGTCTTTTTCAGCTTGGTGAATTTTTAGTCTGCTGTGCATAGTTTTTGTCTGGAACGCACAAGTCTGTAGTAGCTTCAAACAAACATTCCTTCAGCTATGTGGCAGTATTTTGTGCAGAGAATGTTTAAATGGAATCCAAGATTCAATTCAGGCCTGGGAGCTGGTGTGCCGCCACAAAAAAACCCCACATGCATTAACACGTGAACGCAAGCACACACACACGCATATACATATATATATATACACAGACACACACAGTAACTTCCAAAATTATTCACACCCTTGATAAAGATGAGCGAAGTAGGCTGCATACAATTATGAATACAGGTAATGGGCTATATTTAATGACTAAAAAGATATATATACTGTACATACATATCACAAAGATGTGTCAGTTATTCTATAGTGTTTTATGAGATTGGTGAACATATCGGGGGGACCATTCCTCCCTACAGAATCTTTCAATATTCTTCAAATACTTTGGTCTGTGCTTGTGGACTTCCCTTTTCAATTCAAACCATACATTCTGTATGAGATTCCAGTTGCAAAACAGTTATTTTGTGGTCAGTTAATAATTTCTTGGTTGATTTTGAGGTATGCTTGGGATCATTGTTTTGCTGAAAGATTTATTTGATGCCAAGTTTCAGCTTCCTGGCAGAGAGAACCAGCTTCTTGGCCAAAATCCCTTGGTGCTTGCTGAAGTTAATGATTGCATTGACCTTAAGAGCCCCAGGACCAGTAGATGCAAAACAACCCCATAACGTCAAAGATCCACCATCATATTTCACCATAGGTATAATGTTCTTTTCAACATCCTCCTCCTGACACCAAACCCACCACTGCTGTGCATGGCAAAAAAGTTCAATTTTGACCTCATCTGACCATAACATCCAGTTCCAACTGGAGTTCCAATGTCGTTCAGCAACCTCCACAAGCTTATTTTTGTCTTTTTTCTGATAGTAGATTTAGAGACTTTGTGTCCCCAAGATGCATTTTGTAGATCTACAACTGTGGCCCTTGGATTTTTCTTTGCCTCTCAAACCATCTGACTGACTTTGCATAGAGGCCAGAGGCACCTCTACCAGGCAGGATAACAACTGTTCCAGTGGTTTTAAACTTCTTAATTATTGACATAATAGTGGAAAGTATTATCTTTCTTTTTCTTTTTTTTTTTTTTTTTGTAACCATCCACCGACTTGTTCACAACTTGTTCTGAGAGTTCTTTGCCTTTTCCCATGGTGATGAATGACAAATGGATTTTACATGTGTGTTACCTCATTTTTATATCCCAGTGAAACAGGAAGCCAGATGTTATGTTCTTTTTTTGGACCCTTTGCTACTGTTCACCAGGTCAAATTGACCCAGGATATTATTGGGATTTTAAAGCAATACAGAAATAAAACTTTATTTAAAAATACTTAATATATATTGTCTTTATCTCAATTCCAAACAATATGGATAATAAATATGGTTAATGTTTGCCATTTACCTTTGCTAGATCACATTTTACAATGAAAGTGCCATTAGTTTTTGTTAATGTAAAAAATGTCATGTTTATCTTGAAAAGATTTAAAAGAAACAAGGTTTTCATGGAATGTAACAATGTTGCAACCTTACGGCAGGTGTTGTGTGTGTGTGTGTGTGTGTGTGTGTGTGTGTGTGTGTGTGTGTGTGTGTGTGTGTGTGTGTGTGTGTGTGTGTGTGTGTGTGTGTGTGTGTGTGTGTGTGTGTGTGTGTGTGTGTGTGTGTGTGTGTGTGTGTGTGTGTGTGTTTGATATCCACAGAGAAACTGGGAAGTGATTTTGAAAATAAAATAAATACAGTGAGAGAACCCTTATTGACCAGGAGCAAGGAGTAAGAATAAGGGTGGTGGGACTAGGCTTGGGACATATTCTTTTGGCAATACATGTATTGTCAATAACATGGTGGAGAGGGTTGTGTTCACTCTATGAAATATGCTACAAATGTGATTGAGCAAAAGACAAAATACATGTGTGAGAGCAATTAAGAGATGAAGGTAGTGTGACAAGAAGTGAAGTCACCTTTTTGTTTCATATTTACCATAACCTGTCTGTTTTCACCTACAATGTCCACCCTTTCATTACTCTTGGGTCAAATTAACCCGAACATCGGATCAGGGACATAAATGTGTAGGGGGGGTGTAGCATGTGTACTCAATGAAAATGTGTTCTTCACAGAAAATAAGCCAAGGCCATGGAGTTTCAGTGTGAAAAAATAATGAATTGTACCATTTTTCTTTGAGTAAAAATGTAAAACAGGTCATTTTGACCCAAAGCACGTTAGTCCACATTTACTTTTGTAGCATATTTTTCTTTGAGAAATTGTATTAGTATAAAAAATATATAATTTTTCATTTTTTGAACATACAATACATGTCATTACCTGTATTTTTTATTTTATACAGCCTTCTTTATCAAGGGTGAGAATCATTTTGCAAGGTACTGTATATATAGAGAGCAAGAGTGGTAATTTTCAATTTGTGTTTTCAGTGCGCTCGTCCTATTTTCGTGGTGAAGTTTAAACTACTTTCCAACATTTAATAGCATACTAGTCATTATTTCCACATTATCCAGTACCAGGTTGAAATGGTCTAAGGGCTTGTAACTGACAACATATGTGTTGTTAATCAGTATGCAAGTCTTATGGTTCTCCAAGAGAGTACGATAATTACAATTTTAAAATGACAATAATTTGAAAATAATAATCATGAAAAAAGAAATCTGGACAATCCTGTAATTTGAACCAGACTTTCCATGGCAGCAATGGCTCTAATGATCAAAGGATTCTAAAACTGAGGGCAGCATAAGTTTAAAATTGCACACACGTTAATTAATTCCTATCATTAATGTTTTGAAGCAAAAATGTGTTTTCATTTAGCATTATTATTTATACATTTATTTTGTTCCCCAAATGTTCCTCATGCACATACAATTGGTTTGACCCAATTTCTCTCATAAACCATTTTTTATGAACTGCGCTATAATGTATTGTGTACTTAGAGCAAAGGGGATTCATTGATTGAGATATTATCAACATAACCACTTCCTCATGAAATATTGACAAATAATATTTATTATATAATATATAATAATATTCCCATAATATTGAAATACTGAAGAAATCCGCTGAATTTTAAAACAACAACTGGTCAATGACCGTATAGTTAATGCTTGTTGGTAAACAGAGTGATGATACAATTACTGAGATTATCACAGAAAAGGCCGTTCACACTTAACTTTCTCCAAATAGCTTTCTACAATATCTTCTTTTGTGTTGAGGAACTGAACAGAACAGAACTGGCTAACTTCACATGCCATGCAATTACCATACAAAAAGATAGCAACGGCTGTTTAATTATAATTCTATTAATTTTAAATGAACACCAATTAACATACAATAAAAAAAATCCATGATAATATTGAAGTAATTATGATTTTTCTTATCAAATATTTATGAAGTGTTAATTGGAGTTTGGGGAAAATCAATAAATCAGTAATTAAATGAAAGCAACGTCCTTACTGTTTATAAAATAACTGCTTCATTGCTTTATAAAACAAATCACTTCCTTGCCTTTAATCACAACAAACTGATAACTTTCAATTATTAGCATAAACCTGATAATTGTCACATTATCTATGATGTTTTTTAAAAATGTGTAGTTTCTATTTTCTATTTCTCCCTGTTTTTCTCCCAATTTGTTTGTCTTTTCCTCTATTTATCTAAATTCACCCTCCCCCACGAGTCCACCGCCTGTCCTCCGGGTAATGAGCAAATTTTCCGGGCAGCAGATCCGCCGCCTCCGAGAAGGAACCCAACCACGGACGCCCTTCTGCTCCTCGATGAACTTGTGCCGGCTCACCCTCCCCGTTCCCCCTGGGGCGGACAGCCAAATTCCGCCCCCGATCGGGGCTAACGGCCAGGGCTGGTCTGGCAGAGAATGCAACATTTCTGGAGGTAGTGAAGATGTGACTTTTTTGTATGATATAAATTAGTTTTGAAGCAATCCATAGTTACGTAGTGTAATCATCCAATTATGTAGAAAATAAGAAGAAAAAAGAATTGAAACATGCATCTATCCTGCAATTGCAATTCACAGATCATGTTTCAAAGCATCCTCAGAGCACAAAACAGCTTAAGTGTCTCTTCACATTTCTGGGAAAGTACAGCCACAGTCCCACTTAAAGCAAGGCTCCACATGGATGGGAGAAGCACTGAAGCCTTTGATCTGACAAACCCCATTTCACCCATTGTTGACAATCTGTTGCCTCCGAAATGTCTCGTAGTATCTAGTCAATAAAATTATTTGAACAGTGAACCTATGCTTTCATTTTAAGATCTTAAGATTCATACAGAACTAAAAGAAAGAAAAAACTTGCTTGGTAGGTTCCCCAGTCTAGCAGCTCAAAGTTTCCTGAAATGAATAGACCGAATTCAGGAGAAAAAAAAAAGAAAAAAAAACAGGAAAAAAGAAAAATGTATAAAATAAATAAACCCACCAGTAATGTTTAGGGCATGCCTGCAGTGACAAGTTGAACACTTCTTTTCCCCCAGCTTTTCCCACTACTAACCTTGCCTGGTGTATTCGTCCGTCTCCCTGTGAACCATTTCTTTCACTCGGCTTCCATATAGGAGTCGGGAGGAGTCATGATCAAAAGCCTTGAGCGTCTCGCTGGAGCTGTAGGATTTCTGGGTAGGCACTCTGCACTCCTCGCTCTCTGCTGAGGAGCCCGTGTAGCGGCGCTCTTTGTCTCGCCTGCTCTTTGTCAGTGAGCAGTACGGCCTGCGTTCTTTCACATCCATGCTGCAGGCATTCTGTGTCCAAAGAGCAGTCTGGGGCTCACTGGAGACTCCACCCAGCGTTCAGGTTAGGGTCTACCTGGTCAAACAGAAAGCACACAATGTTCAGGTGACACTAGTCCCTGCACTAAATCTTCAAGGATCCACAAATCCCTACGGAAACTTACGTGGAAGTATTTGCACGTGTGAACTGCTGGAAGGGGGGGTTGGGGGGAAGAGTTTTGTATCGAACTAGAGGCAATCTTAATTGACTGCCCCCCACCCCACCCAATATCTTGTGTTTGTATATGACATCCTAGAACTTGGACTAATCCATTAAGCTGGTTTCAAAAATGAATCAACACATCAAACAAAGGGAAAGACTAACAAAATAATTAAGTCATAGGAATTTATGAACAAATAAGAAATTCCTGGGAACAAAACAGGTGAATTATTCAAAATAACATGGTAGTAAATCTTGAGAAATGCCCCAATGCACTTTTCAGAATTTTCATAATCACAACTTTCTCAGCTTCTATTTTTTAGCTCCTGATAATTGAGGGACTTATTTATTGGCCTTTCAATTCTCTCCCCAGGAGACTGCGTCACCTACAGTAAAATCTGCACTTTAGCAATCTTTTTTTTTTAAAGCCTCAAAGTGTTATGGGAAGGCCTCCGAAATAAGTTAAATCTCTCCCACCACACAGCTAGGCACAGGCCATGGCAACTCATCCAAACACTCCAAAATATGTTCAGAATAATTCACACCAATTCAAAAAGCCAGCTTTCAGCCAGGCTTCATTACTTGTTCCAACATTAATGTGTTACACACAGGCTTAAGCCTTCAGCTGCCGAGACGAGGAACAGACTAAAAAGTTACTTGTGCCATCTCCTATCGGCAGAAAGGCCATGTTTGTTTGTTTTTTCTACTCAAATTTCCTTTTTTATTGGATTTTCATAAACATCATTCCGGCCATCCTTCATCTCATTCCTCCCCCGCTGTCTGAGTCCGATTAGAGCCATGCACGGGGGTAAGAAAAAATAAAATAAAAAAATAAAATAAAGAGGTTAAGAAGCCATCCGTTCGTGGGAGGAATACGCCAATCTGAACCTTGCAAATTCCAGCGATGCCCACACACTGCACCTTTCCCACATGCTACAGAGCGCCTTCCTTTTAAGTGCACCTCGCTGTCTGGCCCTGCCTGATTAATACAGGGACACACGCATTGCGCAGAGGGCCCTGGGTGATGCCTACTCTCCTTATTGTGCTGTAAACATTTACTGAGGGCTGGGGAATGAGAGCCTATGCCACTCTGAGCCTCAAGCTGCGAGAACCGCTTATTGGGAAATACAATTACTGTCTAAATCACCTAAGCACACCGTTTGTCAGCAACAACAGAATAGGTGAATATCAGATGCCTATCCCCTAATTTGACCTGATAATCCTGATACTAGTAGCAAGAAAGTAAGACGGACACAAACTGCTAAACCAGTGGGCTAAGTGAAGGCTTTACAGTTTGCACGTGTTGGTTTGTGAAGCATACGTTGTACTGCTCATCCTAAAGCTCTCATCCACCGATAATGATGTCTTATCATAAGACATAAGCCACAATGAATAAATCTATGAAAAAGTGAGACTGAACAACCCACATACCTCAAACATCCTTGAACTGGTTTATTGAATCCTTGTAAAATATTGTACATCGAATCACATTACAATACAATTTTCAGAACATAATAATACTTGCAGTGGGAAATGCAATTAAATTGGTCAAATGTAAAACACAATGTTGTATTGTTTTTAACAGAAGAAAACAGGCAGCCATCTTCGGCGGTGCTGAAAAAAATAATGTAAATCATTTTGGAATCTGTGAAAAATTAGTTTTCTTGCAAGTGTGAAAGGTTGTTTCTTTACCAGCATTTTTTTCAAATGTATCTTTTTTCAGTAGTAATGCATTACAAATTATTAATTGAATGGAATAACTTTTGCCAATAAATTGTGGTCTCATTTCTTTTGCATTCCATAACGAATTTGGCAGTAACAGAAATGTTTGATAAATATGGTGTATAGGAAAAAATTCAATATAAAATATAAGTAAATATTTAAAAAATCTTCATAACCACAAAGCCTATGACAGTTATATTGAATGTGAGCTTCAGTCACCTCAGTCATCATTCTAAATATATTCTGCTACATAAGAGGGAATTCAAGGATGTATACAAACATTAACTTCAGATATCTAATAGATTAAATATATTCTCATGGATATTAACCTTCTAAACAAGCTCTATTGCAGCCAACTACTGTAACTGTTTATCAAAAATTATTCATTATGGAATTACGTGGCAACAGAAAAATGTATAATTTACAATGAAATGTTGACTGATAGTGACATGGATAAATGAAGAATAAATTAAACTCGTTCAATGAAGATTCATTTTTCCAAGTAGATAAGCAAACAAAATCAACTGTTTTCGTAACCAGCATTGTTGGTTGGCATTCATATGCATGTACTTGTATAGAAAATAATTTATTGATTCATTATATGTTTTCTTACACAAAGGTGACAGTTGTCACATGCCTGTATTTAAAAACCAACCACCTGTAACATCTTTTTTTTTATTTTTATCAAATCCATATAACCAGGAAGCAAATTTGGAATGTGAAAGGACATTTCTGGATGGACTATACATAATGCATAACCCTACATTAGCATGTATTGCATGTAAGTGTCAACGTGGCTACAATTAAAGGGCTTATGTAAGCTTGGGGTAGAACAATTAAACTATAACATTCATTTACAAATCTGCAGGTGCATTAATGTGCTCATAATTCCTTTTTTTTACCCTCCACTACAATCTAGATTTGAATATTTAATCATGAGGAAAGAGCACTTGACCCTTTCCCTGGCAGGACTCCTCACTGAACCTAATGGAAAAACACACAAGTCCTCCCTCCTAGATTAATCACACAGAATTTGTCATAGTCATCGCCACATGAAATACAAAAGATCTATAGTGCCATCTTTATGATTTAATGAAAAGTTAAGTTGGAATAACAACAATCCAATGCGGCCAAATAATATTGTATCCCGAGGACAGAATCAATCATGGGATTAAAAACAAGACATTGTTGGAATTGGAATCGAGCAGAACAGAGTGAGCATTGGAAAAGGGTGAGCGTGCAAACTGATAGACTCCTGTTTTGCATGTAAATACATCATGCACGTCAAATACAAAACACCAGCTGCTGCCGATGTGAGCGGATTTCTGCTGATGCAATGCATCATATATATAGACATACATCTACACATACAGACACACACAAACGCGTGCACACACACACACACACACACACACACAGGCGTACACACACATTTTTTCCCACTGCAACAAAGATGCAATCTGAACAAATGATGCACCTTGCTCCGATTGTGCCCTCCCTCCTGCAATAACTCGGACTACTCAAACAGCAAGTCACCCGTGTAACGTATTAAAAGCAAACACAGCAGAAGTGGCGGTGGCCGGATGCGTTAGGATCCATCAGGGAGGAAGTGAGGCAGAAAAAGTGACACTTGGCAGGATGGTGCTTGGGTTGATCTACGGCCATGGCCCTCGGCTACTTAGGCTGATGACTCCCACTACCTGGTCAAAGGGCGCACCACCGGCCAGCTCCTGCCCCCACCCCCAACCCTCTGTGCCTGGGGGGGGAGGGGGCAACTGAGGTTCCTCCTTCTGGCCTAACACTTTCAGTGACCTTCGAGATATACCCAACTCACTTAAAATCCATTTCTTTAACACAGTGTCACCATGTCCATGGCTTCTCCGCCTTTTTACTGGCCATGCTGTGTGGAGTCTGCTCCTTTTAAAATAGACTGCAAGACCACTGCATGACTATGTCAATAATGCAGTTCATGATTATGCAAACAAACAAAGCAATGTCCATTTGTGTTACTTGGATGTACATAAATGTGCTCTCAATGTGGTGATTGCTACTAACAATATGTTTCTGCATATATAAAGGACTACCAAATCATTTAAATAGGTTATCTATTTTTCTGATTCATTGTCTTTTAGGTATCAGTTGCATTGCAAAATGTTAAATAATTTGATCCAAAAGAGAGACACTTTTTTTTTCTTTTTTAAGAGTATTCAGATCAAGAGGATAACATTACCACTGAGACTTGTATAAAGAAGGACTTTTCAAACGCACTGGTTTTCAACTGAAGTGACCCATATTCTTACATAAGTGAAGAGAGTGTTTTCAAACACTGTTGGTGGATTACCTGCCGAAACGGCAAATCACCTTCACCGAATGTCTTTGTTCGGATATTTCATTTTAGAAGATCTACAATAAATGTTAACTCTGATCCCTGTAACCTTGCCTTCTGCAAATAAAGGCAATAAAAGGGAATTTTGGTCCAATTTGATGTTCCTGAGGCCGCGGCGCCTTGCAGCCACTTTCGGCAGCAGCCTCCTCCGTTTGATTGTTCGGGGCCCTGCCGATTCGCTGACAGGGGCGCCGGAGAGAATATGCGGAGGATTTACCACGGCCCCAGCACCGCTGCCACCACCTCCAACAATAGCCAGCTTTCACTGCTCTGAATAATTCACATGGCTGGTCTCAATCCCGGGCGCGGTGTAGTCGGACCGTCAGAGACAAGGAACAAGGGCGTTTTTTTTCCCCTTTTTTTTTTTTCATTAGCTGTTGGCTTTTCCTGCCTGACACCAGGCTCTGATGACTATTCCCATTGTCTGCTGCACACTCTTCTGCACAGGCTCAACAGCATGTTCTGTTCAAGAATCCCATCACAACAAAACCGGGGTGTGTCTACGGAACTAGAAGCGTTTCAACTTTACCCTATTCATTTCATCTGGCTTCTCTCCCTTTGTTTTGTAAAAAAAAAAAAAAAAAAGGAAAAATCTATAAAGAAAACCATCAGTGGATATACAGTATTACTCCAAGATAAGGCTTGTAAAGACATATCAAACCCGCACCTATAAAATGTTATAAGATTGCAGCAGACGAGGTTTGAGACCTGTGAATGTGTTGGGAATCAAAGCTGTCAAGTGTGAATTACAGGTACCAACATAGGGCATGAACAAATAAAACATTTAATTATGCAACCAAAAATGCAAGTGAGATCATTTTACATCCAGGTTAACTTGGGCCACAGATCTTACCAGGTTAAAGAAAGTGTCTGTGTAGGTTGACCATGGCCAAGCACATACAACTAAAGATGAACCCTTTTTGAGTACAGAAAATTGACAGAATGTATTTCATATTGATTTATTTGAGAATACCTTTGTTTTTGTACACCAACTAGCGCTGTCATTATATGAAGCATAGCCCAATACTCCTTATGGCTCACTCTTGGAAACGTTTGTTACTCAAATGCCTCCTGGTATGTTTCAGTAGACCTCTGTGGGCTGTGGGGCCATTCAAAGAACACACACAAATACATTTCAGACCAATTACAGCTAAAGCGCTATGAATGCCAGACTCCTACACTCAAACTTCATCCAAAAGAGATTTTGAAAGAAAATATCTAGTGAATTTAAGCGTTCAACCTTTTGACATATCCCATACAGCTTCCAATCAAGAGTGTTTTATTTTGAAGAGTAAATTGTGATCATGGTGTACCAGGTACAGCAAG